>LR738710.1:936435511-936470252 GCA_902687465.1 Secale cereale
CCAATGTGTTATTGGAGTACCAACATGATTTGTTTGCCTATGATGTGGTATGGTTTAGTAATATCTTCCTTCAATAATTTATTTTGATTGACTTGGCGTATGCTCACGCATATTTAAGACTGTAAAGAAAGTCTGTCATGTTGGAGATATGCCCTAGAGGCAATAATAAAAGCATTATTATTATATCTCCTTGTTCATGATAATTGTCTGTTATTCATGCTTGAATTGTATTGTACGGAAACAGCGATACATGTGTGAATACATAGACCAAAATGAGTCCCTGGTAGGCCTCTAGTAACCAGCTCGTTGATCAACAGATGGTCACGGTTTCCTGACCATGGACATGAGATGTCGGTGATAACGGGATCACATCATTAGGAGAATGATGTGATGGACAAGACCCAAACTTGAGCATAACACGAGATCGTATAGTTCGTAATGCATAAGCTTTTCGGTGTCAAGTATTTATTCCTTAGACCATGAGGTTGTACAACTCCCGGATACCGTAGGAGTGCTTTGGGTGTGCCAACCGTCACAACGTAACTGGGTGGCTATAAAGGTACGCATCGGGTATCTCCGAAAGTGTCTGTTGAGTTGGTACGAACCGAGACTGGGATGTTGTCACTCCGTATGACGGAGAGGTACCTCTGGGCCCACTCGGTAAGACATCATCATAATGAGCTCAATGTGACTAAGTAGTTAGTCATGGGATGATGGATTACGGATCGAGTAAAGAGACTTGCCATAACGAGATTGAACAAGGTATTGGGAATACCGACGATCGAATCTCGGGCAAGTACCGTACCGATGGACAAAAGGAATAACATACGGGATTAAGTGAATCCTTGACACGGTGGTTCATCCGATGAAGATCATCGAGGAACACATGGGAACCAACATGGGTATCCAGATCCCGCTGTTGGTTATTGACCGGAGAGTGGTCTCGGTCATGTCTACGTGTCTCCCGAACCCGTAGGGTCTACACACTTAAGGTTCGGTAACGCTAGGGTCGTAGAGATAAATGCACGTGGAAACCCGAAAGTTGTTCGGAGTCCCGGATGAGATCCCGGACGTCACGAGGAGTTCCGGAATGGTCCGGAGGTAAAGATTGATATATGGGAAGTCCAGTTTCGGCCAACGGGTGATCTCCGGGGGTCACCGGGAGCGTCCCGGGACCACCGGAGGGGCCCCGGGGGTCCACCGGGTGGGGCCACCCATCCCGGTGGGGCCCCTAGGCCGCGAGGGGATGTGTCCAGCCCTCTGGGCTGGCGCACCACAAGGTGGCCCACCTCCCCATGCGCCTAGGGTTAAAACCCTAAGGGGAAGGGGGCCACCACTTGCCTTGGGGGAGGGGGACTCCTCCCTGGCCGCCGCCCCCCCTTGCAGATTGGATCTGCAGGGGGCTGGCGCCCCCCTGGCCCCCTATATATATATGTGGGGGGGGGGAGAGAGGGCAGCCGTACCTCAGCCCTGGCGCCTCTCCCCCTCCCGTCACACCTCCCAACTCCCACGCAGGGCGCCCGGCGAAGCCCTGCTGCGATCTCCACTGCATCCGTCATCACGCCGTCGTGCTGCCGGATCTCTGACGACTTCTCCTCCCCCCTTGCTGGATCAAGAAGGAGGTGACGTTGCTGCACCGTACGTGTGTTGAACGCGGAGGTGTCGTCCGTTCGGCGCTAGATCATCGGTGACGAAGAACGTGAAGAGTACGACTACTTCATCCCCACTTCGTTGAAAGCTTCCGCACGCGATCTACATAACGGTATGTAGATGCACTCTTACTTGCTCGTTGCTAGATGTCTCCATAGTTGGATCTTGATGAAGACGTAGAAATTTTTTGATTTATGCTACGTTCCCCAACATGTCAAGCCTTGATGATCTTTTATTTCTGAGTAGCGATATAACTTCCATGCCTGATTCAATGTTGCTTTGTCGCTCTGCATGATTATGACCGTCATTGCTCTCTTAGTTGGTCGCTCCCAGTCTTTTGCTAACCTTCGCCTGTACTAAGCGGACTGACTGCTTGTGCATCCAAAACCCTTTAAACCAGTTATGCCATATGAGTCCACCATACCTTCCTATACATGGTATTTACCTGCCATTCCTAACGAAGACTTTCATGTGCCATCTCGAAATTATTCAAAAAAATGCATTTCTATTTTGTGCCCCTGTTTTAGCTCATGAGGAAGTAGTGGTTAATTCATGATCTTTTTAAGTTGGACAAGCTTCACCCCGGGATTGCATGTATAATGTGCAAACCCATAATACGAGAAGGAACTGACAATGAGTGCGCCCAGCTCAAAATTAATATAACAAACAAACCCTCATTCACGCTTTGTTCATGAGAAATCAGAAAACTTTGGCAGTGATAAACAAAGGAGATTAAGAGGATGTGATCGTCCTCATTTGGGAGCCGTTCCTCGAAACTTGTCCATCTCAAAAAGTAATTGAGTTATCTGCTAGCATTCGTTGATGAAACATGCATATTCAAAATAATAATTATTACCTCTGTTTTTAAAACCAAGAGCTCTGGTACATGTTTTGTCTTTGCTTCCGACCACGGGTTTTCAACCTTGCCAACAAAAGCCACGGTTCGAGAGTCTCCACCTTCTTTTAAAGCACCAACTACTGAGAGCATGATTGTCATTCTGAGTGTAATGTGCATTGTCCCAAAGTAGCATTGTCTTTTGCATGATTATGATATCGTTTATTTTGAAATCATTGTATCTAGTCATCACTTAAACCTTGGAGGTGCCCCTGCATTTATGTTTTGCTTCACTAAAGGGGGCAAGCGAGATATCACTTTATCATATTTGCACACCATGTTCATTACAAATCCATTTGATGTTTCAGTATCATATTGTAAAACTTTCAGTTCTTTGTGATTTTCTCATAAGGCAACTTAATTACTATAGATTCATTGTCTCAGTAAGCTTTTGTCATATGACTATGAAAAAGTCCTATATGGTTAATAGCATGTCATCACAGAAATTATTCTTGTTATCATTTACCTACTCGAGGACGAGCAGGAATTAAGCTTGGGGATGTTGATACGTCCAAAACGTATCTATAATATCTGCTTGCTCCATGCCTCTTTTGGGTGATATTGCTATGATATTTATACACTTCCATACACTTTTGATCATATTTGGACTAACCTATTAACTCAGTGCACCCCAGTGCCAGTTTCTGTTTTCTGCTGTTTTTGTATTTCAGGTTTTCCCATTACGAGAACTGCCCGAAAAATCCCGGAAATATTATATAAAAAATCAGCGTTCCAGAAGCTTCCCGGTAGCCAAAGTAGAGCCGGGGGGGGCCCACCAGGGCTCCAGGCGCCCTGGTGGCGCGCCCCCCCCCTTGGCCGCGCCGGGGGGGCGCCTGGCACCCCCGAGCCTCCGCTGATGCCCCCCTTTGGCATATATTTAAGACGCGTCTCGAAACCCTCGAGACGGGAACCCTTTTTCGCGATCTCATCTCTGTTCCGCCGCTGCCGCACTTCCAAGATCGGGAGCACCAGGAGAACTCTTCCCGGCACCCTGCCGGAGGGGAGGATCACCATCGGGAGCCTCTCCACCACCATGGACGCCTCCCGGATGAGTTGTGAGTAGTCTCCCTTGGACCATGGGTCCATGACCAGTAGCTATGTGATGTTCTCCTCCCCTTCTTGTGCTTCACTAATTAGACCTCGTGAGCTGCCCTACATGATCGAGGCACATATGTAATCCTTATGCTGTTGCTATGTTGAGTTTGCTGGGATCCGATGGATTGTGAGATTATGTTCAGATTGTGTTTGAGTAATATATTTGATCTACCTCTTTTATATTTATGTTCGTAAGTAATTCTTTCATGTTCTCCGTTGTTATTTATTGCTTTGGCCAAGTAGTAGGTAGTGACTCCAAGAGGGAACGTTATGCTTGATTGTGGGTTCATGCCCCTCGATGACTAGCTTGAGTGACAGAAACATGAGTCTAGGGGATGTGCTGTTGCCACAAGGGGGAAAACAACGGTGCTTGTGCCCGCGGGCGCAAGGATTGTTTACTTTACGCAAAGTTCTTTTAATGCAGTTGTCTGTTGCTTTGAGTTTACACTATGGGTGGGACTCACAACTTAATACCAGCGAGATGTTGTGGATAGATATCTCAAGGTGGATGATCAGTAGTAGATGCAGATGGATTTCGATCTACTTACCTTGGCGTACCGCTCATGCTTTGAACCTCTACCTTTCTTGCAATATAATTAGCATTGATTTGCGCACATAATTCTGTCAATTGCCCAGCTGTAATTCGTTTGTTTTATCGTCTTTTGGGAGAGAGACATCACTAGTGAACATCATGAGACCCCGGTCCATATTACCCCCACTGATCACATCCCCTATTTACTTTCTGTTTTACTTACTATTTGCAGCAATACCTATCACTATTATCACTTGCGTTTGATCCTTTGTAAACTACAAGGCAGAGGGATTGACAACCTCTCTGTACTCGTTGGGAGCAAAGTTATTTGTATCTGTGTGCAGGTCCACGTTGATTGCTAATATCTGGCGCCGTTAGCAGTTGACACCTTCTTGTTGAAACTGGGAGTCTCAGGGGAAATCGATCCTTGGTATCTTTGCCAAGGGAAAACTTCCGCTACACTGCATCTCAAACATTCCACTTGGGGTAACCAACGAGGGGCGAGAAGCCATCAATGTTTAGCCGGGAAACAATTCTGAAACCAAAATTTAAGACCACGTTGTAGTTTAAGTTTAGTACGGTGGCGAACAAGACAAGTAATTCAATCATGGATAACTAATGAACTATTGATATATAGGAGCAGAGTAGGAACTACAGGAAGTTACCTAGGTGACACATGCATTATCGAGAGGCCTAAACTTGGAGCGGCCAAAGAAAGGGCAGATTAGAGAAAAGTGTTGCACGACGATGTTGTCATCCGGCGGCGTGAGCCAAATTGCTGAATTGGGGTTGCTCTACATTTCGGCGCTGTCGTCGTCCGGCGGCGCGAGGCGAACTGCTGGATTGGGGTTGCGCTAGGCTTCGACGCTGTCGTACATCAGGGATCTAGCAAGCAGGCAAGTTGAGCCTTTTTCATCCTGACATAAAACTGCGATTTGGGGGCCCCTAGGATTTGGAGGCCCTGGGCGGTCACCCACTTTGGCCCCCCTTGTCGACGGCCCTTGTTCCATGTCACTGTGGAACCGTGGAAGCGTGGAAGCATACATGTGGTGGAACCGTGGAAGCTCTGCACTGCAGTATAACTGTCACTATCTGAATTAGTGTTACTCAACTGTGATGTGATGTGATGGCATATAACCGTAGCAAACCCAAATCGCAGCTCCTTTGAAAGGTACATTAGTTGCTTGTACTACACTACTAATTATGCAAGGAAGTTGAATATGTTTGTCACTACAAAGTGTGTTAATATGTATCACAAATATGTGAGTACATACAGAAAATTAAGCCACCCTTTTAAGCATAACTAAATGTCAGCATGCAGTCTGAACCATACATAAGCGACATACATTTTTTTTGAAAATCTGAACATTTTTTGATATTCTGAATACTTTTTTGAAAATTTAACAAATTTTGGAAGTCTGAACAAATTTTGAAAGTTGAACAATTTTTGAATTTCTGAACCTTTTTTTTGAAATTCTCAATAAGTTATTAAAATGCAAGGAAAATTCGAAAATCAGATTTTTTTAATTTCTGAACATTTTTTGATATTCTGAATACTTTTTGAAAATGTAACAAAATTGGAAGTCTGAACAATTTTCGGAAGTTAAACAAATTTTGAATTTCTTTTTTTTTTGAAATTCTCAATTATTTTTTAAAATGTGAGCAAAATTTGAAAATCCTATTTTTTTTAATTTCTGAACTTTATTGATTTTTTTATTTTTTGAATTTTGGAACATTTTCTGAAACATATCATCGCTCGTTTTGCTCGTCCATGTTGATCAGTGAATGGTTGCGTGCTCTCTTTGTGCATGCTACGAGAGTATTTGGGCTGAGCTCATGCATTCTGGTGAGGCTCCGTGCATGCCACAAAATACCCAAAAGTGGGTTGAGTAGGGAAATTTTGCCCTCATGCATCCCGAGAACGTATCTGTGCACCGGGCCATTTGGTGCTACCGGCACACCAACCTCCCTTAGACATTTTCAAATGTTTCAAAAACCTGAAAAGTCTAGCCAATTGCCATAATATTAATGTATGTTGTCAAAAAAATTCAAAATTCGAAACATAGCTTGAGATACAAAAAATATAAACTCGACAGTGAATAGTATATAACACAAGCTGAGCTTTAGATTTGGCCCATTATCACATTGATGTTAAATTTTGTCATTTTTTGTATCTCGGGCAATGTTCCCATTTTTAAATACAAAATTTTATGACAACATACATTTATGTTATTTCAATGTGCTATATCTTTTTTTCCAGACTTTTTGAATCCTTTCAAAATACTTTTTTCTTTCATAAATATAAGTCTTTTTAGAGATTCCACTACAAACTACATGCGGATGTATGCAGACATATTTTAGAGTGTAGATTACCTCATTTTATTTCGTATGTAGTTCATAATGAAATCTCTAGAAAAACTTATATTTAAGAACGGTGGGAGTATATGCTAATGCGTCCGGTGCACCTGATACGTTCTCCATGCATCAAACCAAACAAACCAATAATTCAAAAGGCCTGCAACAAGACTTTTGTTTAAAAAACACACACCCTGTGATCCATTTTTTATTGATGGGCTGCGGTCCATTCTTCTTCTGAACTACCCAATGCCCATTCCCGGCCCCTGTCCTTCTCTTGAGGGAAAACAAGTCTGAATGGCCTGCTTGCTGGACATGGAGGAGTGTTTTAGTCCCACATCGGGGAGGCTAGCGAATGGCTTCCACTTTATAAGAGCAGCAGGTGATGCAAACAACGTGCCCAAATGGAAGCACACCCGACAAGGCACGAGCCAGATGAGGCTTGTGCCGTGGCGGTGGTATGTGCGGTATGCACATTTAGCAACATAAAAAACAATGGAATAGTATTGATCAACCTCACACGCCACCGGTGTGATGGTACCGGCGCATGACACATGCGCCTGGCTATTTTTTTTTGTCATCTACAAATGTTTTCGCCATCGTGTTGGTGTCTGAGAAAACGGCCCAGGCTTGAGAGGGAGTCGCGACGACATAAACTCAATGAAGACAGCGTCATCGGGAAGGAGCCGCGGAGTTCGGGACGGTACACAATGGAGCTCGACAGGCGACCGCGTCATCAGTTAGAAGCACCGGGGCTCGACAGGGAAGGCGGCAGAGCTCAACCGGTGGTTGCGACCTTCAGTTCAAGGAAGACGACGACGGCTGTCGTTCATGATCTGTACCACCCTGTAGCTGTTACTTGACAACGGTTTTGGCTGCAAAAAGACACCGAATGTTGTTGGCCTAATCCTTGTGTTCCATGTGGCGGCCCTCCGACCATCTGTTCCCCCTCCGCTCGTGTCACCGGCCCTGCGGTAGGCGATGGCGCGGGCGTGGGCCGGCGACCCTGGCCGTGTGGACGGCGGGTGAACCGGAGGACGGGAGCCCTTGTGCAGCGGGAGCTGTGGCTGTCATCGTCGCCAGATCTAGCCGCCCCTGCCTCCCTTGTCTCGAGTGCTCCGCCCCGGTCGGATCCACCCTACTTCTTTGCGGGCCGCCGAATCTCGTGTCGTTGGGGTATTGGAGGCGGGGATTCGAAGACCGGGAGAAATTCCAGGCCGGCCTCGCCGGTCTTGGCGGCGACTACGCTCGAGGCGTCGTTCCCCTCCTTGGAGGCACCGTTCAGGTCAGATCTGCCGCCCCTTTCCCTCTAGTCTCCCGGGTGAAAACCTCAACTTTGTTGGGCGGCGGCGGCGCCATTGGCGTCGCGTCCTTCCTGAAGGCGCCGTTTTTGGGAGCTAGGTGGGCAGCGGGCTTCTCGACGATGTGGTGGGTGTGCAGCGGCGGCGGCGCCATTGGCGTCGCGTCCTTCCTGAAGGCACCGTTTTTGGGAGCTAGGTGGGCAGTGGGCTTGTCGGCCTTGTGGTGGGTGTGCAGCGGTGGCGGTAGCTGGTCTCCTAAGTCTGCGGCGAGATCATTCCGGAGCTCTCATGGCAGAGGAGGGACACTATGCTACTGCTTCTCCGTCCGTTCCGGCATCTCTTTCTCATTCGTGTCCAGCCCGTGGGTTTTGGTGGTGCTCTGCTCCAGGAGAACATTCTGTGGCTAGTCGGATGCGCTCGGTTCCTTTTCCGATGCAGCCTGCCGGTGCCCTTCCTCCCAGGTTCTAGGGTGAACTGCCACACGGTCAATAGTTCGGCGCCTTCGAGCCAGACGAGGAGATAGGGGTCTTTGGCACCCACACCCTCTTTCGCCGCCGCTATCACCCGCCTCCTTGGTGGCGCAAGGTTGCTGCGGATCCGTTCTTTTGGATGTGGGGCCAAAGAAAAAATGGTTGAGGAGCCACGATTCCGGTGGAATCAATCCGAATATCCGGAGTTGCGGGCAAGGATCGGGGACGCGAAGAACGGAAATTGACAGACCATGGAGCGTCTGCTCGGCAGAACATCTAATCCGGGTCGTTGATTTGTGTGGCAGACCATTAGCGTAATATCAACGGTAGGATGTATTTAAGTTGATTTCATCGAAGGGTTCTGGTTATCCCGTGTACAGTTTGTTGTGTGGAGTTAGGGGAATTTATGTTTGCTCTTTTAATAGTAGTATAGATAAAAAATCATGGTAAAGATCTTTTTTTTTGCGGGGTAAATCATGGTAAAGATCAACCCACGGCCGCCATCGTCTTATGGTACCGGCGCATGACACATGCGCGCTATTTTTTTTGTCATCTACAAATGTTTTTGCCATTGTGTCGGTGTTGGAGAAAACGGCTATTTTCTTGTCATCTACAAATGTTTTCGCCATCGTGTCGGTGTCGGAGAAAACGGCCCGGGCTTGAGAGGGAGTCGCGATGACATAAGCTCAATGAAAACGGCGTCATCGGAAGGAGCTGCGGAGCTCAGGACAGTACGCAATGAAACTCGACGGGCGACCGCGTCGTCGGGGAGAAGCAGCGGGGCTCGGGAGGGCAGGCGGCAGAGCTCAACCGGCGGTTGGAACCTTGAGCTGAAGGAAGACAACCACGGCTGTCGTTCATGATCTGTACCACACTGGAACTTGACAAGAGTTTTGGCTGCAAAAAGACACCGAATGTTGTTGGCCTAATCCTTGTGTTCCATGTGGCGGCCCTCCTGCAGTCGAAGATTGTTTGACCGCAAGGCAGCTAAAAGACAGACGCGAGTGCTAGTAAACTAGTTTGACCCCAAATAGAGAGCTTCAAAAGCTAGACTCCAAGTAGACTTCGTAGAGCTATTATATGCAAGGATGAAAGCAGCAGCTGTTCGAAAGGTGGTCTTGATCACTAATTTTTACTCTGAATACACGATGTCCTATAGAACATGCTGTAAATTACTCCATATCAAAAAACGGAATATATTAATATCATGAAGATATCAATTACATCCAGCCTCTGCCTCATCAGTTACTACTTTTATTTAGTTGTTGGTTGAATCTCAAAGCCAACGGCAACGGGGCCATGTGATGTTTAAGCACAATCAATGTAGAGGACTTAATCTTGTCTATCGACCTTGTAATGCACTCCAGCGCCTTCACCGACTTCAGCTTGGCCTCCTGCAGCCGAGTCTGAGTGTGCTTGAGCTGCGGCACCTTCTTCTCCTCCTGCAGCAGCTCTTCCTCCTCCAGTACCTGCTCTCCTCCAGCAGCAGCCGGCCACACTTGAGCTCCTCCCACCGTACACTCTTCTCCTCCCGTGGTTGAGCCGCTCCTCCTGCAGCTTGAGCTCCAACAACAACATCCTGTCCATGCAACATGGCCGGTTAGCCACAGCCCCAGGGACAAATGTGCCAAATGTGCCTGCCGCTATTGTTGATAAGCATTCAAGAGGGACAACATACTAGTCAGTATTCTAGCAAAGCAAATCTGCCACTGCCAGCATGTGAATACCATAGCAATATACTCCCTCCGTTCCTAAATAAATGTCTTTTTACATATTTCAATGCGGAATATGTAAAATGAGTGAATCTACACTCTAAAATATGTGAATATTTCAAAGTCTTTTTACTCATTTTATTTACATATGGAGCAAAATGAGTGAATCAACACTCTAAATTATTGTCTATAAGACCCCCGACCCCCGAGCCGCTCCCGCGAGCGTCCTCGGGGGAAACCCTAGCGCGTCGCCCCTCGTCCTTCCTCGTCGATCTCTCCCCCCGCCGCCACCGCACAGCGCCGCCAGGCAAAGACCGGCCGGTGTTGGTGGCGGCGGGGATCTTCCCCTCTCCTCACGATTGGCGTCCGGCGCGGGACGGCGCGACGCGAGACGGCGCTGAGCTGGGCGGGGCTCAGCGGCGCGGCGGAGGGCGTACTGGGTGGCGGCGCCCCTGCCTGGCAGCGGTGCAACTGCGGCTTCAGGCCCCTCCAACGCGCGGCGGCTGCGGCTTCTCTGGCGGCGCGAGTTATCCCGGCAGCGACTTGGCGGCGTGGCGCGGCGGGGCTCCGAAGATGACTCGACGGCGGGCTGGAGGGCTAGGCACCGTCCAGTGGTGCTGCCTCCGCGGCGGTTGCGGCTTGGGGCCCTTGACTCCGATCCGATATGGATCTGGTGGTGCCTGGGTCTGGACCATGGCGGCTGGCGAGGCATGGGAATCGTCGGGGCTTGTCCGCCTCTAGGCACCATGGGGGTGCCGTCGGCGACGCGTGCCCGGCGTGGTGACGCTGCTGGACGTGGTGGTCATCTTCTTCCCGAGATGGCCGGCCAGAGGCTTGGTGATCGGATCTCGAGATCCATCATCTTGTCCCGGCTGCGAGTAGGGGAGACATGGTTGCCGGTGAAAACCGAGTCGACGGCAGGCGATGGCGGCGTTCTCGCTGTTACCTCGATGGAGGCATCGTCGTGTAACTACTGTCGACCCACTCGTGCTGCTCCGGGGGAAACCCTAGGATCTGGTATTCCAGATCGGACGATGGCGGCACTGTGGTGTCGTTTCTCTCTTGGGAGCATCGTCTACAGAGCAGCGCTGGATGTCAGAGGCAGGAGGTGGAGCGGCTTCGTCGTGCACGGAGCTTCGGTGGTGATGTCAAGTCATGCCTGACCGACAGGTGCTACGCTTTGTCATGCCTGGTCGGCAGGTGCTATGCACGACAGATCTTCCAAGACTTCAAGCTGTGTCAGTTGGTGATACCTGGCAGCATGGCGCTGAGATGTATCAGTGGCGACTGCGACGTGCTCAGCTGTTTGCGCGCAGGGAGGAGGTGCCGTTTGGCGCCGTGGTGGCGTCGACGATAGCTATATCGAGCAAGGTTGATGCATCAGTATAGTTCTGAAGATGGAGCGGTGGCAGTTGGCGGCGGCGGCATCTGAGTGCACGCCGGACCGGTGAGACCCATGCCTGGCAGGCGTCCTGGATGGGATCTCAGGTCTTAGATGTTAGGTTTGGCTGCGATGTCTGTTTGGTATTAGGCCCAGGCTATCTGCGCCCCTTCATCAGCTGGATAGAGGTGCTTAGACGACGGCTTTAGTCTTACTGTTGTATTACTTTGTAAGGTCTTGTGAGAATAATTAATAAAGTGGCCGTATGCATCGCCCAGATGCAGAGGCCGGGGGTCATCCTCCTTTTCTAAAAAAAAAACATCCGTATGTATTACTTACTGAAATATCTAAAAATACTTATATTTAAGGACGGAGAGAGGCATATTAATATAATACTCAGTATTCTAGCAAAGCAAATATTCCACTGGCAGTTCCCAAAATGATTGATCCATTCATGTTAGAAAAACTGATTGCTGCAAAATTGACTGAGCATGACAATGTAACCAACGACAACGACTGGTTGAGTTTTATATGGGATCAGCAATCCAGGTGTGATCCAATGGTTGATATTGTGGACAACATCATCTCACCTCATGTCTAGATCCCTATACCAGTCGTCCCCATTTTTGCTACATACAGTGGGGGTAAATAAATAAAGCAGATGCTAGGTAAACAACATAAGTAAATCATCACCTCAAACAGAACCAATATCTCAAAACGCCATCGTAAGGTTGAGCTGCGATGTTTTAACAGCACTATTTTTGTTCACATACTGTTGTTTGGCCAATATCTACCTTTGAACATGACATGTAGATTGACGCTAGTTGGGCCCGACAAATGTCATTCATTGGCCTCTCAAGCATGGGTGTGAGAAAGGTCAATCAATATACAAGGTTCAGATAGATTAATAGATGAGTCACCGAAATCAGTGTAAACGCGCAATTTCTTCTGAAGTAGCAGCATCATAGTTAAGATGCATAGCTAAGATGTAAACGCGCAATATGCATGGGAACTACGTGCACCATGCCATCACCATCACCACATATATATAGACAGTGCAAAATTTCTTCTGGGCAAGTAGAGAGTGAGCTCACCTTGCAAACTGCGGCGAGAGATGAGGGGCTTCAGTTTCAGTTTCAGTTTCACTTTCACGTGGAGGAGGCTGGACGACGCCGGCGACGGATGCGCCGGTGGAGATGGGGGAGGACGAGCGGGACATGAGGACGCACGGAGAGAGAGAGAGCGCGCGCCTACAGGTGACGGCGGCGGCGGCGGCAGCGGCCGGAGAGCAGCGTGGGCGGCGGATCTAGGAATTGGGCCAGATGTTTCTCTCGGTAACAAAAAAAGAGGTAGGCTCAGCCGAAAAAAATCTATACATACCCTCTTCAGCTCAAAAAAAAAAAAAAAAGCAGCACAACTTCACTAGATGGGGCATTAGCAACATAAGCGGCTTTACCGCCGATGACCTTGCACGAGTATGATATTGTTGAGCAAACTACTCGGCATCGTCGTTCAACACGCTGCCGTGTCCCCTGTTTGACAACTCGGACGCTGCAGATCGTGGCCTGGACCGTCTCGCGAAGCATCTCCATGCACAACTCTATTTTGCAGAAGCGGTTCTTGAAGCAATCTGTGTGCACACCGGGTTGAGGTGCATGGTAAATGCGTGTCGCGCTGATCAACGCCCTATCTTGAGATGATTCACCTTTCACCTTTAGTTGGATTTCAAAGCCGACAGGGTCTCCGCACGAGTTGGCCCAGTCAAGCGCAAAAAAGGATCCTACAAGCAAGCATTTGTCCCCATCATCATTAACTATAGTAAGCAATGGGAGATCGAGATGACCAAACGAAAACAAAAATGAAAAGCAAAGATATTGTGCGTACGCGTTGCCTGATAATTTGGGGACTTGTCGCATGACGACCGAAGAGAAGGTTGCGATTGTGATCGACGGAGTCCCGGACAGCAACCACGCCGTAGACTGACAAGGGCAGTTTGAAGCCGCCTTTGATCTCAGCGAGCTTGACCGAGACGATCTGCAAGGTCTTGGCGACGACACCATCGCCTGAGGTGAGTATAGGTGGTGATAAGTGTGTGAAGTGCATGGAACTCAACGATGCTGCAATAATTCCATGGAAAGCACCAAATTAGCTAGGTGTCAGAAATGGCTGCATGCATCATTTTGTATGGAAGACGTACAGGATCAGGGTGGGAGTACGCTTATATTTAATCTTGCGACCTTACACTGTATAGATACGGTTCGGTTTAGTACAGAAGCACCGGCCCCCGCTCGGATATTTACTTGCCCATGCCATGTACGGTTAAAAAACATGGGAAATAATACAAGTGACTCAAATCAAAATGTCAGGTTCAGGTTTCGATTGTATTTACTGAACCCTAACCCTAGCAAGATACGAGGTCCAGGGGCTCGCTCGGCCCCGAAGAACGACCAGCTGCTCAGGCATCTCTCTGTACAGGTTGAACCGAAACGCGACGACCCCTAGTGGCGCTTGTACCGATAACCAAACCAAGACAGGTACCAACAAGGCTAGTATTCAAGCTGGCAACCCGGTCCTACGGCAGGTACCGAGAACCTCAACCAATCCGCCCTGCGGCAGGTCGGGGGCACAACCTGGTCTAGCGGACTCACAGTGAGCACTGCATCGGCACGCTCTAGAGATCACCACCATCGTCTTTTTCCGTTCCATCTTCAGAACAGGAATCAACGCGCACATTGACCTTACTAGGCCTGTCGTCAACGTCATCATGACGCCAGACAACGC
This sequence comes from Secale cereale, assembly GCA_902687465.1. Lineage (NCBI taxonomy): Eukaryota > Viridiplantae > Streptophyta > Magnoliopsida > Poales > Poaceae > Secale > Secale cereale. The sequence continues at coordinate 936,449,684 of LR738710.1, forward strand.
CACCTCCCTACGCACGTCCATCACGCATCCGTTGTCGTGACCTTGCTGCACCAGCCGCCGAGACTCCACATCAATGATGTGTCACGCAAAATTCCGCTCCACCGTTATAGGGTCCACAGATCCCTCAAGCCGATGAACACCTCCAAGAATGATGCCCCCAATGGGGGAACGATACCTGAGCGTCGCCATCATCCGATCGGCTGGTCAAGGGTTTCTCCTGGAGGTAGCGGAAGGAGGTGGGAGCTTCACCATGATGATGCCTTCAAGAAGAAAACATCAACTAGGGCATCACCATCACTGGCTTCGGCCACTCGCTGAAAACAAGGTTTTCACACGGATATGTCCCACGAGAATCCAACTGACAACTTGTGCACCGATCAAACCACCTTCAAAGCCCTAGATCTGACCGTTCAGATCCGGCTACCACCCAGAGCAACACTGCCACCGTGGGAGCCCTGGCGCACTAGCCACTACCGGAGTGCACCACCACTCGAGATTGGGAGGAGGGCCACCACCCCACCTTGCCAAACCGCAAGAGTACCGGGAAAGATCCCGCTCTTTCTTGTTACTGTCACTGATCCGATCAAACCGAAGCCAAACCACCAGATCGTCGACACAATTCTGCATTTGACACGGGCACCACCACGCCATGTCGCAACATGTTGCCTGAGCTTCACCCGCCGCCCCGGGATCCAGGCCGGACGTCGTTGCCGCCAACGGCCACGCCCAACACCACCCCCATTATCTGGCCGATCTCCACCTGCACCACCACAAGCGCCGCCGCCTGGAGCCGCCGCGCCACCATGGATCGAGGGAGAGGCCGCACCCCCGTGGATCCAGCACCCTCGTCAGCATTCAATCCGGGAATGGGAGGAGCAGCCCTCCGCCGCTGAACGCACAACCTTTGCCCGACGCCGACTCCCGGCGGCAACAGAGGGGAATGAGGGGATGAGTCGGGGCTCTGGTGGCTAGGATTGGCGCCTCTCGTGTCGCCCAGGAGGGGGGGTCGACGCGAGAGGGACGCGAGAGCAAGTACTAGGTGTAGCTTCTTATCACATATCAACAGAATGTTCTGAATATAGATCAATCTAAGTTTTTTTTGAAGTTGTCCCTATCTTGTATGTTTTCTTCAAGGAGTTTAAATATCTGAGTATTATCTATTTGTTGGTTTAAAGGGAACACTGTGTCATCGTCGTCAATGTGCTTGTTGGCACACGCGAGTTCATCGTGGAAAGTTTCCATGTTGGAGAAATATACCGCGGCCGTCAAATCACACGACACAAGTTATACTGGATACACAAATAGTTGGACATTTTAGATAGCTAGTCAATCAAAAATGCTACACATATAGGCTTGTACGGGTCTGCTACAACCCCTTCCATAAATTCTCTTCAGCCCACCCCTGATTTTCACCCATGTGGGGCTGCCCTCACCCTTCGTCCAATTAAAATGCACCAGTTCAGGAATGAGCCCGTAAACTTATGTAAAGCTCCGTACGTCTAGCAAAGTCGTTAAACAATCATACACATCAACAAACTGAATGGAGACACATCAACGTACGTTTAGGTCGATAATTGTCCAACCCTCCGCATGAAAACACTATCTCTGCGTTGTTTCCAGCTCGGACTCCCATCTCTGTGACGCGATATCACGCTTGTCCTCAACAAGGAGGGACCAAGCAACACTAATCTCCAGCTGAGCATCACCGACATAAAATTTCTTCTGGCTAACACCGCAAGAATCAGGCGTGAAGGAGACATGGCCTTGTGCGGCGACATCACCAGACGATGAATAGGTCTGTACGACAACTTTCAGGCTTCCATCAAGTTGTACGGAGACCACACGCCTTGATAGATCAAGGTAACAATCTGAGCCCACGTGCATTGCTGGGCTACCAGGATCAAGCAGGATGACTTCACCAGATGGGGAATTAGCAACATAAGCGACTTTGCCATCGATGGTCTCACGTGAATACGATGTCATGGAGCAAGCTACTCGGCATCCATGTTCAAAAGGCTGTGTCCCCTTTCTGTGTCTGACAAGACGGATGCCGAAGATGGTGGCTTGCACCGTGTCGGCAAGCAGCTCCAAGCAAAACTCTATTTTGCAGAAGCAGTTCTCAAAGTGAATGGTTTTTACACCGGTACATCGTCCGGCATAATGGCTTGTCGCAGTGATCAATGCTCTATCCTGAGACAGTTCGCCATGTTTAACTCTTAGCTGGACTTCAAAGTGAAGAGGGTATGTGAGCAGGATCGCACGAGACGGCCCGGTCAAGTGCAGAAAAGGATCCTACAAGCATCGAGTATCGTCGATCAGTCACCCAATTGACTAGTAAGGATCAATAAAGTAAAAAACATAGGTACGTGTTGCTGGATTGTTTGGGTCCATGCCCTATCACGACAAAAGAGAAGGTTGCGGTTGTGATCCACGGCGTCCCGGGCAGCAACCACACCGTAAACGGACAATGGCCACCGGAGGCCCCCTTTTATCTCCATGATCTTGACGGAGAAGACCTGCAGGGCCGTCCCGACCTCGCCCCCGCAGGATCTGAGGTGAGGAGGCGTCAGGTGCGTGAATTGCATGGAACTCATGAGCGCTGCAGTGCATGCAAAGCATCAAGTTAGGTCAAGGTGCTAGGCACGTAGATAAGCAAATATTGATCGAGCAAGAGGACGAGCATATGATGCATGCGTGTTTAATTACTCACTCATGCCTTTTTTCGACAAAGGAAGGATTTTATTAGCTCAAATAGAAGCATCAAGTGAACACAAACACAATAAGCACACACCCGGCCTCTGCATAGCTAAGATGCACACAACCAACACACACTAAACACGCCGGCAAATAGCAAAGTCATACAAGACCAAAGCTATGCCTTAGCATGGATAAAGAAGAAGAAAAAAGCCGAAGCGATCAACATAGCGACCGAAAAACTACAGTAACGATTTTCTCCGCACCAACATTCTCTTGACACCACAAGGACGACGACGAAGTTCTTCAACAACAACGCCTTCATGAAGGGAACAACGCTCAAACGCCGCCGTCACCGGATCCAACCATCAAAGATTAGATTCTAGGTTTTCACCCTGAAGAACAAGTCTGAGCATATCCGAGCAATGCCTTCAACAAGGTAACGACGAAAAAACATCGCCATTGTCAGGTATAACCAACTTGGGTCAGACCTAGGATTTTCACCTCGGAGCTCGAGACCTGGTAGTCCAAAAGCACCACCGAATTGGAGTCAATAATGTGTTGTCGCCACCACTTTTCCGCGATCCCAACAACTGCATATACTGCTGCTGTACAACCTCCGTCCATAGATTGTGTCTCATCACTGAAGGCAAGCTGGACAAAAGTGAGAGCCACCACTTTTACTCACTCATGTCTTGGAAGAAACCGCATCCCCTGGATCCGCACCTGGATTCCCAGGCGCTCCTGTACGAGGCGAAGCACTTGTCCTCCTCGGCCATCTCCGCCTCGGCCTCCATGGCTAGTTGCTCCGCCGATTTGTCTCTGTTCGACTCGGAACTGTGTGCGCCTAAGGTCGTCGAGCCCACAGCCGCCGCTTCCGTCTCCGGCTGCTCCTCCGTGGGTGAATTGTTGATGGTACATCCTCCTTGTCCGACCAGAGCGAGGACCCAGGCAGGGATGCTCGTCCCCTCTTCCTCGTCATCACCGCCATGATGATGATCCAGTTCGAACCTGGCCATGAGAAGCTCTTTGATCGCTGCACGTACGATTCACTCACGGTGGGTAGTCACGGCAGAGGCGTTACCTATCGCATCCAGATTCAGACGGGGGCCGAAAAGGCAGGCTCCGGAACAGGAAGTTAGATCCATACTCTTCCTACCCTTTTTATCGGTAGTATTAGTCCAACCCGCAGGGCACGGCCCGGCCCAGCCCTGATACATTACAATTCGTGTGACAATAAAAAACATACAAGTGGAGGGAAACTAGGATGAATCTATGACTGAACTCTTTCCAGCTCCGGGTCTAGGGACAAATTCATGAATAGTAGACTCAAGATAAATAGAAAAAAAAAAATGAAATTTCATCATATCAAATATGCCCATACTTTTTAGGTGCTTGCAAGATTTCATGCAGAAAAAGCATTAGAGGAGCTCTACACAAGAAAAATATTCCATTGCACCAAGTTTTTAACAATTTTGAGCATGCATTATTGTTTCTCATGTGGACACCTTTCTTTCTAGGCGAAAATTTGCAAGCACGTTTGAGCATATTTGATGTCACGGAATTTTTGTATTTTTTATTTTGTTTTTTATATTCTTGGAATTTATTGTTCATGAGGGTGTCCCCACACTGGGAGGTACCACACCTTTCTCAACTGGCAAAACCACTCCCTCCTTCCGCCCACGGCCAGATTGACCTCACCTCTGGAGCCTCTCGCCGTCGTCTCCCTTTCAACGACGCTCACGGATCTCAACCGTCTCCTACCCATTCCGGGATTGGGATTGGAGAGTTATCCTTCCCACCCCACTCCCTTCATTCGACATGAATCACGGCGGAGGGGACTCGCTAACTCACAAGCTCAAGCGACTGGTTGGGGCAATGCAGTGGGTGAATCCAGCGTGGAGAAATCCGAGCTCAAGCTAGTCACGTGCATTGTGGCAAAGACAACTCAGGACGAGTGGGTCAGATGTTTCAAATAGAGGTATGCCAATCAAAGGCATGATGTTTCGGATTTTTTTCCTATTGTTTTTTATTTGGCAAACTATCCTTAGCGGCCGATTGGCTAGCAACTTGCGCTCGATTGTGCACGGCGCGTTGGATCAAAACTGATCCAACACACCATGTTCGACGATATGGCCCTACACACCGCTTTTAGTGGACAAACTTATCTCTTTTGTCCTGCGCCCTCTACCATTCGTTCTCTCACTGTGGTCTTCTTCCTTGTGCGTTTTTTTTCCTTCCACACCTTCGTTTTCTTATTTTCTCCTCCACCTCCCTTGTCCGCCATGAGAGGATCAATACCAGTGCTCTCGCGCACATCATTTTGGTGGCCATCATCGGTGTCGTGCTCCTCCCTCACGGGATTAGGGCCGGCGTCGCTGGCGAAGGTGGTGCTAGGACCGCCAAGCGAAGGTGCTGGAATGGCCTGATGGCGAGCCTGCGAGATGCGATAGCCAGTGACGATGTTGCAACCATCGGTAGATTTTTTTGGTCGAACCACTGTTCGGATATGTTGGAACCGGTGAGCGATTTTGTTGGAACCGTGGAGTGAAGGTGCGGGATCGCCGAAAGGATTTTGCTGGAACCACCAACGGAATTTGTTGGATTTGGTGAGCTGGATCGCTGGAACTTGTGTTTGGGGATGCTGCATCCATGATGGTGAGTAGTCGGGGGAGTTGTTGGAACCGGCAATATCTTTTAATGGAACCGGTAGGTGGATTTGCTAGAACCAGCGACTCAGATGTTACATCCATGGCGGTGATAGTTGCGGAGGTGCTTGAACACGAGTTTTTGTTGCTGCAACCAATGAGATAGATTGTTGGAACCAGCAAATGCTCAGTCTTGGGATGAGGGCCCGGCGTGAGCTGCGACTGACGACCATACAAACAACTACAACCGTGGGCTAGAAAAGTTGCAACGGTGATGCACAAAACTGCAACTGTGGTACTGCGAGTGTCGACATGCACTGCCACTGACTAACCGGCATGAACGTTGACGAGGGTGTGTGCGGCTATGGCGGGAGGCAGCGACGGGTGAGGGCTACTGTGCTGCAAAAATGGAGGCATGCATTTTCCTAGAAATATAAATCTGCTGCATGGTGAGGACGGCGAACTGCAGTTGACGGGTGGATGACATATATCAAAAGCGACAAGGTGCTGCCTGCGACGATGGATGGGGAGGGAGGCAAGCGAGCCGCAAAACTCTGGAGGGCTGGGGTGCTGCTGCTTCTGCATAAGGTGGAAGAAGTGACGGAATCAGACTGAACGACTGAGCCAGATCACATCGCGCGGCAGGCATTTGGCCGACCAAAAGTTGGGTCGGCCGATCGGTGCGAACATCGCCCTTCTGATTTACGGTCCATCGTCGGTTGCGGGTAGAAAACCACTCATTTTGATTTGCATGTTCTTGAGGCAATACAAGATCTCACGAGCATATGGAACACACCGGTAGTAGTTTTTCGCTAGGAGTAACATCATTCGAGATCTCACACACATGAATAATATTTCTTCATATATACCAGCACACAGATTATACAACATGCATGTCCGACATATTTCCTTTTGAGCCGACGAAAGAGAAAACTCCACCATGGTCGATAAAGTATTTAATTCAAGCAAAATAACACCAGAGGCTCTAGGTATCTAGTTCAGAAAATGTATGAAGGGCACTTCCCCACCTAGATTATGGGTCATCGCTTCCTCTTATTCGTCAACTTATTTAGGGTATACGTGATCCCTTCTTTTACGGTTGCTAGACCGTCAACTTTATAGTTCAAATTACTCAACCGTGTTCTTCGGCATAAAGCTTGTACTAATTGATTTCATCGAGCATAAGACATGGTTGTATATTGTAGTTCACGGTTTTCTCCTCCATGGCGTGCCTTCGGATCTTCGATCTAGTCTGACACCCAACTTGAAAACACGACTTCACCGTGGGAATCCGTTGTGTATTCTGGGTTAATATGAGGATCCGACATGGGGCAAAAGTTTTGATCTGGCCGAGGTGGCCTGTCGAATCGGCATGGAGGGTGATGTTGCCGGACAAAAAGTTGTCATGGCAGGAAAGTCATGTCGTAGCTGACCTAATCCGCTTCGACTACAGAGAGGGAGCTACATGGGCCACCAAAGAAATCCATCAGATCTCGGGTAGGGGGTTCCTGAGCCGGTAGTCTTACACGATGATAACCACGAGAGTCTATGGTCCTCACCCCTCAGCTTATATAGATGTCGGGGGTGCCGGGTTTACTTAAGTCGATTACGGGCTAGTCGCGACGAAGACGATCTCTAATTTTTGTATGCGTAGTATTCGAGAGTTATCCACCTGGTGTTGTGGGCCAGCCGACCGTGGCCCACTGGTTGATCATTTTGGTGGTCCTTGGCCCGGCTCATATGTTAAGCACCCCGTAGTACAGGACACCATCACCTAATTAGAACTCGTGCCGCTAAAAAAAAAAAACCTAATTAGAACTCGTTGGCGGAAAATTCGAATGGGGCAAAATGCGAAAGGAATCTTCAAACTAGGGGATAAAAAATGTGACGATTTGGAGGTAAAATCTGTCGCAAGCGTGTATTTTAGGGGTAAAAATGCAATTCACTCTAATAAAATGTGAAACCGGGGGAAACTCCTTTTTGGTCAAAATTGAAATGAACACTGAAGAGCTGTAATTTCAGACGCCATAGAAACTTTTCACATTATTATTTTTCTAGACAATAACAATCATCATAATTATTCCTCCCAATCACCAATCTAGAACTACTACTGGTATACCCGGGATCCCAGTCTAGGAACCACATGGCAATACGTATATCTCCAGAGATTCACTAAAAAAGAATCTCCAGAGTTCAGACCGGCCAACCGCGACTCCGCGCGCTTGCTTGCTCACTCCCAGATGCCGACCTCCATGAATCCGTCCTCGGTGGCGCAGCCCCGGAACATGCCGGTGCAGTTGAAACCGTAGGCCACCTCGCCGGTGCCAGACACGGCGATGAGGCCAGCGAAGCCCTCGTCGAGCCGCTCCTTGACGCAGAAGTCCACGGCCTCCTGGAGAGGGAGGCCCTTGTACTCCATGACGGCCGCCACGTCCCGCGCCAGCGTGGAGCGGATGATGGCCTCGCCCTCGCCCGTGCACGACACGGCGCAGTGCCCGCACGCGTAGGTGCCGGCGCCGATGAGCGGCGAGTCGCCGATGCGGCCCGTCATCTTGTTCATGAGGCCGCCCGTGGATGTGGCCGCCGCCGTGTGGCCGCTAGAGTCCACCACCACGCACCCCACCGTCTCCGGCGCGTAGATGCTGATGGGCAGCCCATTCATCACCATGCCGCTGTCATTGTGGATCTCCGATGCCGCCGCCACCGTGTCGGCCTCGGCCAGCGGGATGCGGTAGTCGAACAGGATGCTGTTGGACTCCTTGGCGAGCTTGAGCATGCCCACGTTCTCCTCCGTGATGAAGTAGCTATTGTCCACGACCTCCAACCCCTGCAAGCACATCAAGTCAATTTGAAGCCAAATAAAACCAACAGATTCCACTCGTAAAACCCCGCAAAAAAAAAAAGATTCCACTCGTAAAATTGTCTTTATCTCAGTTAACTCTGTTTGATGCAAATAAAGATCAACACATTCCACGGGAAACATAATCTGCAAGTCTACAGTTTCCTTATTGTGTGGGGGTGCATTCATTCTAGGTAGGTAGGAAACATAATCAACGGGGGTTCTCTAATCTCAATTCATTACTACCTGCTCGCGGGCGAAATCCTCGGCGCCGTCGAAGGCGAGGTAGGAGTGGGGTGACTTGTCCATGACGCGGCGGGCGAGGGAGACGGGGTTGCGGACGGTGGAGACGCCCGAGACGGCGCCGCAGCGGCGGCCGCGGCCGTCCATGATGCTGGCCTCCATCTCGACGGTGCCGGCGCGGGTGAGCGCGGAGCCGCGGCCGGAGTTGAAGCAGGGGTCCGTCTCGAGCTCGCGCACCACGGCCTCCACGACGTCCAGCGCGGTGGCGCCGGACCGGAGCATGTCCACGCCCACCTGCAGGCACCGCGACAGCACCCGCTCCGCCTCCTCCTGCCTGTGGAGCGGCAGGTTCGGGTCCACGCCCGCGCCGCCGTGGATGGCAATGGCCCAGCGCGCCATGCGTTCGCGTGTGTGCCGTTGGTGTGTTGTGCTAGGTTGTTCTCTTGTTTCTTGTTGCTGTGTTGGTTGGTGTGTGTTGGAGAAGAAGGCATGGATATATGGCGCTGGAGCGGTATTTATAGGGGAAGAATCAGCCACGAGAGAGAGACGATTGCGATGGAGCTCTCGTTCATATGGCATGAAATTACCACGTGAGATTCTACTGCCGAAACCGCTGTCACTTCCGTTTCTAACAATTTTTATTACTAGGATATATAGATGAACTTTCCCATTGACGACGTACGTAAACTGGATCCATACATCGTGATGGAGATCAGACCAGATCACCCATGAAGGAATTGCCAAATTCTGTGAGTAGATGATGCACTTTTGGCCTTGGTTTAGGAAAAAGAAAATCAATCTCGATTGGTTGCCATTCCATTCAAAAGAATTATCTGGTTTTTATTTTAGTGAATTATCTGGTCTACCCACACCTGTTTTTAGGGTTACCCACGCCATTTTGTCTTGACGAGCCAAGGAAGATTAGGGATTCCATGTGTATTATTATTACTAGCAAAAGAGCCCGTGCGTTGCAACGGGATAGAAAAAAACACACGTTCTTAATCCAATAACCACGACTCGAGACCCTGGTAGGTAGATGTTTTTTATTTTAAAATGGCATCACATTTGTGTTCCCGATGGTGGTCTTAAACGTATTTGAATATGGTCAGTCCTAAGGCGTCTCTCTCTCACACACACGTACGCGCGCTCGCACGCACACAATCGCTCAGAATAGGATGGGAAAAATGTTATTTTTTCCCGTGAGGTTTTTCTGAGTTGTGCGTGCGTGGTTATCAATGTTTTTTTCCTCTCAATCTGGTTTTAATGTGTGTTTATTTGCAATTTGGATCGCCACCAGTGCGAAAGAAAAACGGACCGTGCACTATAGATTAAGTTTGCACCAAATTAATAGTTTAGAAATATTTAACAGCTAAAAGTAACAGCTTATTTAGATTCTACACATTTTTCTAATCAAATTTCATATATAATATGTTAAAATCGAAGTTACGTTTTAAAAGATAAGGATATTTTTGTTTTAGATAAACTACAGATTAATTAACCAAAAGGTTAGGGGTTTTTCTGTTAAAACACAAAAAAACGATTCGGCTGACTTAAATATGGATGGCGGGTTGATTACATGAAACCTGAGGGGTTTTTATGCAAAAATGCCAAAAAACGGTTCGGTATGACTTAAACGTGTAGTGCGGGTTAATTTATAGAAAACAGAGGGGCTTTTCTGCAAAGATGCATGACGGACGGGCTGAAACCCAACTTTCTTTATTATTAGGTAAAGATTATTATGTGCTGAAATATCGTTGCCATTTTTATTTTATTTTTTTACCCGCAAAAAAAATTACATACGACTCGGCCCGGAGCACCGAGTTCTTACAAAAACGGAGTTGAGAATATTAGCAGTTTTCAATTGAATTAATCCAGAGAATCATCATGAGCATGGCATTGACAAAATTAATCCGGACTAGAGAATAATCTGCGAAACATCCTCACATGGCATAATCAATCTCCGTTACTCTTTTGTCGCCCCTCTCCAATTCACCTTATCTCTTGGGAAACGATTGTAATCACCCGACTGATTTCTACGTTTACATCAGCCGCTCGCTCTATCGTCCATTTGGCACTCGCTCATTCCCTGATGGATGGTGCTGCATGCTATCAGGTGGGTGGTCCCTGCTATTATCTGGTACTAGTACACAATTCGCTTTTTATTTCAACATGGGACCCACAGTCGTCGGTGCTGTTTTTGCCTCGCGCCGGTGTCTACGCACCCTTTTTTGGCGAAAAACCGGTGTTGACACTCTAGAGTCACCCTACCTCAGCCATTACTGCTCACCGGCCAGTGTCTCATCTGCTGCTTTGTTTGATGGTTATTTTGCCACGTTGGAGTGTGTGCTTCACTTGCGAAGCACGAGCAAACATGTTGTGATGGTGTCCGCTGCAATGTTTGGCTTTATGCTGCAACGTTTTTATTTCAATGCCGTAAGTGTTGGCTAAGCTGCGGTCCGTCCCACGTGGTGACGGTTAGCGTGTCCTGTCCGGAGATTGCGGGGCGACCGCGATCGCGATCGCGCTCGTAGCAGTCTAGGGTTCTTCGATCCCTCGTATGGTCCTTCGGTCTCGATCTTGTGAGCATCCGTGTCCCTCCCATCCACTAGAGGCCTTCTGCGCGTTACCCTAGGGCGCGTGGTCGTAATACACTCAAACCCTAGGAGGTGTGGGGGGCGGCATGGGTGGAGTTGGGGGTAGCGGCGTCTTGGAGGGGGTGGCAGGATTGATGAAGGGGTTGAAGCTCTCTGATGAGGAGAAGAAGGGAGTCAGAATCAAGATCTCGGCCAAGGAGAAGGGGAAGTCTACGGCGGCCCAGGCGGTCGGCAAGGTGATGTCGGAAAAGCCGGTCCATCCAGACGCGATCTGTCTCACATTGGGGAAGATATGGTGCCCTATCAAGGGCATTGACTGTAAGGAGATTGGGATCAACCAGTTTCTGTTCACGTTCCATCAAGAAACGGGTAAGAGGAAAGCGTTGGATAATGGTCCCTGGATGTTTGAGAAGGATTTGGTGGTGATGGAGGATTATGATCCCAGCAAGAGGCCAGAGGACTACAAATTCAGTAATATACCGATCTGGGTGAGGGTTTTTGACCTGCCCTTGGGCATGATGAACATGGAGGCAGCGGAGGACATTGGAGGTTTGGTGGGGCGCTTTGTGGAGGCAGATACGGGGGCGGATGGTACAGCCATAGGCAAGTTTCTGAGAATCAAAGTGAGGTTATGCATCGATAAGCCTATCATGAGGGGGTTCACTTTGAATGAGGAGTCAGAAGGGGAGGAGATGAATGATAAGCAGATGGTGGTAGCAGGAAAGGAGGATGAGCTCGAGGAGGGAGGATGGTGCAGGTTCGAATATGAATATCTTCCAGATTTCTGTTACACTTGCGGGGTCATTGGCCATGGAGAGAAGGATTGCTCGATCATACTTGGGAAGGAGGACAAAAAGCAGTTTGGGAGATGGCTTAAGGCTGATATGGGCCAGAGAAGGGGATATGGGGAGGATAGTCTGTGGAGGAATGGAGGGCGGAGCTCGGGCAGAGGGAGGTCTTTTGGCTTCAGCAGATCAGGTGAGAGGTCGGGAAGCGGCAGTGATAGTCTTTCGTGGCGCAAGAGTGACTCGAGGTTTGGAGGTGGGAGTCGGGAGGTGAAGGAGCGAGGGGAAGAGGTGACTAGCCCACAGAAGACTGCCCCTACCCTTGAGAAGGGAGGAGCTCCAAAAAGACTGGTTTTTCATGATGGTTCTATGATGAAGCAAGGTGTGGTGGGGAAGAGCAGTGTGGCGAAAGGGCCACAACAGGGCGAGCTGGGGGTCGAGTCAGATGCTCCAGGCCAAAAAGGGGTCGTGGTTCTTGCCAAAGAGGGAGAGGGAGGTAAGGCTGGTCATGCTAAGGAGGGAGATGGAGGTCAGCCAGATAGTGTGCAGGAAAGTTTCCCGGAGGCGAAGAGGTACAAGAAGAAGGGGAGGGACAAGGTGCGTGTGGCGGGTGGTGACGCGATGGAGGTGCCTTTGGGTCAGAAAAGGAGGGGTATGGAGGAAGAGCATGAACATGGAGGGAAAAAGAAGAGAGGGGAGGTAGGGGGAGGTTTGGTGAACGGGAGTCAGGTTCTTCAGAAGGAGGATGAAATCGCTAGCATATCGGCAGGGCTGCAGGAGCAGCCCCGCCGGGAGCAATGAAAATCATTGGATGGAACTGTCGGGGACTCGGGAATGGCCCGGCAGTTCGTAGCCTCCTAGACTTGGGGAGGACGGAGGATCCTGATATTGTGTTTTTGGGCGGAAACAAAACTGACAGAAAAGGAATTGGAGAGGTTCAGGTGGTCACTCGGCCTTACCAACTTGATCGCCTGGAATCCGGATGGAAGGAGCAGGGGAGTAGCGCTCTTCTGGAGAAGGAGTGTTGATGTTAGACTGAGGTCCTTTGGTCGACGGCATGTTGATGTTGATGTGGTGGAGGAGGATGGTAGAGTGTGGCATTTGACAGGGGTTTATGGAGAGGCAGAGGCAGGAAGGAAAGTTGAAACGTGGAGGGTGATGAAACTGTTGGCACAACAACACCAAGCTGGGAGACCATGGCTCTGTTTGGGAGACTTCAACGAAATCTTAACATCGGATGAGAAGATAGGGGGTGTCATCAGACCACAGCGCTGCATGGACCAATTCAGGGAAGCACTGAATGTATGTGAGCTGGGTGACATTGGCTATGAAGGTGATAAATACACTTGGAGGAACCACAGCAAAGAAATTGCAACGTACATTTGCGAGCGGCTGGATAGGGCAACGGCAAACACAGTATGGTGTGAATGGTTTCCGGAGTTCACTGTGCTTAACGGAGCTCCTCAGCACTCGGATCACAGACCTATCATTGTTAATACTCAAGGAGAGAGGAGAAGGATGGCGGGTGGTGACCGAGGATTCCGTTTTGAGGCCTGGTGGCTGAAGGAGGAAGGATGTAGTGAGGAAGTGCAAGGGGCATGGGAACAGGGTTGTTTGGAGGGAGGAGGTGACGTAGCTTCTGCTTTGCGTTGTGTGGCTGGAAGGATGTCGAAGTGGGGCAAGGAAGTGGCGGGTGAGTTGGATAGCCTGCTTAAGAAAGCGAGAAGGAGACTAGAAAACTGCTTAAGGGCACCGGTGTCGGAGGAAAAAATTCAAGAGGAGGCAAAACTGAGATGTGTGGTGGAAGACCTAGAAGAGAAGAAGAATACTAAAGCAAAGCAGCGATCACATGTCACTTGGCTGAAAGATGGGAATAGATGCACGCGATACTTCATGGCTGTGGCGTCGGCGAAGAAGAAAGCGAACAGAATCAAGAAACTGAGGAGGGATGACGGGACAGAGGTGAAGGAAGGAGAAGGTCTCATTAACTATGTGTTATCTTTTTTTCAGGACCTCTTTACTTCAACGGGAGTACACCGCCTGGATGAGCTTCTCACCAAAGTGCAACCACGCGTGACTGCGGACATGAGAGAGCTCCTTGAAGCGGAAGTAACCAGGGAGGAGGTTAAAGCAGCGCTTGACCATATTGGTGATCTCAAAGCCCCGGGGCCGGATGGGATGCCCTCTATTGTGTACAAAACGCACTGGCACTTCATGGGAGATAAGGTAGTTGATGAAGTGATTTCGGTCCTTAACGGAGGCCAGATGCCAGAAGGGTGGAATGATACAGTCGTCGTTCTCATCCCAAAGGTGAAAAATCCTAGTAGGATCAAGGACCTAAGACCAATCAGTCTGTGCAACGTCATATATAAGCTTTTCTCTAAGGTAATCGCGAACAGGCTGAAACTTGTGCTCCCAGAAATCATTTCGGACAACCAAAGCGCTTTTGTTCCTGGCCGTATTATTACTGATAATGTACTCATTGCCTACGAGTTATCACATGTCTTATTGAATAGGAGGAGAGGGGGTGATGGACTTGCGGCGGTGAAGGCAGATATGAGTAAAGCCTATGACAGAGTTGAGTGGGATTTTCTGCGGGCTATGCTTCTCAAGTTGGGGTTCGGACCTCGGTGGGTCGATCTAGTGATGAACTGTGTGACTACAGTGCGTTACCAAATTAAGATCAATGGAGAGCTAACAGAACAGTTCAGTCCCTCACGGGGGTTACGCCAGGGCGACCCATCCTCGCCGTACCTCTTCGTCATATGCGCCGAAGGGCTGTCGGCACTCCTCCATCATGCAGAAGCTACGGGCCGTATTGGGGGTGTTAAGATCTGTCCGGCTGCGCCGGTCGTCTCGCATCTCCTCTTTGCAGACGACTCGATGCTCCTGCTTAAGGCGAAGAGGGAAGAGGCGGAAGCCTTGAGGAATATCTTGGACCTCTATGAAAGCTGCTCAGGACAATGCATTAACTTGGAAAAATCGGCGATCATGTTCAGCCCCAACACCGATGCTACCGCGAAGACTGCAGTCAAGGACGCGTTGCTAATTCAGAGCGAATCCTGGAATGAGAAATACCTGGGACTGCCCGTTCACGTTGGAAAATCGCGGAAAAAGGCTTTCGCTTTTGTGAAGAATGCGATCTCAGGGAAGGTTTATGGCTGGAAGGAGAAACTGATTGCGAAGACAGGGAAGGAAACGCTAGTCACGTCAGTGGCACAAGCTATACCCACCTTCGCTATGTCATGTTTCTATCTGACAAAAACCTTCTGTGAGGAACTCAGCTCTCTGATTGGGAACTATTGGTGGAGCCAGCAAGACAAGGAACACACGACACACTGGGTGGGATGGAACAAACTAACGTTGACGAGAGCGCAAGGAGGACTTGGGTTCCGGGATATGCACGCTTTCAATGTTGCCATGCTGTCCCGGCAGGCGTGGCGATTGATCCAATACCCAGACTCCCTCAGCGCTCAGATATTGAAAGCCAGATACTACCCTAACGGCCAGCTCCTGGAGGCTCAACCAGCGGCGGGTATTTCTTATGCGTGGCGGAGTATCCTTCATGGCGTCCAGCTCGTCAAGGAGGGTTATATCTGGAGGATTGGAGATGGCACAAACGTTAATATATGGTCCGACCCTTGGATTCCTAGGCCATGGTCGCGTACTGTGATTACTCCTCGAGGCCAGTGTCTTCTACAGCAAGTAAGCAAACTCATCGATCCATACACAGGAACATGGGATGAGCAGCTTGTTAGGGACACTTTTTGGCATGATGATGTGACTCATATCCTCCGGATCCCACTACGAGAGGGAATCCAAGATTTCATGGCGTGGCAGTATGATAACAAAGGAGTCCATTCGGTAAAGAATGCCTACAAATTATATGTCCAGCTGGAGAAGCACAGGAGGGATGGAGGAGCCGGAGCGAGCGATATGGAACCAGGAAATTTGAACTGTATGAGTGATGAATCTTGGAAAAGAATCTGGAAGCTTCCTTGTCCTCGGAATATCCAAATGTTCGCATGGAGGGTTAAACATGACTCATTGGCGCTGCGCACTACGGTCGCCAGACGAGGTATTCCGATTGGTGACTCCAAGTGCTTTTTCTGTAGCAGGGCAGAAGAAGATGGGGCGCACCTCTTTGTTAAGTGCAAGCATGTCAAGGAGGTGTGGCGGGACTTGGCACTAGAAAAGGAGCGATATGATATGGAGAAGATTGAGGGTGTGCATGCAATGCTCGATTATATCTGGGAGCTAGATGAGAAGAAGCGGCTACTCATTCTCACCTTCTGGTGGCGGTGGTGGGCGAACAGAAACAAGGTGAGGGTAGGAGAGCTGCCGTTCACACCGTCAGAGGTGGCTCGCATGACAAGGAGCAGCGTCCTGGAGTTTGGGGAAATCTTCGCCAAGAAAGTTGACAAGGTGCCCCCGACAAGTGGCGTCCCTCGGCTGCTGACTCTTACAAGATTAACGTCGATGGCTCGGTTGTGCGGGGCCAACATCACGCGGGTTGGGGAGTTGCTGTGCGGATGACGGATGGTTCACTTGTGCATGCACGAGCCGGTAGACAGGAGCATACGACGGATGCGTTCGCTGCTGAAGTTGCGGCCATGTCTAAAGCGATCACCATGGCGGCTGAGCTTGGGATGGTCAGGGTGGAATTCGAGACGGACTCACAACTCTTGCTGGAAGCACTGGACTTGGGAAGAGTGGACTCTTCGGCGCATGCGGCAGCTATCGAGGACATGAAATACCAACTGAAGTTATGGTTTTCTTCCTTTTCCATTTCCGTTTGTCGGCGTAGTATGAATTTAGTGGCACATGAACTTGCCAATATTGGTCGCCTGTGTGAACCGAACCACTATGTGGAGTGGGAGTCTGATGTACCCGCCCGTGTGGGCGAATGTGTCGTGGGCGATATGCCTCACCACAGTTAAGTAATGAAGCTTTGCTTTCCTCAAAAAAAAAAGTGTTGGCTAAGCTGCAATGCCAAGTGGACCTCCTGCAAGCCTGGCCGACACTGTTATTTTGTTGTTGCGAAGCAGGTACGACAAGTTTGCAAAATCAGTCGTATGATGTTGTAAGGGCGGCCAATGATGCTACAAAGAATCGTTTTTTCAAATACACATGTACTGCTCGGCGTACTAGTAGCTTAGTGTTGCTAAGTGATTTCACCGTTTTGTAATTTATAAACGCTTCCCGTCAATTGGTCAATCCAAGAAAAATATTCACCGCACGTGCTACCGTTGGATCTACATCGATTGCATGGTGTGGCGCTCTCGAAGCATCCTCATGACCTAGGTCATCCTATCCGCACGGAGGCGATGCCCATGGCACCGCTCGCTCGCCTCCATCCCAAATTCTTCACGGTGACTCCCCAGCACCGATGGACCTTGTATACCGTCGACGCAATATTTGCCACATTGCGATCGTCGGCGTTGCTTCAAAGTTCAGGGCGCCGACCGCGACGTTGTGTTGTTGTCGTCGCGGCGATGGCGAGGGGGTGCTTCTGCATCGGCGGCAAATGACACAGCAATGCTCCGTAACAAGGGTGATCTTGCAATGCTTGTCGCAACAAGGATTGTGTTGCAATGCTTTCACAACATGGGGGGTTGTTGCAAACAGGGAGGACGACCACGACGATGGTCTGCAACAAGGGCAGTGTTACAGTGCTTTCACGACAAGTATGATATTGCAATGCTTCCGCAACAAGGGTGTTGTTGCAAACAGGGAGGACGACCACAAAGATGCTCCGCAACAAGGGTGATGTTGCAATGCTTGTCGCAACAAGGATTGTGTTGCAATGCTTTCACAATAGGGGGGTTGTTGCAAACAGGGAGGACGACCACAACGATGGTCTGCGACAAGGGTAGTGTTGCAATGCTTTCACGACAAGGATGATATTGCAATGCTTCCGCAACAAGGGTGTTCTTGCAAATAGGGAGGACGACCACAGGGATGCTCCACAACAAGGGTAGTGTTGCAATGCTTTCACGACAAGGATGATATTGCAATTCTTCCGCAACAAGGGTGTTCTTGCAAACAGGGAGGACGACCACAGGGATGCTCCACAACAAGGGTAGTGTTGCAATGCTTTCACGACAAGGATGATATTGCAATGCTTCCGCAACAAGGGTGTTGTTGCAAACAGGGAGGACGACCACAACGATGCTCCGCAACAAGGGTGATGTTGCAATGCTTCCGCAATAAGGATGGTGCTGCAATTCTACCACAACTAGGTTGGTGTTGCAATGTTTCTGCAACATGTATGTTGTTGCAAACAAGTATGTGCTTCAAAAGGTTGATCTAACGGTCACAGGTCGCATGATCCAACAGTTTGGTCCGACCGATAACTCTTAGTTATCAGCAGGCCGACGTGTAGCATGCCCCTAATTTGTAGGGACGTGCTACGCGTCAGCCGTCAAAAGATTTTTAGGGACGTGCTACGCGTCAGCCATAGGATCTTTGCTCAAATATTACACTATTTTTTACCATCTTTCACACATAATGAATAGAAAAGAATGAGGGACGATTTTACAAATCCATATAGTTTGTTGATATTATCTTGGTGGGTAGATGTAGCACTTAGCAGCAGGAGAAACTAGTACTTTGGTGGGCAGCTGCCGCACGAACAGTCACGAGAGTCGCCTCTTCGCGAGTCTGGGTGGGCTCCACCCACGTGGTTGGGAAAACTGTTGCAGCGTAGCCCACGGATCCAAGCGCAGGAAGCACTCCATCCAACGGCCGTCGACCCGGCTGATCCTGGTGCGAGATCAGCCGGATGATGCCTAGCGCGCCCCTTATCTCTTCCCACATAGAACGTCCTGTGAGGCAGCCCTCGAACGAAGATGCTACCTCAACGGCGGCTCACCGGTTCAAGATCGGCTACGAGCCTGCGACCTGCTTCAAGGGGCGAACACATCCCGTGCTTCATAGTAGGAGGGCCTCGCCATAGTGCCATCGAAGCTGCAAGGTCGCCCTGGTGTTGCAGACCGGGTCGCCGACGTGCTTGGGACGAGCTGACCGCCGGTGCTGCAAGGCTAGGATGGGGGTCAACGACGTCCGGTCCAGTCGATGATGCGAAGGGGCGGTGAACTCTGCTATGAGTTGGGCTGCAAAATTGCGAATACGAACGGCTGTTGCGAGCGTTGATGCAGGTGACTCCTCGCTGCAATGTAGCACTCACCGGCTCTCTGATGCAGAGCTCGCCGGCAGTTCTGGGAGCTGTGATGCAGCACTCGGTAGAGCGCTCTCCGGCAGTGCCCCGATGCTGCAATGAAGGGCTTCAACCATCATGGTGATGCTTCGATGGAAACGACGAAGAGGCGTGCTTCGACAACATCAACGAACGTGGCAATGCCAGGGCACGTGCTTGAACAGTCGCGGCGATGTTTCGGTAGCCAAGACGACAAGGTGTGCATCGACAACATCGACGGACGCGACAATGCTAGGGCGCGTGCTTTAACGGTTGCGGGATGCTTCGGCAGCCACAACGATGCGGCATGCTTCGACGACATCGGTGGACGCGGGCAATGCGGCGACGGGTGCTTCAACCACCGCGGCAACATTTCGACGTCCACAACGGCTTCGACTGACGCGGCTCTGCTACGACACATGCTTCAACAGCCCCGGCGAGGCTTCGAAGGCCATGAAGACAAGGCATGCTTCAACATCATCAACGAACGCGGCAATGTTACGACGGCCGCGGCGGGCCTTCGTCGGGCATGACGACATGGCGTGCTTAGACAACATCGATGGACACGGCAATGCTGCAACGCGTGCTTCAACGGCCACGGCGTGCTTCGACGGACGCGGCAATGCTGCGACGCGTGCTTCAACGGCCGCGGCACGGCTTCGTCGGCAATGACGACACGTCGTGCTTCGACGGACGCGGCCGTGCTACGACATGTGCTTCAATGGCCGCGCGTGCTTCAACGGCCGCGGCGGGGCTTCGTCGGTGATGACGACACGGCATGCTTCGATGGACGCGGCCGTGCTACGACGTGTGCTTTAACGGCCGCGGCGGGGCTTCGTCGGCGATGACGACACGGCGTGCTTCGATGGACGCGGCCGTGCTACGACGCGTGCTTCAACGGCCGCGGGGGGCTTCGTCGGTGATGACGACACAGCGTGCTTCGATGGACGCGGCCGTGCTACGACGCGTGTTTCAACGGCCGCGGCGGGGCCTCGTCGACGATGATGACACGACGTGCTCCGACAGACGCGGCCGTGCTACGACGCGTGCTTCAATGGCTGTGGTGGGCTTCAACAGCCGCGGCGGGGCTTCGACGGACGCGGCAATGCTGCGACACGTGTTTCAACGGCCGCGGCGGCATCGATGGACACGGCAATGCTGCGACGCGTGCTTCAACGGCCGCGGCGGGGCTTCGTTGGCGATGATGACACGTCGTGCTTCGACGGACGCGGCCGTGCTACGACGCGTGCTTCATCGGCCGCGGCGGGGCTTCATCGGCGATGACGACACGACATGCTTTAACGGACGCGACCGTGCTACGATGTGTGCTTCAACGGCCGCGGCGGGGCTTCGTCGGCGATGACGACACGTTGTGCTCTGACGAACGCGGCCGTGCTACGACGAGTGCTTCAACGGCCGCGGCGGGTTTCGTCGGCCATGACGACATGGCGTGCTTTGACGTCATCGACGGACGCGGCAATGCAGCGACGAGTGCTTCAACGACCGCGGTGAGGCTTCGACGACCAAGACGACAAGGTGTGCTTCGATGGCATCCGATGAACGTGGAC
>LR738710.1:936470471-936561879 GCA_902687465.1 Secale cereale
GCGATGGGTTTCGTCGGCCATGACGACATGGCGTGCTTCGACATCATCGATGGACGCGGCAATGCTGCGACGAGTGCTTCAACGACCGCGGTGAGGCTTCGACGACCAAGACGACAAGGTGTGCTTCGGTGGCATCGACGGACGCGGCAATGCTGCGACGAGTGCTTCAACGACCGCGGTGAGGCTTCGACGACCAATACGACAAGGTGTGCTTCGATGGCATCGACGAACGCGGCAATGCTGCAACGCGCGACGATGAAACGTGTTGTGATGACAGACAATAGCGGCATCTACGAGGCATGCTTCCACGGCGATGGTTCGATGACCACGACAACAAGGTGTCCTTTCGACGATGTTGACCGTGCTTGCTTCGACGGCAGGCCCGGTCTGCTGTCCTGCGAACGTTTGCTTGAAGGCGTATTCTCTGCTACAATGGTGACGGACGCGGTGGACGTTTGCTGGTGTGAGGCGATTGGAAGAATGTGTGACGTGAAAGGAAGGGTGCTGTTGCCTGTTGCGTGTTGAGTAGTCCGGAAAGTAGGATGGGAAGACGAAAATAATCAGAGGGTATCGGACGGCTGTAGAGTCTTTCTAAGATCAACCAACTTATTTGTAGCAGCCGCCATAAATAAGACACACACACATATATAGGACTCCTCTTGGCCAGACGATAGGCAGGTTAATACGAGCGCCCATCCATGGCCAGACGACGATCATGACAAGGTTGACCATGCATGCTCCATACATAGCCATTTGTTGAGATTGGAGCTCAGAGTCACTAATTAATTTGCGATATCCTAGTGAGGTAGTGTCGAGTGTCAAAATATATAGTACTAGCTAGATGTACAAATAACACAACACTTTGAGTATTCAAAATTGAATTAGCCAACATTACCGAGTATGACCTGAGGATAATTAAAATTATTTCGCACATGAAAATAGAGGATCAACAAAAAAGCAACGCAACGCAATACCCTTGGCCGAATTACGAGAATGTAGCGTGTTGGAATTGGATGTTTAGCCTGGGTTCAAGTAGGCGGCAGTGGCAGCAACAGTGAAATTGATTAGCACAGGAGACGGCCTCCCAAGGGAGAGTACTGGGTGATTAATAATTAATTATTTCGCGGCTGTGAATAACGATGATGCATCAGTAAACAGTAGGTAGCGTTTTCCTGCTTTTAAAGAAAGAAAGAAAGGAAGGAAGAAAGAAAGCCTATCTAAATGGATGAGCGATAGGCGCCGGTGCACCGGCCGAAATTTTGGCAGGTCGCGTAGGATTTGCTCCCTGGTAACTGCACGATATGCCTTCTTTCCCGACTACTTCGCTAGATAGCGTCAAAAAAAAAAAAAACTGCTTCGCTAGCTTAAAAAAAAACATGACGCGTGTTAATCCTTGAGCAGCCCTGTGATCTCACCCAGCCGCCAGCCAGCTCGCTGGACGTCCATGTGGCCGCCGCCCTCGACCGTCCCCCATCGCCTGGACGTCCTCCTGGCCGCCGGCTCCTCTCCAGCCTTAGTGTCGCTTGTTCCTAGTGTGGCCCGCCCCGGTCGCAGCACCCGATGTCACTGTGGCTCTCGTCGGCTCCGTCAGATGCAACTCTTGCCGGTGAAGGTTGCAACTCCGACGAAGGAGTGCCGCCATTACATCAATGCTGAGGAGCCAGTTCCAACCTTTTATCACCATGTTGAAACTTTGCAAAAATAGGGTTGAAGCTTTTCATGCCAACGATTGCAACTTTTTCGTTGCATAGAAAAACGTCATGTGCATCAACGGCTCGCCGCTACAACCTTTTCTTCGCCGATCTCTAGTTGAAGCTTTTAAAATATATGGTTGAAGCTTTTGTGTTAACGATTGTAGATTTTTGCGTTTCACTATCGCCGGTTGAAGCTTTCTAAATCACCGGTCGAAGCTTTTTTTTTTCCTAGCTGGTTGAAGCTTTTTTCATAACCGGATGCAGCTTTCGACAATGCTGGTTGTATCTTTATCGATCGTCAGTTGCAGCTTTTAGTGTTGCGTAGCGGCCGACCCATTTTCATGTCTCTGTTCGTAGCTTTTCTCGTCACCGGCCGTAGCTTTTCTCATCGCCAGTCGTGGCTTTTCTGGTCACCGGTTGCAACATCAGTTGTAGCAAAAAAGGGCGACGGCTGCAGCAAAAACGTCGTCGCCTCCATCCCGGGTTGCCTCTCCGCCATTAATGAATGTAGCGAATTTTCTCGTTGGTCATAGAAAAAGCCGACGACGGTTGCAGCAAATAACTGCCTCCGTCATCACGGGTCGTAGCTCCACCGTTAGTGGATGTAGCAAAAATTGTCGCTGGTTCCAGCACGCAACGACCACGGTCGCAGCATGCAGCACCCACCGCCCCGAGCTCGCAGCTCCATGATGTTATGGGCCTGGCCATGGCTGCCGCGGTCACATCGCCGCTAAACAGATGCAGCTTCGCGGGGCTGTGGTTGGATCTTCTTTGCCCACCTCGTCGGACTTTCAGCCAGCAGTGATGAACATGGATCTTTGAAGACGACCTGGGAAAAAAAATAAAGAGGAAGGCTGAGAAAAAAAGCAGTTGCGATGGGCCAAAGGCACATTTTTCAATAAAGGGCGATTTTATTATCTCAGAATGTAGCATCAAGGGGATACAAAACATTATGAGTAACACCCGACCTCTGCATAACTAAGATGCACACAACCAAATCCCAAAGTCTGACAGAAAAACATAAAAAAGCCCACATATCGGCAACAATAGAGTCCTATAGACCGACATTATGCCTATGTCGAAGGTGGTGGTGGATCGATCCGGAGGTTATGCTGCCACCCATGTTGGGTAAAAACCTCCGTAGCCATCTTCTCGAACCGCGTACACACCGTCTTGAACAACGATTGGTGCTCCGATCGTTGTAGCATAGACCACGTATGAAGCGAGTGCGTACAACGGAAAATAACCTGCAGAGGAGAATCATTTTTTCCATTAAAAACCAAATCGTTTCTACATAGCCAGAGCGACCAAATTAAGGCGTACGCTCCCATCCTTATAAGCGCTTTAAACCTATTTGGAATACCGTCCAACCAGTGACACAATATATTGGCAACACTTATGGGCGGATATAAATTTGGCGCTATTTGGATGATTAACCACGTAGAACGTGCTAACTTGCATCGGAAAAAAAGGTGTTTGATTGTCCCGTCATAAGTACAAAAATAACACTTCTTACTCCCTGGACAGTTGCGTTGTGCGAGGTTGTCTTTGGTTAACACAACTCCCTTAGGAAGAGACCACATGAAGATTTTCACTTTTAGTGGAAACTTGGATTTCCAAATTTTCTTGCTATTACTCACTGGTACCTCAGAATGTGTGAGCACACTGTACATAGAGTCTACTGTGAAAGATCCTGATGTAGTAAGGTTCCAGCGAAACACATCCCGACCTTGTGTCAGGTTAATCGAATCCAATCGGGACAAAAGATGATGCCATGACAGAAGTCTAGGGCCAATCAAATCCCTCATGAACGAAATGGTTAGCGGGGATGAACCGAGCACGTGCGCAATAGTATTGTTCTTATCGCGAGCAATGTTATATAAGGCTGGATATTGTTCTCTGAGACTGGCATTGCCTAGCCAGATGTCTTCTCAGAATCGAATCTCCGACCCGTCTTTTATCGCGAAAGACCCAAAGCGAAAGAGATGTTTCTTTGCCGCCATTAGGCCAGCCCAGAAGTGCGAGTCACCAGGTTTCCAATATGCTTGGGACACCGCCTTTTGGCCTAGATACTTGTTACGCAACATGGTTTGCCAAACGCCATCCTCAGTAAGAAGTTTGAACAACCATTTACTGAGCAGGGCCTTATTCTTGACTTGTAGGTCATGAATTCCAAGGCCGCCTTGGTCTTTTGGCCTACAAACCATGTCCCATTTGGCCAAAACAATCTGGATCTAAAATAGTCCAAACTTGGCAGGACCCCTTTTGGGAGTTGGAAAAAAGAAAGCATATAGAGAATCATATTTGAGATGACGTAGTTAATCAAAACCAGCCGTCCCTGCGCAAAATGGTGGGCCAAGGAGGAAAATCACGACGCGAAACCTGGATTGTGAGACGTGCGTGCACTGGATCCCTGCGCCATCGAGTGGCGCGCGTGCGCCCGGCCGAAGCCCCGTTGCCAAACGTTTCTCATTTAAATGTGGCTTGAAATTAATACATTTTTTTGACAGAATTTAACAGGAGATAAAAAACATGCATCGAGTTGATCCAGCCACAAAGACAGCCAACAGAGAAAATGAAACAACATCTGCTTGCTCCACGCACGTCCTTGACTTGTCTTCATCATCAGAAAACCAAAACATCCACTAGACAAACAGGCTGCTGGACAACGGGGCGGCCATCTCTAGCTACCTCACGTGCTGCTCTTGCCCGTGCCTCTGTCGCTCCTGCTGCGGGACCTCCGAGAAAACCTGGTTGTTTACAGTACTCCAGATCCAGTCCAACAATAAGCAAGCAAAAAGCCGAACCACAAGTCCATGGAACATCGGTAACTCGCAAGACCCCGCGAATCCAACACTGAATCGGGGCCAAGAGGCAGAGGCGTACAGACGTAGCTTGGCAGGCGGCGAGCTGGGCACGTCCGGGACACCGTAGGAGGTGTAGACCATGAGGAGGCCCATCACTACCACACTGTGCCCCTATGCCGATATAGACACGTGGCACCTCTATGCCGACGGCTAGGCCGTAGGCATAGCCCTTAACCTATGCCTATGGCTAAGCCGTCGGCATATCCACGTCATGTGTCGCCCACTGGTGGCTCCTAGGGCGTGGCTATGCCGACGGCCTAGCCGTAGGCATAGGGCTAGAGCTATGCCTACGGCTAGGCCGTCGGCATAGGTAACACGTGTCGCCCACTGGTAGTTCGTGGGGGTCCTATGCCGACGGCTAAGCCGTCGGCATAGTTTTTGTCAGATCTTTCCCCCTCTTTTTCCTGTTTGATTTCAATTTAAATTCAAATTTACATATGATATCAATTCAAATTCACAGCAGATATACATATATAAATATCATGACAACCAACACCATCACAACAATATAAGTATCATCACAATCATATAAGTATCATCACAATCATAAGCATCATCTCAAATAACATATATGTATCTAAAGAAGCACACAAGTCATCTAAAGGACCATAAAAGAGCACAAGTCATCTAAAAGAACATAAAGGCTTAAGCGCCTGGACATCCACCACCACCTCCAAGTCCGCCGAAACCCAAGTCGTCAGTGCTAGCGGTAGCGCTACCGCCAAGACCGGCACCGCCACCAGCCCCGTGGATTGGAGTGACCGGGCTCTGTGACTCAGGAGTGATGCCAACACCAGCACCACCACCAACGGTAGATCCACCGGTTCCCTGGATGTTGAAAAGACATATTAAGGGGATATATATGATTGTGTTGAATAAACAGTATGCTTTGGGTTAATAGTTTGGGGATGTACTAACCGGCGAGGGGCCCAAGTGTTGTGCCACAAACTCCTCAAAGGTAAGCAGCACTGGTTGTGCGGGAGTAGGTGGTGCTGTTTCCAATTGAGGAACCCGTCCGGCCGCCATCTCCTCAAGAGCGCGCTGCATCCCGCGATTGTTCTGCTCCTGCAATGCAAAAAGGCTCGTGTGCCATGCCAAGGTCTTCTGGCGTGTGTACTCCAAGCAGGCCTACGGTATGACATGATGGAACTCATAAAACATCTCAATGTGGAAAATAAAGTGAGCCATGAAGATAAGCGGGGAAATACTTATAGTTTGCCGCTCCTGAAAGAGGGACTGTGACTGCGCACTAGTCATGGGCGTGCTCGTGCGCTGGCTCAGGCTCGGGTCGGTAGCTCGAAGCTGTGTGTAGGAGATAGAAGGAGTGATCACAACATCCAAAACCGGCTCCCGACCGTGCTTCTTGGGCCCCATGCCCACCACCACCCTCTCGTCCAGATCCGCACTAATGGGGTCAGATGTGCTAGGATGTAACCTCAGATACTCCTCAGAGTAGGCCTGCTTCTTCTCCGCGGTCGGCAACTACGTAAATTCTGGTAGTGCGTGTTGTTGACTCTGGCCGCGACCAGCTTGGGCTCGGTGGCGACACGGCCCCTGAGGTCAACGGTGGCCACCAGCGGTTCGCAGAACTACGCGAAGGGGATGCCCGTTGCGCAGAAGCGACGACCTTGGTGGCCAGCAGGGTTGGCTCGCACGGCTGCGGCCCGAAGGTGCAGTGGTGGTGGCAGGGGCCGCGGCCCGGGTGCAGTGGCGGCAGCGGCCGTGGCCGGGAGCAGCATGAAAGGCCAGGAGGAGGAGGCGGAAGGGCCCCTCCATGGCTGGCTGGGATCTCCCTCTCTCGGTTCCTCCAACGGCTAGTGTTTCTCTCTGCAGGCGGCGGGGCGGTGTGGGATGGAAGCCTCCCTCCAGTGGTGGTGGTGGGATGACGATGGGAGAAGCGGGTGGCAGCCTTATAAAGGCGGATGAGTCGTGATGGCTAAGCTAAGGTCGGGGCCGATCATGTGCCTCCCTTCGAGACGTGGACGGTTGAGATGCAGGCGCTGGTGTCATGTGGTGAGAGCAATGTTTTAAATAGCCTTTGAGAGCTCTCCTGCTAAAGCTATGCACTTTTAATGCTAAATTGAAAATGACGCTAATAGCCCACTATTTCCCGCTATAGCGCTAAATTTGGAGTCATTTAGCCGCTAAGCCATGCTTCTGCATTACTTTTTGTTCTTGTTTATGATGTAAATGATGCGTTGACGCAAAGCTTGGTTATTGAATTGGGACACCTGATTGATACTCGGGTTTTGATGTACGAACATGTGAATATATTAAGTATATGCAATATATCATATATGATGCCTGATTGTATACTTATTATTTCAATTTTTCATAATTTATGTAAAACGCTAAATAGGGCTTAGCTTAGCTATAGCGAAGCTATAGCTTTTCATAGATTCTGCCGAATCGCTGCTAAATGCCATAGCCCGCTATTTAAAATATTGGATGAGAGTGGCTGCCTGCATGGGGTTGATGGGTGGTTGACGTGAACATATTTCTTGGGATTGGACAAAGCTGGCCATATTTTCGAAACAAATGGACAGTGCTACTTATAATATCGATGTCAATGTAGGATCAGGAAACATTGGATTCCGAAAATCAAAACCGAAAACGACATTTTCAATTAATAACGCAGCACTTTTTATGTGTCTTCCTCCTGCATTGACATCGACATTTGAATTGTTTTTCACCCAAATTCAAGCCCATGCAGGGGTGGACCTGGGCACCGGGCCGTGGAAACCAAAATGTCACAACCTATTATCCATATACTAGTTTTTTCTGCAGTCCCGTGGAGCCGCCCCCTCTCCTGGTCGCCGTGGTGTCGTCCACCGACTGCCTCCGCCCTCCCACTTCCCCCCTGCTCCTGGCCACCGACGTACTGTGCGCCATTCCCCTGCTTGATTTCCGCAACTTGGTTTTTTTTAATGCTTTTCCAGCTTCCCCGGATGCTTTTCATGTGACCTATGTGTTACTTGGTATATTTTCAGATTTGTATCTTTCATAATTGTATCAGTTGAAACTTATGTTTTTTCGTGAGAGCCTTGAAGGTGTTGATTCTTATACCGTTGATCAAGTTATGGGAGGCACCGACGAAATTATCAATTGATTTGGTATTTATTTCTATTCCCATATTACTATATATACTTCTGCCGTGTTTTATCTCTTTTCTTGGATCATTGAGCATCAATTTTAAATTTTAGATTATTAAGAAATTGAACTTTATTTTGTATGCTCCTGCATCAGGCATTTTTTACAAAATGGAATGAAGTAGCTTCAAGTGCCAAAGTTTTTCCATGTTGTTGAAAAAAAACTAGGTCCGGAGTTTGCTTTATTCCTGGCTCCGCCACTGAGCCCACGTGTTGCCACTTGCCAGCGCAATGTTTACTCTCACTCATGGATTTGGATTCATCTCAAATTGAGTTCATGTAACTCATGAAGTTCATTCCCCCAGGGCATGCCATGTTGCCTTGCCGTCTCCTTGTTTGCCTTCTGGTCTCCTCCTAAAGCTTCTAGGGTCTCTCTTGTCCAGAAAAAAAATCCTCAAAATGTTTCGTAGCATTTGGACTCAGTTTGGTACTGACTTTCTGGAAAACCAAAAATAGGAAAAAAATAGCAACTAACACTAGGCACTGGGTTAATAGGTTAGTCCCAAAAAAAGATATAACATAGTAGATAAAACATCCAAGATTGATAATATAATAGCGTCGAACAATAAAAAATTGTACATACGTTGGAGACGTAGCAAGCATCCCCAAGCTTAATTCATTCTCGTACTTGAGTAGGTAAATGATAAAAAAATGGATTATTTTTTATGTGAAATGCTACCCAACATGTGCATCATGTAACCTCTTTGATGGTATAAATATTGAGAAACGATGAAGTAATCATATCAACATAATAATATCCATGAATATAAGAAGCATTAAAATATCTCCTCATGTGTATCATGTATTATTAAGTGTTGGAACTTTTTATTGAGCCATATTCTTATGAAGTGTTGAAATCTATGTTTAATAATGAAATCTCCTATCAAGTGTTGGAATCATCTTTATTGCTGGAATTCTTATTTAGGTATGTCTTATTAAGTCTTGGAATCTTCCTATTAGAAATAATGGTACTACCATAAGATATGTGCTTCTAGTATGAAGCTCTTAAATGAGGTACTCCTTCTGATCCATACATCCATTTAAGCGACAATTAATATGGATCGGGGTGAGTACTACAAGTTTTAATTGGGCCAATAAATAGGTATGTACTACTCCCTCCATTCCTAAATATTTTCCTTTCTAGATATTTCAACAAGTGACTACATACGGAGCAAAATGAGTGAATCTACACTCTAAAATATGTCGATATACATCCGTATGTGGTAGTCCATTTGGAATCTCCAGAAAGACAAATATTTAGGAACGGAGGGAGTATTTTATTGCTTGATGTTTTCTGCACCGGTTCTCCATCTCTCCATCTATAAAAGCCCTGTGTTGATAGACCAATCGTGCCTATCTTTTACCTACCATATCTCCATCTCCTATGCTCCGCACTTACTGCACAATGTATGCACTTCCACACAGAGTTATCAGTTCTTTCTCACCTTTCAGTATTTGTTGCTTGTTTGTTAATCAGTCCAAAATGATCAGTTACCGTATCAATGGACAATTTATTTGTTGCTCCATAGGTCGGATCATCGAAGAAGACGTGGATGACGAGAAGATCAATTTACCGTATGGGCTTTGCGTCAACGAGAAATGATGCAAATATGGATAGATTTGTTTGTGTTGTCTCGTGAATCTAGAGTGCTATTCGTGAAGGGTCGGCACATGATGCTACTATTTTAGCTGATGCATTAACGCGTGAGAGAGGCTTACAAGTGCCACCAGGTAAGAAGTTGCCAAAGATAGAAAAATATCCATTTGTTATTGCCTTGCAAGAACCATTGTCACCAATTTTTGTTTTATTATTTTAGGAAAGTTCTACCTAGTTGATGTTGGTTATGGAGCAAAGCCTGGGTTCCTACCACCTTTTCATGGTGTGAGGTACCATTTGAATGAGTGGGGCAACATTCCGGTCCAAAATGACAGGGAGTTGTTCAACCTTAGGCACTCATCTCTACGGGTCACAGGAGAGAGGGCTTTTGGATCTCTCAAGAGGCGTTTCAAAATTTTAGATGATGCCAAACCCTTCTTCTCTTTCCTGGTGCATGTCGACATTGTTATAGCTTGTTGTGTTCTTCATAATTATGCACTGTCACAAGGGATTGATGAATTTATTATACCGGAAGTAACATGGACCACCCAACCAATTCACACAACAAGGCAACAAGCAAGTGACCACAGGGCCACGGTAGACGGTAGGCTACAAATTGCCGCCCAAATGTGGGAAGATAGGAAAATCATGTATGCAGATTTATGAGTGTGCGACAATCCATGTATCATGTATCATTTATTGTGTTCAAACCATGTATTTGTAGTGTTGAAACCAATCTTTTGGATTTATTAGATGGCTGGACAGATTGTACTGTTTATGGTATTGAAACCATGTATTTGTTTAGATTTCATCAAATTTGTTTGTTGGTTTTGATGGCAGGACAGATTTCTCATTTATGATATTGAAACCATGAATTGTAAAGTTTTAATCCATTTTACTGGTCTGTTTTGATGGCTGGACAGCTTGCATCATTTATGATATTGAAACCATGGATTTGTTAAACTATAATATATTTTTTGCAATCTTTTGATGGCTTGACATAAATGGACAATACTAAAGTCGCCGATGCAAGTGGTAACTCCGCAAAGAGTGGGGTCATTGTATGGACTGCTGCCTTGACCAACACGATGCTAGGGTTTTTGGCTGACCTTGTTGCTAAAGGAAAGATGACTTCTAGTGGGTTCAAGGAGGCACATCACACACAATGTGATGTTGTTTAGAATTAGCAGTTCAAACTAGCTATCGCTGGAGAACAAGTTCGAAACCATCTCAAGAAGTGGAGGAAGATTTGGGGGAAGAGTAGTCATCTTGAAGAATTTGAGTGGAGCTTTATGGGATGAAGATATTTGCACAATTAGGCTTCGCAAAGAACACTATGCAGTGTTGGAAATATGCCCTAGAGGCAATAATAAAAAGGATTATTATTATATTTCCTTGTTCATGATAATTGTATGTTATTCATGCTTGAATTGTATTGTACGGAAACAGCGATACATGTGTGAATACATAGACCACAACGTGTCCCTGGTAAGCCTCTAGTTACTAGCTCATTGATCAACAGATGGTCACGGTTTCCTGACCATGGACATAGGATGTCATTGATAACGGGATCACATCATTAGGAGAACGATGTGATGGACAAGACCCAATCCTAAGCCTACCACGAGATCGTATAGTTCGTAATGCTTAAGCTTTTCCAGTGTCAAGTATTTGTTCCTTAGACCATGAGGTTGTGCAACTCCCGGATACCTTAGGAATACTTTGGGTGTGCCAAACGTCACAACGTAACTGGGTGGCTATAAAGGTACGCAACGGGTATCTCCGAAAGTGTCTGTTGGGTAGGCACGAACCGAGACAGGGATATTGTCACTCCGTATGACGAAGAGGTATCTCTGGGCCCACTCGGTAATACATCATCATAATGAGCTCAAAGTGACTAAGGAGTTGGTCACGGGATGATGGATTACGGAACGAGTAAAGAGACTTGCCATGACGAGATTGAACAAGGTATCGGGCATACCGACGACCGAATCTCGGGCAAGTACCGTACCAACAGACAAAGGGAATAACATACGGGATTGAGTGAATCCTTGACACAGTGGTTCATCCGATGAGATTATCGAGGAACACGTGGGAACCAACATGGGTATCTAGATCCCGCTGTTGGTTATTGACCAGAGAGTCGCCTCGGTCATGTCTGCGTGTCTCCCGAACCCGTAGGGTCTACACACTTAAGGTTCGGTGACGCTAGGGTTGTAGAGATACATGCACATGGAAACCCGAATGTTGTTCGGAGTCCCGGATGAGATCCCGAACGTCACGAGGAGTTCCGGAATGGTCCGGAGGTAAAGAATGATATATAGGAAGTCCAGTTTCGGCCATCGGGAGAATTCCGGGGGTCACCGGGAGTGTCCCGGGACCACCGGAGGGGTCCAGGGGGTCCACCGGGTGGGGCCACCCATCCCGGAGGGCCCCGTGGGCCGCAAGGGGAAGGGGGCCAGCCCCTGGTGGGCTGGCGCACCCACATGGGCCCCCTCCATGCGCCTAGGGTTGAAACCCTAGGGGGTGGGGGCGCCCCTATGCCTTGGGGGGCAAGTTCTCCCCCCTGGCCGCCGCCCCCCTAGGAGATTGCATCTCCTAGGGCCGGCGCCCCCCTGCCCCCCTATATATAGGTGGGGGGGGGAGAGAGGGCAGCCGCACCCCAAGCCTCGGGTGCCTCTCCCCCCCGTCACACCTCCAACTCCTCACGCAGGGCATAGGCGAAGCCCTGCAGCTTTTCCCGTTGCATCCACCACCACGCCGTCGTGCTGCTGGATCTCCTTGAACCTCTCCTCCGCCCTTGCTGGATCAAGAAGGAGGAGACGTTTCTGTACCGTACGTGTGTTGAACGCGGAGGTGCCGCCCGTTCGGCGCTAGGATCATCGGTGACGAGGATCACGAAGAGTACGACTCCATCATCCACGTTCCTTCGAACGCTTCTGCACGCGATCTACAAAGGGTATGTAGATGCACTCCTTTATGCTCGTTGCTAGATGACTCCTTAGATTGATCTTGGTGAAGCGTAGGAAATTTTTTGAATTCTGCTACGTTCCCCAACAGTGGCATCTGAGCTAGGTCTTTGCGTAGCATCTTGCACGAGTAGAACACAAACAAGTTGTGGGCGTTGAGTTTGTTCAATTCTCTTGCCGTTACTAGTCCAATCATGATTCGGCGGCATCGTGAGATGAAGCGGCCCGGACCGACCTTACACGTACGGTTACGTGAGACTGGTTCCACCGACAGACATGCACTAGTTGCATAAGGTGGCTGGCGGGTGTCTGTCTCTCCCACTTTAGTCGGATCGGATTCGATGAACAGGGTCCTTATGAAGGGTAAATAGAAATTGACAAATCACGTTGTGGTTTTGGCGTAGGTAAGAAACGTTCTTGCTAGAAAACCTATAGAAGCCACGTAAAAACTTGCAACAACAATTAGAGGTCGTCTAACTTGTTCTTGCAACATGTGCTATGTGATGTGGTATGGCCAAGAAGATGTGATGAATGATATATGTGATGTATGAGATTGATCATGTTCTTGTAATAGGGAATCACGACTTGCATGTCGATGAAAATGACAACCGGCAGGAGCCATAGGAGTTGTCTTAATTATTGTATGACCTGCGTGTCACTGAATAACGCCATGTAATTACTTTACTTTATTGCTTAACGTTAGCCATAGTAGTAGAAGTAATAGTTGGCGTGACGACTTCATGAAGACACGATGATGGAGATCATGGTGTCATGCCGGTGACAAAGATGATCATGGTGCCCCGAAGATGGAGATCGAAGGAGCAAGATGATATTGGCCATATCATGTCACTTTATTTGATTGCATGTGATGTTTATCATGTTTATGCATCTTGTTTACTTAGAACGACGGTAGTAAATAAGATGATCTCTCAATAAAATTTCAAGAATTGTGTTCCCCCTAACTGTGCACCGTTGCTAAGGATCATTGTTCCGAAGCACCACGTGATGATCGGGTGTGATAGGCTCTAACGTTCGCATACGACGGGTGTAAGCCAGATTTACACACGCAATACACTTAGGGTTCACTTGACGAGCCTAGCATGTACAGACATGGCCTCGGAACACAGAAGACCGAAAGGTCGGACATGAGTCGTATAGAAGATACGATCAACATGAAGATGTTCACCGTTGATGACTAGTCCGTCTCACGTGATGATCGGACACGGGTTAGTCAATTCGGATCATGTATCACTTAGATGACTAGAGAGATGTCAATCTGAGTGGGAGTTCATTAAAATTTGATTAGAAGAACTTAATTGTCATGAACTTAGTCTAAATTCTTTACAATATGTCTTGTAGATCAAATGGCCCGCGCTCATGTCACCCTCAACTTCAACGCGTTCCTAGAGAAATCCAAGATGAAAGACGATGGTAGCAACTATACGGACTGGGTCCGTAACCCGAGGATCATCCTCATAGCTGCCAAGAAAACTTATGTCCTAGAAGCACCACGGAGCATATGAAATGTTCCAAGAGCTGAAAATGGTTTTCCAGGCTCATGCCCGAGTTGAGAGATATGATGTCTCCAACGCATTCTACAGCTGTAAGATGGAGGAAAACAGTTCTGTCAGTGAGCACATACTCAAGATTTTTGGGTTGCACAACCGCTTGTCTCAGTTGGGAATGAATCTCCCAGACGAAGCGGTCGTTGACGCAATCCTTCAGTCGCTCCCACCTAGCTACAAGAGCTTTGTGTTGAACTTCAATATGCAAGGGATGGAGAAGTCCATTCCCGAGGTGTATTCAATGCTGAAATCAACGGAGGTGGAGATCAAGAAAGAGCATCAAGTGTTGATGGTCAATAAAACCACTAAGTTCAAGAAGGGCAAGGGTAAGCAGATCTTCAAGAAGGACGGCAAGGGAGTTGCTGCGCCTGGTAAGCCAGTTGCCGGGAAGAAGCCAAAGTATGGACCCAAGCCTGAGACTGAGTGCTTTTATTGCAAGGGAACGGGTCACTGGAAGCGGAACTGCCCCAAATACTTAGCAGACAAGAAGGCCGGCAACGTCAAAGGTATATGTGATATACATGTTATTGATGTGTACCTTACCAGCGCTCGTAGTAGCTCCTGGGTATTTGATACCGGTGCAGTTGCTCATATTTGTAACTCAAAGCAGGAGCTGCAGAATAAGCGGAGACTGGCGAAGGACGAGGTGACGATGCGCGTCGGGATTGGTTCCAAGGTTGATGTGATCGCCGTCGGCACGCTGCCTCTACATCTACCCTCAGGATTAGTTTTAAACCTTAATAATTGTTATTTAGTACCAGCTTTGAGCATGAACATTGTATCTGGATCTCGTTTGATGCGAGATGGCTACTCATTTAAATCCGAGAATAATGGTTGTTCTATTTATTTGAGAGATATGTTTTATGGTCATGCCCCGCTGGTCAATGGTTTATTTTTGATGAATCTCGATCGTGATGATACACATATTCATAGTGTGAATGCCAAAAGATGTAAAGTTGACAATGATAGTCCCACATACTTGTGGCATTGCCGCCTTGGTCATATTGGTGTCAAACGTATGAAGAAGCTTCATGCAGATGGACTTCTGGAGTCTCTTGATAAAGAATCATTTGACACGTGCGAACCATGCCTCTTGGGCAAGATGACCAAGACTCCTTTCTCCGGAACAATGGAACGAGAAACCAACTTATTGGAAATCATACATACCGATGTGTGCGGTCCAATGTGTGTTGAGGCTCGCGGAGGCTATCGTTATGTTCTCACCCTCACAGATGATTTGGGTAGATATGGGTATATCTACTTGATGAAGCACAAGTCTGAGACCTTTGAAAAGTTCAAGGAATTTCAGAATGAGGTTGAGAATCAACGTGACAGAGAAATAAAGTTCTTGCGATCGGATCGTGGGGGTGAATATTTAAGTCATGAATTTGGCACGCACCTTAGGAACTGTGGAATTGTTTCACAATTGACACCGCCCGGAACACCTCAGCGTAATGGTGTGTCCGAACGTCGAAATCGTACTCTGTTGGACATGGTGCGATCTATGATGTATCTCACCGACTTACCGCTATCTTTTTGGGGTTATGCTTTAGAGACTGCCGCATTCACTTTAAATAGGGCTCCGTCGAAATCCGTTGAGACGACACCGTATGAACTTTGGTTTGGCAAGAAACCTAAGCTGTCGTTTCTAAAAGTTTGGGGTTGCGATGCTTATGTCAAGAAACTTCAACCTGAAAAGCTCGAACCCAAATCGGAAAAATGCGTCTTCATAGGATACCCAAAGGAAACGATTGGGTACACCTTCTACCACAGATCCGAAGGCAAGGTCATTGTTGCCAAGAATGGATCCTTTCTGGAGAAAGAGTTTCTCTCGAAAGAAGTGAGTGGGAGGAAAGTAGAACTTGATGAGGTGACAGTCACCCCTCCCGAACCAGAAAGCAGCGCTGCACATGTAATTGTTCCTGAGGTGCCTGCACCGACAAGGGAGGAAGTTAATGATGATGATCATGAAGATACAGATCAAGTTACTATTGAACTTTGAAGTTCCACAAGGACACGTTCCGCACCAGAGTGGTACGGCAACCCTGTCATGGAAATCATGTTGTTAGACAACGGTGAACCTTCGAACTATGAAGAAGCGATGGCGGGCCCGGATTCCAATAAATGGCTTGGAGCCATGAAATCCGAGATAGAATCCATGTATGAAAACATAGTATGGATTTGGTGGACTTGCCCGATGATAGGCACGCCATAGAAAATAAATGGATATTCAAGAAGAAGACAGACGCGGATGGTAATGTGACCATCTATAAGGCTCGGCTTGTTGCTAAGGGTTATCGACAAGTTCAAGGGATTGACTATGATGAGACTTTCTCTCCCGTAGCGATGCTGAAGTGAGTCCGAATAATGTTAGCAATTGCCGCATTCTATGATTATGAGATATGGCAAATGGACATCAAAACGGCATTCCTTAATGGTTTCCTCAAGGAAGAGCTGTATATGATGCAGCCGGAATGTTTTGTCGATCCAGAGAATGCTAACAAGGTATGTAGGCTCCAGCGCTCGATCTACGGGCTGGTGCAAGCATCTCGGAGTTGGAATATTCGCTTTAATGATGTGATCAAAGCGTTTGGCTTTATACAGACTTGGGGAGAAGCCTGTATCTACAAGAAAGTGAGTGGGAGCTCTGTAGCATTTCTCATATTATATGTGGATGACATATTGCTGATGGGAAATGATATAGAATTCTTGGAGACCATAAAGGCCTACTTGAATAAGAGTATTTCAATGAACGACCTTGGAGAAGCTGCTTACATATTAGGCATCAAAATATATAGAGATAGATCAATACGCCTCATTGATCTTTCACAAAGCACATACCTTGACAAGATATTGAGAAGTTCAATATGGATCAGTCCAAGAAGGGGTTCTTGCCTGTTTTGCAAGGTATGAGATTGAGCACGACTCAGTCCCCGACCACGGCAGAAGATAGAGAAAATATGAGTGTCATTCCCTATGCATCGGCCATAGGTTCTATCATGTATTCCATGCTGTGTACCAGACCTGATGTGAACCTTGCCATAAGTTTGGTATGGAGGTACCAAAGTGATCCCGGTATGGAACACTAGACAGCGGTCATGAACATCCTAAAGTACCTGAAGAGGACTAAGGATATGTTTCTCGTTTATGGAGGTGACGAAGAGCTCGTCGTAAAGGGTTACGTCGATGCTAGCTTCGACACAGATCTGGATGACTCAAAGTCACAAACCGGATACATGTATATTTTGAATGGTGGAGTACTCAGCTGGTGTAGTTGCAAGCAGAGCGTCGTGGCGCATTCTACATGTGAAGCGGAGTACATAGCTGCTTGCAAAGCAGCACAAGAAAGAGTCTGGATGAAGGAGTTCATCACCGACCTAGGAGTCATTCCAAGCGCGTCAAGCCCGATGACTCTCTTCTGTGACAACACTGGAGCTATTGCCATTGCCAAGGAGCCCAGGTTTCACAAGAAGACCAAGCACATCAAGCGCCGTTTCAACTCCATCCGGAATTATGTTCAAGATGGAGACATAGATATTTTTAACGTGCATACGGATCTGAATGTCGCAGACCCGTTGACTAAACCTCTTCCACGGGCAAAACATGATCAACACCAGAACTCTATGGATGTTCGATTCATCACAATGTAACTAGATTATAGACATTAGTGCAAGTGGGAGACTGTTGGAAATATGCCCTAGAGGCAATAATAAAAAGGATTATTATTATATTTCCTTGTTCATGATAATTGTCTGTTATTCATGCTTGAATTGTATTGTACGGAAACATCGATACATGTGTGAATACATAGACCACAACGTGTCCCTGGTAAGCCTCTAGTTACTAGCTCGTTGATCAACAGATGGTCACGGTTTCCTGACCATGGACATAGGATGTCATTGATAACGGGATCACATCATTAGGAGAATGATGTGATGGACAAAACCCAATCCTAAGCCTAGCACGAGATCGTATAGTTCGTAATGCTTAAGCTTTTCCAGTGTCAAGTATTTGTTCCTTAGACCATGAGGTTGTGCAACACCCGGATACCGTAGGAATACTTTGGGTGTGCCAAACGTCACAACGTAACTGGGTGGCTATAAAGGTACGCAACGGGTATCTCCGAAAGTGTCTTTTGGGTTGGCACGAACCGAGACTCGGATATTGTCACTCCGTATGACTGAGAGGTATCTCTGGGCCCACTCGGTAAGACATCATCATAATGAGCTCAAAGTGACTAAGGAGTTGGTCACGGGATGATGGATTATGGAACGAGTAAAGAGACTTGCCATGACGAGATTGAACAAGGTATCGGGCATACCGACGATCGAATCTCGGGCAACTACCGTACCGATAGACAAAGGGAATAACATACGGGATCGAGTGAATCCTTGACACAGTGGTTCATCCGATGAGATCATCGAGGAACACGTGGGAACCAACATGGGTATCCAGATCCCGCTGTTGGTTATTGACCAGAGAGTCGCCTCGGTCATGTCTGCGTGTCTCCCGAACCCGTAGGGTCTACACACTTAAGGTTCGGTGACGCTAGGGTTGTAGAGATACATGCACATGGAAACCCGAATGTTGTTCGGAGTCTCGGATGAGATCCCGTACGTGACGAGGAGTTCCAGAATGGTCCGGAGGTAACGAATGATATATAGGAAGTCCAGTTTCGGCCATCGGGAGAATTCCGGGGGTCACCGGGAGTGTCCCGGGACCACCGGAGGGGTCCCGGGGTTCCACCGGGTGGGGCCACCCATCCTGGAGGGC
The DNA here is from genome assembly GCA_902687465.1 of Secale cereale. Classification (NCBI taxonomy): domain Eukaryota; kingdom Viridiplantae; phylum Streptophyta; class Magnoliopsida; order Poales; family Poaceae; genus Secale; species Secale cereale. The sequence continues at coordinate 936,489,086 of LR738710.1, forward strand.
CCCGTGGGCCGCAAGGGGAAGGGGGCCCAGCCCCTGGTGGGCTGGCGCACCCACATGGCCCCCCTCCATGCGCCTAGGGTTGAAACCCCTAGGGGGTGGGGGCGCCCCCTATGCCTTGGGGGGGCAAGTTCTCCCCCCTGGCCGCCGCCCCCCTAGGGGATAGCATCTCCTAGGTCCGGCGTCCCCCCTGCCCCCCTATAAATAGTGGGGGGAGAGAGGGCAGCCGCACCCAAAGCCTCTGGCGCCTCTCCCCACCGTCACACCTCCAACTCCTCCCGCAGGGCATCGGCGAAGCCCTGCAGCTTTTCCTGTTGCATCCACCACCACGCCGTCGTGCTGCTGGATCTCCTTCAACCTCTCCTCCGCCCTTGCTAGATCAAGAAGGAGTAGACGTCGCTGTACCGTACGTGTGTTGAACGCGGAGGTGCCGTCCGTTCGGCGCTGGGATCATCGGTGACGAGGATCACGAAGAGTACGACTCCATCATCCACGTTCCTTCGAACGCTTCCGCACGCGATCTACAAAGGGTATGTAGATGCACTCCTTTATGCTCGTTGCTAGATGACTCCTTAGATTGATCTTGGTGAAGCGTAGAATTTTTTTTGAATTCTGTTACGTTCCCCAACATGTTGGAAATATGCCCTAGAGGCAATAATAAAAAGGATTATTATTATATTTCCTTGTTCATGATAATTGTCTGTTATTCATGCTTGAATTGTATTGTACGGAAACAACGATACATGTGTGAATACATAGACCACAACGTGTCCCTGGTAAGCCTCTAGTTACTAGCTCGTTGATCAACAGATGGTCACGGTTTCCTGACCATGGACATAGGATGTCATTGATAACGGGATCACATCATTAGGAGAATGATGTGATGGACAAGACCCAATCCTAAGCCGAGCACGAGATCGTATAGTTCGTAATGCTTAAGCTTTTCCAGTGTCAAGTATTTGTTCCTTAGACCATGAGGTTGTGCAACTCCCGGATACCGTAGGAATACTTTGGGTGTGCCAAACGTCACAACGTAACTGGGTGGCTATAAAGGTATGCAACGGGTATCTCCGAAAGTGTATGTTGGGTTGGCACGAACCGAGACTGGGATATTGTCACTCCGTATGACGGAGAGGTATCTCTGGGCCCACTCGGTAAGACATCATCATAATGAGCTCAAAGTGACTAAGGAGTTGGTCACGGGATGATGGATTATGGAACGAGTAAATAGACTTGCCATGACGAGACTGAACAAGGAATCGGGCATACCGACGATCGAATCTCGGGCAAGTACCGTACCGATAGACAAAGGGAATAACATACGGGATTGAGTGAATCCTTGACACAATGGTTCATCCGATGAGATCATCGAGGAACACGTGGGAACCAACATGGGTATCCAGATCCCGCTGTTGGTTATTGACCAGAGAGTCGCCTCGGTCATGTCTGTGTGTCTCCCGAACCCGTAGGGTCTACACACTTAAGGTTCGGTGACGCTAGGGTTGTAGAGATACATGCACATGGAAACCCGAATGTTGTTCGGAGTCCTAGATGAGATCCCGGACGTCACGAGGAGTTCCGGAATGGTCCGGAGGTAAAGAATGATATATAGGAAGTCCAGTTTCGGCCATCGGGAGAATTCCGAGGGGTCCCGGGGGTCCACCGGGTGGGCCCACCCATCCCGGAGGGCCCCGTGGGCCGCAAGGGGAAGGGGGCCAGCCCCTGGTGGGCTGGCGCACCCACATGGGCCCCCCTACATGCGCCTAGGGTTGAAACCCTAGGGGGTGGGGGCGCCCCCTATGCCTTGGGGGGCAAGTTCTCCCCCCTGGCCGCCGCCCCCTAGGAGATTGCATCTCCTAGGGCCGGCACCCCCTGGCCCCTATATATAGTGGGGGGAGAGAGGGCAGCCGCCCCCCAAGCCTCAAGCGCCTCTCCCCCCGTCACACCTCCAATTCCTCCCGTAGGGCATCGGCGAAGCCCTGCAACTTTTCCTGTTGCATCCACCACCACGCCGTCGTGCTGCTGGATCTCCTTCAACCTCTCCTCCGCCCTTGCTGGATCAACAAGGAGGAGACGTCGATGTATCGTAAGTGTGTTGAACGCGGAGGTGCCGTCCATTCGGCGCTGGGATCATCGGTGATGAGGATCACGAAGAGTACGACTCCATCATCCACGTTCCTTCGAACGCTTCCGCACGCGATCTACAAAGGGTATGTAGATGCAATCCTTTATGCTCGTTGCTAGATGACTCCTTAGATTGATCTTGGTGAAGCGTAGGAATTTTTTTGAATTCTGCTACGTTCCCCAACAGTGGTATCAGAGCTAGGTCTTTGCGTAGCATCTTGCACGAGTAGAACACAAACAAGTTGTGGGCGTTGAGTTTGTTCAATTCTCTTGCCGTTACTAGTCCAATCTTGATTCGGTGGCATCGTGGGATGAAGCGGCCCGGACCAACCTTACACGTACGCTTACGTGAGACTGGTTCCACCGACAGACATGCACTAGTTGCATAAGGTGGCTGGCGGGTGTCAGTCTCTCCCACTTTAGTCGGATCAGATTCGATGAACAGGGTCCTTATGAAGGGTAAATAGAAATTGACAAATCACGTTGTGGTTTTGGCGTAGGTAAGAAACGTTCTTGCTAGAAAACCTATAGAAGCCACGTAAAAACTTGCAACAACAATTAGAGGTCGTCTAACTTGTTCTTGCAACATGTGCTATGTGATGTGGTATGGCCAAGAAGATGTGATGAATGATATATGTGATGTATGAGATTGATCATGTTCTTGTAATAGGGAATCACGACTTGCATGTCGATGAAAATGACAACCGGCAGGAGCCATAGGAGTTGTCTTAATTATTGTATGACCTGCGTGTCACTAAATAACGCCATGTAATTACTTTACTTTATTGCTAAATGCTAGCCATAGTAGTAGAAGTAATAGTTGGCGTGACGACTTCATGAAGACACGATGATGGAGATCATGATGATGGAGATCATGGTGTCATGCCGGTGACAAAGATGATCATGGTGCCCCGAAGATGGAGATCGAAGGAGCAAGATGATATTGGCCATATCATGTCACTTTATTTGATTGCATGTGATGTTTATCATGTTTATGCATCTTGTTTACTTAGAACGACGGTAGTAAATAAGATGATCTCTCAATAAAAATTTCAATAATTGTGTTCCCCCTAACTGTGCACCGTTGCTAAGGATCGTTGTTCCGAAGCACCACGTGATGATCGGGTGTGATAGGCTCTAACGTTCGCATACGACAGGTGTAAGCCAGATTTACACACGCAATACACTTAGGGTTCACTTGACGAGCCTAGCATGTACAGACATGGCCTCGGAACACGGAAGACCGAACGGTCGGACATGAGTCATATAGAAGATACGATCAACAGGAAGATGTTCACCGTTGATGACTAGTCCGTCTCACGTGATGATCGGACACGGGCTAGTCGATTCGGATCATGTATCACTTAGATGACTAGATAGATGTCAATCTGAGTGGGAGTTCACTAAAATTTGATTAAATGAACTTAATTGTCATGAACTTAGTCTAAATTCTTTACAATATGTCTTGTAGATCAAATGGCCCACGCTCATGTCACCCGCAACTTCAACGCGTTCCTAGAGAAATCCAAGCTGAAAGACGATGGTAGCAACTATACGGACTGGGTCCGTAACCTGAGGATCATCCTCATAGCTGCCAAGAAAACTAATGTCCTAGAAGCACCGCTAGGTGATGCTCCCGCCCCGGCAAACCAAGATGTTATGAACGCTTGGCAGTCGCGTTGTGATGATTACTCCCTGGTTCAGTGCGGCATGCTCTACAGCTTAGAATCGGGGCTCCAAAAGCGTTTTGAGCACCACGGAGCATATGAGATGTTCCAAGAGCTGAAAATGGTTTTCCAGGCTCATGCCCGAGTTGAGAGATATGATGTCTCCAACGCATTCTACAACTGTAAGATGGAGGAAAACAGTTCTGTCAGTGAGCACATACTCAAGATTTCTGGGTTGCACAACCGCTTGTCTCAGTTGGGAATGAATCTCCCAGACGAAGCGGTCGTTGAAAGAATCCTTCAGTCGCTCCCACCTAGCTACAAGAGCTTTGTGTTGAACTTCAATATGCAAGGGATGGAGAAGTCCATCCCCGAGGTGTATTCAATGCTTAAATCAGCGGAGGTGGAGATCAAGAAAGAGCATCAAGTGTTGATGGTCAATAAAACCACTAAGTTCAAGAAGGGCAAGGGTAAGAAGAACTTCAAGAAGGACGGCAAGGGAGTTGCCTCGCCCGGTAAGCCAGTTGCCGGGAAGAAGCCAAAGTATGAACCCAAGCCTGAGACAGAGTGCATTTATTGCAAGGGAACGGGTCACTGGAAGCGGAACTGCCCCAAATACTTAGCAGAAAAGAAGGCCGGCAACGTCAAAGGTATATGTGATATACATGTTATTGATGTGTACCTTACCAGCGCTCGTAGTAGCTCCTGGGTATTTGATACCGGTGCAGTTGCTCATATTTGTAACTCAAAGCAGGAGCTGCGGAATAAGCGGAGACTGGCGAAGGACGAGGTGACGATGCGCGTCGGGATTGGTTCCAAGGTTGATGTGATCGCCGTCGGCACGCTGCCTCTACATCTACCCTCGGGATTAGTTTTAAACCTTAATAATTGTTATTTAGTACCAGCTTTGAGCATGAACATTGTATCTGGATCTCGTTTGATGCGAGATGGCTACTCATTTAAATCCGAGAATAATGGTTGTTCTATTTATTTGAGAGATATGTTTTATGGTCATGCCCCGCTGGTCAATGGTTTATTTTTGATGAATCTCGATCGTGATGATACGCATATTCATAGTGTGAATGCCAAAAGATGTAAAGTTGACAATGATAGTCCCACATACTTGTGGCATTGCCGCCTTGGTCATATTGGTGTCAAACGTATGAAGAAGCTTCATGCAGATGGATTTCTGGAGTCTCTTGATTATGAATCATTTGACACGTGCGAACCATGCCTCTTGGGCAAGATGACCAAGACTCCGTTCTCCGGAACAATGGAGCGAGAAACCAACTTATTGGAAATCATACATACCGATGTGTGCGGTCCAATGAGTGTTGAGGCTCACGGAGGCTATCGTTATGTTCTCACCCTCACAGATGACTTGAGTAGATATGGGTATATCTACTTGATGAAGCACAAGTCTGAGACCTTTGAAAAGTTCAAGGAATTTCAGAATGAGGTTGAGAATCAACGTGACAGAGAAATAAAGTTCTTGCGATCGGATCATGGGGGTGAATATTTAAGTCATAAATTTGGCACGCACCTTAGGAACTGTGGAATTGTTTCACAATTGACACCGCCCGGAACACCTCAGCGTAATGGTGTGTCCGAACGTCGAAATCATACTCTGTTGGACATGGTGCGATCTATGATGTCTCTCACCGACTTACCGCTATCTTTTTGGGGTTATGCTTTAGAGACTGCCGCATTCACTTTAAATAGGGCTCCGTCGAAATCCGTTGAGACGACACCGTATGAACTTTGGTTTGGCAAGAAACCTAAGCTGTCGTTTCTAAAAGTTTGGGGTTGCGATGCTTATGTCAAGAAACTTCAACCTGAAAAGCTCAAACCCAAATCGGAAAAATGCGTCTTCATAGGATACCCAAAGGAAACGATTGGGTACACCTTCTACCACATATCCGAAGGCAAGGTCTTTGTTGCCAAGAATGGATCCTTTCTGGAGAAAGAGTTTCTCTCGAAAGAAGTGAGTGGGAGGAAAGTAGAACTTGATGAGGTGACAGTCACCCCTCCCGAACCGGAAAGTAGCGCCGCACATGTAATTGTTCCTGAGGTGCCTGCACCGACAAGGGAGGAAGTTAATGATGATGATCATGAAGATACAGATCAAGTTACTATTGAACTTTGAAGGTCCACAAGGACACGTTCCGCACCAGAGTGGTACGTCAACCCTGTCATGGAAATCATGTTGTTAGACAACGGTGAACCTTCGAACTATGAAAAAGCGATGGCGGGCCCGGATTCCAATAAATGGCTTGGAGCCATGAAATCCGAGATAGAATCCATGTATGAAAACAAAGTATGGACTTTGGTGGACTTGCCCGATGATAGGCACGCCATAGGAAATAAATGGATATTTAAGAAGAAGACAGACGCGGATGGTAATGTGACCATCTATAAAGGCTCGGCTTGTCGCTAAGGGTTATCGACAAGTTCAAGGGATTGACTACGACGAGACTTTCTCTCCCGTAGCGATGCTGAAGTCAGTCCGAATCATGTTAGCAATTGCCGCATTCTATGATTATGAGATATGGTAAATGGACGTCAAAACGGCATTCCTTAATGGTTTCCTCAAGGAAGAGTTGTATATGATGCAGCCGGAAGGTTTTGTCGATCCAGAGAATGCTAACAAGGTATGCAGGCTCCAGCGCTCGGTCTACGGGCTGGTGCAAGCATCTCGGAGTTGGAATATTCGCTTTAATGATGTGATCAAAGTGTTTGGCTTTATACAGACTTGGGGAGAAGCCTGTATCTACAAGAAAGTGAGTGGGAGCTCTGTAGCATTTCTCATATTATATGTGGATGACATATTGCTGATGGGAAATAATATAGAATTCTTGGAGAGCATAAAGGCCTACTTGAATAAGAGTTTTTCAATGAAGGACCTTGGAGAAGCTGCTTACATATTAGGCATCAAAATCTATAGAGATTGATCAAGACGCCTCATTGGTCTTTCACAAAGCACATACCTTGACAAGATATTGAAGAAGTTCAATATGGATCAGTCCAAGAAGGGGTTCTTGCCTGTTTTGCAAGGTATGAGATTGAGCACGGCTCAGTCCTCGACCACGGCAGAAGATAGAGAAAAGATGAGTGTCATTCCCTATGCCTCGGCCATAGGTTCTATCATGTATGCCATGCTGTGTACCAGACCTGATGTGAACCTTGCCATAAGTTTGGTAGGGAGGTACCAAAGTGATCCCAGTATGGAACACTCGACAGCGGTCAAGAACATCCTAAAGTACCTGAAGAGGACTAAGGATATGTTTCTCGTTTATGGAGGTGATGAAGAGCTCGTCGTAAAGGGTTACGTCGATGCTAGCTTCGACACAGATCTAGATGACTCAAAGTCACAAACCGGATACATGTATATTTTGAATGGTGGAGTAGTCAGCTGGTGTAGTTGCAAGCAGAGCGTCGTGGTGCATTCTACATGTGAAGCGGAGTACATAGCTACTTGCGAAGCAGCACAAGAAGGATTCTGGATGAAGGAGTTCATCACCGACCTAGGAGTCATTCCAAGCGCGTCAAGCCCGATGACTCTCTTCTGTGACAACACTGGAGCTATTGCCATTGCCAAGGAGCCCAGGTTTCACAAGAAGACCAAGCACATCAAGCGCCGTTTCAACTCCATCCGGAATTATGTTCAAGATGGAGACATAGATATTTGTAAAGTGCATACGGATCTGAATGTCGCAGACCTGTTGACTAAACCTCTTCCACGGGCAAAACATGATCAACACCAGAACTCTATGGGTGTTCGATTCATTACAATGCAACTAGATTATTGACTCCAGTGCAAGTGGGAGACTGTTGGAAATATGCCCTTGAGGCAATAATAAAAAAGATTATTATTATATTTCCTTGTTCATGATAATTGTCTGTTATTCATGCTTGAATTGTATTGTACAAAAACAGCGATACATGTGTGAATACATAGACCACAACGTGTCCGTGGTAAGCCTCTAGTTACTAGCTCGTTGATCAACAGATGGTCACGGTTTCCTGACCATGGACATAGGATGTCATTGATAACGGGATCACATCATTAGGAGAATTATGTGATGGACAAGACCCAATCCTAAGCCTAGCACGAGATCGTATAGTTCGTAATGCTTAAGCTTTTCCAGTGTCAAGTATTTGTTCCTTAGACCATGAGGTTGTGCAACTCCCGGATACCGTAGGAATACATTGGGTGTGCCAAACGTCACAATGTAACAGGGTGGCTATAAAGGTACGCAACGGGTATCTCCGAAAGTGTCTGTTGGGTTGGCATGAACCGAGACTGGGATATTGTCACTCCGTATGACGGAGAGGTATCTCTGGGCCCACTCGGTAAGACATCATCATAATGAGCTCAAAGTGACTAAGGAGTTGGTCACGGGATGATGGATTAGGAAACGAGTAAAGAGACTTGCGATGACGAGATTGAACAAGGTATCGGGCATACCGACGATCAAATCATGGGCAAGTATCATACCGATAGACAAAGGGAATAACATACGGGATTGAGTGAATCCTTGACACAGTGGTTCATCCGATGAGATCATCGAGGAACACGTGGGAACCAACATGGGTACCCAGATCCCGTTGTTGGTTATTGACCAGAGAGTCGCCTCGGTCATGTCTGCGTGTCTCCCGAACCCGTAGGGTCTACACACTTAAGGTTCGATGATGCTAGGGTTGTAGAGATACATGCACATGGAAACCCGAATGTTGTTCGGAGTCCCGGATGAGATCCCGGACGTCACGAGGAGTTCCGGAATGGTCCGGAGGTAAAGAATGATATATAGGAAGTCCAGTTTCGGCCATCGGGAGAATTCCGGGGGTCACCGGGAGTGTCCCGGGACCACCGGGTGGGGCCACCCATCCCGGAGGTCCCCGTGGGCCGCAAGGGGAAGGGGGCCAGCCCCTGGTGGGCTGGTGCACCCACATGGGCCCCCCTTCATGCGCCTAGGGTTGAAACCCTAGGGGGTGGGTGCGCCCCCTATGCCTTGGGGGGCAAGTTCTCCCCCCTGGCCGCCGCACCCCTAGGAGATTGCATCTCCTAGGGCCGGCGCCCCCTGTGTGATGCCCCGGATGTAATACTTTCCCTTTTGGGTATATAATATATCTCCGGCTTCATCTATTTCCATTCCGGGTTCTTGTCTTTCGGGTTTTCGTCGTTTTGTTGTGTGAGTGTGTGGCATTCATTCATATCATGTAGACATGTGCATTGCATTGCTTTTGTGTTGTGGGTTGCATCCGGTTCGTCGTGTTTCTTCCCGTTGTCCGTTTCGCGTTCCGGAGCTCCCTCACGTGTCCGTGACGTCCCGTAGGCCTACTTTGTTGTTCGGGCGTTTTACGTTACCGGTGTGCCGCGAGGTTGTTGTCTGTGTTGTTGTTTTGTTGTGTGCAACCCGCCTCTCAAATCTCGTCTCGTTTGGACTCCGTTGACTTTTCCACCCGTTGCTCGTGTGGGTCCGATGTGCCTTCACTTCGTGTCCCGAAAACATCCCTGCTGCATTCTTTTATCTCTGCCTAGGCCCTTTAAATCTATCCCCGCGATCGGATCCGTCGGATCGCGATCGGAGGGCTCCTAGCGCCCCTAAATCCCCAACTAACCCTAAAAACTGCTATATTTAGGCCCTCCTATGTCCATTTTGGGCATCCCTATCCTCTAGATCCATCCCCTCCTCTTTTTCCGTGCTAGTCCATCTCCCTCCTCCAGAGATCGCGCCGGCCGGTCGGATCAGCCGACCGCCGCCGCAAAATCCGCCGGGAATTTCCTTCGATCTCGTCGATCGCCAAGGTCAGCGCTCGTACGACCGAGCGTTTTTCCTCCCGTCCGCTCGAGGCGACCGAGCCGGCCCGTACGTCCTCAGCCGCGCCAGGACCACTTGGCGGTTGGGACCGCTTCGCCGGATCCAGGCGGCAAATCGGCCCAGCGGCCTGCTCCCGCCCCGTTCGATCGCCTCCGCTCCGCACTCGCGACCGCATCGCCGCTCAGATCGCACCGCGCCCGAGCCTCCTCGCCTGGGCCGGTCCCCACTTCCCCGCCAGGCCCAGCGCGCGACGGCCCGCGAGGCTCCAGGCCACCGACCACCAGCCTCCATCGCCGCGCGCCGCGCCTGGGCCTCCGCCCGCCAGGCCCACTTCGCCAGCCAGCTCCGCGCCAGGAGCTGGGCCGCTTCTTCCCGACGCCCGTTCGCCAGCAGCCGGGCCGCCCCGTGCCGCCACTCGGGCCGGGCCCGCACCGCCTCCCGCCGGGCCGCCTCTTCCTCCGCAGCTGGGCCGGATCCGCCGCCGCCGGCCCGTCTTCTCCTTTTTCCTCAGATCCAGATCTGCTAGGTTGACTTCTTTTCTTCTAAGTCCCTGATCTCTTGTTCTGATATGCTAAGTTTGAACTGCTCTAACTTTTACTGTGATGCTCCGTTTTGCGCGTGTAATATGTCCAGACGTTCGTGGAGATGTGCTCTACGTTTTACCTGTTGTTGTCATGCATGTTAGAGATCATCTAGGTGCTTGTTTTGCTGTTGCAAGAGTGCATCATGATATAAACTGCTGTTATGTGTTATTTTCATGCCACCTTTGTCATGTGATAACTTTTAGCCCGTTTGTCCAAATGATGCAAATGACATGTCCACGTGTTCGTCTTGCCACGAACTACGTGTTGCTTGTGATAGGTTGCTTGGTAGATTTATTATTGCCTTGTTATCATCGTTGCAAAGTGCCATGTTCATTTGATGTGTTTTCACTTGTTATGAAATGCCATCTTGTTGAGCTCGTTGCAATCGTTGTGTTCACCTCTATGAAGCATGCTTGTGTGTTTCGGGATCACCTTCATGTGCACTTTGAGGAGGTGCTTACCCTTTGCCATGTTTAGTTTCGAGGTGACTTAAACATGCTCTTTTTGATGCTTGATGTTATTGCTGTTTTAGGACTTAGTGATTTTTCACTAAGTCTGAAATCTGTAACGTTCCGATGCCATGTTCGTGTGATGCTCTAGGACAAAGCATGATAGTTTTGGGGTGGATTTTGATTGTTCCTTGTAGTATATATTGTTGTATTTCCATCCATGTCCTCACATGTCCATTTAAGTGGCTGTAGCATGTTTATCTTTTGCTCTAAAGTTTCAATAAAATTCTGCTGCCAGAATTTTATTGTAAAGTTCAATATGTCCAAGATCATTGCTATTGATCCGTGGCTCCGTTGGGGGTGCACTTTGGACATAGTTGCTGTACAATATGTCTAGTTTGTGTTCAAGTCCTTTGCCATGCTTTTTGGGTGCTGTAGCTTAATTATTTTGAGCTCCAAAGATGCTATGTTGCTGTAATTTTCAGCTTTCGCTCAAATCTTGTTTCGGGCATAACTTTTAGCCCGTAACTCCGATTTCAGCGAATCTTATATCAAACTTGATTGTTTTTCTGTGTAGATTAATAATATCAGATTGTTATCATGTTTTGAGGTGATTTGCTTGAGTGATATTTTACGTGCTCCGTGTGCATCCTTAGTGCATCCATCATGCATTCATCTTTTCCGAGTGCGCATTGCATCTTGTTGATTGGTGCTTGGTGTGATTGTTTTGTTTAGAGCCGGAAGCTGAGAACGAGTACGAAGTTGAGCACGAGGTTTCCAACGAGGTTGAGCACGAGGACCCTTCTTACGATCCGAACGACTTCTCTTCAGGCAAGATGACCGAACCCCGATAACATTACTATCTTTGCCTATTGCTAGTAGTCTCGATCTATAGTTTTGGCTCGATGCCCATGTTCTTCTTGTCAGCCTCCTACTTGTAACCAATTGCCATGTTTAACCAACCTACCTATGCAAACCGTTGCTTGGCTAAGTACGCTTCGCTCAGCCCTTCTTATAGCGTTGCTAGTTGCAGGTGAAGTGAAGATGCTTGCTCCATGATGAAGTATGGTTGGGTTATATCACACTATATAAATGCTTAAACTGAAATCATCTATATATTGGCAAGGCTGGAAGGCTAAGCCTTTTGCTTGGTGATTTGTTCCACTCATGCCGTTAGGATCCGTATAAGCCGGTATTATGTTCCTTGATTATGCGTTCCTAACACGGTTGGGGTGTATGGGACCCCCTCGATAAACCGCTAAGTGCTAAGTCTTTTCCAGCAAATCCCAACATTGGTACTTTTTGCCTAATAACAAACTAAACATGCATAGGGAGTAATTAACCCTCTTTCTTAATCAACAACCCCGGGCCAGTGCTCCACATGAGTGTTGGTCCGAACTGGGGGTCCTGCGGGGCCACCTCGAGGAAACTCAAGGTCTGGTAAAAACCCGTAGCATCACCCATCCGGTCGTGGCCTGAGACGAGATACGCGCGGCTACTATCAGGGTGTCGGCACGCCGGGAGGATTTGTTGGATTAGCCTTACCTTAGTTCGGTATATCTTGAGCACGGGATTCCGAGGATACTCGGGTCTTCCCACTTTGGAGTTGCGACTCCGCGGATCGTGGGCTTGTAATGGTTCAAGTTGGCACACCCCTGCAGGGTTTGAACTTTCGAAAGTCGTGCCCGCGGTTATGTGGCAGATGGGAGCTTGTTAATTCCGGTTGTAGATAACTTGACACAATGTTACTAATACACTACCCGCGTGTGTTCCGTGACTGTCAATTTCCGAATAGGGATTCGGGAGTTGAACACGGAGGGGTTATGATTGTGGAGCTTGTAGCTAGGATCACTTCGTGATCACTTCTCGCCGAGGCCTTCTCTTCTCGCTCTCACTTGCGTAAGCTAGATGCTAGTTGCTGCTGCAGACTTATTCTTTTCTTCAGCCTTATCCTCACCCAAAGGCTTTGATAGTTCTGTTACCCGGAGACGGGATTGCTGAGTCCTCTGTGGCTCACAGTTACTTCACACACCAGATGCAGGTCCAGCTGTGAGCTATCCAGGTGATGGCACCGAGCTGGATTGGGAGTACGACGAGGAGCGTAGTCGGTACTACGTGCGCTACCCGGACGATCAATAGTGGAGTCTCTTACTAGGATTCGATCCGCCTGTGGTTTATTTATCTGAGTTTGGTACTTTGACTTTTGGCTTTTGCCCTTAGAGGGTTGTAGTGTTCTTAATGTATGATGTTTGAGACTTGTACTGTAATTCTGTGACGTGGCGAGTGTAAGCCAACTATTTCAGTTTACTATCCCCTCTTTTACATGAGTTGTGCAAAGATTACCAAACTTGAGATCATTCTAGGATGGACTTATGCCTTTAAGTCGTGCCTCGACACGTAGGAGGTATAACTCCATCCTGGGCATTACAAGTTGGTATTCAGAGCCTTCTCCGACCTAGGAGCCCCCACTGTTTGATCGAACCGTTGACGGTCGAGTCTAGGCACACACTGAAAACTTTTTGAGTCCTATATTATATCGGAGAGTAGGATTTCTTTGCTTCTCATCCCCTTTCTCTCTGGTGAGGACTCCTGACGTCTACTCTTGTCTCTCCTATCTTCAAAATTTGCACAAAATTTTTTTAGGAATCCCGCGAGTATTCTGGGATTGTTTCGATGTTCTTGTGACAAGGATATTGTTCCTGATGCCTCCTGTTACCGAGGAGTTGAGCTTCGGGGTATCATTGTAACAAGCATATCGCGACAGTACTAAATACTTAAGACGGCCGACATCGAAAATCTCCCCTATACGGCCAGTGGCAAGATAACCCCGACATCACCCAGTACTGGGGAGGTAGTTCGGGAGTATTGCCATAGCTTGTTATAGTGGATGCTTTTCGAAGGTCCGAGGTACACAGTTTTCGAGAAAGACTGGTTATGTGTTGAAGGATGGATACACCTGGATGTAGGTTAGAGTTGATTGCGCGGTGCTTCCCGTGTATCCCCAACACCTGATTGCATAACTGGAATCTTTCGGAAATCTATAGGTGGGTTTTATCCAGTAGATCGTAGGCATTCTTCCAACGAATGCAGGTTAGTGAGTTCGGGGTTCGACATTGAGTGAAGGGGTTATATGACCGAGGTTACTATCAGGAGTTGCATCTTAAAGGGTCCTTGGCTATGCTGATCCGGGGATTGCAAAACCTTTTCGTAACGCGTTCATATGCTTTCAGCACAAAGATGTTAGAACGAAACTCCTCTCTTGTGTTTGTTCCTGTCCGTACCTTGTTGTTTTTCTTATTTTCATTTTGATCCCTATGTGGCTTCTCGTGAAGACTGATGTTATCATTTAACTGAGAATATCATTCGTTCCTCTTGTTCGGATGATTTCATTCGTTCTTATTGTTCGAATGATTATTGTGAAGACTTGTTGCAATTCATTCCATTGATTCAGCTTATTCCTTTTGTCAATCAATTGCTGATTCGTGGTCATCTCTTACAGGATGGCTCCGAAAAGGGTTCCGAACGCTAACCCAGAGGGTGAAGAGGTTCCAGAACGTCCTCCTTCTCCTCCTCCTCCGCCTGAAGCTTGGAGAGCAATTATGCAGACTACAGCTCAGAACACTCAGTTGATGATGCAGATGATGCAGCTGATGCAAGCTAATCAAGCAAATCAAGCTAATCAGGGTGTTCCAGGGAATCAAGGCAACTTCTTCCAGCAGCACCATGCTACTCTCAACCAGTTCCTGGCTAACAATCCTAAAGCTTTCAGTTACTGTGTCGACCCTCTTGATGCTGAGGATTGGTTGACCGACATAAAGAAGCATTTTGAGTGCAGTAACGTGAAAGAAGATGACTATGTGAAGTTTGCAGCCTTCCAACTGAAAGATCAAGCAGCTGACTGGTGGCAGCAGTACAAAGACTCAAGGCCGGGTCAAGTGATCTCTTGGGAGAATTTCTACAAGGATTTCCGCTCCCACCACATTCCTACAAGTGTCATCGAGGGTATGCGTGAGCAATTCCGCAACCTCAAGCAGGTCTCCATGACAGTCTATCAGTATAATGTCAAGTTCCAAAACCTCGCTCGCTATGCAAAGCAAGACATTCCTGATGCCAAGAGTAAAATCTATCAGTTCCTTGGAGGTCTCAAAGATGAACTTCAGCTCGCTCTCACTTTGTTCGAGCCAGATGAATTCGATAAGTTCTATAACATGGCTTTGAAACAAGAAGCAGCTCAGCTTAAGATGGAGGCTTCTAAGAAGAGAATTTCGAGATGCTGTTCACTCTTCCTCATCGTCTCAGTTGGCTGCGAAACAACAGAAATTCTGGCTTCCTCCTCCTCCAGTGATTCGAGCTCCATACAACAACTCCAACAACAAGAACTCTAGTGGTCGTGGTTTCTCCCACCCACCCAACCCAAGCAACCAGTCGAAGAAGCAGTTTCAGTCTCAAGGCTCCAAGTCCAGTGGCTCTCATTTCCGTCCTCTCTCAGAAGTGACTTGCAACAAATGTACTCAGAAAGGTCACTATGCCAACAGATGTCCGAATCCGAAGCGTCTTCCACCTCCTCCTCCTATGAGTTCAGCTATTGTCAGGCATGATCCAAAGTCTGCAAGGGTCAATCTGATGAATGCAGCACAAGCGGAGGCTTCTTCTGATGTCATTCTGGGTAACCTTCCAGTGAACTCTATACCTGCTAAAGTGTTATTTGATTCGGGTGCATCATGCTCTTTCATGTCTCAACCTTTTGCATCCAAGTATAATGTTGACATAAAAAGCTTGCCAAGGGAGTTATCAGTTATTTCTCCGGGGAGACGAATGCATTCCAGCATATATGCTCCGGATGTTTCTATTCGCATGGGCGATTATCGATTCTTGGCTTCTCCGGTGATTCTCGGCAATTCTGACATTGACCTCATCCTCGGGATGGATTGGCTTTCTCAGCACGATGCTCATATTGATTGTGCACAGAAGGAAGTCAAGATGACTCATTCTGATGAAGATGTGATTATCTTCGCCTCCAGGGATAATACTATTCGGCTTTTCTCTCTTAATGATAAGGGCGAAATTAATGCCATAGAGCAAATTCCTGTGGTGAAAGAATATCAAGACGTCTTTCCAGAAGAACTTCCAGGCATGCCTCCACACCGTCAGGTGGAGTTTGTCATTGAACTCGAGCCGGGCACTGAGCCTGCTTGCCGTCGTCCATACAAGCTCTCTCCGGATGAATTGAAGGAATTGAAGAAGCAGCTTGATAAGCAGGAGAGTATGGGTCTCATCAGACCGAGTACATCTCCGTGGGGCTGTGGTGTCTTATTTGTCAAGAAGAAAGATGGCACGGAGCGTCTCTGTGTTGACTACCGGCCATTGAACAAGAAGACGATTAAGAACAAGTATCCGCTCCCCAACATCAACGAACTCTTTGAGCAGCTCAAAGGAGCTAAAGTGTTCTCTAAGCTTGACCTCCGAATGGGCTATCATCAAATTCGCATTCGCGAGGAAGACATTCCCAAGACGGCCTTCAGAACGAGCTACGGTTCATACGAGTATACCGTCATGTCCTTCGGTCTCGCCAATGCTCCTCCTACCTTTTCAAGGATGATGCATTACATCTTCAACCCCTATACGGGCGAGTTCGTGCTTGTGTATCTGGATGATATTCTGGTGTTTTCCAAGAATGAAGAAGATCACGAAAAGCACTTGCGTCTGGTTCTTGATCGACTCCGAGAGCATAAATTCTATGCCAAGTTCTCCAAGTGCGAGTTTTGGCTCAATAAGGTTTTGTACCTGGGCCACATTATCTCAGCTGAGGGTATTGCGGTTAATCCTGAGAAAGTTGAAGCAATTGTCAACTGGGAAGCTCCTCAGAACGTCAAACAGCTCCGCAGTTTTCTGGGTCTTGCCAGCTATTGCAGAAGGTTTGTTGAAAACTTCTCCAAGATTGCCAAGCCTCTTTCCAACTTGCTTCAGAAGAATGTCAAATACATTTGGTCTCCCGAATGTGAAGTGGCTTTCAAAACCCTCAAAGAAAAGCTTGTCTCTGCTCCAGTGCTGACTCCTCCGGATGAAACCAAGCCCTATGAAGTGTTCTGTGACGCTTCTCTTCAAGGTCTTGGTGGTGTGCTTATGCAAGATAAGAGAATTGTGGCATATACTTCTCGGCAGCTCAAGCCCAGTGAGAAGAACTATCCCACACACGATCTCGAGCTAGCAGCTGTGGTACATGCTCTGATTACGTGGAGACATCTGTTGTTGGGCAGAAAGGTCGACATCTTCACTGATCACAAGAGCTTGAAGTACATCTTCACACAGCCGCATCTGAACCTCCGCCAGACTCGTTGGGTTGAAATGATCCAAGAGTACAACCCCAGCATTGAATACACTCCAGGCAAGGCGAATGTGATTGCAGATGCTTTGAGCAGAAAGGCATATTGCAACAGCCTTCTTATCAAGCCGTACCAGCCTGAGCTTTGTGAAGCTTTCAGGAAGCTCAACCTCCAAGTTGTTCCGCAGGGTTTTCTTGCAAATCTCCAAATTGCTCCTACCTTGGAAGATCAAGTCCGTGAGGCCCAGCTCAGTGATACCATGGTGAAGAAGGTGAAACATGGGATTGCAAAGGGCACTCCAAAATATAAGTGCTTCCGTGTTGATGAGAGAGATACCTTGTTCTTCGAGGACAGACTCGTTGTTCCCAAAGGTGATCTCAGGAAGCTCATAATGGAAGAAGCTCATGATTCTCTCCTTTCCATTCATCCTGGCAGTTCCAAGATGTACCAAGATCTCAAGCAGTCTTACTGGTGGACACACATGAAAAGGGAGATTGCCCAATTCGTGAATGAATGTGATGTATGCAGAAGAGTGAAAGCAGAACATCAACGTCCAGCCGGTCTTCTCCAACCTCTTCCTATTCCCGAGTGGAAGTTCAACCACATTGAAATGGACTTCGTCACTGGCTTTCCTAAATCCAAGCGAGGCAATGATGCTATCTTTGTGGTGATTGACAAGCTTACCAAAGTCGCTCACTTTCTCCCAGTCAAAGAATCAATCAATGCAGCTCAACTTGCAGAGCTGTACACTTCTAGAATTGTGTCCCTACATGGCATTCCTCAAGTGATATCCTCAGACCGTGGCAGCTTGTTCACATCAAGGTTCTGGGACTCCTTCCAGTCCGCCATGGGCACTAAGATCAGGTTCAGCACTGCCTTTCACCCTCAGACTAGTGGTCAAGTCGAGCGTGTGAATCAGATTCTAGAAGACATGCTCAGAGCCTGTGTCATCTCTTTCGGCATGAAATGGGAAGACTGCCTTCCATTTGCCGAGTTCTCTTACAACAACAGCTTTCAAGCAAGTGCAGGCAAAGCACCATTTGAAATTCTCTATGGCAGAAAGTGCCGTACCCCTCTCAACTTGTCTGAAACAGGCGAACGCCAACTTCTTGGCAATGACTTGATCTCAGAAGCCGAAGAAATGTGCAAAGTCATACGTGAGAACCTCAAGGCCGCTCAGTCGCGTCAGAAGAGCTACTATGACGGCAAGCATCGTGATTTGGCTTTCGACATCGGTGATCATGTCTATCTCCGAGTTTCTCCGATGAAAGGAACCCAAAGATTCGGTATCAAAGGAAAACTTGCTCCTAGATACGTCGGGCCTTTCAAGATTCTTGGCAAAAGAGGCGATCTAGCCTATCAGCTCGAGCTCCCTTCCAACTTTGCAAATGTTCATGATGTCTTCCATGTGTCTCAGCTTCGCAAATGCTTCAAGGCACCTGAGCACATGATTCCGTTTGAGGAGATTGATCTTCAACAAGACCTTTCCTACCGAGAGCATCCAGTTGCCATTCTCGAAGAAACCGAACGCAAGACTCGCAACAAGTCCATCAAGTTTCTGAAAGTCAAGTGGTCACATCACACAGACCGAGAAGCTACCTGGGAACGAGAAGATCATCTTCGTTCCGAGTACCCTTCCTTTTTCCAGTCCTAGATCTCGGGACGAGATCTTTTTGTAGTAGAGGAGAGTTTGTAATGCCCCGGATGTAATACTTTCCCTTTTGGGTATATAATATATCTCCGGCTTCATCTATTTCCATTCCGGGTTCTTGTCTTTCGGGTTTTCGTCGTTTTGTTGTGTGAGTGTGTGGCATTCATTCATATCATGTAGACATGTGCATTGCATTGCTTTTGTGTTGTGGGTTGCATCCGGTTCGTCGTGTTTCTTCCCGTTGTCCGTTTCGCGTTCCGGAGCTCCCTCACGTGTCCGTGACGTCCCGTAGGCCTACTTTGTTGTTCGGGCGTTTTACGTTACCGGTGTGCCGCGAGGTTGTTGTCTGTGTTGTTGTTTTGTTGTGTGCAACCCGCCTCTCAAATCTCGTCTCGTTTGGACTCCGTTGACTTTTCCACCCGTTGCTCGTGTGGGTCCGATGTGCCTTCACTCCGTGTCCCGAAAACACCCCTGCTGCATTCTTTTATCTCTGCCTAGGCCCTTTAAATCTATCCCCGCGATCGGATCCGTCGGATCGCGATCGGAGGGCTCCTAGCGCCCCTAAATCCCCTCCTAACCCTAAAAACTGCTATATTTAGGCCCTCCTATGTCCATTTTGGGCATCCCTATCCTCTAGATCCATCCCCTCCTCTTTTTCTGTGCTAGTCCATCTCCCTCCTCCAGAGATCGCGCCGGCCGGTCGGACCAGCCGACCGCCGCCGCAAAATCCGCCGGGAATTTCCTTCGATCTCGTCGATCGCCAAGGTCAGCGCTCGTACGACCGAGCGTTTTTCCTCCCGTCCGCTCGAGGCGACCGAGCCGGCCCGTACGTCCTCAGCCACGCCAGGACCACTTGGCGGTTGGGACCGCTTCGCCGGATCCAGGCGGCAAATCGGCCCAGCGGCCCGCTCCCGCCCCGTTCGATCGCCTCCGCTCCGCGCTCGCGACCGCATCGCCGCTCAGATCGCACCGCGCCCGAGCCTCCTCGCCTGGGCCGGTCCCCACTTCCCCGCCAGGCCCAGCGCGCGACGGCCCGCGAGGCTCCAGGCCACCGACCACCAGCCTCCATCGCCGCGCGCCGCGCCTGGGCCTCCGCCCGCCAGGCCCACTTCGCCAGCCAGCTCCGCGCCAGGAGCTGGGCCGCTTCTTCCCGAGGCCCGTTCGCCAGCAGCCGGGCCGCCCCGTGCCGCCACTCGGGCCGGGCCCGCACCGCCTCCCGCCGGGCCACCTCTTCCTCCACAGCTGGGCCGGATCCGCCGCCGCCGGCCCGTCTTCTCCTTTTTCCTCAGATCCAGATCTGCTAGGTTGACTTCTTTTCTTCTAAGTCCCTGATCTCTTGTTCTGATATGCTAAGTTTGAACTGCTCTAACTTTTACTGTGATGCTCCGTTTTGCGCGTGTAATATGTCCAGACGTTCGTGGAGATGTGCTCTACGTTTTACCTGTTGTTGTCATGCATGTTAGAGATCATCTAGGTGCTTGTTTTGCTGTTGCAAGAGTGCATCATGATATAAACTTCTGTTATGTGTTATTTTCATGCCACCTTTGTCATGTGATAACTTTTAGCCCGTTTGTCCAAATGATGCAAATGACATGTCCACGTGTTCGTCTTGCCACGAACTACGTGTTGCTTGTGATAGGTTGCTTGGTAGATTTATTATTGCCTTGTTATCATCGTTGCAAAGTGCCATGTTCATTTGATGTGTTTTCACTTGTTATGAAATGCCATCTTGTTGAGCTCGTTGCAATCGTTGTGTTCACCTCTATGAAGCATGCTTGTGTGTTTCGGTATCACCTTCATGTGCACTTTGAGGAGGTGCTTACCCTTTGCCATGTTTAGTTTCGAGGTGACTTAAACATGCTCTTTTTGATGCTTGATGTTATTGCTGTTTTAGGACTTAGTGATTTTTCACTAA
Organism: Secale cereale; assembly: GCA_902687465.1. Classification (NCBI taxonomy): domain Eukaryota; kingdom Viridiplantae; phylum Streptophyta; class Magnoliopsida; order Poales; family Poaceae; genus Secale; species Secale cereale. Next base: position 936,509,618 of record LR738710.1, read on the forward strand.
GTCTGAAATCTGTAACGTTCCGATGCCATGTTCGTGTGATGCTCTAGGACAAAGCATGATAGTTTTGGGGTGGATTTTGATTGTTCCTTGTAGTATATATTGTTGTCTTTCCATCCATGTCCTCACATGTCCATTTAAGTGGCTGTAGCATGTTTATCTTTTGCTCTAAAGTTTCAATAAAATTCTGCTGCCAGAATTTTATTGTAAAGTTCAATATGTCCAAGATCATTGCTATTGATCCGTGGCTCCGTTGGGGGTGCACTTTGGACATAGTTGCTGTACAATATGTCTAGTTTGTGTTCAAGTCCTTTGCCATGCTTTTTGGGTGCTGTAGCTTAATTATTTTGAGCTCCAAAGATGCTATGTTGCTGTAATTTTCAGCTTTCGCTCAAATCTTGTTTCGGGCATAACTTTTAGCCCGTAACTCCGATTTCAGCGAATCTTATATCAAACTTGATTGTTTTTCTGTGTAGATTAATAATATCAGATTGTTATCATGTTTTGAGGTGATTTGCTTGAGTGATATTTTACGTGCTCCGTGTCCATCCTTAGTGCATCCATCACGCATTCATCTTTTCCGAGTGCGCATTGCATCTTGTTGATTGGTGCTTGGTGTGATTGTTTTGTTTAGAGCCGGAAGCTGAGAACGAGTACGAAGTTGAGCACGAGGTTTCCAACGAGGTTGAGCACGAGGACCCTTCTTACGATCCGAACGACTTCTCTTCAGGCAAGATGACCGAACCCCGATAACATTACTATCTTTCCCTATTGCTAGTAGTCTCGATCTATAGTTTTGGCTCGATGCCCATGTTCTTCTTGTCAGCCTCCTACTTGTAACCAATTGCCATGTTTAACCAACCTACCTATGCAAACCGTTGCTTGGCTAAGTACGCTTCGCTCAGCCCTTCTTATAGCGTTGCTAGTTGCAGGTGAAGTGAAGATGCTTGCTCCATGATGAAGTTTGGTTGGGTTATATCACACTATATAAATGCTTAAACTGAAATCATCTATATATTGGCAAGGCTGGAAGGCTAAGCCTTTTGCTTGGTGATTTGTTCCACTCATGCCGTTAGGATCCGTATAAGCCGGTATTATGTTCCTTGATTATGCGTTCCTAACACGGTTGGGGTGTATGGGACCCCCTCGATAAACCGCTAAGTGCTAAGTCTTTTCCAGCAAATCCCAACATTGGTACTTTTTGCCTAATAACAAACTAAACATGCATAGGGAGTAATTAACCCTCTTTCTTAATCAACAACCCCGGGCCAGTGCTCCACATGAGTGTTGGTCCGAACTGGGGGTCCTGCGGGGCCACCTCGAGGAAACTCAAGGTCTGGTAAAAACCCGTAGCATCACCCATCCGGTCGTGGCCTGAGACGAGATACGCGCGGCTACTATCAGGGTGTCGGCATGCCGGGAGGATTTGCTGGATTAGCCTTACCTTAGTTCGGTATATCTTGAGCACGGGATTCCGAGGATACTCGGGTCTTCCCACTTTGGAGTTGCGACTCCGCGGATCGTGGGCTTGTAATGGGTCAAGTTGGAACACCCCTGCAGGGTTTGAACTTTCGAAAGCCGTGCCCGCGGTTATGTGGCAGATGGGAGCTTGTTAATTCTGGTTGTAGATAACTTGACACAATGTTACTAATACACTACCCGCGTGTGTTCCGTGACTGTCAATTTCCGAATAGGGATTCGGGAGTTGAACACGGAGGGGTTATGATTGTGGAGCTTGTAGCTAGGATCACTTCGTGATCACTTCTCGCCGAGGCCTTCTCTTCTCGCTCTCACTTGCGTAAGCTAGATGCTAGTTGCTGCTGCAGACTTATTCTTTTCTTCAGCCTTATCCTCACCCAAAGGCTTTGATAGTTCTGTTACCCGGAGACGGGATTGCTGAGTCCTCTGTGGCTCACAGTTACTTCACACACCAGATGCAGGTCCAGCTGTGAGCTATCCAGGTGATGGCACCGAGCTGGATTGGGAGTACGACGAGGAGCGTAGTCGGTACTACGTGCGCTACCCGGACGATCAGTAGTGGAGTCTCTTACTAGGATTCGATCCGCCTGTGGTTTATTTATCTGAGTTTGGTACTTTGACTTTTGGCTTTTGCCCTTAGAGGGTTGTAGTGTTCTTAATGTATGATGTTTGAGACTTGTACTGTAATTCTGTGACGTGGCGAGTGTAAGCCAACTATTTCAGTTTACTATCCCCTCTTTTACATGAGTTGTGCAAAGATTACCAAACTTGAGATCATTCTAGGATGGACTTATGCCTTTAAGTCGTGCCTCGACACGTAGGAGGTATAACTCCATCCTGGGCATTACACCCTGGCCCCTATATATAGTGGGGGAGAGAGGGCAGCCGCACCCCAAACCTGTGGCGCCTCTCCCCCCCGTCACACCTCCAACTCCTCCCGCAGGGCATCGGCGAAGCCCTGCACCTTTTCCTGTTGCATCCACCACCACGCCGTCATGCTGCTGGATCTCCTTCAACCTCTCCTCCGCCCTTGCTGGATCAAGAAGGAGGAGACGTCGCTGTACCGTACGTGTGTTGAACGCGGAGGTGCCGTCCGTTCGGCGCTGGGATCATCGGTGACGAGGATCACGAAGAGTACGACTCCATCATCCACGTTCCTTCGAACGCTTCCGCACGCGATCTACAAAGGGTATGTAGATGCACTCCTTTATGCTCGTTGCTAGATGACTCCTTAGATTGATCTTGGTGAAGCGTAGGAATTTTTTTGAATTCTTCTACTTTCCCCAACAGTCTTCTTCAATAAGAAAAACAAGGTATCGGGCATACCGACGATCTCCATCTCCTATGCTCCGCACTTACTGCACAATGTATGCACTTCCACACAGAGTTATCAGTTATTTCTCACCTTTCAGTATTTGTTGCTTGTTTGTTAATCAGTCCAAAATGATCAGTTACCATATCAATGGACAATTTATTTGTTGCTCCATAGGTCGGATCATCGAAGAAGACGTGGATGACGAGAAGATCAAATTACCGTATGGGCTTTGCGTCAACGAGAAATGATGCAAATATGGATAGATTTGTTTGTGTTGTCTCGTGAATCTAGAGTGCTATTCGTGAAGGGTCGGCACATGATGCTACTATTTTAGCTGATGCATTAACGCGTGAGAGAGGCTTACAAGTGCCACCAGGTAAGAAGTTGCCAAAGATAGAAAAATATCCATTTGTTATTGCCTTGCAAGAACCATTGTCACCAATTTTTGTTTTATTAGTTTAGGAAAGTTCTACCTAGTTGATGTTGGTTATGGAGCAAAGCCTGGGTTCCTACCACCTTTTCGTGGTGTGAGGTACCATTTGAATGAGTGGGGCAACATTCCGGTCCAGAATGACATGGAGTTGTTCAACCTTAGGCACTCATCTCTACGGGTCACAGGAGAGAGGGCTTTTGGATCTCTCAAGAGGCGTTTCAAAATTTTAGATGATGCCAAACCCTTCTTCTCTTTCCCGATGCAGGTCGACATTCTTATAGCTTGTTGTGTTCTTCATAATTATGCACTGTCACAAGGGAATGATGAATTTATTATACCGGAAGTGACATGGACCACCCAACCAATTCACACAACAAGGCAACAGGCAAGTGACCATAGGGCCACGGTAGACGGTAGGCTACAAATTGTCGCCCAAATGTGGGAAGATAGGCAAATCATGTATGCAGATTTATGAGTGTGCGACAATCCATGTATCATGTATCATTTATTGTGTTCAAACCATGTATTTGTAGTGTTGAAACCAATCCTTTGGATTTATTTGATGGCTGGACATATTGTACTGTTTATGGTATTGAAACCATGTATTTGTTTAGATTTCATCAAATTTGTTTGTTGGTTTTGATGGCTGGACAGATTTCTCATTTATGATATTGAAACCATGAATTGTAAAGTTTTAATCCATTTTACTGGTCTGTTTTGATGGCTGGACAGCTTGCATCATTTATGATATTGAAACCATGGATTTGTTAAACTATAATATATTTTTTGCAATCTTTTGATGGCTTGACATAAATGGACAATACTAAAGTCGCCGGTGCAAGTGGGAACTCCGCAAAGAGTGGGGTCATTGTATGGACTGCTGCCATGACCAACACGATGCTAGGGTTTTTGGCTGACCTTGTTGCTAAAGGAAAGATGACTTCTAGTGGGTTCAGGGAGGCACATCACAGACAATGTGCTGCTGTTTTGAATTAGCAGTTCAAACTAGCTATCGCTGGAGAACAAGTTCGAAACCATCTCAAGAAGTGGAGGAAGATTTGGGGAAGAGTAGTCATCTTGAAGAATTTGAGTGGAGCTTTATGGGATGAAGATATTTGCACAATTAGGCTTCGCAAAGAACACTATGCAGTGTTGGAAATATGCCCTAGAGGCAATAATAAAAAGGATTATTATTATATTTCCTTGTTCATGATAATTGTCTGTTATTCATGCTTGAATTGTATTGTACGGGAACAGCGATACATGTGTGAATACATAGACCACAACGTGTCCCTGGTAAGCCTCTAGTTACTAGCTCATTGATCAACAGATGGTCACGGTTTCCTGACCATGGACATAGGATGTCATTGATAACGGGATCACATCATTAGGAGAATGATGTGATGGACAAGACCCAATCCAAAGCCTAGCACGAGATCGTATAGTTCGTAATACTTAAGCTTTTCCAATGTCAAGTATTTGTTCCTTAGACCATGAGGTTGTGCAACTCCCGGATACCGTAGGAATACTTTGGGTGTGCCAAACGTCACAACGTAACTGGGTGGCTATAAAGGTACGCAACGGGTATCTCCGAAAGTGTCTGTTGGGTTGGCACGAATCGAGACTGGGATATTGTCACTCTGTATGACGGAGAGGTATCTCTGGGCCCACTCGGTAAGACATCATCATAATGAGCTCAAAGTGACTAAGGAGTTGGTCACGGGATGATGGATTATGGAACGAGTAAAGAGACTTGCCATGACGAGATTGAACAAGGTATCGGGCATACCGACGATCGAATCTCGGGCAAGTACCGTACCGACAGACAAAGGGAATAACATACGGGATTGAGTGAATCCTTGACACAGTGGTTCATCCGATGTGATCATCGAGGAACACGTGGGAACCAACATGGGTATCCAGATCACGCTGTTGGTTATTGACCAGAGAGTCGCCTCGGTCATGTCTGCGTGTCTCCCGAACCCGTAGGGTCTACACACTTAAGGTTCGGTGACGCTAGGGTTGTAGAGATACATGCACATGGAAACCCGAATGTTGTTCGGAGTCCCGGATGATATCCCGGACGTCACGAGGAGTTCCGGAATGGTCCGGAGGTTAAGAATGATATATAGGAAGTCAAGTTTCGGCCATCGGGAGAATTCCGGGGGTCACCGGGAGTGTCCCGGGACCACCGGAGGGGTCCCGGGGGTCCACCGGGTGGGGCCACCGATCCCGGAGGGCCCCGTGGGCCGCAAGGGGAAGGGGCCAGCCCCTGGTGGGCTGGCGCACCCACATGGGCCCCCCTCCATGCGCCTAGGGTTGAAACCCTAGGGGGTGGGGGCGCCCCCTATGCCTTGGGGGGCAAGTTCTCCCCCCTGGCCGCCGCCCCCTAGGAGATTGCATCTCCTAGGGCCGGCGCCCCCCTGCCCCCCTATATATAGTGGGGGGAAGAGAGGGCAGCCGCACCCCAAGCCTCTGGCGCCTCTCCCCCCCGTCACACCTCCAACTCCTCCCGCAGGGCATCGGCGAAGCCCTGCAGCTTTTCCTATTGCATCCACCACCACACCGTCATGCTACTGGATCTCCTTCAACCTCTCCTCTACCCTTGCTGGATCAAGAAGGAGGAGACGTCACTGTACCGTACGTGTGTTGAACGCGGAGGTGCCGTCCGTTCGGCGCTGGGATCATCGGTGACGAGGATCACGAAGAGTACGACTCCATCATCCACGTTCCTTCGAACGCTTCCGCACGCGATCTACAAAGGGTATGTAGATGCACTCCTTTATGCTCATTGCCAGATGACTCCTTAGGTTGATCTTGGTGAAGCGTAGGAATTTTTTTGAATTCTGCTACGTTCCCCAACAGTCTTCTTCAATAAGAAAAACAAGGTATCGGGCTTACCGACGATCTCCATCTCCTATGCTCCGCACTTACTGCACAATGTATGCACTTCCACACAGAGTTATCAGTTCTTTCTCACCTTTCAGTATTTGTTGCTTGCTTGTTAATCAGTCCAAAATGATCAGTTACCATATCAGTGATCATCGAAGAAGACGTGGATGACGAGAAGATCAATTTACCGTATGGGCTTTGCGTCAATGAGAAATGATGCAAATACGGATAGATTTGTTTGTGTTGTCTCGTGAATCTAGAGTGCTATTCGTGAAGGGTCGGCACATGATGCTACTATTTTAGCTGATGCATTAACGCATGAGAGAGGCTTGCAAGTGCCACCAGGTAAGAAGTTGCCAAAGATAGAAAAATATCCATTTGTTATTGCCTTGCAAGAACCATTGTCACCAATTTTTGTTTTATTATTTTAGGAAAGTTCTACCTAGTTGATGTTGGTTATGGAGCAAAGCCTGGGTTCCTACCACCTTTTCGTGGTGTGAGGTACCATTTGAATGAGTGGGGCAACATTCCGGACCAAAATGACAGGGAGTTGTTCAACCTTAGGCACTCATCTCTACGGGTCACAGGAGAGAGGGCTTTTGGATCTCTCAAGAGGCGTTTCAAAATTTTAGATGATGCCAAACCCTTCTTCTCTTTCCCGGTGCAGGTCGACATTGTTATAGCTTGTTGTGTTCTTCATAATTATGCACTTTCACAAGGGATTGATGAATTTATTATACCGGAAGTGACATGGACCACCCAACCAATTCACACAACAAGGCAACAAGCAAGTGACCATAGGGCCACCGTAGACGGTAGGCTACAAATTGCCGCCCAAATGTGGGAAGATAGGCAAATCATGTATGCAGATTTATGAGTGTGCAACAATCCATGTATCATGTATCATTTATTGTGTTCAAACCATGTATTTGTAGTGTTGAAACCAATCCTTTGGATTTATTTGATGGCTGGACAGATTGTACTGTTTATGGTATTGAAACCATGTATTTGTTTAGATTTCATCAAATTTGTTTGTTGGTTTTGATGGCTGGACATATTTCTCATTTATGATATTGAAAGCATGAATTGTAAAGTTTTAATCCATTTTACTGGTCTGTTTTGATGGCTGGACAGCTTGCATCATTTATGATATTGAAACCATGGATTTGTTAAACTATAATATATTTTTTGCAATCTTTTGATGGCTTGACATAAATGGACAATACTAAAGTCGCCGGTGCAAGTGGGAACTCCGCAAAGAGTGGGGTCATTGTATGGACTGCTGCCATGACCAACACGATGCTAGCGTTTTTGGCTGACCTTGTTGCTAAAGGAAAGAGGACTTCTAGTGGGTTCAGGGAGGCACATCACAGACAATGTGCTGCTGTTTTGAATTAGCAGTTCAAACTAGCTATCGCTGGAGAACAAGTTCGAAACCATCTCAAGAAGTGGAGGAAGATTTGGGGAAGAGTAGTCATCTTGAAGAATTTGAGTGGAGCTTTATGGGATGAAGATGTTTGCACAATTAGGCTTCGCAAAGAACACTATGCAGGTCATTGCATGGTAAGATTCTAATGCAGACATTTTCTGCCTACATTTTGCTAATCACTTGCACATTTTTTGAAGACACACAAAGCTGATGCCCCTTTATTGAATACCCCAATTGAACATTGTCATGCTATGTCGACCATCTTTGGGACAACCGCGGCTTCGGGGATGAATGCTAGGTCTGGGAATGATCTACTTTCTATTGATGTGGAAGATGAGGAGAATGGTGAGGTGAACACATCACCAAATGTTGTTGAGTCCTCTCACCCCAAAGGACCACCAAAAAAGAAGGCTGAGGTAGTGAAAGTTCTTGAAGATCCACTAGTTACCACTCTCAATTATGGGTTCAAACTTGTGAGTGATGCTCATGTGAAGTCTGGGGATGATGATGATATACCCGCTGAACTTTTGGATGAGGTCTTCAAGTTGGGAGAATTTGATGAAGAGCACCTAGCCCACTACTATGCTCATCTTGTTGACAATTCGAAGGTCGCAAAATCCTTCATGACACTTCCCAAACCAACAAATATGTTAGGGTGAGTAGGTATGTGAAGAAGAACTTCTAAATTTGATACGGTTGTATGGTTGTCAAGTATGTGAACTTGACATGTACGGATGTAGTGCCATTTGGTTGCTTTTGGATATTTGGTATGTGAACACCACGTATTGCTGTAGTGCACTTTGCTTTGGATATTTGTATGCGAACAAGACATGTATTGGCTGAATGCTTTTGGATATGGCTCTGGAACTTGCTACCTGATTGCTACCTTATGATATTGTTGTTAAAATTGTGTTATATCTCAATATATATATTGTTATGCTGTTTTTATTCAAAATACAAGTGAAATGCCGCTGAATTTTTGAATTTTTTATTCCATTTTCCATTCCATGCTTCCCAACCAAACACTGGAATGGAACCACCCCGTTCCGTTTTTTTGCTCGTACCAAACACAGGAACGGAACCGACCCGTTCCTGTGGAATGGAATCATTCCATTCCATGACAGTTGGTTCTTCAACGAAACACACCCCTAGAGTGCTACCAGTCCATGGAGGTGTGTAAGAAAGACTGTCTGAAACCCTGTGACATGGTGTCGATGACATTGACTCGTTCTCCTTTATGCCCCCTCTACCGCCTCCTCACTAGGTTCAATTTAAATTACCTATATTTTGCCTGGGACCGAATGGATATTGTGTGAAAAAATAATTTGGGATATAAGTAAAAAATAAATTAGTTGTTGTAGTTTGATTTGACATGTTGCATCAATCTTCTTTTCTTTGCTACCAAATATTGCCTGTAACTCAGTTTTTCAACTACTCAACACCCGGCGAGGATGCCCGGTCACTTTACACTACCAGTTTGGTGGTCATACTCAAGATAAAGCATGTTGATTATCGGTATTGTGTTTTGGTCAATCTATCGCTCCTAAGATTTTTGTTTGTGTTTGAATCGATGCCATGCCACGTTTCCCGTGAATCAAGATTGGATCCGACGGTAGCATCATCGCCGTATGACATAGAAAGTTTCTGGTGATTCAAGATTATATGGTAGCAGCACTAGCTTCAATATATTAGCATAAAATATCAACACACTTTTTTGTAAACGTGCTCTAATTTAAATGGGGCTGGGCATCAACAGCACAACAACACAAAGAAGTTGACAGTCCACTCCCCCAGGAGCACTCTCGTGAGGTCATCTTGATGGATTCATGAATAGTGCCTTCAGGTTTTCGCCGGAACCGAGACACCGCATTTCCTGTGATCATGTATGTGGAATTTGAATGTCCAACTGCACCTGCTTCCCCAACCTAAAAGTTTGAACGGAAACGCCTCAAGTGTCGAAAGAACTCCTGGTGCATGTTTCTTATCAACATTCTCAGTTATCAAAAAAGAAAGATAAATTTATTTATATGTTGTTATTCTGGAGCACTCCATCTAGTATTCATGCCTCTGACCGAATAAATGTTTGATGGCAATATTTATGATAAAATATGTTTATTATTTGTCGGGATGTGTTTTTTAAGTGTCGAAATCTATTCGTGTTGTCTCATTAAATGTAGAAATCTACGTTAATGTTGAAGTGTCTTATTGATGGCTGAAATCTTTTAAAAAGTTGAAATCTCTCATTAAGTGTCGAAGTATATTTTTATTCTTGAGATATCTTATTTAGTGATGAAATGTTCTTTTATATTGTTGAAATATCCTAATAAGTGTTGATATCTCATTTAGTGTTTTTTAAGTGTTGAAATATCTCTTCTATAAATGTCTTAGTAAGTGTTGGAACTTTTTTATTGTTGAAATGTCTTGTTGAGTGTTGAAATCTGTTTTTAATAACGAAATCTCTTATCAAGTGTTAAAATCCACTTTATTGTTGGCATGTCTTATTTAGAACTGAAATATGTTTTTATTGATCGAATGTCTTATTAATTGTTGTAATATGATTTTACGGGCCAACTAATAGGTACTATTTTATTGCTTTATCTTTTCTGCACCGGATCTCCCTTCTCTCTATATACAAGCCATGTGTTGATAGAGCAAGCATGCATATCTTGTACCTAGCATTTTCAAACTGCATTGGCAAAGGATGGACAAGCACACGATTCACATCTATGCTCTAGGCGCTACTGTCTCTCCATCTCCTATGCTCCACACCTACTTCACAATGTATGCACTTCCAAAGAGAGTTTTCAGTTCTTTCTCACCTTTCATTGCCTGCTGGTTGTTTGGTAATCAGTCCAAAATGATCAGTGACCATATCAATGGCTAATTCTTTCACACCTAATTCATTTGTTGTCCCATATATAGGTCGAATCATCGGCCAAGAAGACGTGGATGACGAGAAGATCAATTTACGGTATGGGCTTTGTGTCAACAATAGACCGTGCAAAGATGGATGGGTCTGCTTGTGTTGTCTCCTCAATCAAGAGTGCTACCCGTCCATGGATGCGTGCAAGAAAGAATATCTGAAACCCTCTGCTGCTGACATGGTCTCCATGACAATGACCCGTTCTCCTTTACCCGCCCCTCTCCCGCATCTTCATTAGGTTGAACTTGAATTAACTATATTTTATCCGGGACCTAATGGTTATTGTGTGAAAAAATAATTTGGAATAGAAGTATCACATTAGTTGTTGCAGTTTGATTTCACATGTTGCATTAATCTTTTTTTGTTACCAATTATCGCCGGTAACTCAGTTTTTCAAATATCGGTGTCTGGTCATTTTTTTGTTAATTTTACACTACCAGTTTGGTGGTCATGCTCAAGATAAGCAATGTTGATTATCAGTATTGTGTATTGGTCAATCTATCGCTCCTAAGATTTTTTTTTGTGTGTGTGTTTAAATAGATGCCATGACATGTTTCCGTTGAATCAAGATTAGATGAGATGGGTAGCATCATCACCGCCTGACATAGAAAGTCTCTGGTGAATCAAAATTATATGGTAGCATCATTAGCGTCAATATATATCGAAGGAAAATGTCAACAGACTTGTGTGTGAACATGCTCTAATTCAAATGGGACTGATCATCGGCGGCACATTAACATTTTTCCATCTGCAAACATTGAAAAGTGTCCCCTTAATCAACCACCACAAACTCCCTTTTGAACTCTTACATGAACAACATCTTCAGGTTTTTTGCTGGAACCAACACACCGCATTTCTTGTAATCATGTATATGAATCTTGCATGTATAACTGCACCTGCTTCCCCAACCTAAAAGTTTGAACCCAAGCACCTGCTTGGCACTAGTGTAACCATACACCGTGTCGTTTGGTGTGGCAAAACTACTAGCAGGGTCAAATGGAAGGTTGGATGAGGACAACAATGGCTCAGCCATGGCCGATAGTGCGCTCAGATCCGGTCTGCCCCGGCCACGACGGCGCTTCGACAGGTGAAGCACATGGACGCCTCCACACCGAGTGAGGCAATAGACCCTACCTTCTTCATGGTACACGAGGTCAACGAGGTGGTCTTCGTCCTTAAGCTGCACGGGATTGAGGAAGGTCCACTCCCTATCCCCCATGGTGACACAGACGAGCCTACCGGCATCACATATGGCGGGGGCAAGAAAGTCGTGCCTACCGGGGCTTGGTGAGAGTACGATCTTCGAAACTCCCCTACCATTATAGATCAATGACGATTGATGGCAAACAAACCTCTATGTCCTTGACATCATCAAAGAGGCTGAGCATGCAGAGGCCATCATGGTGGTAACAAATGAGACAGCCCAGGGCGAGACGTCCATTGCTAGAGCCGATGCAACACACGCCCAAAGGGATGGGTTCAAGGTTGAAGGAGCGACGCATGGGAAGCGAGGCTGCAGTGGGGTAGCTACCGACACCGTCGAGGACGACGACCAGCGACGGGGACAACGGCACGAGAGCATAGCGCCACGTCGTGTGCTACTTCTCGGGTTTGCGTTGTATTCCCTCGAAGAGAAAAGGGAGATGCAGCACAGTAGCGTAAGTATTTCCCTCAGTTTTTGAGAACCAAGGTATCAATCCAGTAGGAGACCACGCGCGAGTCCCTCGTACCTGCACAAACAAATAAGAACTTCACAGCCAATGCGATAAGGGGTTGTCAATCCCTTTACGGTCACTTGCAAAAGTGAGATCTGATATAGATGATAGTTTATATTTTTGGTATTTTTTATTATAAGAACAGAAAGTAAAAGCGGAAAAAGTAAAGTAGATGTAGATTGATATATTGAGAATAGACCCGGGGGCCATAGTGTTCTCTAGTGGCTTCACTCATGATAGCGATATTCTACGGCGGGTAAACAAATTACTGTCGAGCAATTGATAGAAAAGCGAATAATTATGCGACTATCTAGGCATGATCATTGTATATAGCCATCACGTCCGAGACAATTAGACCGACTCGTGCCTGCATCTACTACTATTACTCCACACATCAACCGCTATCCAGCATGCATCTAGTGTGTATTGAGTTCATAAGAACAGAGTAACGCCTTAAGCAAGATGACATGATGTAGAGGGATAAACTCAAGCAATATGATATAAACCCCATATTTTTATCCTCGATGGCAATAATACAATACGTGCCTTGCTGCCCCTACTGTTACTGGGAAAGGACACCGCAAGATTGAACCCAAAGCCAAGCACTTCTCCCATTGAAAGAACTATAGATCTAGTAGGCCAAACCAAACCAATAATTCGAAGAGACTTGCAAGGATATTATGAGCACACATAAAGAGTTCAGAAAAGAACCAAATATTTCTCATAGATAATCTTGCTCATAAACCCACAATTCATCGGATCTCGACAAACACACCGCAAAAAGAGATTAGATCAAATAGATCTCCTCGAAGACCGAGGAGAACTTTGTAGTGAGATCCAAAAGAGAGAAGAAGCCATATAGATACTAGCTATGGACCCGAAGGTTTGTGGTATACTACTCACAACTCGTGGTGAGGCGATGATGATGATGTAGAAACACTCCGTGTTAGATCCCCCCTCCGGCGGAGCTCCGGAACAGGCCCCAAGATGGGATCTCACGGGAATAGAAGGTTACAGCGGTGGAACTAGGGTTTTCTCTGTTGCTCTGATGGTTTTGGGGTACGTAGATATATATAGGAAGAAGGAGGGCACCGGGGGCCTCATGTGGGACCCATGATGCAGGGGGGCGCGCCCTAAGGGGGGCGCCCCCACCCTCGTGGGCACCACGTGGTCCCTACTCCGTGGTTCTCAAGTCTACCGTGCGTGATTTTCTCCAAAAATATCTCTCCCGAGGGTTTCATTCCGTTTAGATTTCGTTTGATATTCCCTTTTTGTAAAACCCTAAAACAGGCAAAAAACAGCAATCTGGACTGGGCCTTTGGGTTAGTAGGTTAGGCCCAAAAATAATATAAAAGTGTATGACAAAGTCCATTAAACATCCAAAACATCATAAATAATAGCATGGAACAATAAAAAATTATAGATACGTTGGAGATGTATCAAGCATCCCCAAGCTTAATTCCTGCTCGTCCTCGAGTAGGTAAATGATAAAAACAGAATTGTTGATGTGGAATGCTAACCAACATAGTTTTTCAATGTAATTCTCTTAATTGTGGCATGAATGTTCAGATCTGAAACATTCAAGACAAAAGTCTATATTGACATAAGAAATAATAATACTATAAGCATACTAACAAAGCATTCATGTCTTCTCAAAATACTATGGCTAAAGAAAGTTATCCCTACAAAATCATATAGTCTGGCTATGCTCCCTCTTCATCACACAAAATATTCATATCATGCACAACCCCGATTTCAGCCAAGCACTTGTTTTCATACTCTATTCTTTCAAACCTTTCAACTTTCACGCAATACAATTGCGTGAGCCATGGACATAGCACTATGGGTGGAATAGAGAGGTAGTTGTGGAGAAGACAAAAAGGAGGGAGATAGTCTCACATCGACTAAGCGTATTGATACGTCCATTATGCATCATGCTTATAAGACGGTATTTATCGCATTATGGACTGTTCATACATGTTTTGTCACAATAATTATGCCTTTTCTCTCTTATTATACAAGGTTTACATGAAGAGGGAAAATGCCGGCAGTTGGAATTCTGGGCTGGAAAAGGAGCAAACCCTGGAAACCTATTCTGCACAACTCCAAAAGCCCCGAAACTCCACAGAACATTTTTTCGGATAATATAAAAAATATCTGGCGAAAGAAATCCACGAGAGGGGCCACTGGTTGGCCTCGAGGGTGGGGGGCGCGCCCCCCTTCCCAGGGCGCGCCCCCTGCCTCGAGGGCCAGCCGGTGGGCCACCGATGCCCATCTTCTCCTATATGAAGCATTTTGACTTGGAAAAAAAATCAAGAGAAGGCTTTCGGGACCAGACGCCGCCGTCCCAAGGCGGAACCGAGGCGGAAACCAATCTAGGGCTCCGGCAGAGTCGTTCTGACGGAGATACTTCCCTCCAGGAGGGCGAAATCGTCACCGCCGTCATCACCAACAACTCTCCCATCTTAGGGAGGGCTATCTTCGTCAACATCTTCACCAGCACCATCTCCTCTCAAACCCTAGTTCATCTCTTGTATCCAAACTTTGTAGTCAAACCTCAGATTGGTACCTGTGGGTTGCTAGTAGTGTTGATTACTCCTTGTAGTTGATGCTAGTTGGTTTATTTGGTGGAAGATCATATGTTCAGATCCATTATGCATATTAATACCCCTATGATCATGAACAATATTATGTCTTGTGAGTAGTTACTTTTGTTCCTGAGGACATGGGAGAAGTCTTGCTATCAGTAGTCATGTGAGTTTGGTCTTTGTTCGATATTTTGATGAGATGTATGTTGTCTCTCATCTAGTGGTGTCATGTGAACGTCGACTACATGACACTTCACCATTATTTGGGCCTAGAGGAAGGCATTGGGAAGTAATAAGTAGATGATGGGTTGCTAGAGTGACAGAAGCTTAAACCCTAGTTTATGCGTTGCTTCGTAAGGGGCTGATTTGGATCCATATGTTTCAGGCTATGGTTAGGTTTACCTTAATACTTCTTTTGTAGTTGTGGATGCTTGCATTAGAGGTTAATCATAAGTGGGAGGCTTGTCCAAGTAAGGGCAGCACCCAAGCACTGGTCCACCCACATACTAAACTATCAAAGTACCGAACGCGAATCAGATGATCGTGATGAAAACTAGCTTGACGATAATTCCCATCTGTCCTCGGGAGCGCTTTACCTTTCATAAGAGTTTGTCCAGGCTTGTTTTGCTACACAAAGGATTGAGCCACCTTGCTGCACCTTATTTACTTTTACCGTTTGTCACTTGCCACCAATTATCTTTTCACAAAACTATCTGTTACCTATAATTTCAGTGCTTGCAGAAAATACCTTACTGAAAATTGCCTATCATTTCCTTCTCCTCCTAGTTGGGTTCGACACTCGTACTTATCAAAAGGACTATGATAGATCCCCTACACTTGTGGGTCATCAAGACTCTTTTCTGGCGCCGTTGCCGGGGAGTGAAGCGCCTTTGGTAAGGAAAAATTTATGTAGTGTGCTGAAATTTATTGTCACTTGTTACTATGGCTCAAAATCCTTTGAGGGGCTTGTTCGGGGTATCTTCACCCCGAGTAGAAGAGTGAAGAGTTGCTCCTCAACCTACTGCACCTAATGAAAATGTTTGCTTTGAGATTCCTTCGGGTATGATTGAGAAATTGCTTGAAAATCCCTATACAGGAGACAGAACACTTCATCCCGATTTACATCTAATCTATGTGGATGAAGTTTGTGGATTGTTTAAGCTTGTAGGTATGCCCGAGGATGTTATCAAGAAGAAGGTCTTCCCTTTATATTTGAAGGGAGAGGCATTGACATGGTTTAAACTATGCGATGATATGGGATCTTAAAACTATAATCATCTAAAGTTGGAATTTCATCAGAAGTTCTACCCTATGCACCAGGTTCATCGTGATCGTAATTATATTTATAATTTCTGGCCTCGCGAAGGAGAAAGCATCGCTCAAGCTTGGGGGAGGCTTAAGTCAATGTTATATTCATGCCCCAATCATGAGCTCTCAAGAGAAATGATCATTCAAAATTTTGCTACTCATGTTGACTTCAAATGGGACTTATTGGAAAGAATTAAACGCAACTCCGAAGATTGGGATCTCGACAAAGGTAAGGAGTCAGGTATGACCCCTAAGTTTGATTGTGTTAAATCTTTTATGGATACCGATGTTTTCCATGAGTTTAGCACTAAATATGGACTTGACTCTGAGATAGTAGCTTCTTTCTGTGAATCTTTTGCTACTCATGTTGATCTCCCCAAGGAGAAGTGGTTTAAATACCATCCCCCTATTGAAGTAAAAGTAGTTGAACCTATTAAAGTTGAAGAAAATACTATCACTTATAATGTTGATCCTGTCATTCCAACCGCTTATATTGAGAAACCATCTTTTCCTGTTAGGATAAAGGATCATGCTCAAGCTTCAACTATAGTTCGTAAGAGTAATACTAGAACACCTACACCCTCTGAGCAAATTAAAGTTGAACCTAGTGTTGCTATGGTTAAACATCTCTTGGTAGAAGATTTAGATGGACATGTTATTTATCTCCAAGAAGAGTCTGCTAGAATAGCCAAACCCAATGCTAGGAATAAACATAAACCTATTGTAGGCTTGCCCGTTATCTCTATTAAGATAGGAGATCATTGCTATCATGGTTTATGTGACGTAAGTGCTAGTGTGAGTATTATCCCTCTTGACTTGTATAACGAAATTATGCATGATATTGCACCTGTTGAGTTAGAAGGGATTGATGTTACTATTAAGCTTGCTAATAGATATACTATTTCACCAGTTGGGATTGTTAGAGATATTGAAGTCTGATAACCCACAAGTGTAGGGGATCTCAACAGTTTTCGAGGGTAAAGTATTAAACCCAAATTTGTTGATTCGACACAAGGGCAGCCAAAGAATACTCTTAAGTATTAGCAACTGAGTTGTCAATTTAGCCACACCTGGAAACTTAGTATCTCCAGCAAGATAGTTTAGGAGCACAGTAATATGATAGTGGTGGTAGCAGCAATAAAAGTAAAGATAGTGTTTTTGTAGTTTTTGTGATATAAGCAACGTGAAAGTAAATAGCAACTAGTAGGTAATGGGAAATTACGTCGGATGCAATTCACCATGTAGAAGTTATAACCTAGGGTGACACAGAACTAGCTCCAGTTCATCAATGCAATGTAGGCATGTATTCCGAATATAGTCACATGTGCTTATGGAAAAGAACTTGCATGACATCTTTTGTCCTACCCTCCCCTGGCAGCGGGGTCCTATTGGAAACTAAGGGATATTAAGGCCTCCTTTTAATAGAGTACCAGACCAAAGCATTAACACATAGTGAATACATGAACTCCTCAAACTATGGTAATCACCGGGAGTGGTCCCGATTATTATCACTTCGGGGTTGCCGAATCATAACATATAGTAGGTGACTATAGACTTGCAAGATAGGATCAAGAACACACATATATTCATGAGAACATAATAGGTTCAGATCTGAAATCATGGCACTCGGGCCCTAGTGACAAGCATTAAGAATAGCAAAGTCATAGCAACATCAATCTCAGAACATAGTGGATACTAGGGATCAAACCCTAACAAAACAAACTCGATTACATGATAGATCCCATCCAACACATCACCGTCCAGCAAGCCTACGATGGAATTACTCACACACAACGGTGAGCATCATGGAATTGGTGATGGAGGAACGTTGATGATGACGATGGCGACGATCTCCACTCTTTAGAGCCCCGAACGGACTCCGAATCAGCCCTCCCGAGAGAGATTAGGGCTTGGCGGCGGCTCCGTCTCGTAAAACGCGATAATTCTTTCTCCTTGATTTTTCTCCACGAAACGGAATATATAGGACGTGTGGATACGTCGGTGGGGCATCGGGGTGCCCTCGAGGCAGGGGGGCGCGCCCCCCACCCTCGAGGACAGCCCGTGGGCCCCCAGGTGTGGATCTTCTTGCAGGTATTTCTTATATTTTCTGAAATAAATCTCCGTTGATTTTTAGGCGATTCCGAGAACCTTTTATTTCTGCACAAAAACAACTCCATGGCAGTTCTACTGAAAACAGCGTCAGTCCGGGTTAGTTCCATTCAAATCATGCAAGTTAGAGTCCAAAACAAGGGCAAAAGTGTTTGGAAAAGTAGATACATTGGAGATGTATCAAAGTCTTATGTGGGAAGGTTAAATACCCTGCTGACTTTCTTGTTCTTAGTTCCCCACAAGATGCATTCGGTCCCATTATATTTGGTAGACCCTTCTTGAATACTGTTAATGCCAAGATAGACTGTGTGAAAGACATTGTCACGGTCAGATTAGGGGACATGTCTCAAGATTTTAACTTTGCTAAATTCCGTAGACAACCCATTGAAAAGGCACCACCCAGTAAGGATGAACTTATTGGTCTTGCTTCTATTGCCGTGCCACCTAATGATCCTTTAGAACAATACTTGTTAGACCATCAAAATGATATGTGTATGAATGAAAGAAGGGTGATAGATGAAATATTCCTTACACAGGGACCCGTATTGAAAAACAACTTGCCTGTTGACATCCTAGGGGATCCTCCTCCACCCAAGGGTGATCCCGTGTTTGAACTTAAACATTTGCCTAATAATCTTAAGTATGTTTATCTTGATGAAAAGAAGATATATCCTGTTATTATTAGTGCTAACCTTTCAGAGCATGAAGAAGAAAGATTATTGAAAACTCTGAAGAAGCACCGAGCTGCTATTGGATATACTCTGGATGATCTTAAGGGCATTAGTCCCACTATATGTCAACACAAGATAAAATTGGAGGAAAATGCTAAACCAGCTATTGATCATCAGCGACGGTTAAATCCTAAGATGAAAGAAGTGGTAAGGAAGGAAATTCTAAAGCTTCTAAAGGCAGGTATTATCTATCCCATTGCTGATAGCAAGTGGGTAAGTCCTGTCCATTGTGTTCCTAAGAAAGGAGGTATGACCGTTGTCCCTAATGATAAAGATGAATTGATCCCGCAAAGAATAGTTACAGGTTATAGGATGGTAAATGATTTCCGTAAGTTAAATAAAGCTACTAAGAAAGATAATTACCCCTTGCCATTTATTGATCAAATGCTAGAAAGGTTATCCAAACATACTCATTTCTGCTTTCTAGATGGTTATTCTGGTTTCTCTCAAATACCTGTGTCAAAGGGGGATCAAGAAAATACCACCTTCACTTGTCCTTTCGGTACCTTTGCTTATAGACGTATGCCTTTTTGTTAATGTAATGCACCTGCTACCTTTCAAAGATGTATGATGGCTATATTCTCTGACTTTTGTGAAAAGATTGTTGAGGTGTTCATGGATTATTTTTCGTTTACGAAACTTCTTTTGATGATTGCTTACGCAACCTTGATCGAGTTTTGCAGAGATGCGAAGACACTAATCTTGTCTTGAATTGGGAGAAGTGCCACTTTATGGTTAATGAAGGCATTGTCTTGGGACATAAAATTTCTGAAAGAGGTATTGAAGTTGACAAAGCTAAGGTTGATGCTATTGAAAAGATGCCATGCCCTAAGGATGTCAAATGTATACGAAGTTTCCTTGGTCATGCCGGGTTTTATAGGAGGTTCATTAAGGACTTCTCCAAAATCTCCAGGCCTCTGACTAATCTTTTACAGAAAGATATTCTTTTTGTCTTTGATGATGATTGTCTAGAAGCATTTGAAATACTTAAGAAAGCATTGATCTCTGCACCTATTGTGCAACCTCCTGACTGGAATTTACCCTTTGAGATTATGTGCGAAGCTAGTGATTATGCTATAGGAGCTGTTCTAGGGCAAAAAGTTGATAAGAAATTGAATGTTATCCAGTATGCTAGTAAAACTCTATATAGTGCCCAAAGAAATTATGCTACCACTGAGAAAGAATTTTTAGCAGTTGTGTTTGCTTGTGATAAGTTTAGACCCTATATCGTTGATTCTAAAGTAACTATTCACACTAATCATGCTGCTATATTATTGATAGAAAGGGGGCTGAGAACCCCGTAGCAGATAACTTGTCTAGGTTAAAGAATATACTTGTAACATCCCAAATTTTCAATTTGGAATGTTATACATAGATCATAATTGCATTTGCATATTTTTCCATTTTATTCGTGACGTTCCTCGAAATTCTAAGCAACTCAAGGACCTACGAAGAGAGTTGGGGATTTTACCGTTTTCGTATTTGAGTTCGCTCGAATACCGATACGAGGACAGTGTGATTCTAATTATTTTTCTCTCCTAAAAATATTTCTAAATAAAATAAATGAGGGGAGATAATATGACTTCTCCAAAATAATAGAAATATTGGAGGAAAAATATTAAAATTACTTTTGGTATTTTTCTGGGATTTATTTTCGGATTTAATTGCATAGGAAAAATACGCGTTTTTCAAAATTGCATTTTGGTCCGGCAAAAATGTTCACCTTGTCCTAAATATTATTAGAGGATGGTGAAAATTTATTTCGGGATTTTTCGAGTCCGTTTAATATTTATTTCCTAAGTTTTATTGCGCCGGGAATCTATTTTAAAAAAAAACGGGAACCGACTTAGCATCGTACCGGACCGGGACTCTGGGCATTATATAGCGCCAGGCCGGC
This sequence comes from Secale cereale, assembly GCA_902687465.1. Taxonomy (NCBI): domain Eukaryota; kingdom Viridiplantae; phylum Streptophyta; class Magnoliopsida; order Poales; family Poaceae; genus Secale; species Secale cereale. Next base: position 936,530,434 of record LR738710.1, read on the forward strand.
CCGACATCGCCCAGCCCGCCCCCGCGCGAAAACCCTAGCCGCCGCCGCCCTAGCCGCCGCCCGCCGCGCCACCGACGCCGCCACCGCGCCGTCCGCCACCCCGCCCCTCGCCGGACCCCGCCGCTGCCGCCCCTCGCCGGACCCCGCCGCCGCCGGAGTCGAGGTAGCCTCCCATTGGTTTTTTAGATCAGATCGGTTTTTATAAATAAAAAAAGAACCCTAGATCTGGTTTTTTTCGGTTTAGATCGGTTTTTCGTCGGTTTAGTTAAATAGTGGACGTTCGTCCGTACGTTCGTTTTAACGAACGGTTTTCGTTAGTTAATCGTAGACAGCGAACGTTCGTTCGTTAGCCTGTTCGTTGTTTTTCTTTTTCGGGGTATTTTATCCGCGATTTTTCTGATCGCGGTTTCTGCCCTAATCTTGTTTCGCGTTTTTCTTTTCGCTCGAGAATCGGAATCAGGTGATTCAAAATCCCAGATCTTCGTCCTGAAGCCCTCTTTACGTTTAACCAACTTGAACAAAGTTTTGGCTACTGTAAAATTTGACTTTAGGCCAACTAGTAATTCGGAGCTCGTTTCTTTTGCAGTTTGAGTTTCGTTGCTTCTTTCGAGTTGATTCTTTTTGCAAACCGGAGTTCTTAAGTTGAACTTTCTGGTTAGATCTCTTATTTGAGTTTTACCCGTGCATTAGTTAAGTACTTATTGTATGCTTGTTGTTTGATTGCGATAGAGTACCCGGAGTGCGCCGCTTGCTACTTTGAGTCTCTAGGTTTTGCGGATCATCAGCAAGGCAAGTAACACTTTGATCATGCTTTCCAATTACCCAGTTTTCATTGCATTAGTCAAACCCTCACATATTGCATGAATAGGATCAATTAACTTGTGGGATTGGGAAGTAGATTGAGGTAGTACCTATTACCTGCATTACATTCAAACCCCTGTGAGTTACTTCAACATTTGCTGTTAGGACATGCTATGCTCGTAGACGTGGATTGGGTTGAGTGAAATCCATGACAGATGTGAGTTATTAATTAATGGTTCAACTTAAGGTGGCAACTTTAATACACATCTGGGTGGATTGAGGCACCTGGGTATTCCAGGATTGCCTGTTTTTCTTTTGGACCGCCACCCAGGCTCAAAGGGATCATGAGATTATTCATACTAGAAACTTCCGTGTGCAACCACAATGCTATTATGGGCTATAGCATAGTATGAGTAAGTTGTGCGAACTCTTACAGTGGTGGACTAGCAGATGTAGGGGATGTAGGTTGGTACGGTCCGCCCGATAGTAAGGTGCTAGCGCTTCTGAAAGACTATGTCTCGGTCATCCGTTTCTCAAACACCATGCAGTGCGAGAAACCAAACGGAGGCGATCGAGTCTTGTGGGGAAAGTACACAAACCTCTGCAGAGTGTACAAACTGATCATGATTAGCCGTGTCCCCGGTTATGGACATCTTGAGTATCTGGTATTTGGATTATCATGTGCATCTCAACATGTTACTTTAATTTAATTTTGTTGGGTTTAATGATTACTTTTAATTGGGGTTGAGAGGATGTCTATCTTCTCAATGATGTTTCAACTACCATGATAGTTAAATTAAAATACATTCCTTTGAAGTAGGGAAAAATTGGCTTTACGCAAAAACTTAACCATAGAGCTTTCCACCAGCCATATTCATATAGTATAGTTTTATTTTCATTGCATCTCTTGTGTTACCTTGCCAGCATATTCCATTTGCTGACCCGGTTTCGGGCTGCAACGTTTCATGTTGCAGACTTTTCAGACGACGAGTAAGATGCCCTTTTAGGTCGTGGTTCTATACTCAGTGATGCCGCTGGAGTTGATGGACTCACTTATCTTCCAAGCCTTCCTCTGTTATTGAAGGAAATATGCCCTAGAGGCAATAATAAAGATGTTATTTGTATTTCCTTATATCATGATAAATGTCTTTTATTCATGCTAGAATTGTATTAACCGGAAACTTAGTACATGTGTGGATACATAGACAAAACAGTATGTCCCTAGTATGCCTCTACTAGACTAGCTCATTGATCAAAGATGGTTATGTTTCCTAGCCATAGACATGAGTTTTCATTTGATCAACGGGAACACATCATTAGGAGAATGATGTGATGGACAAGACCCATCCGTTAGCATAGCATTATGATCGTTTAGTTTTACTGCTATTGCTTTCTTCATGACTTATACATGTTCCTATGACTATGAGATTATGCAACTCCCGAATACCGTAGGAACACCTTGTGTGCTATCAAACGTCACAACGTAACTGGGTGATCATAAAGATGCTCTACAGGTGTCTCCGAAAGTATTCGTGGTGTTGGCATAGATCAAGATTAGGATTTGTCACTCCGAGTGTCGGAGAGGTATCTCTGGGCCCTCTCGGTAACACACATCACAATAAGCCTTGCAAGCAAAAGACTAATGAGTTAGTCACAAGATGATGTGTTACGGAACGAGTAAAGAGACTTGCCGATAACGAGATTGAACTAGGTATGGAGATACCAACGATCGAATCTCGGGCAAGTAACATACCGATGACAAAAGGAACAACGTATGTTGTTATGCGGTTTTGACCGATAAAAGATCTTCGTAGAATATGTAGGAGCCAATATGAACATCCAGGTTCCGCTATTGGTTATTGACCGGAGATGAGTCTCGGTCATGTCTACATAGTTCTCGAACCCGTAGGGTCCGCACGCTTAACGTTTGATGACGATCGGTATTATGAGTTTTGATGTACCGAAGGTAGTTCGGAGTCCTGGATGAGATCACGGACATGACGAGGAGTCTCGGAATGTCCGAGACATAAAGATTGATATATTGGACGACTATATTCGGACACCGGAAGTGTTCCAAAAAAGTTTCGGATTTAACTGGATTGCCGGAGGGGGTTACCGGAACCCCCTACGAGGGGGGATGGTCCATAGTGGGCCTTGAGGAAAGGAGAGAGGCAGCCCATAGTGGCTGGCTGGCGCCCCACCTAGGGATCCTAGTTGGACTAGGATTGGGGGGGCGCCACCTCTCCCTCTTTTCCTTTCCCTCTCTTCCTTCGTGGTGGACTCCTACTAGGAATAGGATTGCAATCCTATTCCTAGTAGGATTGCCCTAGCCGCACCATAGGAGGCCGGCCGGCCCTCCCCTCTTGCTCCTTTATATACGGGGGCAGGGGGCACCCAAAGACACACAAGTTGAGTTGTTCCAGCCGTGTGCGGTGCCCCCTCCACAGAAACACGCCTCGGTCATACCGTTGCAGTGCTTAGGCGAAGCCCTGCGCCGGTAAATACATCATATCCGTCACCACGCCGTCGTGCTGACGAAACTCTCCCGTGAAGCTCAACTGGATCAAGAGCTCGTGGGACGTCATCAAGCTGAACGTGTGCTGAACGCGGAGGTGCCGTACGTTCGGTGCTTGATCGGTTGAATCGCGAAGAAGTTTGACTACATCAACCGCGTCACTTGACGCTTCCGCTTCCGGTCTACGAGGGTACGTAGACACACTCTTCCCTCTCGTTGCTATGCATCTGGTAGATAGATCTTGCGTGATCGTAGGAAAAATTTAAAATACTACGTTCCCCAACAGTGGTATCAGAGTCAGGTCTATGCGTAGATGATATGCACGAGTAGAACACAATGAGTTGTGGGCGATACTAGTCATACTGCTTACCAGCATGTCATTCTTTGCTTCGGCGGTATTGTGAGATGAAGCGGCCTGGACCGACATTACGCGTACGCTTAAGCGAGACTGGTTTCACCGTTACGAGCACTCGTTGCTTAAAGGTGACTAGCGGGTGTCTGTCTCTCTCACTTTAGCTGAATCAATTGTGGCTACGCCCGGTCCTTGTGAAGGTTAAAACAGCACATACTTGACGAAACATCGTTGTGGTTTTGTATGCGTAGGTAAGAACGGTTCTTGCTAAGCCCGTAGCAGCCACGTAAAACTTGCAACAACAAAGTAGAGGACGTCTAACTTGTTTTTGCAGGGCATGTTGTGATGTGATATGGTCAAGACATGATGAGTTATACGGTTTTGTATGAGATGATCATGTTTTGTAATGTTATCGGCAACTGGCAGGAGCCATATGGTTGTCGCTTTATTGTATGAAATGCAATCGCCATGTAATTGCTTTACTTTATCACTAAGCGGTAGCGATAGTCGTAGAAGCAATAGTTGGCGAGACGACAACGATGCTATGATGGAGATCAAGGTGTCGCGTCGGTGACGAAGGTGATCATGACGGTGCTTTGGAGATGGAGATCAAAAGCACAAGATGATGATGGCCATATCATGTCACATATTTTGATTGCATGTGATGTTTATCTTATTCTGCTTCTTATTTTGCTTAGAACGACGGTAGCATTATAAGATGATCCCTTACTAAATTTCAAGGTATAAGTGTTCTCCCTGAGTATGCACCGTTGCAAAAGTTCGTCGTGCCGAGACACCACGTGATGATCGGGTGTGATAAGCTCTACGTTCAAATACAACGGGTGTAAGCCAGTTTTGCACATGCAGAATACTCGGGTTAAACTTGACGAGCCTAGCATATGCAGATATGGCCTCGGAACACTGGAGACCAAAAGGTCGAGCGTGAATCATATAGTAGATATGATCAACATAAGATGTTCACCATTGAAACTACTCCATCTCACGTGATGATCGGACATGGTTTAGTTGATTTGGATCACGTGATCATTTAGATGACCGGAGGGATGTCTATCTAAGTGGGAGTTCTTTAATTAATATGATTAAATTGAACTTTAACTTATCATGAACTTAGTCCTGATAGTTTTTGCATATCTATGTTGTCGTAGATCAATGGCCCGTGCTACCGTTCCTTTGAATTTTAATGCATTCCTAGAGAAAGCTAAGTTGAAAGATGATGGTAGCAATTACGCGGACTGGGTCCATAACTTGAGGATTATCCTCATTGCTGCACAGAAGAATTATGTCCTTGAAGCACCGCTAGGTGACAAGCCCCCTCCCGCTAATGTAGACTCTTTGAACGTCTGGCAGTCGCGGTCTGATGACTACACGATAGTTCAGTGTGCCATGCTTTACGGCTTAGAACCGGGACTTCAACGACGTTTTGAACGTCATGGACCATATGAGATGTTCCAGGAGTTGAAGTTAATATTTCAAGCAAATGCCCGGATTGAGAAACATGAGATTCCCAATAAGTTCTACAGCTGCAAGATGGAGGAGAATAGTTCTATCAGTGAACACTTGCTCAGAATGTCTGGGTACTACAATCATATGACTGAACTTGGTTGCAAAGTTGACGAGGATAGTGTTATTGATAGAGTTCTTCAATCACTGCCACCAAGCTATAAAGGCTTCGTGATGAACTATAATATGCAAGGGATGCAAAAGACAATTCCCGAGCTCTTCGCTATGCTTAAGGCTGCGGAGGTAGAAATCAAAAAGGAGCATCAAGTGTTGATGGTTAACAAGACCACTAGTTTCAAGAAAAATGGCAAGGGAAAGAAGGGGAACTTCAAGAAGAATAGCAAGATAGTTGCTACTCCCATGAAGAAACCCAAGTCTGGAGCCAAGCCTGAAACTGAGTGCTTCTACTGCAAGGGGACTGGACACTGGAAGCGGAACTACCCCAAGTATTTGGCGGATAAGAAGGATGGCAAGGTGAACAAAGGTATATGTGATATGCATGTTATTGATATGTACCTTACTAATGCTCGTAGTAGTACCTGGGTATTTGATACCGGTTCGGTTGCTAATATTTGTAACTCGAAACAGGGACTACGGATTAAACGAAGATTGGCTAAGGACGAGGTGACGATGCGCGTGGGAAATGGTTCCAAAGTCGATGTGATCGCCGTCGGCACGCTACCTCTACATCTACCTTTGGGATTAGTTTTAGACCTAAATAATTGTTATTTGGTGCCAGCGTTGAGCATGAACATTATATCTGGATCTTGTTTATTGCGAGACGGTTATTCATTTAAATCAGAGAATAATGGTTGTTCTATTTTTATGAATAATATCTTTTATGGTCATGCACCCTTGAAGAGTGCTCTATTCTTATTGGATCTCGATTGTAGTGATACACATATTCATAATATTGAAACCAAAAGATGCAAGGTTAATAATGATGGTGCAACTTATTTGTGGCACTGCCGTTTAGGTCATATTGGTGTAAAACGCATGAAGAAACTCCATAGTGATGGACTTTTGGAATCACTTGATTATGAATCACTTGGTGCTTGCGAACCATGCCTCATGGGCAAGATGACTAAAACTCCGTTCTCCGGAACTATGGAGCGAGCAACAGATTTGTTGGAAATCATACATACTGATGTATGTGGGCCAATGAGTGTTGAAGCTCGCGGCGGGTATCGTTATTTTCTGACCTTCACTGATGATTTGAGCAGATATGGGTATATCTACTTAATGAAGCACAAGTCTGAAACATTTGAAAAGTTCAAAGAATTTCAGAGTGAAGTAGAGAATCATCGTAACAAGAAAATAAAGTTTCTACGATCTGATCGTGGAGGAGAATATTTGAGTTACGAGTTTGGTCTTCATTTGAAACAATGTGGAATAGTTTCACAACTCACGCCACCCGGAACACCACAGCGTAATGGTGTGTCCGAACATCGTAACCGTACTTTATTGGATATGGTACGATCTATGATGTCTCTTACCGATATACCACTATCGTTTTGGGGTTATGCTTTAGAGATAGCTGCATTCATGTTAAATAGGGCACCATCAAAATCCGTTGATACGACACCTTATGAACTATGGTTTGGCAAGAAACCAAAGTTGTCGTTTCTTAAAGTTTGGGGCTGCGATGCTTATGTGAAAAAGCTTCAACCTGATAAGCTCGAACCCAAGTCGGAGAAATGTGTCTTCATAGGATACCCAAAAGAGTCTATTGGGTACACCTTCTATCATAGATCCGAAGGCAAGATATTCGTTGCTAAGAATGGATCCTTTCTAGAGAAGGAGTTTCTCTCGAAAGAAGTGAGTGGGAGGAAAGTAGAGAACTATGAGGAAGCGATGATGAGCCCAGATTCCGCAAAATGGCTTGAGGCCATGAAATCTGAGATGGGATCCATGTATGAGAACAAAGTGTGGACTTTGGTTGACTTGCCCGATGATCGGCAGGCCATCGAAAATAAATGGATCTTCAAGAGGAAGACCGACGCAGACGGTAATGTTACTGTTTAAAAAGCTCGACTTGTTACGAAAGGGTTTCGACAAATTCAAGGAGTTGACTACGATGAGACTTTCTCACCTGTAGCGATGCTTAAGTCTGTCCGAATCATGTTAGCAATTGCCGCATTTTATGATTATGAAATCTGGCAAATGGATGTCAAAACTGCATTCCTGAATGGATATCTCAAAGAAAAGTTGTATATGATGCAACCAGAAGGTTTTGTCGATCCAAAAGGTGCTAACAAAGTATGCAAGCTCCAGCGATCCATCTATGGACTGGTGCAAGCATCTCGGAGTTGGAATATACGCTTTGATGAGGTGATCAAAGCATATGGTTTTATACAGACTTTTGGAGAAGCCTGTATTTACAAGAAAGTGAGTGGGAGCTCTGTAGCATTTCTAATATTATATGTGGATGACATATTGTTGATTGGAAATGATATAGAATTTCTGGATAGCATAAAAGGATACTTGAATAAGAGTTTTTCAATGAAAGACCTCGGTGAAGCTGCTTATATATTAGGCATCAAGATCTATAGAGATAGATCAAGACGCTTAATTGGACTTTCACAAAGCACATACCTTGATAAGATTTTGAAGAAGTTCAAAATGGATCAGTCAAAGAAAGGGTTCTTGCCTGTATTACAAGGTATGAAGTTGAGTAAGACTCAATGCCCGACCACTGCAGAAGATAGAGAGAAAATGAAAGTCATTCCCTATGCCTCAGCCATAGGATCTATCATGTATGCAATGCTGTGTACCAGACCTGATGTGTGCCTTGCTATAAGTCTAGCAGGGAGGTACCAAAGTAATCCAGGAGTGAATCACTGGACAGCGGTCAAGAACATCCTGAAGTACCTGAAAAGGACAAAGGATATGTTTCTCGTGTATGGACGTGACAAAGAGCTCGTCGTAAACGGTTACGTCGATTCTAGCTTTGACACTGATCCGGATGACTCTAAGTCACAAACCGGATATGTATTTTTATTGAACGGTGGAGCTGTCAGTTGGTGCAGTTCCAAGCAGAGCGTCGTGGCGGGATCTACGTGTGAAGCGGAATACATAGCTGCTTCGGAAGCAGCAAATGAAGGAGTCTGGATGAAGGAGTTCATATCCGATCTAGGTGTAATACCTAGTGCATCGGGTCCAATGAAAATCTTTTGTGACAACACTGGAGCAATAGCCTTGGCGAAGGAATCCAGGTTTCACAAGAGAACAAAGCACATCAAAAGACGCTTCAATTCCATCCGCGATCTAGTCAAGGAGGGAGACATAGAGATTTGCAAAATACATACGGATCTGAATGTTGCAGACCCGTTGACTAAGCCTCTTCCACGGGCAAAACATGACCAGCACCAGGACTCCATGGGTGTGAGGATCATCACTTTGTAATCTAGATTATTGACTCTAGTTCAAATGGGAGACTGAAGGAAATATGCCCTAGAGGCAATAATAAAGATGTTATTTGTATTTCCTTATATCATGATAAATGTCTTTTATTCATGCTAGAATTGTATTAATCGGAAACTTAGTACATGTGTGGATACATAGACAAAACAGTATGTCCCTAGTATGCCTCTACTAGACTAGCTCATTGATCAAAGATGGTTATGTTTCCTAGCCATAGACATGAGTTGTCATTTGATCAACGGGATCACATCATTAGGAGAATGATGTGATGGACAAGACCCATCCGTTAGCATAGCATTATGATCGTTTAGTTTTACTGCTATTGCTTTCTTCATGACTTATACATGTTCCTATGACTATGAGATTATGCAACTCCCGAATACCGTAGGAACACCTTGTGTGCTATCAAACGTCACAACGTAACTGGGTGATCATAAAGATGCTCTACAGGTGTCTCCGAAAGTATTCGTGGTGTTGGCATAGATCAAGATTAGGATTTGTCACTCCGAGTGTCGGAGAGGTATCTCTGGGCCCTCTCGGTAACACACATCACAAAAAGCCTTGCAAGCAAAAGACTAATGAGTTAGTCACAAGATGATGTGTTACGGAACGAGTAAAGAGACTTGCCGATAACGAGATTGAACTAGGTATGGAGATACCAACGATCGAATCTCGGGCAAGTAACATACCGATGACAAAAGGAACAACGTATGTTGTTATGCGGTTTTGACCGATAAAAGATCTTCGTAGAATATGTAGGAGCCAATATGAGCATCCAGGTTCCGCTATTGGTTATTGACCGGAGATGAGTCTCGGTCATGTCTACATAGTTCTCGAACCCGTAGGGTCCGCACGCTTAAGTTTGATGACGATCGGTATTATGAGTTTATGAGTTTTGATGTACCTAAGGTAGTTCGGAGTCCCGGATGAGATCACGGACATGACGAGGAGTCTCGGAATGTCCGAGACATAAAGATTGATATATTGGACGACTATATTCGGACACCGGAAGTGTTCCGGAAAAGTTTCGGATTTAACTGGATTGCCGGAGGGGGTTACCGGAACCCCCTACGAGGGGGGATGGTCCATAGTGGGCCTTGAGGAAAGGAGAGAGGCAGCCCATAGAGGCTGGCTGGCGCCCCACCTAGGGATCCTAGTTGGACTAGGATTGGGGGGGCGCCACCTCTCCCTCTTTTCCTTTCCCTCTCTTCCTTCTTGGTGGACTCCTACTAGGAATAGGATTGCAATCCTATTCCTAGTAGGATTGCCCTAGCCGCACCATAGGAGGCCGGCCGGCCCTCCCCTCTTGCTCCTTTATATACGGGGGCAGGGGGGCACCCAAAGACACACAAGTTGAGTTGTTCCAGCCGTGTGCGGTGCCCCCCTCCACAGAAACACGCCTCGGTCATACCGTTGCAGTGCTTAGGCGAAGCCCTGCGCCAGTAAATACATCATATCCGTCACCACGCCGTCGTGCTGACGAAACTCTCCCGTGAAGCTCAACTGGATCAAGAGCTCGTGGGACGTCATCAAGCTGAACGTGTGCTGAACGCGGAGGTGCCGTACGTTCGGTGCTTGATCGGTTGAATCGCGAAGAAGTTCGACTACATCAACCGCGTCACTTGACGCTTCCGCTTCCGGTCTACGAGGGTATGTAGACACACTCTTCCCTCTCGTTGCTATGCTTCTGGTAGATAGATCTTGCGTGATCGTAGGAAAATTTTAAAATACTATGTTCCCCAACAGTTATCGTATTAGATGGCCTTCAGCCATGATTTGTGTAATAAATTCATCGTTGGACTATCGATGTAATAAGTGTGTGATTGCTACTCTGCTATAAATCCTTCGAGTACCATGCATGTCAGCATTACTGATCCAGGGATGACACTGATGCATGGAGATCAGACTGTTTGAGGTCTGGTCGCTACAATACTTGATGACCCACAACCTATCGATGATAGCTTTCCTGATGAACAACTAGCTGTCATAAGTACTTCTCGTACTGCTCCATGGTATGCTGATTATGATAATTATATTGTTGCTAAGTTTATACCTCCTAGCTTCACATATCAGCAAAAGAAAAAGTTCTTCTATGATTTGAGACATTACTTTTGGGATGACCCACATCTTTATAAAGAAGGACTAGATGGTATTATTAGACGTTGTGTACCTGAGCATGAACAGGAACAGATCCTACGCAAGTGCCACTCCGAAGCTTACGGAGGACACCATGAGGGAGACAGAACTGCACACAAGGTATTGCAATCCGGTTTTTATTGGCCTACTCTCTTCAAGGATGCCCGTAAGTTTGTCTTATCATGTGATGAATGTCAAAGAATCGGTAATATTAGTAGACGTCAAGAAATGCCTATGAATTATGCACTTGTTATTTAAGCATTTGATGTTTGGGGCTTTGATTATATGGGACCTTTTCCCGCCTCTAATGGGTACACACATATCCTAGTTGCTGTTGATTACGTTACTAAGTGGGTAGAAGCTATTCCAACTAGTAGTGCTGATGATAACACCTCTATTAAGATGCTTAAATAAGTTATATTTCCGAGGTTTGGAGTCCCTAGATATCTAATGACTGATGGTGGTTCACATTTTTTTCATGGTGCTTTCCGTAAGATGCTTGCTAAGTACGATGTCAACCATAGAATTGCATCACCTTATCACCCACAGACTAGTGGTCAAGTTGAATTAAGTAATAGGGAGTTTAAATTAATCTTGCAAAAGACAGTTAATAAGTCTAGAAAGAATTGGTCCAAGAAACTAGATGATGCATTATGGGCCTATAGAACTGCATACAAAAATCCTATGGGTATGTCTCCATATAAGATGGTATATGGAAAAGCTTGTCACTTACCTCTTAAGCTAGAACATAAGGCATATTGGGCTATCAAAGAGCTCAATTATGATTTCTAACTTTCCGGTGAAAAGAGGCTATTTGATATTAGCTATCTCGATGAATGGAGAACCCAGGCCTACGAGAATGCCAAATTATTTAAAGAAAAGGTTAAAAGATGGCATGACAAAAGGATACAAAAGTGTGAGTTTAACGTAGGTGATTATGTTTTGCTATACAACTCTCATTTAAGATTTTTTGCAGGAAAACTTCTCTCTAAGTCGGAAGGACCTTACGTTATCGAGGAGGTCTATCATTCCAGTGCCATCAAAGTCAACAACTTCGAAGGCACAAATCCAAAGGTGGCGAATGGTCAAAGAATCAAACATTATATCTCAGGTAATCCTATTAATGTTGAAACTAATGTTATTGAAACCATAACCCCGGAGGAATACATAAGGGACACTTTCCAGAACGATTCAGCCTCCGAAAAGGAAGAGGTACGTGATACGGTAAGTAAACCGACTCCAAAACAGCTCTAAAGGCAATTTTTCTCCGTTTTGGAATATTTAGAAAAATATAAAAATAAACAACAGTCCGGAGGAGACACGGGGCCTCCTCGAGGGTAGGGGGTGCGCCCCCCTTCCCAGGGAGCGCCCCCTGCCTCGAGGGCACCCCGTATGTCCCCTGGACTCCGTTTTCTTGAGGGTTACTCCTTATGTTCGGGAAAAATTCATTATATATACTCCCGAAGGTTTTGACCTCTGTATCATGCAGAATTCCTCTGTTTTCGTTTCAAGCCTTTTCTGCCACAGATAAAAGCAACATGTCGTCCCAGGACTCGGAGGGAGAAAGCTATGTGGCTGATTCCCTTGCTGACCCTAAGGTCTATGGTGATTTGGAGCATTATGGATGGACCACAGAAGAAGAAGAGGACCATGATTCAAAGAGGAAGGATTGGAATAGCTCGGATGAAGACGAAGTCCCACTGCCTCAACCAAGGGACATGCATGTGGAGTTCAAAAAGTCGTGCCTCCCCGACAGAGTAAAGAAACCTAAGATCGAATTTATCCCTTTTAACCTCTTGCAGGAAAATAAGCAGACATTATGCAAGAAGATATTAAACCTTGAGCGAGAGATCAATGATCTGAAGGAGCAAAATTCTACCCTTAAGCGTAAGCTGAGGAAGAAATCATCATCACCAACCCCGAAGAAGGAGAAATAATCATATGGGTATGGGCACTCCCCTAGGCAACTGCCAAGCTTGGGGGAGTGACCCCGGTATCGTATCACCATCACTCCTATCTTTACCGTTTTACTTAGTTCGATCCTTTTGGTAGTAGTTTGATCTATTAGAATAAAGTTAGCATGATCTAGTAGTGAGCTTTTGCTTTCTGAGCTTTATCCTTTGTAATCGAGTCCGTGAGCTATATAATAAAGATTAGTGTTGAGTCAAGGGCTTGATTTTCTCACTTGGGTGACGATAAAAAGAAAGAAAACAAAAAGAGTAGCAAAGAGATCATATCGATCATATGGAAGTAATGAGTTCACATACAAGAGTATGATAAATAAATGTTGTTGGGAGGTGACAAACATAGTTTTGGTCAATGTTGCAATTAATAGAAAGTGATAAAAGAAGAGAGGCTTCACATACAAGTATACTATCTTGGATATCTTTTATGATTGTGAGCACTCATTAAAGTATGACATGCTAAAGAATTCATGTTGGACAAGGAAGACAACATAATGGGTTATGTTTTCTTATATCCGAAATAAAGTATATTTTCATGGATCTTCCAACATGTTGAGCTTGCCTTTCTCGCTCATGCTAGCCAAAACTCCTCGCACTAAGTAGAGATACTACTTGTGCTTCCATATATCCTTAAACCCAGTTTTGCCATGAGAGTCCACCATAACTACCTATGGATTGAGAAAGATCCTTCCAAGTAAGTTGTCATGTTGCAAACCCACTAAAATATGTATGATTTATTAGTGTGGGAGAAATTAGCTTTATACGAGCTTGTAATATGGAAGTAATAAAAGCGACGGACTGCAAAATAAAGGTCCTTATCACAAGTGGCAATATAAAGCGAAGTTCTTCTATGCTAAGACTTTGCGCATTCAACCATAAAAACACATGACAACCTCTACTTCCCTCTGCGAAGGGCCTATCATTTATTCTTTTCTTATACGTGTCAATGTGAAATCCATCTTTCCTTTTTCAATTTATCCTTTGGCAAGCACATTGTGTTGGAAAGATCCTGACATATATACCCACTTGGATGTAAGTTTTCATGTTCTATTACTGTTGACATTACCCTTGAGGTAAAAGGTTGGGAGGCAACACCATAAGCCCCTATCTTCCTCTGTGTCCGATTAAAACTCCATAAACATAAGTATTGCGTGAGTGTGAGCAATTATAAAAGACTATATGATAGTTGAGTATGTAGGCTTGCTGAAAAGCTCTTATAGTGACTCTTTCCGATGTTACGATAAATTGCAATTGCTTCAATGACCGAGACCAAAGTTTGTTAGTTTCTAATGAAGTTTATGATGCATACTTGATATTGTGGATGAATTGTTACTTTAACATAATGATCATATGACCATATTTATATAAGTTGCTGTTATCAGAATGATCATGATGCCCTCTTGTCCGTATTTTGTTTTTATCGACACCTCTATCTCTAAACATGTGGACATATTTTTCGTTATCGGCTTTCGCTTGGGGACAAGTGAGGTCTAAGCTTGGGGGAGTTGATACGTCCATTTTGCATCATGCTTATAAGACGATATTTATTGCATTATGGGCTGTTCATACATGTTTTGTCACAATACTTATGCCTGTTCTCTCTTATTTTACAAGGTTTACTTGAAGAGGGAGAAAGTCGGCAGCTGGAATTCTGGGCTGGAAAAGGAGCAAACCCTGGAAACCTATTCTGCACAACTCCAAAAGCCCCGAAACTCCACAGAACATTTTTTCGAAAAATATATAAAATATCTGGCGAAAGAAATCCACGAGAGGGGCCACTGGCTGGCCTCAAGGGTGGGGGGTGCGCCCCCCTTCCTAGGGCGCACCCCCCTGCCTCGAGGGCTAGCCGGTGGGCCCCCGATGCCCATCTTCTCCTATATGAAGCGTTTTGACCTGGAAAAAAACAAGAGAAGGCTTTCGGGACCATACGCCACCGTCCTGAGGCGGAACCGAGGCGGAAACCAATCTAGGGCTCTGGCAGAGCCGTTCTGTCGGGGATACTTCCTCCGGGAGGGGGAAATCGTCACCGCCGTCATCACCAGCAACTCTCCCAACTTAGGGAGGGCTATCTTCCTCAACATCTTCACCAAGACCATCTCCTCTCAAACCCTAGTTCATCTCTTGTATCCAATCTTTGTACCCAAACCTCATATTGGTACCTGTGGGTTGCTAGTAGTGTTGATTACTCCTTGTAGTTGATGCTAGTTGGTTTATTTGGTGGAAGATCATATGTTCAGATCCATTATGCATATTAATACCCCTCTGATCATGAAAAATATTATGTCTTGTGAGTAGTTACTTTTGTTCCTGAGGACATGGGAGAAGTCGTGCTATCAGTAGTCATGTGAGTTTGGTCTTCGTTCGATATTTTGATGAGATGTATGTTGTCTCTCCTCTAGTGGTCTCATGTGAACGTCGACTACATGACACTTCACTATTATTTAGGCCTAGAGGAAGGCATTGGGAAGTAATAAGTAGATGATGGGTTGCTAGAGTGACAAAAGCTTAAACCCTAGTTTATGCGTTGCTTCGTAAGGGGCTGATTTGGATCCATATGTTTCAGGCTATGGTTAGGTTTACCTTAATACTTCTTTTGTAGTTGCGGATGCTTGCATTAGAGGTTAATCATAAGTGGGAGGCTTGTCCAAGTAAGGACAGGACCCAAGCACCGGTCCACCCACATAGCAAACTATCAAAGTACCGAACGCGAATCAGATGATCGTGATGAAAACTAGCTTGACGATAATTCCCATATGTCCTCGGGAGCGCTTTACCTTACATAAGAGTTTGTCCAGGCTTGTCCTTTGCTACACAAATGATTGGGCCACCTTGCTGCACCTTACTTACTTTTACCGTTTGTCGCTTGCTACCAATTATCTTTTAACAAAACTATCTGTTACCTATAATTTCAGTGCTTGCAGAAAATACCTTACTGAAAACTGCCTATCATTTCCTTCTGCTCCTCGTTGGTTTCAACACTCTTACTTATCGAAAGGACTATGATAGAACCCCTACACTTGTGGGTCATCACGTATCAACGGGCTATGGAGAGGCCCATCAATAGATATCAATGTGAGTGAGTAGGGATTGCCATGCAACGGATGCACTAGAGCTAAATATGTATGAAAGCTCAACAAAAGAAACTAGTGGGTGTGCATCCAACCTGCTTGCTCGTGAAGACCTAGGGCATTTGAGGAAGCCCATCGTTGGAATATACAAGCCAAGTTCTATAATGAAAATTCCCACTAGTATATGAAAGTGACTAAACATGAGACTCTCTATCATGAAGAACATAATGCTACTTTGAAGCACAAGTGTGGAAAAAGATAGTAGCAATTGTCCCTTTTTTTTCTTTTCTTTTTTTCTTGGGGCATTTCTTTTTTTGGCCTTTTTTTTTCTTTTTTTGGAGGGGCTTTCTTGATTTAGCCTTTCCTCACATGGGACAATGCTCTAATAATGATGGTCATCACACTTTCATTGAATTACAACTCAATACTAGAACAAAGTATGTCTCTATATGAATGTCTCCAGCGGTGTACCGGGATGTGCAATGAATCAAGAGTGACATGTATGAAAAATTATACATGGTGGCTTTGCCACAAATATGATGTCAACTACATGATCATGCATGGCAATATGACAATATGATGCGTGTCATATGAATGGAACGGTGGAAAATTGCATGGCAATATATCTCAGAATGGCTATGGAAATGCCATGATAGGTAGGTATGGTGGCTGTTTTGAGGAATAATATGGTGGCTGTTTTGAGGAAGGATATATAGTGGGTGTATGGTACCGGCGAAAGTTGCGCGGTACAAGAGAGGCTAGCAATGGTGGAAGGGTGAGAGTGCGTATAATCCATGGACTCAACATTAGTCATAAGAACTCATATACTTATTGCAAAAATCTATGAGTCATCAAAACAAAGCAATCAACGCATTCTCCTAGGGGGAAGGTTGGTAGGAGTTAACCATCGCGTGCCCCCGACCTCCACACAAAGGTTGACACTTTACAAATACCTCATGCTCTAACTTCGTCACATAGCGGTTCACCATACGTGCATGCTACAAGAATCACTAACCTTAACACAAGTATTTATAAATTTCATAATAACTCCACTAGCATGACTCTAGTATCACTATCCTCATATCTCAAAACATTTATCAAGCATCCAACTTCTCATCATATTCAATGCACTTAGTCTGAAAGTTTTACTACATTGATATTGGATGTCTATCATGTGAAGACTAGTTTTATAGCCTAAACACATTACCATGCTGTTTTAATTGACTCTCAATAAGATATAAGTGAAGCATGAGAGTTCAACAATTTCTTCAAAATATTATCACCACCGTGCTCTAAAAGATGTAAGTGAAGCACTAGAGCAAAAACTATTCAACTCAAAAGATATAAGTGAAGCACATAGAGTGTTCTAACAATTCTAGGCCATATTTAACTCTCTCAAATAGGTGTATCCAGCAAGGATAATTGTGTCAAACTAACAAGCAAAGACTCAAATTATACAAGACGCTCCAAGCAAAACACATATCATGTGGTGAATAAAAATATAGCTCCGAGTATAGTTACCGATAGATTAAGACGAAAGAGGGGATGCCTTCCCGGGGCATCGCCATGCTTAGGCTTTTGGTTTTCCTTGCTTGGGGTGCCTTGGGAATCCCCAAGCTTAGGCCCTTGCTACTCTTTGTTCCGTAGTCCATCAAAGCAATACTCAAAACTTGAAAACTTCACAACACAAAACTTAGACAAAAATCTCGTGAGCTCCGTTAGTATAAGAAAGCAAACCACTACTCAAAGGTACTGCAATGAATTCATTCTTTGTTTATATTGGTGTTAAACCTAATGTATTCCAACTTCTCTATGGTTCATACCTCCCAATATTACTCATAGATGCATTGAAATAAGCAAACAACACACGAAAAACAGAATCTGTCAAAAACAGAACAGTTTGTAGTAATCTGCAGGTTTTGCATACTTCTGTAACTCCAAAAAATTCAAACTAAATTGGTAAACGTGAGGATTTTTTCTATTAATCATCTGCAAAAAGAATCAACTAAATATCACGCTCTAGTAAAATCTGATGACCATTCTAGCGAGCGCTAACGATTCTATTTTTCACAGCAAGATCACATAAACTTCACACAAGTCTTCCCAAAGGTTCTACTTGGCACAAACACTAAACAAAACACAAAACCACATCTAAACAGAAGCTAGATGCAATATTTTTTCCCTAACAGCAGAAAAAACAAAAAATATAAAATTAGCTTGCCTCCCAACAAGTGATATTGTTTTACGCCCCTAGCTAGGCACGCTACATGATAGATCTAGGTATTGCCATCTTTGGAGGGCAATCTATAAGTGGCTCTCATAATAGATTCATATGGTAATTTTATTTTATTTCTAGGAAAGTGTTCCATGCCTTTCCTTAACGAAAATTGGAATCTAATGTTTCCTTCCTTCATATCAATAATTGCACCAATCGTTCTAAGGAAAGGTCTACCAAGAATAATAGGACATGAAGGGTTGCAATCTATATCAAGAACAATGAAATCTACGGGCACATAATTCCTATTGGCAACAATAAGAACATCATTAATCCTTCCCATAGGTTTCTTAATAGTGGAATCCGCAAGATGCAAATTTAAAGAACAATCATCAAGCTCATGCAAACCTAGCAAATCACACAAAGTTTTTGGGATAGTGGAGACACTTGCACCCAAATCACACAAAGCAAAGCATTCATGATCCTTAATTTTTATTTTGATAGTAGGTTCCCACTCATCATAAAGCTTTCTATGGATAGAAACTTCTAACTCAAGTTTTTCTTTGTAAGATTGCATCAAAGCATCAACTATGTGTTTGGTGAAAGCTTTATTTTGACTATAAGCATGCGGAGATTTTAGTATGGATGGCAACAAGGAAATACAATCAATCAAAGAGCAATTATCATAATTGAATCCCTTGAAATCCAAAGTAGTGGGTTCATCACTATGCAAAGTTTTAATTTCTTCACTCCCACTTTTAGTAATTTTAGCATCAAGATCTAAAAACTCCGAATCATTGGGACACCATAAAGTAGAATAATCTCCAATCCTATCTTCATCAAGATTTATGCTAGAAAACAAGGATCTAATAGGAGACACATCAATAACTTTCAGATCTTCATCTTTATTTTCATGATAACTAGAAGAACTCGCTTTAATATAATCCTCTCTTTTAGCACGCATCCTAGCGGTTCTTTCTTTGCATTCATCATTGGAAATTCTCATGGCTTTAAGAGACTCATTGATATCATGCTTAGGTGGGATAGATCTAAGTTTCAAAGAATCAACATCAATAGTAATTATATCCACACTTCTAGCCAATTCATCAATCTTAAGCAATTTCTCTTCAAGCAAAGCAATAAAAAAAATTGCGAAATCATAAACTCCTTAACACTAGTTTCAAATTCAGAAGGCATCTTTCCATAAGAGTTGTTGTAGGAATTACCATAATTATTATAGGAATTCCTAGGAAAAGGCCTAGGATTGAAGTTCCCTCTATAAGCATTGTTACCAAAATTATTCCTACCAACAAAATCCACATCCAAAGATTCATTGTTATTTTCAATCAAAGTGGACAAAGGCATATCATTAGGATCAGAAGAAGCACTCTTAGCAGCAAATAACTTCATAAGTTCATCCATCTTTCCACTCAAAACACTAATCTCTTCAATAGCATGCACTTTTTTACTAGTAGATCCTTCGGTGTGCCATTGAGAATAATTAACCATAATATTATCTAGGAGTTTGGTAGCTTCTATTAAGGTAGTTTCCATGAAAGTGCCTCCTGCAGCCGAATCTAAAAGATTTATAGAAGCAAAATTCAAGCCAGCATAAAAGTTCTGAATAATCATCCATAGATTCAAACCATGTGTAGGGCAATTACGTATCATTAATTTCATTCTCTCCCAAGCTTGTTCAAAATGCTCATGATCTAGTTGCTTAAAATTCATAATATCGTTTCTAAGAGAGATGATCTTAGCAGGAGGGAAATACTTAGAGATAAAATCATCTTTGCATTTATTCCATGAATCAATACTATTTCTCGGCAAAGAAGAAAACCAAGTTTTAGCACGATCTCTAAGTGAAAACAGAAATAACTTCAATTTAACAATATCATTATCTGTATCCCCTTTTTTTGCATATCACACAAATCAACAAAGTTGTTTAGATGGGTAGCGGCATCTTCACTAGGAAGGCCGGAGAATTGATCTTTCATGACAAGATTCAACAAAGCAGCATTGATCTCACAAGATTGAGCATCGGTAATAGGAGCAACCGGAGTGCTAATAAAATCATTATTGTTGGTATTGGAGAAGTCACACAATTTGGTATCGTTCTGAGCCATAGTGACAAACAAGCAATCCAACACACACAAGCAAACAATAGGCAAGCGAATGATAAACACACGGCGAAAGAAGGGCGAATAAAACGTCAAGGGTGAAGTGGGGGAGAGGAAAACAAGAGACAAAAATGTAATGCCAAGGATAAGGGTCTGTGATAGGTACTTGGTATATGACTTTTGCGTAAGCCTCCCCGGCAACGGTGCCAGAAATTCTTCTTGCTACTTCTCGAGCTTGCGTTGTATTCCCTCGAAGAGGAAAGGGAGATGCAACACAGTAGCGTAAGTATTTCCCTCAGTTTTTGAGAACCAAGGTATCAATCCAGTAGGAGACCACGCGCGAGTCCCTCGTACTTGCACAAACAAATAAGAACTTTGCAGCCAACGCGATAAGGGGTTGTCAATCCCTTTACGGTCACTTGTGAAAGTGAGATCTGATAGAGATGATAGTTTATATTTTTGGTATTTTTTATTATAAGAACATAAAGTAAAATCGAAAAAAGTAAAGTAGATGTAGATTGATATGTTGAGAATAGACCCTGGGGGCATAGTGTTCTCTAGTGGCTTCTGTCATCATAGCGATATTCTACGGCGGGTAAACAAATTATTGTCGAGCAATTGATAGAAAAGCGAATAATTATGAGACTATCTAGGCATGATCATTGTATATAGGCATCACGTCCGAGACAAGTAGACCGACTCCTGCCTGCATCTAATACTATTACTCCACACATTGACCGTTATCCAGCATGCATCTAGTGTATTGAGTTCATAAGAACGGAGTAACGCCTTAAGCAAGATGACATGATGTAGAGGGATAAACTCAAGCAATATGATATAAACCCCATCTTTTTATCCTCGATGGCAACAATACAATACGTGCCTTGCTGCCCCTACTATCACTAGGAAAGGACACCGCAAGATTGAACCCAAAGCCAAGCACTTCTCCCATTACAAGAACTATAGATCTAGTAGGCCAAACCAAACCAATAATTCGAAGAGACTTCCAAGGATATTATGAGCACACATAAAGAGTTCAGAAAATAACCAAATATTTCTCATAGATAATCTTGATCATAAACCCACAATTCATCAGATCTCGACAAACACACCACAAAAAGAGATTACATCGAATAGATATCCTCGAAGACCGAGGAGAACTTTGTATTGAGATCCAAAGAGAGAGAAGAAGCCATCTAGATACTAGCTATGGACCCCGAAGGTCTGTGGTATACTACTCACAACTCATGATGAGGCGATGATGATGATGTAGAAGCACTCCGTGGTAGATCCCCCCTCAGGCGGAGCTCCGGAACAGGCCCCAAGATGGGATCTCATGGGAACAGAAGGTTACGGCGGTGGAACTAAGGTATTCTCTGTTGCTCTGATGGTTTCGGGGTACGTAGATATATGTAGGAAGAAGGAGGGCACTGGAGGCCTCACGGGGGACCCACGAGGCAGGGGGCGCGCCCTAGGGGGGCGCCCCCCACCCTCGTGGGCACCACGTGGCCCCTACTCCGTGGTTCTCAAGTCTCCCATGCGTGATTTTCTCCAAAAATATCTCTCCCGAAGGTTTCATTCCGTTTGGAATCCGTTTGATATTCCTTTTCTGTAAAACACTGAAACAGGCAAAAAACAGCAATCTGGACTGGGCCTTTGGGTTAGTAGGTTTGTCCTAAAAATAATATAAAAGTGTATGACAAAGCCCATTAAACATCCAAAATATCATAAATAATAGCATGGAACAATAAAAAATTATAGATGCGGCATTGATGCGGCAGAGGAGGTCCGTCGGGCGACATGGTCTTTGGCGGATTCTATTCAGAAATGTTGGTTTGAGCAGGAATAGAGGCGACTGGAAGGTTTGGTAATTTTTCGCTTTTGAACAATGTTGCAGGTCGAAGTTAGTGAGCAGACATACTTCATAGGAAATTGCTCCAGTATCTAGAATGGCCATTTTATCGGTTGGGCTAGGATGAGAGATCAGACAAATAGATTAGATTTTTCATCGGGGTCTGTTTTTATTGTTGGGATGTGTTATTTAATGATGAAATATGTTTATTGTTGGTCAGGATGTGTTTTTAAGCGTTGAAATTTATTCTTAAATGTTGATATCTATTTTAATGTTGAAATGTCTTATTCATTGTTGAAACCTTTATAAAGGATGAAATTAAGTGTTGGAATATATATTTTTATTCTTGAGATATATTATTAAGTGCTGAAATATGTTTTTATTGTTGAAACATCCTAATAAGTCTTGAAATATTTTCTTCATTTGTTGGAATTCATTTCTTAAGTGTTGAAATATCTCTTCTTGTAGGTATGTCTTATTAAGTGTTGGAACTTTTTATTGAGCAATTGTCTTATTAAGTGTGGAAATCTATTTTAATAATGAAATTTCCTATCAAGTCTTGGAATCTTCTTTATTGCTTGAATGTGTTATAAGTGTTGGAACTTTTTATTGAGCAAACGTCTTATGAAGTGTCGAAATCTGTTTTTAATAATGAAATATCCTATCTAGTGTTGGAATCTTCTTTATTGCTCGAATGTCTTATTTAGGTATGTCTTATCAAGTGCTGGAATCTTCCTATTAGAAATAATGGTACTACCCATAAGATATGTGCTTTTAGTATGAAGCTCTTAAATGAGGTACTCCTGCCAATCCATATTAATTGTCGTTCAAATGGATCTATATAGCACTATATTATTGCTTGATCTTTTCTGCACCGGATCCCCATCTCTCCATCTATAAAAGCCCTGTGTCGATAGACCAATCGTGTGTATCTTTTGCCTAGCATTTTCAAACTGCATTAGAAAAGGATGGACAGGTACACGGTTCGCATCTACGGTCTAGCCTTGCTACTGTCTCTCCATCTCATATGTTCCGCACCTACTGCGCAATGTATGCATTTCCACAGAGAGTTATCAGTTCTTTCTCACCTTTCAGTAGTTGTTGCTTGTTTGTAATTAATCAGTACGAAATGATCAGTTACCATATCAACGGCTAATTGATTGTTGTACCATAGGTCGGATCATCGAAGAAGACGTGGATGACGAGAAGATCAATTTTCCGTATGGGCTTTGTGTCAATGGTAAACTATGCAAATATGGATGGCTTTGCTTGTGTTGCCTTGCGAATCTAGAGTGCTACCCGTCCATGGATGCATGCAAGAAAAACTGTCTGAAACCCTCTCCTGCTGAGATGGTGTCGATGACAATGACCCGTTCTCCCTTACCTGCCCCTCTCCTGCCTCTTCATTAGGTTTAATTTGAATTACCTATATTTTGCCCGGGACCTAATGGATATTGTGCGAAAAAATAATTTGGAATAGAAGTATCTCATACATTAGTTGTTGCAGTTTGATTTGACATGTTGCATCAATCGTCTTTTTTTGTTTCCAATTATTGCCGGTAACTCAGCTTTTCAACTACTCAACGCCCAGCAAGGATGCCCGGTCATTTTTTGTTAGTTTTACAATACCAGTTTGGTGGTCATGCTCAAGATAAAGAGTGTTGATTATCGGTACTGTGTTTTGGCCAATCTATCGCTCCAAATATTTTTCTTTGTGTTTATATTGATGCTGTGACATGTTTCTGGTGAATCAAGATTGGATGGTAAAATCATTAGCTTCAATATATTAGCAGAAAATATCAACACACTTGTACGTAAACATGCTCTAATTTAAATGGGACTGAGCATCAACAACACAACAACAAAAAGAAACTGACAGTCCCCTTCTTGATAGATACATGAACAACACCTTGTACATGGATTTCACCGGAACCAAGACACCGCATTTCCTGTGATTATGCATATGGGTTTTGCATGTCCAACTGCACCTGCTTCCTCAACCTAAAAGTTTGAACTCAAAGAACTCCCGGTGCATGTTTCTTATCAACATTCTCAGTTATCAGAAAAGAAAGATAAATTTGTTTGTATGTCACATGGCAACATACCAGCGTGGCAGCGTTGCGACGGATATATCAGAATTAGTAAACCCTAAGAAGAGGATGCAACATAGGGATACCGAGAGTCTTTGACAGATGACAGGGAGGCTAGCTTTCACCAAACACTAGTTACAATAAGAGCCACCCTCCAAGATTCATTCCCGGCTTCAGATCCTAGATTGACACGAAGCTTCTCTCTACTTGTTGTTTGTGCCCTCTCGATGCCCAGCCAGACGTGGCCGACGGCAGCTTCTTTCTACATTCCCGACACCACAAAAGGGAACAAACCACCCTACGTCGCCACCGGAGCGCGCCTGACAACATCCCAGGCAACCCTCATCACGCCGCCATGCCTCGACTCCGCCTCCTGGAATGTTCTTCCCGACGCCTCGGAAGGGTGGGGGAGTTATCTCCATTTCTCAACCTTGAGCTCGGTGACGTTGATGATGCAGATGTGGCTCTCCGCCAGGCTCTTCCCTTGGGCCCTGCCATCAACCTGGAAGATCTCGCCCCTGCCGATTTCATTCCCTTCGTTGTCAATCAGCAGAACGGGGCGGCCAGGCTCGAATGACAATGATCTTGTGAACGGGCGGCTCGTCAGCATGTCTTGTGTACTTGGCTCGCTGGAGTCTGGTGTAACGAGCCTGCTGCTGCCCTTGGAGTTGGATAAGCCAAGAGCATTCAGCACCCTTGAAGGCGGCAGATAGCTCTCCTCGCCGGCACTCTCTGAGGAGTCACAACTGAGAATTAGCCTCTTTCCTCTCCTACTAGGCTGCCTCTCATCCTCGTCCCGGAGACAACTTTCCTTGGTAGGTTCTGGTGTTTTGAAATGGCCTACACTTCTGCAGCATGGGACCTCCTTGCTGGTAGCAGTACTGGGACCCGGATAGCCCGCGCTAGTCGTTCTCGCAACGCCAAGATGGATTAGGTTCTTCTGACCGACTGAATTTTGCAGGACCCCGCCATTTGTAGTGGCACGGTTTCTTGGAGTCTCATCCCTAGCATTTCCATCTTGTCTCATGGGGGGCGTCGCCACAGACTCTTCAATGTTTTGCACATCCTGCTAGTATCAGTTTTGGATTGGGATCAAATACATTACCAAGTCAATGGATAATATTAATGTAATCGATAATGTTACCTTAGGAGGGCCATCCATATTGGGATCTGCAACACTAGCCCTTGCTGCCTGGGGCTGCTGCACCGGTTGCAAGTCTACCTTCATTTCTGATGTGACGTCACTTTTGCCACCTAAAACATCACATCATAAAATCATCTTACATAAGAAAATGAGGTACTGGCCAAAACTTTTGACTAGACTGCTAAGAAGTATGAAGCTGCCACCGAATGCATGGTTCCAGGCTATTTTCTATATTACACATTGAGCACACCCGTCACACCAACCATACAAAAGAAACAATGGATTTGCCTGAGGACATTATGCACTTTAAAACTATACTTGTAGAAATGTAATTTACTAATATTCCAGATTTGCCTGAGGACGGGAGCTCTTGTTATCACCTAAAACGCCGTCTTCCACCCCAAGAACACATTGCATCGATGGGTGGGATAGCCACGTCAGCAACCTAGAGTCGGCTCCCACGTGGGGTTCGGGTACAATACAACCACCACCAACAACATGTATCAGGCACCGGTGGTCGTCCAGCCAATAATGGTCGTGAAAGCACGATATATCGTCGGTGTGACAAGATAAGCCATCTTATCAAGGATAACTTGATCTACGTGGTTTATATATGAATCCCACGAATAGGAACTATTATGACATTGTTGCCAGCCGGTTCCCACGATATAACATGCTGCCAACCAGTTCAGTTGGTTGCCGGATCTACGAAGTCATGCAATAAATAGTATGAGAAAAAACTTGCAAGCAACAATGCGGATGGTGATGGGATGACAAGATCCTCATCAACATGTCGTGAACTCTAGAATATTATGTTTGCTTCTAATGAAATCATACACCGGAAACTTATATTTGGATAAATTTTATATTGGATTTTTTGTTCAGAGATCCCAGTTGAAATATTTAAGAACATTCAATTATGCACAAACACAAAAGAGAAATGGACATCATATTTTTTGTATAATGTTTGAAGCGCAGCGAAAATAAGTGCTATTTTCAATCGATTGATGTTTCAATTGTATATAAGAGAATAATATAACACAATATTCTTTGATTCAATATACTAATTAAAATAATCAAAACACAAATCATTTTAAAATTATATATTCTAATAGACTAAATAAAAGTGCAAAAGTTTGGTATAAAGGCCTCGAAACAGGGGTGCATTATTCATGTGTGGTTTCTACATCATCTGTATAACCTACTAGAAATAGAATGCAGCACAATTTCTCTGGCCTGAACACAGAGTTGTATGTTGTTGTACTACTATTAGGTAAAATACGTACATATGCTTGCATGTTGTATCATTTATTTAGGTAATAACCACGTACGTAGATATGTGCTAGCAGCGATAGCCTGAGGCTCATTTTTCTTTGATAGATATATAAATGAGCATTACTAATACATCATAAAGTATAAATGTCAGAAAATTTGCTAAAAATCACTCACCGGGTAACTTGGTTTCATTCATCTTAAGCTTATTTCACTTCACATCAAGCTTATTAAGCTTGTTGAAGTACTAGTATTAGGCAAATGAATGAATGCGTAGAAATCTAGCGAAAGTCGGCGGCTAATAAAGGGATTCGGTCAGGAACTCACAATGATGCACCCGACGAAATGAACCGGGAAGGAAGCGCATACGCACCTTGTCTGTGAGGGCTGGGCCCGATTTGGGTGTCCCGCAGCGAAACTGGAGGCCGGGGGCGGCGGCGAGAGCGGAGCCCGGGGTCGATCTGGGCGGCGGCGCCAATCTGCTGGCGTGGGAGCTTGGTGGGGGTGGGCCGCGACGGAGGAGGTGGTCGGGAATGGAGGATGGGAGGCGACAACGGAGGCACGAAACCCTAGGGTCGGGGAGGGGAGGGGAGGAGAGGGGAGCCGCTCGCTCATCAGTCGGGAGAGAGGCGAGGCCATAGAGGGGGAGTGAAGGGGCGTGGCATGGCAGGCTGAGGTAATTTCTCCTAACTCGGAGACTATGTCAAGGTGTAGAATAGGTTCTGATCGGGTTAGACTTCGTATCATGCACGCCACCATCGTAGTTTCCCCACGCCAGTTCTCGCTATGGTGATTAAGGATTTTCCCCATGGGCGCGGCCACGCTAAGGGTTTTTCGTTATCCACCTGTCAGTTGCAAAGACGCAGAACCGAGGCTTTTACTACCACCTCGAATTACCTCGGCATCTTAACCTTCACGATGATGGTAATACGCCCCATGCCCAAACTTGGCGATGATGCTGGTGGTCGGGGGCCCCCTTTACACAACATTCATTAAGGTTATTAATAACTCAAACATACAAAAGGGGATTGCATGTTTTGCGTACGCGTTCGTCTCAAACACAACTAGACCTCATCCTTATTCCCCCTAGAACTAGTAATTACTCCTCAAACCTACAGATGAATAATATAGAGGATGGAGACAAAGTTATAAGTCAATATGATGCTCTTGATCATATTATCACCAAGTTCGGCTTTCCATATTTGTTCTTCAAGAGTTGGAGTGACTTCACGACTAGCAAGATATCCTCGAGGAGAATTTCAAGGTTGATCTTCCGAAATTCTTCACATACGGATTTGGTTCAATCATGAGGTTATTTCAATAAGCTTTGCGACCGAGAGCGTCGGCTATGACATTTGCCTTTCCTGGAGTATGAGACATACCAAGATTGAAGTCCGCAATGGTGTCCTTAACCTCCATGTTGAGCCTAGTGCTCAGGTGCAACTCCTTTGGCAGGTCATCATCCACCCACATCCGAATCTTCTCAACTAGTGGATCCTCCCCTCTGACGACGTCGGAGAGTTCGACGACAAAGGAGAAGTGGTGATAAACATTGAACCAGAGCCTGAGCTCCAAGCGTAGTCCGCCTTTGTCGTGAAACGACATGAGCTAGTTGTTGGTCTTGCTAAACTCGCGAGTCATGGTGTGGAAAGTAGGTGCCGATGTCCTCGGCATAACCGATGGAGAAGCATATGGTGTCGCTGCTGGTGATGACGTAGGGGCCGACAGAGGTGTGCTTGTGGTGGATGATAAAGGGTGGCAGTGGGAGGATGTCACAGTGCCAGGCAGGGAGACTGCCAACGGAGTGTTCTTTTGCTCATGTAGGCTCGACATGGTGAGCATGCAGTCAATATCGGTGTCGAAGCGGAAGATGCGGTTGGCATGGACGGCGATGATGACCTTGTTTTCTGAGGCTGTCAAGAAGAAAGTCACAGAGCGAATGAACGTCCAGAAGGACTGGCACACTGGCGGCCTCATAGTCACCAGGGGTGTCGGCGGCTTGATCTTGGGTGCCGCCATCTCCACCATCGCCAAGTCAGACTTGCAGATTCTCCTTGTGTTGGGCGCCGAGGCCTTGGCGGGCGTGAGCGTCGGCACCACCTTGGTGTGCGTTGCCGCTTCTTCAGGTGTCTGGTAGAGCAAGTCGACCTTGGAGAGGTCCAAGCGTCGAAGCGAATACAAGTTATTGCGTCCGTTGAACATCCCCAGGTTCAAGAAACCGCCGCCCGACGTCGTTGTCGCTTATCAAAGTCGAGTGTCGCAGATGATCTACCGGCGGCGGTGAACCTGGAAGAGCAGAACGGCGGCGGAACGACATGAGAGTTGGATGGGAGGTAGAGGTGGCTTAGAGCACTTGCAAGTCATGGCACATTTGTACCGATCATCATCGATGGGACCTCCGACTCGGCAACCCGTGTGCTGGAAACGGCCGGGCGCATCCCCTCGCTCCCCAACACGCCTTTCAGGGCGAGCCCATGTGCGGGCCGAGACGCCCCCCGATTTTTTCCCTTTTGTTTTGTCAACAATTCAGGATATAAAAAAGTTATATATTTCAAAACGTATTGAATTTTAAAAAATGAATGAATTCAAAAAATGTTCGAGAATTGGAAAATGTTCACGAATTTGTAAAAAAATTCAAGAATTAAAAAATAGTTAATGAATTAAAAAAATGTTTATGATTTCGAAAATGTTCACGATCAAAAAATGTACAAGATTTAAGAGAATGTTCACGAATTCATAAATAATACTCACAAATTAAAAAAATGATCACAATTTTGAAAAATTGTTCATGAATTCAAAAAAAAACATGATTTCCAAAAAATATTCATGAATTCGGTACATGTGCACAATTTAAGAGAATCATCGAAAAATCTTCATGATTCCGAAAAATTGTTCGTGAATTAAAAAAATGATCATGATTCCAAAAAAATCTTCATGATTTAAAAAAATCATGACCTAAAACTATATTCGCAAGTTTGTAAAACAATGTTCTAGATTTAAAAAAACTGTTCATGAATTTGAAAAATGAACATTCAGGATTTCAAAAAAATAGGGGTTTTAAAGAAGTTCACAAAATAAAATATTTTTGCTAATTCAAAAACAAGAATAAAAATGTAAAACGAAGAAAAGAGAATTAAATAAAAAGTAAAACAGATAAAGAAACAGAAACAAAAGATGAAAAAATAAAGAAATAAAAATATAAGGAAAAACAAAAATATCCACTTGGGACGAAACCCAAAAATGGATCGGTCCATACATAAACCAGCACATAAGAGGGGAGGGGGTTACACGTGCGGTTGTGTCGGCGACCCGTGCGCCGAATAGTATTCCCCATCATTGATCTGCGGAGGGCCGCGGCCTTTGATTGCTTCAGTCGCGTTGGAGGACAGTTGCGTGTGCCATCTTCATACATGGTCCTAACAATAGGGCTTCCTTCTTGTTTGTATATGGGTGATTCTTATTTTGCGCTTTAGGCACCCGTTAGCATACATTTTGCAAATGGGAGCACACAGTCCCTCTGTGCTGGG
This sequence comes from Secale cereale, assembly GCA_902687465.1. Classification (NCBI taxonomy): domain Eukaryota; kingdom Viridiplantae; phylum Streptophyta; class Magnoliopsida; order Poales; family Poaceae; genus Secale; species Secale cereale. Next base: position 936,560,434 of record LR738710.1, read on the forward strand.
CCGGCCCATATCCCCTTTGTTTATCTATTTTTAAAACGCAAAAAAGCGCGCCATAGGAGGGAATCCAACCACCGACTTCCCGTATTGAGGGACACACTGACTACCGCATCACACAACAGGATTTGATAAGTTACTATTTTTTTATCCTTTCTTCTTCTTGTTCTTTCCCTTTTCCATTTTCTTCTTTACCTTTTTTCATTTTCTGTTTTTTCAAATTACTCGATGGGAAAAAAATCATGAACTTTTTTAGTTTTACGATGATTTTGTTTTTGAAAATTGAAGATTTGTTTTCATATTTTGTTGAAATTTTTCATTTTTCGATGAACTTTTTCAAATTTGATGATTTCTTTTTGAAAACCGATGAGCATTTTTTAAATTTGATAAATGTTTATTCAAATTCAATGGACTTTTGCCCTATTCGATGATATTTTTAAGTTTCTGAACTTCTTTCAAATCCATGAACATTTTTCAATTCATGAATGTTTTTAAATTTTTATGCAAAAAAATACGATTTTTTTTCTATTCTTTAAGTCAATAGTTGACGGGTCAACAATTGAAATCACAGTAGATCTGAGTTGAGAGTTTTTGTATCGATTACTTTTAAGAGTTGCACGCTCTCTAGATGAATAGATGTAGGCTTGAGTGTCGAAGAGTAATTTTTTTCACCAAGTCAAAGTTTTCAGCAACCAAAAGTAAGTGTGGTCCGCGAAGCAAGTTTGTTTAAGGTTTGGAGATCGCCAGTAATGATCTATCCCAGGTGAATTCGACTGGAGTCTAATCAACATCACGTTGAAGAAGAATAGAACGAAGAGAGTTTATCTTCTGGATTGAATCCCAAGTCCCTCCAACCAGACGTAGCTCTTTGGCAGAAAAGTGAACTGGTTTATCAAATCATCTATCATCTTCGAGCAACATTGGTTATTTCTACTCTACTGCAGTTCTTCCAGTAGTTTATCTTCTGTGCTCTTTGTCTCGATAGATAATTTTGATCATATATCTTCCTTTGTATATTATGTGTAGCATGACTATGTTGTTTAGTGTATTTCAATTTGCCGAGCTTAAGATAGTTTGTCTTTATGCTCGTCTTTTGATTCTCTTGTGCTACTTTGTTATTCAGCTGAGTTATGCTCTGATGAACATTTCTCAGCAGGGTGTATTTAGTATCGTGATCTGTTTCGTCATATTGTCCTCCATGGTGTTTGTGTTGCTTCCTTTCTGTGTGACCATTGTTGTCGCGAAAGTTCTCTACCACTACACTAGCTAGGAAACTTATCATCGCTTTCATCGAAAGTTTTGCTTAGTCGTACTGGTTTAGCATGTTTGTCTTCATGTGCTTGTGCTTACTTTGTTTCAGTGTTCCTATTGTAGTATTACTTCTGTTGTTTTGTCTCCAGAGGTTTGAAGTTTTGAAAATAAATAAATTAAATATCCCATCCCATTGACCCC
>LR738710.1:936562062-936644701 GCA_902687465.1 Secale cereale
GATCTATTGCCCATCATGGCGTCTCTGAACCTTGCCAATATTGGAACTGAGTCTCTCTGCTCTCTCAATTCATTTCCACCCGCAAAAATAAATAAATCATTTCACTGGTCACAACACAAGTACACAAAAGAGGACATACGATTTTGCTTTTCTCCTTTGTATTATCTTCTTCTGAGCCAAAAAAAAGACATGCTTGTAATCTCCCTAAATAGCCATGCAATAAGAGAAAATCGGGTGTGCCCTGATGCAAGATGCAAACATGCAAACACATCTAGCAAGCAAAATGTAACGTGAGGTTAGAGATCATCCAAAAATTATTTACTACTCATTCTTTATTGGTTTTCCAAGAACAGCAGCAACAAAATGAATGTTCTTTTCGAAAAAAAAAAGGATGTACAGAAAAAAAGCAACAACATAATGAGATGAATACATGCATGTGAGAACATGAATGAAGGACTTTGAAATGAAGTACTCCCTCCGGTCATTTTTACTCCGCGTATTACATTTGTCAACCTCTACAATACCAAATATATATACTATGAAACTTCATTTCATAATGAATCTAATCCTATTGATTTGACATGGTAAATATTGATGCATTTCTCTATAAGTTTGGTCAAAATAGAGATATTGTCTTCGGACAAAACTTATACAAGGACCTGAGGGAGTATAGGAAGGAAGGAAGGAATGCATGCATGCATGCATGCATTTTCAAGCGGCCAGAATCTTGACGATGCATACTTTACGGCACTCTTCACTTTTGCTCTTCTGTTCGCAACAGCCCTTGAAGCAATCCAAGTTTTGCTGTATGGCATTCTTGTCGGCGGGGGTGGCCTTGATGTAGCAGAACCTCGAGGCCGTACGGTTGCATTCGATGTGAGCACCGTCGGTGCAGCTCGGATCCTTGCATGCCGCGTTGAGGTCGCCGATGCAGTGCTCGCCGGCAAACTCTCCGACCGTCTTGTTGCCGGGGCAAGCCCCATGCTCGTCGACGGCCGCGCAAAGGGCTGCATGCCCCCACGGCCATGCTGTAGAAGCGAAATCATTGTTGTCTCCACCGACCTTGGCGAGCTCGTCAAACATGCCCTTGATGGCCTTGACGCTGCCGGCATCATCGCGGCAGGTCGTCTCGACCATGGTGGTGCACGCGGGGTCCTTGCCGCAGAGCTTGGAGTACTCGCCGACGCAAGCAGACTTGTCATCCCCCCTCACCACTGGCATGGATGATGTGGCCACCACCACCACCACGAGGGTAACGGCGAGGAACGACCCGGCGACACTAGCCTCCTTGCGCTCACCGGCCATCGATCTATCTTGTTGTCGATTTCTACCTTTCTAGACTAGATGATGAGCACTGGTACGGTGTTGATCGAGATGCTATATATCTAGAGCTGCATTATCTTCTCTCGTATCATATATATAGGCGATCGATGGCCCAGAGAGTCTGGTGATGTGATTGTGAGGCCATGAGCCGTTAGAGCTCCATACATGCATTGCATGCCAAATTTAAATTGGTGCATGCACTTCTACTACTAGACCTTGCAAAACGCTCACCCACACATGTGTTGGGTGCAGATGATACCAACAACAACTTTTGCAGAATCCTTTTCTCTAGCTAAAATAAGAAAATGGAAGGGGCAAATTTTGTTTACTTCCTTCTTGTCTCTTTTTAATGGTCAGAAAACAAGTTGTATGAGTAGATTAGTTTCAGTTTCAAGTATTTTGTGCCGCTACATCTTTTTAGACAAATATAAAATATGATGAGTTTAATTATAGAACAAGATGGATAGACATCTACTACTAGTTTTAAGCTGACATTACACTACATTGTAAAGCTGCTGTCAATGCATGGGTACTTATATGAGGTGCTAAGTACATTAAATAGCTTAGCAAATATACTTCAATGCATAGGTGCTTAGCTTATGGTTGTTAAGCTTGCTTCATTTAATGATTTAGTAACTAAAGTTCTTCACGTATTGATGGGCTTCCTTTCTTTAAATATTTTGACATCGACGGCGCTGAAGACGGGGACGGTATGTAACGGACCGCTAGATTTTCTGGTTCAACTACCTCCTAGATAAAAACATCTATGTCCCGTTGATCGGCATAATTGTCATAAACACTAAAACAAATAGTTATAAATTAAAGATAATATACCACATCCGAATCATAGACAGGACGAGGGCCGACGTGGGCGGATACCAAAACCATCGCACTATATAATAACAAGCAATAATAAAAGTAAGAAAATTAAACAAATATCTATCTAAAGCAATAATAACAAGCAATAATAAAAGTAAGAAAATCATAGACAGAACAAGAGGCTCACCACGGTGGTGCCGACGACGAGATCGGCGCGGGCGATCGACGACGGTGAAGACGGGGACGGGACGTGATGAACCGCTAAACCTAGACAAATCTCGGAGAAAACGGAGCTTGGAGGTTGAGCTTCGAGAGGAGAAAGCTTAACTAGTGTGGCTCGGACATTTCATCGAACACCTCATGTGCATAGGAGGTGAGCTAGAGCACCACAAAGCTCTCCCCCCTCGCCGGCCAGAAAAAAACAGAGCAGTGTGGAGTGCTCTGCTTGCCGGCGATGGGGTATATATAGACAACTCATTGGTCCCGGTTCGTGGCAGGAACCGGTGTCCCGGTTCCAGCCACGAACCGGGACCAATGAGTGTGGGCCAGGAGCGAGGACCGTTGGTCCCGGTTCATGCCTATAACCGGGACAAATGGGCCCAGACGAACCGGGACGGATGCCCCACGAGGCCCGGCCGGCCCCCTGGGCGCATGAACCGGGACGTATGCCCCCATGGATCCCGGTTCGTGACTGAACCGAGACTAATGGGCTGGCCATGCCCCAACGAAAGCCTTGTTTTCTATTAGTGTAGGTACACGCGCTTAGCATTGTTTCTTCCTGGGTCACTACACCCATCTCTCTCCTATTAAATAACTTGCCACATCAGATTTTTTGCTTATGTGAAAGGCTTAGCACTTATATAAGGTGGAGCATTGGGAGGGGCCTAAATGTTCCTTTGTATTGGCGTCCATTATGCAATTTGAGAAACCCAATGATTTTTTTTATATGTTCCGTTGTACTGACTTCCATGATGCATTTACTAATATTGATCTGATCTAAAAGACTACTATTCTTGTTTTTCTGGCACGAGCCACATCTTCCTCTTCGATGCTGATGCCGGCTCCTGCCCCATGGTCACCGTGATATTTATTTGGATCTCGGGCTTCTAATCGTTTCGTCATTACTTATTTTGTCATTACTTACTTAGTTTAAGATCTACTATTGTACATGTCGGCTATAAGATGAACTGTAGATGACATGACACTGGTTTATAGCCAGCAGCTGGCTATACTATTAACCATGCTCTGAAAGCCCACTCCTTCACTTTTTCTTTGTCTCTCTCCTCCACATAAGCAAAAGTGCCATGTAAACGGGCTTATAGCCCACTATTGTTCTTGCTCTAAGCTTGCTTCATTTAATGATTTAGCAACTAAAGCTCTTCATGTATTGGTGGGCTTCTTTTCTTTAAATATTTTGCCTAGGTTCACGCACTTAGCATTGTTTCTTTCTGGGGTCACCACACTCATCTCTCACCTCTTAAATAACTTGCCACATCAGATTTTTTGCCTATGTGGAAGGCTTAGCACATGTACAAGGTGGTTAATTGGGAGGGGCCTTAGTATTGACCTCATGTCGCGAATACGATCAATCGATTGATGATGCAGTTAGATTGACAGCCGCTGTCGTGGCTCTACTCCAGGTTCCGCACAGATCGACGACGACGAGGTGGTTGATTACCGGAGATGAGCAGCGGCATCCGGCGGTTGGTGAACCTGGGGTGTATGATGGGCGCAACCGCGTGTATTCGCTCCGATGCTTGGACCTCTCCAAGATAGACTTGTTTCACCAGACCGCACAAGAGGCGGCCACGCATGGCAAGCTGCTGCCAACACTCACGTCCACCAAGGCCTCGGCGCCCTACATGAGAAGGATCTGCAAGGTTGACCTGGCAGTGGCCGAGGCGGCGCCGCCCAGTATCCGGACGCCGGCAAGCGAGCTGCTCATTAAGCTACCGGAAGTATCGTGTAGCCTGCCGACCCGTCACCGCGTTCATTTCCTCACCACCGCCTCCCAGGACAAGGTCGTCTTGGGTGACCGCGCGCACCGCATGTTCCGCTTCGATGGCGGCGAGGGCCGTCGCTGGATCGAGAACCTGCCAATCCTCCACGAGCACAAACACTCGCCGATGTCCATCGCCGTCCCTCCGTTAGACTCGCACCTCCATGACGGCGAAGACGTAAGTGACATGTACATCATCGATAGGACCCTCCATCCAGGCAAGTCGGAGGCGAAGCCACAGTTCGAGGCCCTGGTGTGGAGGACGGAGCACCGTGCTCCTTTTGTAGCAGTACCTGTCACTGCGACATCCTCCCGCTACCATCGTGGTTCATCCACCAGAAGCACGCTCTCGTCGGCGGTGACACCATCTCAGTGTTGGCACCTACTGCTTCCACATTGCGACTCGCGAGTGGAGTAAGGCTGGCGACTGGGTTATGCCGTTCCAGGGCAAGGCGGAGTATGTTCCAAAGCTCGGGCTCTGGCAGCAAATCAAGCAGCCTCCCCTGCGCCGCTGACATCTCTGGCATCATGAGAGAAGAGGAGCCTCCGCGGGAGAAATTGTGGATCTGTGTGGATGATGACACTGCCTACCAGAGGAGTGGCAGCCGAGAAAATTTTGTGTAGCTCCAAGGTCATCAACCTCGGTTCCGGCAGGTTCATCGTTGTAGACTTCTTGGATGCCATGTATTCGACAAGGATTGCAATGAGATAGTTGCGGGCAAGCAATTTACCCTCTTCACCGGTATGGAGGTAGTGTACGATAACGACCGTAGCAAGGGCAATGCCAAGAACGGCAGCAATGGTGCTAGCAAAGACAAGGACAACTACACTAGTGGCACCAATGACTCCGGCAACGAGAATGGCAACAACGACATCAAAGTCAAAGGTTAATTAAGCACGAATGACTGTGTATGGTTAAGCACAAATCCAAACGTTGCATGTTTAACGTGCAACAGTGTATCAATGCGGTGCTGTAAATACATGATTCAATAGGGAGGTAGCTCACATACTGTTCTAGATTTCCTTCTTAATTTGCCTTTATATACTTTATTTATTACTAGCAAAAGAGCCCGTGCGTTGCAACGGGAAAATCACATGTCCCTAACACAATAATCATGACTGAAGACCTCAATGGGTTCGTGTGCATCCCATCTATGTTGTCGCTTATCCTTATTCCCACACTTGTCGACGGTGACCTTAGTACTCACATGATCACAACACATTTAAATGTAGTCAATTCTAAGATGTATTTCTTTCTATCCACATAAAATGAGAAGCCTACTTTTTCACCGGTGTATGTGTGGTTATAGATGTTTTTTCTTCTTCTCCACACTCATTTTGCCGTGGTGTTGACTTTCAATCAGGATCTACATTGGTACGAAAAGAAGACGAATCATGCACTATTGATTAAGTTTTTCTCCTAAATAGCATTTTCTTACATAACAAATAAAACAACATCATATTAAAATTCTACACATTTTTCTAATCAAATTTTATATATAATATGTTAAAATTGGAGTTATGGTTTTGAATATATGAATATGAATATATTTTTAAAAGCATTTGAATCGCATTTTTTAAATATTTAACAGGTAAAATAACATCATATTTAGATTGTACGCATTTTTCTAATCAGTTTTCATCTGTAACATGTCTAAATTAGAGTTACGATTTAAAAGATATGGATATTTAAAAAAAACCATTTAAATCTGTCCAAACATAATAGATGGACGGCGGGTTGATTAACAAAAAGATCAGGGGGTGTTTCTGAAAAAGATGAATCGTTTTTTAACTTAAAATAGAACGGCGGGTTGATTATCTAAAAGTACAAGGGCTTTTATGAAATAAGGAAAACGAACCGTTTTTTCTCACTTAACAGTGTACTGCGGGTTGATTTCAAAGAAGTACAGGGTGTTTTTTGTAAAAATTGCGAACGACGGACGGACAGAAACCAAACTTTCTTTATTATTAGGTAGAGATTACTCCACATACATATGCTCGACATGACCACTCCCAAATCTGTTTTCTTGAACAATCATAGGGGGGGGGGGGTCCCACCTGTATTACTCAAATGCCCAAGGGGCGAGTTACATCATAGATTACAACGAGAGGACAGGTACATGCGCCAAGACACGGCGGCCTCACTACTATCGGAGTCTTTAAATCTGAAGACCCAAAGAGTAAAGTCTGAAACCACGTTTCGAAGAGTGTCAAGGGGGGAGTGAATCTCGTTACAAAAAACACGAGCATTCCTAGAGTCCCATAGCTTCCACAGTATGGCGAGGGCGGCGGTAGGCCAAATGCTGATGTCGAGGCCAACCGACGTAGGAGTGTCCCAAATGTGTCCGATGGAGGTAGGAGTCTGAAGGCCCAAAATGGACCAAACTAGTGCAGCACAGGGGCAAAGGAGGGCGAGGCGAGTCGCGTCCTCCCTTGCATGGTCGCACCGAGGGCAAGAAGAGTCATAGGAGATAGTTTTTCGTAGCAAGTTGGCCTACGTACTCAGCCTGTCACACCAAAGAAGCCAACCGAAGATCTTGACCTCGATAGGAGGCTTGGAGCCCCAGATGTGCCCAGCGTTGAGATCAAACTCGTGGTCGGAGGAGAGCAGCGTGTAGGTGCACCTCGAGGAGAACGCGGAGCCATGGGTAAGGAACATGTCATCGGGCGCGTCGTTGGCATGAATATCCTGCAACAAAGACAAAACGTAAGCAAGCTCGATAGAAGCAACATTGTTTAGGCGATTCCGTGGGTTAGCCAGTAAACCAAAATGCATGACTTGAGATACCAGGACGCACGGCGAAGTGGAGTGGGAGAAAATGTGGGGGTAAGTGACGGCGAGGGGAGTAGGAAGCAGCCAAGCATCGAGCCAGAAGAAGGTGAAAGTGCCGCAGTTAGTAAGGACAAAGGAGATTTTTTGAAGTGGGTGAAGTTGGTCGTTCACAATTTTCCGGAGAAAGGAGCGAGGGGTTGTGGGGTTTGTTGGCAAAGTCAAGGGAGTAGTGTTGGAAGAACCAGTTAACCCAAAGCAAGTCAGGCTTTTGAAGAAGTTTGAAAGCAAACTTCATGAGGAGGCAATTGTTTTGGAGAAACCGATTCTTTATGGCTAGACCACCACTGATTTTAGGCTTGCAAACATTTTTCCAAGCCAAATCTGTTTGTATACTCATGGACTTGTAATCTTGGTGCCTATTCCTTTGCACTATCTCTATATTCCACGGTCGCTGGATCAATGCGGTCTGCGGAATCGGCGCGCGTTCGCACTTTGGTCACCGTTGAGCCATTGCGCCGCAGATTGTGTCCGCTTGAAAATGCATGCACGCATGCGTTCTTCGTACTCGGTGAGGTGCAACAGTGAAATTGATTAGCACAGGAGACGGCCTCCCAAGGGATATCATGCTTCTTGCGGATTACATCGACCTCTTTTTTTTTTTGAAGCAACCATATATTTTATTAGACAATCTGTTTACATAGATTACACATATGGTCACCATACGAGACACAAATGCTTGTCATCTTTCTTCATGCGCAACAAGGCGAACCACTCGATGGCGATAACAAGATGGTCCAATGAATTGGAGGAAGGTGTCGTCCGCCCGTGGTGGAGTCAACGAGACAGGTTGACCAAGAGTTGTCTGTATCTCCCGAGGAAGTTCTAGCAGTTGTGCTTATGTGTGCCGCCTGTGTTTCCTCTCATAAAGAAAGAATATTAGGGTATGTACAATGGTGCTATCTTATAAGTGACACGTAGGATAAATGCTGAGGTGGAGTAGAGAAAATTCATAAGGGCATGTACAATGGTTCTAGCTTAAGGATGCCACGTAAGATAAATGATGAGGTGGAGGAGAGAGAAATCATAAGAGAAGGCTTGTCTTATCTTATTTAAGAGAAGACAAGAGATGATAGCTTAGCACAATTTGTCTCACCATGTTTTTAGGAATAACTAATTATTGAAGATAAGGCTAAGAGATGACCCATTGTAGACTTGTTTTTTTGTCATCTCTAATTTACATGCAAAACTTAAGAGAAGACTATCTTAGCAACCATTGTACATGCCCTAAGAAAAGGCTTGTCTTCTCTTATTTAAGATGTGATCTCTTAGCACAATATGTCTCACCATGTTTTTAGAAATAATTGTTATTGAAGATAAGGCTAAGAGATGATCCAGTGTAGATTTTTTTTTTTGCCATCCCTAAATTACATGCAAGACTTAAGATAAAACTGTCTTATTTATCATTGTACATGCCCTGAGGGAATTGAAAACTATCGTTGGCTTGCCAATGCGGTCAATCATTTTTGTTGGCTTAAAAACATATAAAATATTAATCAAGGAAGTGGCGTCCGTATGAGTGTATGAGTGTGTTCCCCTGACACATCAACATTTGTTTAAACACTAACTTACTTGATTTTCTGCGTAAAGAATATCTCTAGCTCATGTTAAAAAGGCCAGTAAAAAGCTGACCAATGACATGGGTTGGCATTGACGCCAGCCAAAACCTGGTATCGGGCGAGACTGGGACAAAACGGCCGTCCAGGAATCACAGCTTGGCGCCTGGGCAAAGCGCACCATTGTAGATGTCTTACGATGATCATAAGCTCTGTTTTTTTTTCTGTTTCTTTTGACAACATATCATAAGCCTTTGTAAGTTATGATTTGTTTGAATAAGTAGCTTAATATATCATCAAACATTGACACCTCATATACTTGTTATATTTGAATAGGAAGTACTTTCTTCATTCCTAAATATAAGTCTTTTTAGAGATTCTAATATGGACTAAATATGGTGCAAAATGAGTGAATCTACACTCTAAAATACGTCTATATAATCCGTATGCAGTTCATACTAAAATCTCTAAAAAGGACTTATATTTAGGAATGGAGGAAGTATAACAAAAATATATTTTTCCAAAACACCTAACAAACAGTACATGTATACAATATGTCAATGTTTGTGATATCACCAACTACTTATTCAAACAAGCGGATATCATAACTAACAAAAGTGCTTATGATATGGTGTCAAAAGAAAAACAAAGATGGCTTGATCATCCAATATGGCATCTACAATGGGGGTGCTCAGCCTAGACGTAAATCGCCAGGCAACCCATCCCTTTTTTGTCGCCTTTTTAACGAGTGCCAGCGATTACGTTAGTGCTAAGAAAAGGAGATGCCTTGTACTAAAAATCCACGACAGATGCTTATTGCATCATGAAGCCAACAATCATTTTCATTCCGCTCATATTCCTTCTCCATGAGAGGAAACATAGGCAACACAAGCACAATTGTCATGGATTTTTTCAAAGACTGACATCACCTGCTCAACCCGTCCCGTCGACTTCATTCATGGCGGGGCACCACCTTCTACCACTCCATCCGATCATGCTGCTGCTACCACCAAGCGGTTCATCTCGTTGTGCACAAAGAAAGAGGCTGACTTGATCTGCAGCAGGCCCGGTCCTATGGGTGTGCTACCTGTGCTGGCGCACAGGGCCCCCAAGATTTTGGGGCCTCAATTTTTTTTTTGCAGTTCTACTAAAGCTTCGTAGCTGTAGATGGGCCACCAGGTGCACTGCAGACTGCTACGCACGTCATGGGCCTCCTGGCGCACCGCATACACCTACAGCAGCCTCATTCTTAGTGATCTAGAGCCAGCGAATATCGAGGCTCACAAACTAGCAAAGCACGCATTATCCCTTGGGATTGGCCGCCATGCATGGTTGGGCCATCCCAATGACCTTGATTTCGTCCCTGTAAACATTGTGACGGTCTAATAAAGCTTTGCAGTTTGTCTCAAAAAAAAAATCTAGAGCCAGCGAATAAACCTAGCGATCGAGACGAGACCCATTGATCGAACCACCTCTTCTCCCTTCGGCCGTTTCCTTCGACCCTTCGTCTCTTCGTGCGGCGGCTAGGCCCTCCAGCGACGAGCGACTCAGCGAGGCAACGACCAGATCCCTAAAAAGGAGGACGACAGGAGCAAACAGCAACCTGCAGGAACCAGGAAGCAGTGAAGGTTCACACGATCTTCAATTTCTCAAGCCTCGTTGCGTCTACAGCCGGCGTCCGGTCTGGTGACGGTGATCCCGTGAACCCTTCTCCCTTGAGCTTGGTTGTGAGTTTTAATTTCGATCCTTATAGAGTTATAGTCTTGCTGAAAGTTTGTAGTTGTAGCTAATTTTTTGATTTTCACCAATTAGGTGTCTAGCATTGCAAGATCTGAGTCATGTCTTCAGTTAGAAAACATGAATCTGGTTATCAAAAGCGTTTGAAGAAATAAAAGGCCGATGAATTAACTCAGTCTCAGGCTGGAAATATGGACATGTTTGTTATAAAAATACCACGAGTGTCCTCCGATAATTAGTCACTTGAAGCTATTGAAGTCTTATTTGCGCACTACCATGACACAACAAAGACTTACTGATTTGGCCACAAAAGCACTTGAGAGTGAAGTATTGGAGAAGATTGGTTATGAGGATATATATTATTCAAGATTTCATTTCAAGCAACACTAAAAGAATGATGTTATTTTGTTGGAAATATGCCCTAGAGGCAATAATAAAAGAGTTATTATTATATTTCCTTGTTCATGATAATCGTTTATTATCCATGCTATAACTGTATTGATTGGAAACTCAGATACACGTGTGGATGAATAGACAGATTTTGTGTCCCTAGTGAGCCTCTACAGGACTAGCTCGTTGATCAAAGATGGCCGCGGTTTCCAGGTCATAGACATGAGTTGTCATTTGATAACGGGATCACATCATTAGGAGAATGATGTGATGGACGAGACCCAAACGTTAACATAGCTTTTGATCGTGTCAGTTATCGCTATAGTTTTTCTGCATGTCAAGTATAAGTTCCTATGACCATGAGATCATGTAACTCACTGACACCGTAGGAGTGCTTTGTGTGTACCAAACGTCACAACGTAACTGGGTGACTATAAAGGTGCTCTACAGGTATCTCCGAGGGTGTCTGTTGAGTTGACATGGATCGAGACTGGGATTTGTCACTCCGTATGACGGAGAGGTATCTCCGGGCCCACTCGGTAATACGTCATCTCAATGAGCTCAAAGTGACTAAGTGGTTGGTCACGGGATTATGTATTACGGTAACGAGTAAAGAGACTTGCCGGTAACGAGATTGAACTAGGTATAGAGATACCGACGATCGAATCTCGGGCAAGTAACATACCGACGAGACAAAGGGAACTGTATACGGGATTGCCTGAATCCTTGACATCGTGGTTCATCCGATGAGATCATCGAGAAACATGTAGGAACCAATATGGGTATCCAGATCCCGCTATTGGTTATTGACCTGGGAGTGTCTCGGTCATGTCTACATGGTTTCCGAACCCGCAGGGTCTACACACTTAACGTTCGGTGACGCTAGGATTGTTAGTGAGAAGAGTGCATGGTTACCGAAGGTTGTTCGGAGTCCCGGATGAGATCCCGGACATGACGAGGGTCTCCGGAATGGTCCGGAGACGAAGATTGATATATAGGATGAAAGGTTTCGGAGTACCGGAAGTGTTCCGGGGAGCATCGGGAAATCGGCGGAGTACCGGAAGGGATTTCGGGGGGTCCGGAAGTTGTTCTGGGCCTATTGGGCCACAAGGGGGAACACCACAGCCCTCAAGGGGCTGTGCGCCCCCCCTGGGCCCTCTCCTCATGCGGCTAAGGGGGTGGGACCCCCTAGGGCTGGCCGCACCCCTTGGCCTTGGGGGGCAAGGCACCTAGGGGGGAAACCCTAGGGCCTGGCCGCCCCCCCTGCCCTGGCCGCCGCCCCCTCCCCTTGCCCTGGCCGCCGGCCCCTAGGGGGAAACCCTAGGGCGCCCTCACCTCTCCACCCCCCCTATATATAGTGGGGCAAAGGGAGGGCAGCCAACACAGTTTGTGCCTCGGTGCTGCCCTCCCTCTCCCGTTACATCTTCTTCTCCCGCGGTGCTTAGGCGAAGCCCTGCTGGAGTTCTTCTCCACCATCACCACCACGCCGTCGTGCTGCCGGTTCTCCATCAACCTCTCCTCCACCCCTTGCTGGATCAAGAAGGAGGAGACGTCCCCGAGCCGTACGTGTGAAGAACGCGGAGGCACCGTTGCTTCGGTGCTAGGTCTTCGGCGATCTGAATCGCGACGAGTACGACTCCATCATCCGCGTTCATAACGCTTCCGCTTAGCGATCTACAAGGGTACGTAGATCACACTCTCCCCTCGTAGTTGCATCTACTAGATTGATCTTGGTGAACGGTAGGAAAATTTTTGTTTCCCATGCAACGTTCCCCTACATATTTAAGTAAAGACTTAGACTTTACAACCAAAAATAGGTACGATTCTTGATATTTTCCATTGCTATGTGAGATATTATGATCTTTATATTATATATTACAGTTATAGTTATGTAGTTTTTCTAGTGGGGTAGGGCCCATTTTACAGTTTCGCACCGGGCCTCGAATTTTGCCGGCCCAGCCCTGATCTGCAGGAAGCACGGCGTCTCTATGGAGGTCGTCTCCTCTGCCAAATCACTTTCACCGCCGCCACTGCCTCCTAATCATACACATGGAAAACTTCCTGGTCGAACACTCTGTATTCCAGCAATCCGTGAAAGAGTATTGTTTTCTATTGGTTTTATTAGCTGATTCTCTCTTTTCTTATGTAAAAATTAATGTTATTATTTTCGTACTCCATAATGTCAGCCAAGTTAATTTTGAATACTGAAAGTGTTCAATTTTTTTGAGGATGAAAGTGTTCAGTTATTTGTATATCATCCATGCATGTCCAATCTCTTCAACACTAAACACTACTTCAGGAGTATTGACAATACTTCGTCGTACTTCAGTCTTTACACGGTCTCGGTCCATGTAACAGGTATTCCACATGGGCTCCATCACTTGTTGGGTATGTGGGGTTAGAAATATGTTTGCACAAGTAGCACCAATGCCGAATACAAACATAGGACAAAAGGAATGGCCACATGTAGGGTGTAAAACTTATCCTAACAGTGAGGTCGGGCATACATACAAGTTTGCACATTTCCTTACCTGATGGCAACATCAAACAAGTTTTCATGTTACCTTGCACTTGAGATGTTTTAGACCAATTCTATCATGGATTAATCCATCGCCAACAGGTTGGAAAAAATGAAACCAATGATCCAATAAATGGTCCCCGATATCTTCATGAGTAACAAATGAGAAGAATATACACTTACAGCGTCAAAAGAGAAGTCACTATTCGTACCTAGATTTCACTAGTCTGCAAAGTCAAAGAGTTCAATGAGAACGATAAAAAGCCCAATGGTATTGCAACACTAATACCAATTTAAATACAAAAATTGATTCTGGATGTACTCCATCGCATCTTCTACTAGAATATAATGAGCTGGGGAGAATTCAAATGAAATGAGAAATAAATAACATAAAACTGACAGAACAAATGTCATGCACAAGACTAAATATTTACAAGAAATCTACACTCTTATCTTTATTTCTCACATATGAAAGAATATAATCATGGCAAAAAAATAAATAGACTCCTTTAAAATATAGCAGTTTCAAGAAAACAATTATATCCTGGGTTAGTTTGACACGTACCATAATATTTATCTAATTAAAATCACATGGTTTCAGTTTATCTTATAACATTACAGATTTTAATAGTTTCTCAGTCTAAACAATAAACATAAACAAAAAAGAATGCAAAGTGCCAGGCCTGGTTTCTCTTTGCCATTGTGTTTATCGCACCATTCTAACAGCCCTAGTATCTACATCATGCAAGATACTACATCTGTTCCTAAATATAAGTCTCTTTAAAGATTACAATAAGGACTACATAAATAATATATACATATTTATTTTGTAGATTCACTCATTTTAGGAAAGGAGGGAGTATACGCTAAGTTATCCTACTAAGGGAATATCCACGGAGAGGAGGAGTGTCAAACGTAAAGACAATTAGTGTAGTAATAATTGTTATGTCTTGCAGAAAGACGAGTCATGCTGCTAAGACACTGTTAAGACGAAGACAGGAAACCAAGATGAAGAGAGCCGGCATCGAAAAGAAATTGCAAGATTTTTTTAACCGGGCAATCCCCCTTTCCATTACTTATAACGGAAATGCATCAATCTGTTACAGAAAGAAGTCTGGGAACAAGGAGAAGGGAGAGCGAGTTCAACGCACTATTAGGAAACCCACCGCACTCGCCCGCCATCTAAACGAGTGCTATGGGGCGAAAACCTAGCAGCACCAGCAAAAATCTAGCCCTATTACAAAGGAGCAAGACAACCACAAGTCTTTAAATGACCCAAGTCTAAAAACCGTAGCTCACTCAACAAACATCTACCACCGAAAGACAAACAGAGCCACTGGGAGTATCTTCTTCATCATCATCAGAGTCCCATTTCGCAAATCTCCTTTTGAGATTGTTTTTACGGTGGTTTCCTTTCTTTTATATTGTGCAGGTCTACAGGCTGGAGACGCCGTCAAACAACTCCGAGCGGGGGCAGAAATTGCTAATCAAGAGAGGAAACCAAGTTTGATAAAACCAAAATGCGCATTTTGAGTTGTTGGATAGTGAACAATCCAAGCATGCAATCGTATGAATAATAATAAAACATAGGCAGTTACCTCAGAACAGAGTTAGATGCACCGGTTTGCCTGGCTGCATAAAAATGGAAATCCATTAGATCAGACTGGCCATCGTTCAGCACCAGTCCTCAACTGATGAGTAAGTCCAGTTCATGGCGCACACAAAGCAGCTGACAAACCAGATCGAAGATGCAAGTCAAAGAAACAAGAAAGCGATTTGTCTGTCTATCTATATTACCCTGCTTGGATATGTGCGAGTTCTGATCTGGACTCTTGACTTCATCGGAGATGGAGTCGTCGGAAACGGCAACTGCGCCGTCCGCGACCGCCTTCGTCGCTGTCGATGGGGAATTTTGGGGGACAGAGTAAGAATTGCGAAGGAGGAGCCGCAGAGATGGGAAATTAATAGGGGAGTTTATATACTTTATTTATTACTAGCAAAAGAGCCCGTGCGTTGCAACGGGAAAATCACATGTCCCTAACACAATAATCATGACTGAAGACCTCAATGGGTTCGTGTGCATCCCATCTATGTTGTCGCTTATCCTTATTCCCACACTTGTCGACGGTGACCTTAGTACTCACATGATCACAACACATTTAAATGTAGTCAATTCTAAGATGTATTTCTTTCTATCCACATAAAATGAGAAGCCTACTTTTTCACCGGTGTATGTGTGGTTATAGATGTTTTTTCTTCTTCTCCACACTCATTTTGCCGTGGTGTTGACTTTCAATCAGGATCTACATTGGTACGAAAAGAAGACGAATCATGCACTATTGATTAAGTTTTTCTCCTAAATAGCATTTTCTTACATAACAAATAAAACAACATCATATTAAAATTCTACACATTTTTCTAATCAAATTTTATATATAATATGTTAAAATTGGAGTTATGGTTTTGAATATATGAATATGAATATATTTTTAAAAGCATTTGAATCGCATTTTTTAAATATTTAACAGGTAAAATAACATCATATTTAGATTGTACGCATTTTTCTAATCAGTTTTCATCTGTAACATGTCTAAATTAGAGTTACGATTTAAAAGATATGGATATTTAAAAAAACCATTTAAATATGTCCAAACATAATAGATGGACGGCGGGTTGATTAACAAAAAGATCAGGGGGTGTTTCTGAAAAAGACGAATCGTTTTTTAACTTAAAATAGAACGGCGGGTTGATTATCTAAAAGTACAAGGGCTTTTATGAAATAAGGAAAACGAACCGTTTTTTCTCACTTAACAGTGTACTGCGGGTTGATTTCAAAGAAGTACAGGGTGTTTTTTGTAAAAATTGCGAACGACGGACGGACAGAAACCAAACTTTCTTTATTATTAGGTAGAGATTACTCCACATACATATGCTCGACATGACCACTCCCAAATCTGTTTTCTTGAACAATCATAGGGGGGGGGGGGGATCCCCACCTGTATTACTCAAATGCCCAAGGGGCGAGTTACATCATAGATTACAACGAGAGGACAGGTACATGCGCCAAGACACGGCCGCCTCACTACTATCGGAGTCTTTAAATCTGAAGACCCAAAGAGTAAAGTCTGAAACCACGTTTCGAAGAGTGTCAAGGGGGGAGTGAATCTCGTTACAAAAAACACGAGCATTCCTAGAGTCCCATAGCTTCCACAGTATGGCGAGGGCGGCGGTAGGCCAAATGCTGATGTCGAGGCCAACCGACGTAGGAGTGTCCCAAATGTGTCCGATGGAGGTAGGAGTCTGAAGGCCCAAAATGGACCAAACTAGTGCAGCACAGGGGCAAAGGAGGGCGAGGCGAGTCGCGTCCTCCCTTGCATGGTCGCACCGAGGGCAAGAAGAGTCATAGGAGATAGTTTTTCGTAGCAAGTTGGCCTACGTACTCAGCCTGTCACACCAAAGAAGCCAACCGAAGATCTTGACCTCGATAGGAGGCTTGGAGCCCCAGATGTGCCCAGCGTTGAGATCAAACTCGTGGTCGGAGGAGAGCAGCGTGTAGGTGCACCTCGAGGAGAACGCGGAGCCATGGGTAAGGAACATGTCATCGGGCGCGTCGTTGGCATGAATATCCTGCAACAAAGACAAAACGTAAGCAAGCTCGATAGAAGCAACATTGTTTAGGCGATTCCGTGGGTTAGCCAGTAAACCAAAATGCATGACTTGAGATACCAGGACGCACGGCGAAGTGGAGTGGGAGAAAATGTGGGGGTAAGTGACGGCGAGGGGAGTAGGAAGCAGCCAAGCATCGAGCCAGAAGAAGGTGAAAGTGCCGCAGTTAGTAAGGACAAAGGAGATTTTTTGAAGTGGGTGAAGTTGGTCGTTCACAATTTTCCGGAGAAAGGAGCGAGGGGTTGTGGGGTTTGTTGGCAAAGTCAAGGGAGTAGTGTTGGAAGAACCAGTTAACCCAAAGCAAGTCAGGCTTTTGAAGAAGTTTGAAAGCAAACTTCATGAGGAGGCAATTGTTTTGGAGAAACCGATTCTTTATGGCTAGACCACCACTGATTTTAGGCTTGCAAACATTTTTCCAAGCCAAATCTGTTTGTATACTCATGGACTTGTAATCTTGGTGCCTATTCCTTTGCACTATCTCTATATTCCACGGTCGCTGGATCAATGCGGTCTGCGGAATCGGCGCGCGTTCGCACTTTGGTCACCGTTGAGCCATTGCGCCGCAGATTGTGTCCGCTTGAAAATGCATGCACGCATGCGTTCTTCGTACTCGGTGAGGTGCAACAGTGAAATTGATTAGCACAGGAGACGGCCTCCCAAGGGATATCATGCTTCTTGCGGATTACATCGACCTCTTTTTTTTTTTGAAGCAACCATATATTTTATTAGACAATCTGTTTACATAGATTACACATATGGTCACCATACGAGACACAAATGCTTGTCATCTTTCTTCATGCGCAACAAGGCGAACCACTCGATGGCGATAACAAGATGGTCCAATGAATTGGAGGAAGGTGTCGTCCGCCCGTGGTGGAGTCAACGAGACAGGTTGACCAAGAGTTGTCTGTATCTCCCGAGGAAGTTCTAGCAGTTGTGCTTATGTGTGCCGCCTGTGTTTCCTCTCATAAAGAAAGAATATTAGGGTATGTACAATGGTGCTATCTTATAAGTGACACGTAGGATAAATGCTGAGGTGGAGTAGAGAAAATTCATAAGGGCATGTACAATGGTTCTAGCTTAAGGATGCCACGTAAGATAAATGATGAGGTGGAGGAGAGAGAAATCATAAGAGAAGGCTTGTCTTATCTTATTTAAGAGAAGACAAGAGATGATAGCTTAGCACAATTTGTCTCACCATGTTTTTAGGAATAACTAATTATTGAAGATAAGGCTAAGAGATGACCCATTGTAGACTTGTTTTTTTGTCATCTCTAATTTACATGCAAAACTTAAGAGAAGACTATCTTAGCAACCATTGTACATGCCCTAAGAAAAGGCTTGTCTTCTCTTATTTAAGATGTGATCTCTTAGCACAATATGTCTCACCATGTTTTTAGAAATAATTGTTATTGAAGATAAGGCTAAGAGATGATCCAGTGTAGATTTTTTTTTTTGCCATCCCTAAATTACATGCAAGACTTAAGATAAAACTGTCTTATTTATCATTGTACATGCCCCGAGGGAATTGAAAACTATCGTTGGCTTGCCAATGCGGTCAATCATTTTTGTTGGCTTAAAAACATATAAAATATTAATCAAGGAAGTGGCGTCCGTATGAGTGTATGAGTGTGTTCCCCTGACACATCAACATTTGTTTAAACACTAACTTACTTGATTTTCTGCGTAAAGAATATCTCTAGCTCATGTTAAAAAGGCCAGTAAAAAGCTGACCAATGACATGGGTTGGCATTGACGCCAGCCAAAACCTGGTATCGGGCGAGACTGGGACAAAACGGCCGTCCAGGAATCACAGCTTGGCGCCTGGGCAAAGCGCACCATTGTAGATGTCTTACGATGATCATAAGCTCTGTTTTTTTTCTGTTTCTTTTGACAACATATCATAAGCCTTTGTAAGTTATGATTTGTTTGAATAAGTAGCTTAATATATCATCAAACATTGACACCTCATATACTTGTTATATTTGAATAGGAAGTAATTTCTTCATTCCTAAATATAAGTCTTTTTAGAGATTCTAATATGGACTAAATATGGTGCAAAATGAGTGAATCTACACTCTAAAATACGTCTATATAATCCGTATGCAGTTCATACTAAAATCTCTAAAAAGGACTTATATTTAGGAATGGAGGAAGTATAACAAAAATATATTTTTCCAAAACACCTAACAAACAGTACATGTATACAATATGTCAATGTTTGTGATATCACCAACTACTTATTCAAACAAGCGGATATCATAACTAACAAAAGTGCTTATGATATGGTGTCAAAAGAAAAACAAAGATGGCTTGATCATCCAATATGGCATCTACAATGGGGGTGCTCAGCCTAGACGTAAATCGCCAGGCAACCCATCCCTTTTTTGTCGCCTTTTTAACGAGTGCCAGCGATTACGTTAGTGCTAAGAAAAGGAGATGCCTTGTACTAAAAATCCACGACAGATGCTTATTGCATCATGAAGCCAACAATCATTTTCATTCCGCTCATATTCCTTCTCCATGAGAGGAAACATAGGCAACACAAGCACAATTGTCATGGATTTTTTCAAAGACAGACATCACCTGCTCAACCCGTCCCGTCGACTTCATTCATGGCGGGGCACCACCTTCTACCACTCCATCCGATCATGCTGCTGCTACCACCAAGCGGTTCATCTCGTTGTGCACAAAGAAAGAGGCTGACTTGATCTGCAGCAGGCCCGGTCCTATGGGTGTGCTACCTGTGCTGGCGCACAGGGCCCCCAAGATTTTGGGGCCTCAATTTTTTTTTTGCAGTTCTACTAAAGCTTCGTAGCTATAGATGGGCCACCAGGTGCACTGCAGACTGCTACGCACGTCATGGGCCTCCTGGCGCACCGCATACACCTACAGCAGCCTCATTCTTAGTGATCTAGAGCCAGCGAATATCGAGGCTCACAAACTAGCAAAGCACGCATTATCCCTTGGGATTGGCCGCCATGCATGGTTGGGCCATCCCAATGACCTTGATTTCGTCCCTGTAAACATTGTGACGGTCTAATAAAGCTTTGCAGTTTGTCTCAAAAAAAAAATCTAGAGCCAGCGAATAAACCTAGCGATCGAGACGAGACCCATTGATCGAACCACCTCTTCTCCCTTCGGCCGTTTCCTTCGACCCTTCGTCTCTTCGTGCGGCGGCTAGGCCCTCCAGCGACGAGCGACTCAGCGAGGCAACGACCAGATCCCTAAAAAGGAGGACGACAGGAGCAAACAGCAACCTGCAGGAACCAGGAAGCAGTGAAGGTTCACACGATCTTCAATTTCTCAAGCCTCGTTGCGTCTACAGCCGGCGTCCGGTCTGGTGACGGTGATCCCGTGAACCCTTCTCCCTTGAGCTTGGTTGTGAGTTTTAATTTCGATCCTTATAGAGTTATAGTCTTGCTGAAAGTTTGTAGTTGTAGCTAATTTTTTGATTTTCACCAATTAGGTGTCTAGCATTGCAAGATCTGAGTCATGTCTTCAGTTAGAAAACATGAATCTGGTTATCAAAAGCGTTTGAAGAAATAAAAGGCCGATGAATTAACTCAGTCTCAGGCTGGAAATATGGACATGTTTGTTATAAAAATACCACGAGTGTCCTCCGATAATTAGTCACTTGAAGCTATTGAAGTCTTATTTGCGCACTACCATGACACAACAAAGACTTACTGATTTGGCCACAAAAGCACTTGAGAGTGAAGTATTGGAGAAGATTGATTATGAGGATATATATTATTCAAGATTTCATTTCAAGCAACACTAAAAGAATGATGTTATTTAAGTAAAGACTTAGACTTTACAACCAAAAATAGGTACGATTCTTGATATTTTCCATTGCTATGTGAGATATTATGATCTTTATATTATATATTACAGTTATAGTTATGTAGTTTTTCTAGTGGGGTAGGGCCCATTTTACAGTTTCGCACCGGGCCTCGAATTTTGCCGGCCCAGCCCTGATCTGCAGGAAGCACGGCGTCTCTATGGAGGTCGTCTCCTCTGCCAAATCACTTTCACCGCCGCCACTGCCTCCTAATCATACACATGGAAAACTTCCTGGTCGAACACTCTGTATTCCAGCAATCCGTGAAAGAGTATTGTTTTCTATTGGTTTTATTAGCTGATTCTCTCTTTTCTTATGTAAAAATTAATGTTATTATTTTCGTACTCCATAATGTCGGCCAAGTTAATTTTGAATACTGAAAGTGTTCAATTTTTTTGAGGATGAAAGTGTTCAGTTATTTGTATATCATCCATGCATGTCCAATCTCTTCAACACTAAACACTACTTCAGGAGTATTGACAATACTTCGTCGTACTTCAGTCTTTACACGGTCTCGGTCCATGTAACAGATATTCCACATGGGCTCCATCACTTGTTGGGTATGTGGGGTTAGAAATATGTTTGCACAAGTAGCACCAATGCCGAATACAAACATAGGACAAAAGGAATGGCCACATGTAGGGTGTAAAACTTATCCTAACAGTGAGGTCGGGCATACATACAAGTTTGCACATTTCCTTACCTGATGGCAACATCAAACAAGTTTTCATGTTACCTTGCACTTGAGATGTTTTAGACCAATTCTATCATGGATTAATCCATCGCCAACAGGTTGGAAAAAATGAAACCAATGATCCAATAAATGGTCCCCGATATCTTCATGAGTAACAAATGAGAAGAATATACACTTACAGCGTCAAAAGAGAAGTCACTATTCGTACCTAGATTTCACTAGTCTGCGAAGTCAAAGAGTTCAATGAGAACGATAAAAAGCCCAATGGTATTGCAACACTAATACCAATTTAAATACAAAAATTGATTCTGGATGTACTCCATCGCATCTTCTACTAGAATATAATGAGCTGGGGAGAATTCAAATGAAATGAGAAATAAATAACATAAAACTGACAGAACAAATGTCATGCACAAGACTAAATATTTACAAGAAATCTACACTCTTATCTTTATTTCTCACATATGAAAGAATATAATCATGGCAAAAAAATAAATAGACTCCTTTAAAATATAGCAGTTTCAAGAAAACAATTATATCATGGGTTAGTTTGACACGTACCATAATATTTATCTAATTAAAATCACATGGTTTCAGTTTATCTTATAACATTACAGATTTTAATAGTTTCTCAGTCTAAACAATAAACATAAACAAAAAAGAATGCAAAGTGCCAGGCCTGGTTTCTCTTTGCCATTGTGTTTATCGCACCATTCTAACAGCCCTAGTATCTACATCATGCAAGATACTACATCTGTTCCTAAATATAAGTCTCTTTAAAGATTACAATAAGGACTACATAAATAATATATACATATTTATTTTGTAGATTCACTCATTTTAGGAAAGGAGGGAGTATACGCTAAGTTATCCTACTAAGGGAATATCCACGGAGAGGAGGAGTGTCAAACGTAAAGACAATTAGTGTAGTAATAATTGTTATGTCTTGCAGAAAGACGAGTCATGCTGCTAAGACACTGTTAAGACGAAGACAGGAAACCAAGATGAAGAGAGCCGGCATCGAAAAGAAATTGCAAGATTCTTTTAACCGGGCAATCCCCCTTTCCATTACTTATAACGGAAATGCATCAATCTGTTACAGAAAGAAGTCTGGGAACAAGGAGAAGGGAGAGCGAGTTCAACGCACTATTAGGAAACCCACCGCACTCGCCCGCCATCTAAACGAGTGCTATGGGGCGAAAACCTAGCAGCACCAGCAAAAATCTAGCCCTATTACAAAGGAGCAAGACAACCACAAGTCTTTAAATGACCCAAGTCTAAAAACCGTAGCTCACTCAACAAACATCTACCACCGAAAGACAAACAGAGCCACTGGGAGTATCTTCTTCATCATCATCAGAGTCCCATTTCGCAAATCTCCTTTTGAGATTGTTTTTACGGTGGTTTCCTTTCTTTTATATTGTGCAGGTCTACAGGCTGGAGACGCCGTCAAACAACTCCGAGCGGGGGCAGAAATTGCTAATCAAGAGAGGAAACCAAGTTTGATAAAACCAAAATGCGCATTTTGAGTTGTTGGATAGTGAACAATCCAAGCATGCAATCGTATGAATAATAATAAAACATAGGCAGTTACCTCAGAACAGAGTTAGATGCACCGGTTTGCCTGGCTGCATAAAAATGGAAATCAATTAGATCAGACTGGCCATCGTTCAGCACCAGTCCTCAACTGATGAGTAAGTCCAGTTCATGGCGCACACAAAGCAGCTGACAAACCAGATCGAAGATGCAAGTCAAAGAAACAAGAAAGCGATTTGTCTGTCTATCTATATTACCCTGCTTGGATATGTGCGAGTTCTGATCTGGACTCTTGACTTCATCGGAGATGGAGTCGTCGGAAACGGCAACTGCGCCGTCCGCGACCGCCTTCGTCGCTGTCGATGGGGAATTTTGGGGGACAGAGTAAGAATTGCGAAGGAGGAGCCGCAGAGACGGGAAATTAATAGGGGAGTACGTGAGGCCACCCGTTCGGCTTCAGCAGGACGCGAGGCAGCCCATTCAACATTGGAGCGCCTAAGGAATTGTTTTTTTTAGAAAATCTGTTTTTCTTGCTCTTCTTCTATTTAGGCCTCCTTTAGTTCATACTAGATCATTGGTGGCGCGCGTTGCCGCGCCCGTTTATTTGTACAATAAATATACGGCCCCATGAAACATATTAAATTTTGCATAAGCATAGATCCATATTAGTTAGTAATCAAGGAAAATATCATAGGTGCAAACTGGATTTGGTATGACAACAGATGAAACAACATACACTTAGTAAATATAGAGTATTGTCAAGACAAATAATAAGCAGCAGCACAAACAAACATGTAGTTGTTGACTCAAATTGTCATAGTAGATTTTATACATGGCACATTGATGAAATCTTCAGATCTCCAAATGTAACATAATGTGCGACAACCAAGAAGAATTAGGCAAGCCTGATGGACCTAGTCATTTGTGAAAAGTGAGCATTAATTATACATGGATTGCCACATGTATAAAATGGGGAAAATGCCTTCAAGAAAAAATGAGCATGTCAGATGTTGATGTAACTGAAGCATGAGGTTTACCTGGAGTGAGTTGTAGAAACAATTAATAGACATTGTCAATACCTTCTGAAGCAAACTCCACAGATGTTGCAATGAAAGAAAACGTATATCACTCGGATTTGAGATGAACTTGGAGGAAAGGATTGTACTATCAATATTAAGCAAACATCACATCTTACTACCAAAGTTGAGGTATTATAAAGGTTAGATGACCATATGGTTCAGAACCTATGAAAATAACTTACATTCACATATGAATCATCCAAGAAACAACCAAAATGTTTCGGTGGATAGGTAAAAAATATTCCCCAAAAGAGAAGAAATTCCATCAGAACCTCTCTAGTTTTTTAGAAAATTGAGATGTGCCAAAATATCTGTTCTAGTTCTAGAGTTGCTGAACATACCAAAAATAATATAACTACTGATCCCTCTTCACTACATAATTGGATTGATCACTCATACTCCCTCCGTTCCTAAATATAAGTCTTTGTAGAGATTTCATTGTGGACAGTTACCAGGAAAATTGGAAGGTGCAACCATGGGAGGCTTTGATGAAACCTAAGATCTATAACAGGCAAGCCTCATAAGCAAATAACCAATTTTAAGATTAACAAACAAAGAAGGTCATCCATGAATCAGTATCTCCTACCATGTACGCACCAGCTGATTCTCCTGCCAGTCCTAAGCGAAATTGTGACAGGAGAGAACTCAGGGCTCAAGCATAAGAACTTTTGTGAATTTATCCAATGATGGCCGCTGCATCCATAGGCGGAGCAGGCTGGTCTTCTAGCTTGCTTCCACCATTGGTGGCTGGGCGACCCTGAGGCACCTCCGATGAACTCTATCTCCTTGTGTCCGCAGGCAAAATTCATGCCTTTGGTTAGCTACACCACAACCACCACACAATTTCAATTTTTGCAACATAAAAAAATGAGATATGGTATGAAAAATAATAATTTCTAAAATTAAACTAAAATTTGAAAATCTAACTAAGTAAATTTCCAAGTATGTCATTTTTTTCTCGGATGAACATTTTAACATATACATGCCCAAGACATAGAGAGATCTAAAACAGGGGCAAGAAACACATCCGTGGAGTTGAATAAAATAGTTAGGCATACATCCATTATGTCTTCAATTCAAACCAGTGCCACCAAGCACATCACCAATAGGAGTACATGTACATTTAGTGACCTGTACATTAGCTATTGGAGATTGAAAACTATAGGATTCCTTCAGCCAATCGAGTAGAACCAGTTGCCACTTCGTACACAAACACCACATGCATCAAATTGGGAAGAAACTATAACAAAAGTCAGAACCCATAATTAACTGGGGGAAAGATGTAAGGAACATAGGAAGAAGGGAGAATCTGAGGCAAGGAAGAAGCCTACGAAATTGAACTGGGCACGAATAATAACAATACCTAAGGCATTGATTCCGTATGGACAGGTGACCATGAGTAATTGAGTTGATAAGCATCAGCTAAAAGCCTACAACTGGAACCGAAACTTCCGTGTGCATAGTCACACCCAAACAGAAGCGTTCTGGAAACATAGTACATAATCTGAACCACAAAACTACACGCAGCCATACTCATTCCGGTCAACCATCTTGACTTAAACATGCCACTAATTCCACACATACAATTGCCGTATCATAAACTAATCAAGGGCGACCAACGCAACCCCCATGACAACCCAGGGTATATCCGCCTCAGAACATCCAATTTGTGTATGTAATCACAAGCATGTTGCAGCATGTCACAGTGAACTCAGTAATAAACCAGGAATTAAAGAATTGGGGGTAGAAGTGTTCCTAAATTCTTTATTTTACGGAGTAGAAGTGTTTCTAAATTCCATGGAGAAAGAAATTGAGTTAAAAGGGTAGATAAAAGGGAGGGGAGACAGGCATAGCTCACAAGATTGAGTGGTGACTTAAACATCAACTATGTCTATCGGAGACTGTCATCGAATTAAGGAGTCAAGGAGGGGAGTGGGGAACGAACAACGAGACAACACACGGGAGAGACTATATAGACGCGCACGGAGTGAAGTAGGAACACAAAGCGACATGGTAACTGACTTGCAATAACCGGCCGTCTGTGAGTTAGTGCATATCGGATCACCGTTAAAGGTTTGTAGCAAACGGCGATTTATTTTCTCAATATTCAGCGAGTCAACTCCAATCGACAGGACATGATTCGTTGCAATCTTCCTGATACATCTTCTGAAGGTTCCTTTTTGCCATCTTCAAACTTGTTGTCCCCATCTTGTCCATACTCTGTATTAAACCCGGGCAAACGTCGGGCCGGGCCGGGTTTCGGGCCGGGCTTGTGAAAGCCCAAACTTCATTTCTCAAGCCCGAGCCCGGCCCGAAGCCCGAAATACTCCCTGTCTTCGAGCCCGAGCCCGGCCCGAAATCAAGCCCGAAGCCCGAAAGCCCGGCCCGAATGCTGTTTTTTAGTACGCGCACGTGCAAGCCCGGCCCGAAGCCCGAAAGCCCGGCCCGAAATATCGAAAAATTGAAGCCCGAGCCCGGCCCGAACTATCTTTCGGGCTGCAAAACAAAGCCCGAGCCCGGCCCGAATGTAAGCCCGACCCGGCCCGGCCCGGGTTTTTCGGGCCGGGCTCGGGCCGGGTCGTCGGGCCGGGCTGTCCATGCCCGGGTCTACTCTGTATAGCTCCGCCATCTAATCATGTACATGTACATTTACACTGCGTTTTTACACACGAGCGAGCTTAACTCGTTTCGCCTGATACAACAAATCAAACTAAGTTATAATTGAACATGTAATCGAGAAAAAACATTTAGAATTACAATTAGATGCCTGATGCAACAGATCAAGCTAAAAAAGACTTTCAGAACCAATCTGTAGTACTGACCTTGCAGTGCAATCTATGTTGGAAATCATGAAGCAAAAATACTTAAGTACTCTACATGATAGAGGCGTTCTCCTCCTGTCCTCGTACTTTCTCCTCCTCACGAATCCAGGGGAAGATATCGTTAATGTAAGGCGGAAGCTGTTGGGGAACGTAGTATTTTAAAATTTTCCTACGATCACGCAAGATCTATCTACCAGATGCATAGCAACGAGAGGGAAGAGTGTGTCTACGTACCCTCGTAGACCGGGAGCGGAAGCGTCAAGTGACGCGGTTGATGTTGTCGAACTTCTTCGCGATCCAACCGATCAAGCACCGAACGTACGGCACCTCCGCGTTCAGCACACGTTCAGCTTGATGACGTCCCACGAGCTCTTGATCCAGTTGAGCTTCACGGGAGAGTTTCGTCAGCACGACGGCGTGGTGACGGATATGATGTGTTCACCGGCGCAGGGCTTCGCCTAAGCTCCGCGACGGTATGACCGAGGTGTGATTCTGTGGAGGGGGGCACCGCACACGGCTAAAACAATTCAACTTGTGTGTCTTTGGGTGCCCCCCTGCCCCCGTATATAAAGGAGCAAGGGAGGAGGGCCGGCCAACCTCTCCTGGTGCGGCTAGGGAAGGAGTCCTACTAGGAATAGGATTGCAATCCTATTCCTAGTAGGATTCACCAAAAGGAAGAAGAGGGAAAGGAATAGGAGAGGTGGCGCCCCCCCAATCCTAGTCCAACTAGGAACCCTAGGTGGGGGCGCCGGCCAGCCCTATGGGCTGCCTCTCTCTTTCCCTTTAGGCCCACTATGGACCATCCCCTCTCGTAGGGGGTTCCGGTAACCCCCTCCGGCAATCCCGATAAATCCGAAACTTTCCCGGAACACTTCCGGTGTCCGAATATAGTCGTCCAATATATCAATCTTTATGTCTCGGACATTCCGAGACTCCTCGTCATGTCCGTGATCTCATCCGGGACTCCGAACTACCTTCGGTACATCAAAACTCATAAACTCATAATACCGATCGTCATCAAACGTTAAGCGTGCGGACCCTACGGGTTCGAGAACTATGTAGACATGACAGAGACTCATCTCCGGTCAATAACCAATAGCGGAACCTGGATGCTCATATTGGCTCCTACATATTCTACGAAGATCTTTATCGGTCAAACCGCATAACAACATACGTTGTTCCTTTTGTCATCGGTATGTTACTTGCCCGAGATTCGATCGTCGGTATCTCTATACCTAGTTCAATCTCGTTACCGGCAAGTCTCTTTACTCGTTCCGTAATACATCATCTCATGACTAACTCATTAGTCATTTGCTTGCAAGGCTTATTATGATGTGCATTACCGAGAGGGCCCAGAGATACCTCTCCGACACTCGGAGTGACAAATCCTAATCTTGATCTATGCCAACACCACGAATACTTTCGGAGACACCTGTAGAGCATCTTTATGATCACCCAGTTACGTTGTGACGTTTGATAGCACACAAGGTGTTCCTACGGTATTTGGGAGTTGCATAATCTCATAGTCATAGGAACATGTATAAGTCATGAAGAAAGCAATAGCAGAAAAACTAAACGATCATAGTGCTATGCTAACGGATGGGTCTTGTCCATCACATCATTCTCCTAATGATGTGATCCCGTTGATCAAATGACAACTCATGTCTATGGCTAGGAAACATAACCATCTTTGATCAATGAGCTAGTCTAGTAGAGGCATACTAGGGACATACTGTTTTGTCTATGTATCCACACATGTACTAAGTTTCCGGTTAATACAATTCTAGCATGAATAAAAGACATTTATCATGATATAAGGAAATACAAATAACAACTTTATTATTGCCTCTAGGGCATATTTCCTTCAGTCTCCCACTTGCACTAGAGTCAATAATCTAGCTCACATCGCCATGTGATTTAATACCGATAGTTCACATCGTTATGTGAATAACACCCATAGTTTACATCACCATGTGACCAACACCCAAAGGGTTTACTAGAGTCAATAATCTAGTTCACATCGCTATGTGATTAATACCCAAGAGTAATAAGGTGTGATCATGTTTTGCTTGTGAGAGAAGTTTAGTCAACGGGTCTGTCACGTTCAGATCCGTATGTATTTCGCAAATTTCTATGTCTACAATGCTCTGCATAGAGCTACTCTAGCTAATTGCTCCCACTTTCAATACGCATCCAGATTGATACTTAGAGTCATCTGGATTTAGTGTCAAAGCTTACATCGACGTAACCCTTTACGACGAACTCTTTATCACCTCCATAATCGAGAAACATTTCCTTAGTCATCCAATTACTAAGGATAATTTTGACCGCTGTACAGTGATCTACTCCTGGATCACTATTGTACCCCCTTGACAAACTCATGGCAAGGTACACAACATGTTTGTTACACAGCATGGCATACTTTATAGAACCTATGGCTGAGGCATAGGGAATGACTTTCATTCTCTCTATATTTTTCTGCCGTGGTCTGGCTTTGAGTCTTACTCAACTTCATACCTTGTAATACAGGCAAGAACCCTTTCTTTGACTGATCCATTTTGAACTTCTTCAAAATCTTATCAAGGTATGTGCTTTGTGAAAGTCCAATTAAGCGTCTTGATCTATCGCTATAGATCTTGATGCCTAATATATAAGCAGCTTCACCGAGGTCTTTCATTGAAAAACTCTTATTCAAGTATCCTTTTATGCTATCCAGAAATTCTATATCATTTCCAATCAACAATATGTCATCCACATATAATATTAGAAATGCTACAGAGCTCCCACTCACTTTCTTGTAAATACAGGCTTCTCCAAAAGTCTGTATAAAACCATATGCTTTGATCACCTCATCAAAGCGTATATTCCAACTCCGAGATGCTTGTACCAGTCCATAGATGGATCGCCGGAGTTTGCATATTTTGTTAGCACATTTTGGATCGACAAAACCTTTTGGTTGCATCATATACAACTCTTCTTTGAGATATCCATTTAGGAATGCAGTTTTGACATCCATTTGCCAGATTTCATAATCATAAAATGCGGCAATTGCTAACATGATTCGGACAGACTTTAAGCATCGCTACAGGTGAGAAAGTCTCATCGTAGTCAACTCTTTGAACTTGTCGAAAACCTTTCGCAACAAGTCAAGCTTTGTGAACAGTAATATTACCGTCTGCGTCGGTCTTCCTCTTGAAGATCCATTTATTTTCGATGGCTTGCCGATCATCGGGCAAGTCAATCAAAGTCCACACTTTGTTCTCATACATGGATCCCATCTCAGATTTCATGGCTTCAAGCCATTTTGCGGAATCTGGGCTCATCATCGCTTCCTCATAGTTCGTAGGTTCATCATGGTCTAGTAACATGATTTCCAGAACTGGGTTGCCGTACCACTCTGGTGCGGAACGTACTCTGGTTGATCTACGACGTTCAGCAGAAACTTGATCCGAAGTTTCATGATCATTATCATTAACTTCCTCACTAATTGGTGTAGGAATCACTGGAACAATTTCCCGTGATGTACTACTTTCCAATCCGGGAGAAGGTACAATTACCTCATCAAGTTCTACTTTCCTCCCACTCACTTCTTTCGAGAGAAACTCTTTTTCTAGAAAGGATCCGTTCTTAGCAACGAATATCTTGCCTTCGGATCTGTGATAGAAGGTGTACCCAACATTTTCTTTTGGGTATCCTATGAAGATTTACTTCTCCGATTTGGGTTCGAGCTTATCATGTTGAAACTTTTTCATATAAGCATCGCAGTCCCAAACTTAAAGAAATGACAGCTTAGGTTTATCGTCAAACCACAGTTCATACGGTGTCATCTCCACGGACTTAGATGGTGCCCTATTTAACGTGAATGTAGCTGTCTCTAATGCATAACCCCAAAAGCGATAGTGGTAGATCGGTAAGAGACATCATCGATCGCACCATATCTAATAAAGTACGGTTATGATGTTTGGTCACACCATTACACTGTGGTGTTCCAGGTGGCGTGAGTAGTGAAACTATTTCACATTATTTTTACTGAAGGCTAAACTCGCTAACTCAAATATTTTATCTCTACGATCATATCGTAGAAACTCTTATTTTCTTGTTACGATGATTCTCCACTTCACTCTGAAATTCTTTGAACTTTTCAAATGTTTCAGACTTGTGCTTCATTAAGTAGATATACCCATATCTGCTCAAATCATCAGTGAAGGTCAGAAAATAACGATTCTCGCCGCGAGCTTCAACACTCATTGGCCCATATACATCAGTATGTATGATTTCCAACAAATCTGTTGCTCGCTCCATAGTTCCGGAGAACGGAGTTTTAGTCATCTTGCCCATGAGGCATGGTTCGCAAGCACCAAGTGATTCATAATCAAGTGATTCCAAAAGTCCATCATTATGGAGTCTCTTCATGCGTTTTACACCAATATGACCTAAACGGCAGTGCCACAAATAAGTTGCACTATCATTATTAACCTTGCATCTTTTGGCTTCAATATTATGAATATGTGTATCACACGATCGAGATCCAACAAACTATTTTCATTGGGTGTATGACCATAGAAGGTTTTATTCATGTAAACAGAACAACAATTATTCTCTAACTTACATGAATAACCGTATTGCAATAAACATGATCAAATCATATTCATGCTCAACACAAACACCAAATAACACTTATTTAGGTTCAACACTAATCCCGAAAGTATAGGGAGTGTGCGATGATGATCATATCAATCTTGGAACCGCTTCCAACACACATCGTCACTTCACCTTTAACTAGTTTCTGTTCATTATACAACTCTGATTTCGAGTTACTACTCTTTAGCAACTGAACCAGTATTAAATACCGAGGGGTTGCTATGAACACTAGTAAAATACATATCAATAATCTGTATATCAAATATACCTTTGTTCACTTTGCCATCCTTCTTATCCGCCAAATATCTAGGGCGGTTCCACTTCTAGTGACCATTTCCTTTGCAGTAGAAGCACTTGTTTCAGGCTTGAGTTTAGCTTTGGGTTTCTTCATGGGAGTGACAACTTGCTTGTCATTCTTCTTGATGTTCCCCTTCTATCCCTTTGCCCTTTACTTGAAACAAGTGGTCTGGTTAACCATCAACACTTGATGCTCTTTCTTGATTTCTACCTTCGCCGATTTCAGCATCATGAAGAGCTTGGGAATTACTTTCGTCATCCCTTGCATATTATAGTTCATCACAAAGTTCTACTAACTTGGTGATAGTGACTAGAGAACTTTGTCAATTACTATCCTATCTGGAAGATTAACTCCCACTTGATTTAAGTAATTGTAGTACCCAGACAATCTGAGCACATGCTCACTGGTTGAGCTATTCTCCTCCATCTTGTAGGCAAAGTACTGTCAGAAGTCTTATACCTCTTGACACGGGCATGAGTATGAAATACTAATTTCAACTCTTGGAACATCTCATATGCTCCGTGGCGTTTCAAAACGTTTTTGAAGTCCCGGTTATAAGCCGTAAAGTATGGTGCACTAAACTATCAAGTAGTCATCATATCGAGCTTTTGTCAAAACGTTCATAACGTCTACATCTGCTCCTGCAATAGGTCTGTCACCTAGCGGTGCATCAAGGACATAATTCTTCTGTGCAGCAATGAGGATAATCCTCAGATCACGGAACAATTCCGCATCATTGCTACTAACATCTTTCAACTTAGTTTTCTCTAGGAACATATAAAAATAAACGGGGAGCAACATCGTGAGCTATTGATCTACAACATAGATATGCTAACACTACCAGGACTAAGTTCATGATAAATTAAAGTTCAATTAATCATATTACTTAAGAACTCCCACTTAGATAGACATCCCTCCGGTCATCTAAATGATTACGTGATCCAAATCAACTAAACCATGTCCGATCATCACGTGAGATGGAGTAGTTTCAATGGTGAACATCTTATGTTGATCATATCTACTATATGATTCACGCTCGACCTTTCGGTCTCTAGTGTTCCGAGGCCATATCTGCATATGCTAGGCTCGTCAAGTTTAACCCGAGTATTCTGCGTGTGCAAAACTGGCTTACACCCGTTGTATTTGAACGTAGAGCTTATCACACCCGATCATCACGTGGTGTCTCGGCACGACGAACTTTCGCAACGGTGCATACTCAGGGATAACACTTATACCTTGAAATTTAGTAAGGGATCATCTTATAATGCTACCGTCGTTCTAAGCAAAATAAGAAGCATAATAAGATAAACATCACATGCAATCAAAATATGTGACATGATATGGCCATCATCATTTTTGTGCTTTTGATCTCCATCTCCAAAGCACCGTCATGATCACCTTCGTCACCGGCGCGACACCTTGATCTCCATCGTAGCATCGTTGTCGTCTCGCCAACTATTGCTTCCTCAACTATCGCTACCGCTTAGTGATGAAGTAAAGCAATTACATGGCGATTGCATTTCATACAATAAAGCGACAACCATATGGCTCCTGCCAGTTGCCGATAACTTTACAAAAACATGATCATCTCATACAAAACCGTATAACTCATCATGTCTTGACCATATCACATCACAACATGCCCTGCAAAAACAAGTTAGACGTCCTCTACTTTGTTGTTGCAAGTTTTACGTGGCTGCTACGGGCTTTAGCAAGAACCGTTCTTACCTACGCATACAAAACCACAACGATGTTTCGTCAAGTATGTGTTGTTTTAACCTTCACAAGGACCGGGCGTAGCCACACTTGATTCAGCTAAAGTGAGAGAGACAGACACCCGCCAGTCACCTTTAAGCAACGAGTGCTCGTAACGGTGAAACCAGTCTCGCGTAAGCGTACGCGTAATGTCGGTCCGGGCCGCTTCATCTCACAATACCGCCGAAGCAAAGTATGACATGCTGGTAAGCAGTATGACTAGTATCGCCCACAACTCATTGTGTTCTACTCGTGCATATCATCTACGCATAGACCTTGCTCATGATGCCACTGTTGGGGAACGTAGTATTTTAAAATTTTCCTACGATCACGCAAGATCTATCTACCAGATGCATAGCAACGAGAGGGAAGAGTGTGTCTACGTACCCTCGTAGACCGGGAGCGGAAGCGTCAAGTGACGCGGTTGATGTTGTCGAACTTCTTCGCGATCCAACCGATCAAGCACCGAACGTACGGCACCTCCGCGTTCAGCACACGTTCAGCTTGATGACGTCCCACGAGCTCTTGATCCAGTTGAGCTTCACGGGAGAGTTTCGTCAGCACGACGGCGTGGTGACGGATATGATGTGTTCACCGGTGCAGGGCTTCGCCTAAGCTCCGCGACGGTATGACCGAGGTGTGATTCTGTGGAGGGGGGCACCGCACACGGCTAAAACAATTCAACTTGTGTGTCTTTGGGTGCCCCCCTGCCCCCGTATATAAAGGAGCAGGGGAGGGAGGCCGGCCGGCCCTTCCTGGTGCGGCTAGGGAGTGGACTCCTACTAGGAATAGGATTGCAATCCTATTCCTAGTAGGATTCACCAAAAGAAGGAAGAGGGAATGGAATAGGAGAGGTGGCGCCCCCCCCCCAATCCTAGTCCAACTAGGAACCCTAGGTGGGGGCGCCGGCCAGCCCTATGGGCTGCCTCTCTCTTTCCCTTTAGGCCCACTATGGACCATCCCCTCTCGTAGGGGGTTCCGGTAACCCCCTCTGGCATTCCCGATAAATCCGAAACTTTTCCGGTATACTTCCGGTGTCCGAATATAGCCGTCCAATATATCAATCTTTATGTCTCGGACATTCCGAGACTCCTCGTCATGTCCGTGATCTCATCCGGGACTCCGAACTACCTTCGGTACATCAATACTCATAAACTCATAATACCGATCGTCATCAAACGTTAAGCGTGCGGACCCTACGGGTTCGAGAACTATGTAGACATGACCGAGACTCATCTCCGGTCAATAACCAATAGCGGAACCTGGATGTTCATATTGGCTCCTACATATTCTACGAAGATCTATTATCGGTCGGAACCGCATAACAACATACGTTGTTCCTTTTGTCAACGGTATGTTACTTGCCCGAGATTCGATCGTCGGTATCTCTATACCTAGTTCAATCTCGTTACCGGCAAGTCTCTTTACTCGTTCCGTATCACATCATCTCGTGACTAACTCATTAGTCTTTTGCTTGCAAGGCTTATTGTGATGTGTGTTACCGAGAGGGCCCAGAGATACCTCTCCGACACTCGGAGTGACAAATCCTAATCTTGATCTATGCCAACACCACGAATACTTTCGGAGACACCTGTAGAGCATCTTTATGATCACCCAGTTACGTTGTGACGTTTGATAGCACACAAGGTGTTCCTACGGTATTCGGGAGTTGCATAATCTCATAGTCATAGGAACATGTATAAGTCATGAAGAAAGCAATAGCAGAAAAACTAAACGATCATAGTGCTATGCTAACGGATGGGTCTTGTCCATCACATCATTCTCCTAATGATGTGACCCCGTTGATCAAATGACAACTCATGTCTATGGCTAGGAAACATAACCATCTTTGATCAATGAGCTAGTCTAGTAGAGGCATACTAGGGACATACTGTTTTGTCTATGTATCCACACATGTACTAAGTTTCCGGTTAATACAATTCTAGCATGAATAAAAGACATTTATCATGATATAAGGAAATACAAATAACAACTTTATTATTGCCTCTAGGGCATATTTCCTTCAGAAGCGCGGAGGCTGTCTTGAACAGAATCGTCATGTAACCAGCGAGCTGACGAGTTGCGCCACTCGAGGTCGAGGTCGTCCAAGGTCTCTGTTCCTCAAGGACGAGTTCAGGGGAGCCCTAATGCCTGCTGGAGCAATAGATTGCAATTGGCATACCAGATCCTCTCATCTCCTCTTCTCCTCTTCTGAAATCCGACCAATTTCTGAAATCTAACCCTCTCATCTCCTCTTCCACCAAGACGGATACCAGATCGAGTAAGTGAACCTATCAAAAAAATAGTGGATGCCTGGAAGGGGGAGAGACACATACCTGTAGAGGATGGACCTAACATCGCTGGTGAGATTTTGTGCCTTGATCACAGGGGCATTCGATGTCGCCATCGCCATGATCTCTGATTTTTGGTGCGAGATTTGGAGCTCGTAGCGATCCAGGCGGCTCGACTTGGACAGAGATGTGCTAATTTGCAACTCACTCCAGCGGCAAGCCCATGGTTGCCATTTTCCGTCGTCTCTCTCTGTACGGAGGTGACCTCACCCGGCGATCGACATCAAGGCCTTGGCCGAGATGGGGAGAGGTGTGGGGGCACGGAGAGAGGTGGGATGCGGGTCGCGGTGGGGAGGAGAGGGGGCGGGGCGCGATGGTGGACAGAGAACCATATCGCGACAGCCCGTTTGGCATCGGACGTCAACCCGCATCAATGACCTCCGATTTTGTTCTCAGAATAGCGGCCCACACAGGAGATGCATCCACGGCCAGTAATGATCAGTCTATGCCATCAGACGGCCGAAATCAATGGAGGCGTGAGAGAGCTGGAAAAGTGTTCGGTTATAATGTCTTTAAATGATAGGAATTTTATAGGAATAGAAAAATCATAGGAAGTGAGATGACATGCATCTCAATTCCTATAGAGAAAGAGATGCCATTTGGTGCATAGGATAGGATTTTTTCCATTGAGTTTAGGCTAATATCTTTTTTCCAAAATATGAAGGACTGATTTCTATCCTACATAGGAATAGAAATCCATTCCTATAAACCAAAGGGCTTCAAAGGAATTTTTTCCTTACAAATCCTATCCTATAAAGTCCCTATAAAATTCCTACAAACCAAAGGATTATCGATTGTCTTCCATCCAGAGAACTCCTAATCGGTGCCTTCTGCACCGGTTAGGAGTTTTGGCGCCATTAACCCGCAGCCATGTGTTGGCCCATTCACACGCACCACGCAGTCGCTTCACTAGGGCGGGTTTGGTTCTTCGGTCGATGGTTGACATGTCGACAGTTGACTTTCAGTTGACCGATCAACCAAAATCGGGTCGATTTTGAAATACATCCCCTCTAGCTATAGGCCGAAACCACGCTCAAGTGCTTCTACAAGTTATTTCTTATTCGAAAGTTGGACGCTTTTTTAGATAAAGCCGTCCCTATTATGCTCACCATCAACTGATAATAGTTTAGCTTCAGCGGAAGGATGGAGAATCAGGAGAACATGGGGGGGGGGGGATGAAGTAGGGAGCCATCGAATTATGAGTCAATACACTTGCTAGCTAACGTTAGATCATCAAAGATCTGGTTCTATTTCATAATACCTTTTGCCTCTTTCCTAAGGGATCCAATCAGAAGGAATTCCATCGCTTTGCTCATGATAGTTGGTCAAGTTCCCTTTTCCTTTTTTTTGTTGAGTTTTGCCTCTCCACCTTTCCTTGTCTCCATTCTGACTGATTCGCTTCTTCACGCAAGCACTTGGTTCGCCAGCTTCCCGAATCGGCATCATCATGAGATAGTCGGTGGAGACTTTCCTCACCTATTTGCTCTGATACGCTCTGCTCAAACCGCGAGTTATCCATGCAACGTACAAGTACTGTGTACTGATAGCGTGATATGACTGCGGGTCTGCCAGGAGACCATTCTTACGATACTATCTCCTCGCTTTAGGTCTTGCTTCTTACTAATTAAAGGGGTTATGACACTCTGAGTCCATTGAAGGAATGGACAGAGACATGCAACAAAGTACCGATTTGACTACCGATAAAGAGCAGAGCTGGAGACAAGATGCCTAGGAACCAATAGGCCAAATAGGGGGGAAAGCACAACACCTAGGAACAAGAATCAACAACACCTTTTCCTTTCTCGAAAGCAAAATGATGCATGGAATAAAATCCACACTATCCATTCCGAATTTTTGGATGAAAGATTATTATTATTGTTATCACCTTTCACGCTAGCTTCCCCTTCGCTTGAAGCTTGCAATCCTGGACGGTGATGGCATCTTTTTTCTTTGGGAGGAGAGTGATGGATGACTAGCTTAGCCTTCAAACATAAAAGCCATTGCTATAAAAGTCATTTTGACACTTTTTTCCTATTTTTAAACTCAAATTGATAAAGCCACATGGCGAGTAGAAATAGTTTTGAGTTTCTGGTCTGTTTTCTTTTGAGAATCAAACCTCTAATTGGTTTTTGCTAAAAAAAACTGAAAAGACTCGCGAATTCAAAAACTTTCATGGATTTGAAAAAGGTTCACAAAAAATTAAGTAGTTCACAAATTTTCTTAAAAAGTTAAAAGGTTTTGAAAAATGTTCAGTATTTCTTAAAAAGTATGCGTATGTGAAAAATGTTAATCGATATTGAAAAAATCACGAATTTGAAACACACCCCTGTTTTTAAAGAAAATCACAAATTTCATAAAAGTTGATGACTTTGAAAAGTACACAATTTAAAAAATTCACAAAAATGAAAAAAGTTCATGAATCTGAAAAAACAAGTTCACAAAGATGAAAATAATCATAATTAAAAAAATCTGGAATTTGAGAAAAGTTCACGGAGTTGAAAAAATGTACTAATAATTTGTAAAAAAAGGAAAATAATCAAGGCTACTACACCGTCCTGATGGAGATCAATCATCGTACAAGAGACTTCATTGAAGCTCGTTTCTACATGAAGGACATTTGTCAAACACTCTCGTTCATGATCTAGCTTGAAATTGCATTAATGTTATTAATGGACGCCATCTCTAGCTCCAAACTCCCCTAACATTGTTATTGTACCCAATGTGATTGAGCAATAAAGCGTTAGACTACCCATAAAAGTTGACTTTATGTATAAAAAAATTGGCCGCTTGTTGTGTACAGCACAATACATGTATGTATGTGTTAACTTTTCTCGCGGGGAAAACCGTCGTCCACTACATATTCGCTTCATCTAACAAACATTTGTTTTGACGACTTAAGAAAAACATTTAAAATACTATTAACTAATTCAGAATTTAATATACATGCATTTAGAAACAGTTTCTCGACAACTGTATTTTTTTTTAAAAAAAATATGAATTTTAAAAAGCAATAGTTTTTTCAATAGTACAATATTTCAAAAAATATTCTGAGTGTGAAGATTTCTAACATGTTCAAAAATGACACGAATTTAGAAGATATTCATTAATTCAGAAAATACCAATGAATTCTTAATATCCTCATGAATTTTACCAAAATATTCTTGAATTTTAAGAAAATATTCACAAATTAAAAATGGTTGTGTATTTTTTATGTATTCCAAAAACTCATAAATTAAAAAATGTTCACTAATTATTAAAAATGATAATGAAAATTCAAAAGTTTTAGTTACTTATAAAATCTTTTAAAATTTTGTAGAATTATTTCCCAATTTACAAAACAGTTCATAGTTCTAAAAATGATAAAGAACTTGTATAAATCCCAAAAAAAACATGATCTGAAAAAGTACATGAATTTTTAGAAGGAAAAAAAATCATGAACCCTATATACCTAAGAGAGTCATCTCAACTAACTTATTTATCTTAACATGCAAGCATGTCAGCTCATCATACAACCATGAACGGGATAAGGTCCATCTCAACATGCAATCCTGCATAGGAAAGAATCAGCACAAAATTCAATTATGCATGGGAAAATGTTTCCCACTCAATTATTCTACTTACATTCAATAAATACTTTTACAACCATACATAATCAAATATAATAAGTCGTATGTAGTTTTAATTTTGGCTCTAATGTTATGAGCACAATTTTTCATCAACCAATTCCCGCAGCACCCAGTGGGGTATCATCTAGTTTAGAATATGGTAATGAATTTGAATAATAAAAGGGTAAAAATAGAACCCAAAAGAACAAAAAATAAAAATATAGAAAACTACTCCCTCCGTCCCATAATATAAGAGTGCGTTCCTATATTGAGAATAATATAGGAACACACTCATATATTATGGGACAGAGGGAGCGCGTTCCTATATTATGGGACGGAGAGAGTAGAAAAAACTATAAATAATTTTTTTGGCCAAAAAGTGGTGTGTGTTTCAAACCAAATTTGAAGTGTTCCCCGTAATATGGTGGGGGATAGGATTTTCCAATTTTCTGTAGGCACCATCGTAACCTTTTCCTTCTTTCATCAATCACAAGTTGGTACTTCAATGTGTCTTTTGGCCCAAATGATATGAATACCTAACATGTTTCAATTTGCAAAGAAATATAAGAGTTTTTAGATCACTACTTCAGTGATCTAAACACTTATATTTCTTTAGAGAGGGAGTAAATAGATCATACAAGGAGACATGAAAATAGGCGAGGACAGACACGACTCCGCGTGTGCACCTTCCATGATGTAGCATACATTTAATGAACTAGTCATGTGTATACAAACCACATACATACACAAATACAGTACATGCTGGTTGTACGTAGCAAACATCAACCATTCACAGAGCTTCGCATGAAGTCGTCACCAGATCCACCGCGTAAACTAAGCCCAGCTGAGAGCCTAAGATGCTCAGGTTTCTTGTGCTGCTAGTCGCCCAGAGATGATTAAGTTTTACATCTAGCGCGAGCTCTCGCATTTTTCTGGATTTATTTTAGCCTTTTCCAGCGATGTCGTTCCTTCAGTGAAATGATGTTTTCATCGACTATAAGGAGTCTGTGACGACTTCATCAACCTCAAAAAAATTAGCACAGTCTCTTAGTGGTGCTCATAGGGGTAAGCTATGTGTCCATGTGTTTATAATGACAAGTGTTCATACAAAGAAAGTACAATGGCAGAAACATCACGACCATTACATCATTTATAATGACATAACCAAAACAACACCATGACTATAAAATCGCCCAAGTAGGCGCTATCCACGCGACACCAAGCAACAACCACGACCCAAAGTTCTAAAGACTCACACCCTATAGCAACCAGAAAGCGGTACATAGCCCGACTTAAAGACCCCCGTCCTTATATCTCCCTGCCATGGTGGCATCCATATTGTTATGTTTGTCATTATGGGGGGGGGGGGGCAGGAGTTTGCACCGAGTTGGTGTTCAACATTTTGGCCGCTTCCCACTTATCCCATGTAACCTAGTTCATCATACAGATAATATGCACATTTACTCAGTTGTTTTCTACTTAGGTTCCATGGCTCATTGGGCCCAGAGAGGTTCAGTCATATGGTATTTTAGTTATTTATCTTAGTATTGTGTTGTCACACACGTCACAAGTCCTCGTGATGGGAATGACTTAAGTGGGCGGCAAAAACAAACAATTAACAAACTAGAGACCATCATGATGATCACCATTCTTACCATGCTACAGTTTGACAAATTCAGAATTTTCTATTTATTCAATCCAAATTACAATACAACTTTTGCTTTCAACCAATACAACCACCTGGTCCACCATAGTTGAATGTATAACCCTTCTTAAATTCCAGAAATAAATCATTTGCATCATAACAATCTTTCCTATCAACTAACTTGACCATCCCAGTGTAACGGGGGTCAAAAGCTTGACCCTTTGAGTTGTATTTCTTAATGTGATTGAAGTAGGCAGATTTCTTCTCATCATAATCGGGCAAGTGTCCACTACCCATTGGTGGACCATGTGCATTCTTTAGGTAATTCACGAATCCAGTCAATGCTTGTATACGTGGTGTTTCAGGGCAAAGCTCCTTCGGGAAATGTCCCAAGAATGATGGCGTTTCTAAATCATGACGGTACACCACCCAATCTCCAGAATTTGGATCCTGTAGTCAATGAGGGACTGATGAAATCCACGAACAATAAATTTCATGCACAAGAAGAGTATAAGAAAGTTTTAATTAGCAAAAATCTTGGATGAAATATATTTTCCTAGAACCTAAAGTTCAATATTTGTATAATATAATACCATATAACTGAAATCCTTCTTTGTTAATTTTAATTTTG
Source organism: Secale cereale (assembly GCA_902687465.1). Taxonomy (NCBI): domain Eukaryota; kingdom Viridiplantae; phylum Streptophyta; class Magnoliopsida; order Poales; family Poaceae; genus Secale; species Secale cereale. The sequence goes on from LR738710.1 coordinate 936,603,802, forward strand.
CATTCTTAAGTAGTTGCAACCACCCTGTTTTTCCTATTCATGTTGGCACTGCCACATTAGCAAGTCATGCATGTTAGTTCTAAGTTTTTTTGCGCTACTTTCATTGTATAGGTGCAATCATGCCACATCAGCAAGTCATGTGTGATGGGCAAAAGTTATATTTTTCATAGTACTTATTTTTTCAACCCTTGCATCCCTGCCAAATCAGCAAATCATGCATGTCCCTCATAGTTTGCAATTTTTCACATAAATATTTAGGTTGTCACTAATGTTATATGTGTTGGACACTCGGAGATTACGTATGTAATTCATTTTCACTTTTTTTTGTTACAAACAAGGCATTCTGTTAACTCTAATGCAAATGCTATTCTTATACTATCTATTTATGCATTTTGTTCGACGAGATTCCTGCAACAATGCGCGAGAAATGGTAGAAAATTTATAAGCTTATATAGTGATCTTGTTGACTAGGAAGAATGTTGCACCTTGTTGAGGCTAAGCCTGATGTAGTGATCTTGTTTGCCATAAATTGATGGAGGAGAAATGGCTTGTCCCGGCACTAGCTCGGCTCCACGTGCAGGAACAAATCCTCCACATTGTGAGTTGTAGCACCCCTTTGATCTCGAGTCCTTCTAAGTAATAAAAAAGGGAACATGTAGTATAGTTAATTTAAAGAGACTAATACTTGGTATGATAATGTCTCAAACTATTACAAAATACATCTAGACTATATAGGGACAACAATAATATATAAGTTGTTTGAATGACACTGATAACACTTACGGTCCAATATGTAAAGAAGCGAATATCTCTGTTGTGGTACAAAGAGGGGGAAATCTGCAAGGAAAATCATATTATGAAATAGTAGTTCATCCAAAAGAATTTGAGTTTACTAGGATAGGTGATATGTTTGTACGTGAAAGCCGGCTTGAATTAAGCTGTAGTGTCCTCCATCTTGACAATAGATCTGTATGGATGCTCCAGATTCTTGAGAGTTTTCTATATTTGGTGAGGCCCATATACTCATTTCAGTTCGAAGGCCGTAGAATTGTCCCGGCATGGTGTGCCACATTGCATACTTGCGACAGAAATTATGCCTCAAATTAGTGAATAACTAGAAAAACTATGGAGCACGACATAATAAACAAGTGAGGGTCTACCTTCTTGGCCATGATACGAGGTTCTCCTACAAGACGTATACAATCAGGATTTTTTTTCATGCTCCTTTAGTAATAATCTAGATTTTGTTGGCCTTGTTGAGTGTATGTCATAATGGATCTAGCTTTCTGCATGGATTGTGGTGTCATTCCTATGCAATTAGACCTTTTGTGGTCATGCATGCAATGCTATAAGTCATATGGTTTCTTTGATGGTGTTGCTCGGGTGCTTGGGTTGACTAAATCTTCTATCCTTCACATAGCAGGTGTAAAACCAAATTTGACTCTCTCTACCCCTCTCCCTCTCTCTCTATCTATATATACCTCTGTGATAGGTGTGAAGTGTATTGCTAGTATAGTGTTGGCATGTGAGGATACGTCTCAAATATAGTATGGCTTTGTTCCTTTCATAATCTATTTGTTTTTGGTGTTCTGGTAGCATGTCTTGTTTACAATGCTCATCACCATCGTGACCTATATGTAGGGCTTCAAGCCTAGTTCATTTAGGTGTATGCCTTTGTAGGTTGTCTTTATGTACCTCCTTGCCTCTCTGACCACCAACCATAATTAACCATGACGAACTATGGTTTAGGTGGATCATTAAATGTGGATTTCTATTGTTGTATCTCAATGATTTAAAGTTGTGATGCTCACGTTGAAAACTATACCTTGAATTTGCTTTTTATATTTATCACATGTCATCATGGCATACATTGTGATTTTTATTATGGTCAATGCTCATAAAGAAATCAACAAACATCTAAAATCTAACACATGAAAAAGTAGATAAAGACATGTCCATAGAGGGGAAAAGAAAGAGTGAGAAAGCGTACATGAGAAATAATATTGCTCCCCTCATCCGTGAAATCAGTTCTCCACGGAAATTGGAAATGTTTAGGACTTAGAAGACTGGTGTTCTGCATTGGAAATGTTAGTGCATGGTTAGTCAACATATATAATTAACATACAAAGTCTCCGAAATATATAAGTATTAGTTTCTACTTGTGGTGTCCTAAATTTTAGTTGGGCACATACGTAATGTAGAGTAGTTACTAATGATTGCAACCAATAGTAATTGTCAAGATTAACTAGCCAGATAGATGCAAGAATTGTATGAATGCATAAACCACTCCACAAGAATTGCATGTGTAAAAATATAAAGTAAGATGTTTCTTACCTTCTCATTCTTCTGTAGATTTCCATCCATGTCTATTGATTCAACCAGGGTGAGGTAGCAAGGTCTAAACAAAAAACACAGTAAGACCAATATGGCAACATAATCACCACCCATTCGTATATAGGAATTGTGTTCCTTTCGATGAAGCACGTAACTATGTGTTTCCTTACGTACTTGTATATCATTTGGAGAACACAACTTATATAGAGTTGGGCCCCGTTCTTATTTTGGAAAGCTTTAAATGGCATCGTATTAATGATTCACTCAACATTTAATGAGTAGCTATCCGGTGCACCATTATTTCTGAATATGGATATAAATCAATTATTCAATCAATGTTCATTTACTATGGGCTTGGTTTACATCCAATTGATGATTGCTTGGTACCTATCTTTTCATATGGATACACATCCATTTATACATCAATACTTATCAATAATGGACTTGAGTTACATCCAAAGAATGGATGCATGACGATCTATATTTTGTATATGGAAATAGAAGCTATTTAGGCTTCCTATATCGTTCAACCACGAGGCATCCCAAAATGGATTCCTTTCTCCATTACCAACAGTGGTGGTGGTGAGGGAATAGAAAAGATCCATACCATATTCATCTCAAGGGTTGCCTGAACCAACCCAAATATTCGAGAGGTCATGCCATCTATACCAAGGTCATCTCAAGCGGAGAGCTCTACCAAATTTGTCAAGATGCCGCACTTCAAGACCCCCAAGGCGGGTTGGACAGAAAACGGTTTCCCAATTTACCTTGCACTTATAGCTCATGACCTTATAGGTTCCCGACTAAAGGAAGGCGCACCAAATCTTGATCATGCTCTTGAGGATGGGTGGGGAACGACTAGAGGTGTTAGGTTTTGGATGGCTTGCGAGGTGATGATCGACTTAACAAGTGCACCGTGGCCCACCGAGGTGATCTGCATGCCCTCCCATGGCACAACCTTATTTGCGATTTTGTCCTCAAGGTATTGAAAATCGACCCGCCTAAGCTGCCAAACAGATAGAGGGAAGCCCAACTATCCCATTGGGAAGGAGGATCTCATGGTAGGCAGCCTGTCGGAGATGACATCCAAATCCAAGTGGCTACGCCGAATGGGCACCACCGAGTGGAAGTTTGTTTACACCCCATCATCTCACCGAACCCCTATAGTATGCGTGCAAAGTTTTGGATGTCCTCCTTAAATGGTGCCACACACAATAACTGCACCACTGCATAAAGCGAGCTCTAGAAGATGGTTCTGCGACCCTAATCTTTTAAGAAGGCCAAGGCTCATGGCCAAGTTGAGGATCTGCTAAAGGCCTGAAGTTGGTCGATGGCAATTACAAAGAGTAGCGGAGAGAGCAGTCCATGCTGCCTAAGTCCTCCCGTGAGCGATGGGGGACCCGTAACCTCATTAAGGAGGACACTCAAAGAGGATATGTGGAGAAGGGTTGTGATCCAATCATGAAATGTGCTAGGGAAGCCTTTCGTTTGAAGAATGCCAAGAATGTAGCGCCAACGCACCGAATCAAATGCTTTCGGGATGTCAAGCTTGAAGAGAAGTGTTGGGGTCCTGTTTTTGTGAAGCTAGTGGGCAAGGTTCCTAACATACATTATCATAGACCTTCTCCTCTTAATGAAGGAACTTTTGATGTTGGAGACGAGATCGCTCATAAGGGGGCAAAGCCAAGTGGCAACGATCACAACGATGGTTTGGATGAGACTAGTGAGTAGTGGGTCTAAACTCGGTGATGTCTTCCGTCCCATCCTTCTTAGGTAAGAAGAGCACAATATTCATGGAGTCGGGCCAATGTAAGTTTGCAACGTGTAGGTTGGAAAAATTATGAATCACATTCATCGCCCCCACATTAAGGATGTTCCAACAACTCTTAAATAAAAGCAGCGGTGAATCCTTCCCGGTCGGGTGCCTTGTCACTCGGCATGCATTTGATCAATGGTGCTCTTGGCCTCCTCGGTGAATGGATCATAGGTGCCCTCTTAGTCGGTGTGCACTAAATTTAGATCCTCCCAATTAAAATCTTGAGTTCTCGCACGACCTCTACTAATGACATTGGAATAACGATCATGGACAATTGTTTCCTTCTCCAAGTGGCTTGTTCTTTAGCCTATGGGTGTAGTTTTTGTGTCGTCTCACATTGTCCCTAAGAGCAAGTACAATAGAGCTGAGTCAGCGGGCTATAAGGAATAAACTAGTATATTTATGCTTAGTTGGAGAAAAGAGAAGAGGAGAGAGAAGGTAAGCGGGCTCTTCGTGAAGAGCCAGCTCTAGGACGTGCTCCTAGGCACTTTGTGAGAATGAAAGGTGGGCCACATAATAAAAAAGTAATACACTCTTTTGGTCTACTATTGTACATGTTGGCTATAAGATGAGCTGTAGATGACATGTCACTGGCTTATAGCCAACAGCTGGCTATACTATTAACCATGCTCTAAGATACACTCCCTCCGTCCGGAAATATTTGTTGGACAAATAGATGTATCTAGACATATTTTAGTTCTACGTACATCCATATTTATCCATTTCTGCGACAAGTAATTCGGGGCGGAGGGAGTAGAAAATTTTAGTGTTATGCGGGTGCATTGCTTCTCGCGTACCCTTTCCAAGATAGCAAGACTCGTGACCTTCCTCATGTATAGGTACTTCTTGGTAGGGACTCTTGTTTCAGACCTGCTTGCATTGTGCTCCCTCCATCCCAAAATAAGTGTGTGTATAAATTTGTACTAAGGTTAAGACACTAATTTAAGACGGGGGGAGATGATGCGGAGCATCCTTCGTTCATCCCCATGTACACCATCGCACACAAGGTGAACCCGTTCCTCGATGCTTCCCCTTTCGATTCACGCAAGACATGGTTGCTACCTAATGCAAAGACACTATGTGTGCTAAGGAACCAAGGAGATGACCATGAAGATCCCAAGGACCAAGGCCAAGTGCGCGCGGGAGAGAAGGAAGAAGTGCCAGCACCTACAGGCCCCGGACACCCGGCTCCCAGGCCCGGACATCCGGCCCGTCGCAAACCGCCGGACATCCGGCCCAGCGCCCGGAAATCCGGCGCCCCTTCACAGAAGCGAGCCCAGCCAGAGGCCCGGACATCCGGCTCCTCGTGAGCCGCCGGACATCCGGCCACCAGCCCGGACATCCGACGCCTGTGTGCGCACAGTGAACGGGCCAGAGGCCCATGTACCCCTTCGCCCCCCTAGACTATATATACTCCTCCACCTCCCTCTTTCTAGGGTTAGCTTAGGTTTAGCTCATTTGAGACAGAGCTTTGCTCATCCACTAGTGGTTCATCTCCTTGTGAGTGACTGCGGGCCCTCCACGGAGAAGATCCACATGGATTCAAGACCTCCTTCGCGGAGAAGATCCCGCGGGATACCCCAAGACCTCCTCACGGAGAAGAACCGGTTACCCTTTGTATCGTCCCTTGTTGATCATGGATCTTGTATCTCTTTGTGTTTCGAGGATCTAGCAAATGTGTGACTTGTTCTTGTTGGTTTGAGTGATTCTCTCGTGTTTCCTCTCGTGTTCTTCGTGGGATCCCCTTCATTTCGTGAAAGATCGGCCATCTAGGGTTCCACCCTACATCATTAATTAAGTCTGGCTACTCATGATCATGTGCTAAGAAGTTGTTAGATGACTATGATGATGATGATGATGATGAGTAGGACTTGTTATTATGACAACGAGTAGAAGTTGTGAGATGACCATGATGTTGAGTACGACTTTTTTATTATGACAACGACGATGGTGATTTATTATTAATTATGATGATGCATTGTTATATGAGCATGCACGGAGATAAGAGAGGACATCTCTCTCTATTAGCTAGCTAACACAATATATGAAACCCCTAAATTAACCCTACAAAACCGACCAAACCCCCCCCCCCCCTCAGAAAAAAAAACGAAAACCCTAGCCCCTGAACTGCTGACGAGTGGAAGCTTATTTGTCACGGTTGGTGCTATCAACCGGGACAAAAGGTCCCCCTGCCTGGGCAAGCCACGATGGCCACGTGGAGGCCCACCTGTCCCGGTTGGTATAAGAACCGGGACTAATGGTCTAGGGCATTTGTATCGACCGTTTAGTCCCGGTTCTCCGACCGGGACAAATGGCCCTTATGAACCGGGACAAATGGCCCTTTTTCCACTAGTGTATACTCCCTCTGTCCGGAAATATTTGTTGGATAAATAGATGTATCTAGACATATTTTAATTCTACCTACATCTATATTTATTCATTTCTGCGACAAGTAATTCGGGACGGAGGGAGTAGAAAATTTTAGTGTTATGCGGTGCATTGCTTCTCGCATGCCCTTTCCAAGACAGCAAGACTCGTGACCTTCCTCATGTATAGGTACTTCTTGGTGGGACTCTTGTTTCAGACCTGCTTGCATTGTACTTCCTCCATCCCAAAATAAGTGTATGTATAAAGTCGTACTAAGGTTAAGACACTTATTTTGAGACGGAGGGGTAGTTTGTAGCTGTATGATACTGCCAAAGTGCCACATAGGCTGGCGCTTATGGCTTCTTAGGAACACACGTAGCACTATTAGTAGATGCTTTCACAGGGGAAGGGAATCTCTCTGGTGTTAATCAGCGAGAATGTCCTAATTTGAGACCTGATCATTGCGCCCTCTACGTGCTCGACGTTATACCTGTCGGTCCGCTGTCGAGCGGCGATTCCGACGTACGGCCGCCCTCTTGTCTGTCTGACCGTATTGCTGTCGAGAGTGCGTAACCAAGCCAAAACGTTTGATCGCGTGCCAATGTCCGATTGCACCGGCCTATCCTTCCAGGCCACCGTTCCGGCGACGGCGACGCTCCCCCATCTTCACGCACCTGCAGCAGCAGCAGGCAGCAGCGTGGCCGTGTCTGACCCATTGCCTCCTCGATATTAGCATGGTATTTTCGGCCATGTTTTTTTTTTTTTGTAGTTTTGGAGCTTGGAATGTAGCTCTTGTATGTGATCTGATTCCCTCCTTGCACGGACAAGAGCATGATGAAAAAACTGTTGTTGATCATCCATGCATGCATGGTGCTCTCGGCTGGCCGCATGCGCGAGCAGGTGAAGGAAGGTGACGTGGATGAAACCGTCTTCTTGGTCACCGTCGTCTTCTTGGGTATCTGTCGGACGGACCGTCGTGGAGCCGCGAGACCGACGGCTGTTTTCCGGCTTCGTTCGACCGACTGTGTTGCCTTGGGCAACTCTCGGGCCAACTCCACCGTGTGATTCTAAACGAACGTTCGGTTTGACCGGATTTTGTTCCTTTGGGTAGGGTGATGAAGTCGTGTCCGGGTCTGTCCTGGGTTGTGGTGGCCGTGCGCCCAGCGCGCGGCCGCATCCATTTGCCTCATCTTGTCCGTGTCCATATTAAAAAAAGAACAACGTTTTAAGTACCAGCGGCCTACACGTCGTCGCGGGCAACACAGCCAGCGGCCGGCAACACAGCCAGCCTCCAAAATGAATAGTTTTGCTCGCCGGCAACACAGCCAGCCTCCAAAATGAATAGTTTTGCTCGCCGGCAACACAGCCAGCCTTCAAAATGAATGTGGTTCTCGCCGGCTCACAACCAGCGGCCCAGCGGGCGGGCGGCACCCATGCCAGCCTCAAAAAAAGAACGGCCACGGCCGATCGGACGACCTAATTCAGGCCGTCGGCGTCGAACATCTCCTTCTGCCTGGCCTCGAACCAGCTCCTTGTCTTCTCGCTCATCTTGGTCAAGTCCACGCTCATGATCGCAAGGGCCATCTTCTTTGCTTTGGTTGCGGCATTGGTGGCCTCGATGTCGAGCTGCCTTTGCCAGGACGCCTCCTCCATTTCGAGCTTCCTCCTCTTGGCCGCCTCCTCCATCTCAATCTTCTTCCTTTGAAGCTCTAGGTATTGCTTCATTTTCTCGTCCTTGCTTTGCCGCTTCTCCTCGTCCCTCAAGTCCTTTTGAGACATCATGCCATGCAAAGTGTCATGCAAGGCCATGGATGAGGCATCACGTATGTCGTCCACCTTGGAGTTGGTCTTGCCACTCGGCCTCTTCAACGCCTCGCCATCTCCACCTCCGGCGAACATGGCCGTCTTCTGCCCTCTCTTCCTTTGAAGTTCACGGTATTGATCCTTGAACTTGGGACAATTGTTGATGATCGTCCAACAATGCGTAAGAGTGAATGGCTTGTCGTTGTGCCGGGCCTTGAATGCTTCCAAAGATTGAAATGTCTACACCACATGATCAACAACAATTCAATATGCAAACATATACAAGGCCGAAGTCTCATGGCCGTAGCAAGGAAAGGACTAGGATGAGGAGAGCATACCATGTCCCCAACGCCGAGACCACTCATGGGCCGTACTTCAACGCTCTCAAATGCGGCGCAATACTTGTTACACTCTTGTTGGATGAACAACCACCTCTTTTGAATCGAGGTGATGCCATGGTTGCTTGTAATTTGGTAGGGCTCAAACATCTTCCTTTCATGGAATGTTTTGTGGACTCTCGTCCAAAAAACAAGGCCCTTTTGTTGCGGGCCGGTCCTCGGATCTTGGCTAATCTCCATCCAACATTGGCAAATCAACTTGTCCTCATCTTGGGTATATGAACCCGTGTGAATGCTCTTCCTCCTCTTTTGTGCTTCCGCTCTTTGGGTGAGCTCGTCGATGAACAATGGCTCACCCGAAATATCAATATCAATGACTTCTTCTTCATCACCATCACCTTCGACGTATATGTCATCATCTTCATGCCACGAATCACCATGGTCGTAGTCAGCACGGTCGTCGGCCTCTTCATCGGCAACGAACTGGGCGTGGCCATCCTGACTTTGGGTCTCGTCGGGGTCGTAGGCACGGCCCTGCCCACCCTCGTGGATCACATCCTCCATGAACTGGTTGTAGAAGGGGTCGTCGACCGGTGGCGTTGGTGTTGGCATGCCGTCGAACAAGATGCGGGGGGACGACATGGTGCCTGTAAACGCTGGTCGTGCTGGCTTTCTTTGCATCTCCACGGATGTCCGGCCGCCGCTGCTGGACCCAGGCGTGACGTTGAGGTCGATGACGGCCGAGGGGCGCGGGGTCGACGGCGCGATCACGCCAACGTCCGGGGACAAACAGGTCTGCTTGTCGTACCTTGGCGGGGGAAAGCCGGGCGACATAGGCATGGTCCGCGACGTCGGCAACTAGCAGTGCGGAGGCCAGGCGACCGACGAGCTTGTGCTCGCTGGGTCGACGGCCGCTGCAGAGAAACCGGCCGGACGGTAAATGCCAAGCATGAGGAGGGCGTGCGCTTTGTTGACGATATCCTCCTTCTCGTCGACCTCGGCCTTGCGCCGCACGGCCTCCCTCGCATCGCGCTCGGCGGCCAACTTGGCCGCGGCGGCATTGCCCTTGACGACCGCCCTCCGGTTCCTCCTCTTCGCCGATTCTGCATCCAACTTGGCGATCTCCTCCGGCGTGCACTCCGACCGCGGCTTCGTTAGCGCCTTGGCCGCCTTCTTCTTCACCTTTGGGGGCGGGTCGACGGCCAGGCTGTCGGAATTCGGCTGGGCGTCGGCTATGGACGGGGGAGGGAGGGGGTGGCGGGACGGACGTGGGAGGGTTTAGGGGAAATGGCGTCAAAAGGGGCGCGGGGGGTTTTGCTTTGTGCCACCGACAGGCGGGCGAGGGGAGGACAAGCGCGCGCGTCCCGCCCGTCCGCGCGCTGTCCGTTTCACCCCAAAATCAACGCAAACTTGGGTCAGTGATGGGTCGAAAGCGGACAGAAAACGGACAAAAGTCTGTTTGCTCCGTCACGCTGCGCCGCCTCGTTTGTCCCTTTTATCTCGAACGGACGCGGCCGGACAAAATGGGATCGCGCGGTGGAGTTGGCCTGACAGCTCTCTGATCTTGCTGCAGCTGTTGCCGTTGCCATTGCGGTGCCTGCGTCCCTCCGCTGAATCTTTGCTCAGAGATTGTGCGTGCTCTGACCGGGTGAATCTGGACGTGCTTTTCCATCCAACGAAAGGAACAGAGCTCAGACTCTCTCAGGGGACCTATCTCTGATTGGGTATGGAATGTGTACGTTGATTTGGATCTTTGGAATGTCTCCCTTGGCCCTTCTACTATATCAATTTCCATCTCTATCCTTATTTCGATAATAAAGAACATTTTTATTATCCTAAAATGTAGCAACAAGCGAATACAAATCATGATAAGGACCATGTAGAACGCGCAAACATGCATTGAAAGAATAGTTGTTCGATTGTCTTAATGTGAATACAAAAACTATATTTCTTACTTCCTTGCCAGTTGCGTCTAACAAGATTGTCTTTAGTTGACACAACTCCTCTTCGAAGATACCACATGAAAATCTGAACTTTTAGTGGCATCTTTGATTTCCATATAAATTTATTATTGTCCACTGAAATCTCTGAGCGAGAGTGCACGACACATAGAGTAAACTGTAAAGGAATCTGATGTAGTTAGATTCCAGCGAAGCACGTCCTACCCTTGCGTAAGTTAATCAAATCCAAATGGGATAGTAGATATTGCCATGTAACAAGACGGAGGTCAATCAAGTCCCTCTAAAATGATACATCCGGTGAAAAAGAGCTGCGAAGGTGCGCAAGAATATAATTCTTATCGCTTACTATGCGGTACAAGGCTAGATATAGTTCCGAAAAAGTGGGCGTTTTCTGGCCAAGGTGCTGATGTGGAACAATTGTGGAGATACTTAGGCCCTGTTCGGATCCCCTCCGCTCCCCAACTGCAGCTCCGAGAGCGGAGGGAGCGCCAGCGCAATCTGGCGGAGTGGCTCGAACCCAACTCCTAGCGCGGAGCGGAGTTGACGGTCTGGAGAGCTACCGAACAGGCTTTTACACGAAGAAGAGGAACTTGAAGCCATCCCGGTCGACCATCATTCAGAGTTTCAGACATTCACAGCCACCGATGTGAGGAATCCTCTGCTCTGCTCTGACAGTGGATGATCAGCCCGCAGCAGTGCAGTGGGGTGCGGAGCAATGCAAGTATGCAACCAACCACGAGCAAATCGGGACCAAGGAATGCGCCAGAGAGGCCACGAGGAGGGCGACGTGTAAAATCTAGTGCCAGGCAAGCCAAGTTAGGTACAGTAGGTAGCTTGGGAAGATCAAGGATAGGATGCATGCGCTGTATCGTATCCGTCCGGCGGTGTGATGTTGATCTGAATCTCACTCGTCTCGTCATCCAGTCCGGTCCGTGCGAAAAGGAAACTACCAACGGCACGTCAAGCTCGTCTCGTCATCCAGTCCGGCCCGTGCGAAAAAGAAACTAGGAACATGCGACATGTGGCGACGTGCGCCGGCCGGTTCCATCCATGGATAGATCGGCGGAATTCTCTCCACCTTGCTACGCATGAGCATGCATCTGGGATGTTTCAAGTGCATAATTACAAGTGCATCTGCCCGCCGCCGGTCGAAAGAGGGGGTCTACGGATGGGGTGGAGAGAGGAAGACGATGGAGATGTGAGCCACCTTCAAGAAGGGGACGATGCTGTCATCATTGACCTGACCTAAGGCCAGACATTGATTTCACCCCGGCACACACGCTCCATCTCCAATAAGGGTGTGACTAGATGCGAGAACATCTGCCGCACCACCGCCATGGAGCGCCGAGCCCCAGTTACCCACAAGTGTCCGCCCACGAGCACCGCGACTCCCATCAATAGGGTCGTCACCTTACATCCATGCACTGTAGATGTCATCCGAAGGCGCGGCCCTGTACCGACTGACAACCCATACGAACGAGGGGCCGCCAGTGGCCAGTTCGCCTGAGCACCGCCGGATCTACCACGTGACACATGTGATAAGCAATCCAAACAATTAAAAAAAAAAAAAGAGCACCGCCGGATCTAGGAACCGGAGGCACCAGGCTGCAAAGAAAGGAAAGAAGGAAAAGCGGAGCATGTCCACAGCCGGCACCCCCTGCACCAGCGGCGGATGGCCAAACCACATGTCCCTCATGCCAACCTTCCCCGCGTCACCCCCTGCAATGCCCCCACCACGGCCGGGAGCCCAAATTCGCGTGAAACCAACATGGCCGCCTGCCTAACGAGGAAGGGAGACGGTTGTTTCGAGAGCCGCCATCGGAGATAAACCTTCATTGCTTGTCCCCGCGAGCCCCTCCGTATAGTGAGACGAGGAGGCCCCGCCACCACTAGCGCCCTCTGGTGGTGATGAGGGAGGAGGCAGGTGGAGGAGTGCCCGCTGGCGGAATCTTGGGAGCATTTCCATCGCCACGCGGCACTGACAGGGGTTGGTAGATTTTTTTCCTCGTTTGGCTAAACCTTTTTATTTTGCCTACTGATTACTACTCCTACAACATTCTTTGTCCATACGATCTTAAGTGAACTCTCTCCGTTTCTAAATATAAAATATCTTAAAGATTTCAATGCGGACTACATACAAAGCAAAGTGAATCTACATTCTAAAATATGTATATATACATCCGTATGTAGCACGTATTGGATTCTGTAAAAAGTCTTATATTTAGAAATGAAGAAGTACTGAACTTGTGGTTATCATAGCAAACTGTGTTCGCCGGGTGGCGCTTATGGCTTTTTTTCTTCTTTCGAGAGAACTATGTTTTTGTTTTGTTTGGACACTTAAGTCTTCTTTGGAACACACGTACGTACGTCCTCCTACATGCTTCCACAGGGAATCTGGTGCTAATCCACGAGAGTATCTTAATTTGCAGACTTGATCATAGTGCCTCTTGTGTTGGTCCGTTGTCGAGTGACGATTCTGACGGCTCCTGTCCGGCCGGTGGCACCTTGTCTGTTTGACCGACCGTATTTGTGTCGATGTACGTACCCTAATGGGACTATGGGAGGACTACCTAGAGTCTAGAGGAGGATCTGCTGCTGTCTGCTACTAAGCATGCCGGCGTCCGAATGCAGTGGCTGTTGCTATTGCGGTGCGTGCGGCGCATCCTTCCACTCCACTGTTCCGGCCATGGCTACGCCTACACGACCCTCCTCCTCCACGCACTTGCAGCAGCAGCGTGGCCGTGTTTGATCCATTGCCTCTCGATCGATATGAGCACGGCAATCTGCACATGTTTCTTCAACCAGGAACACACTTCTCTCTCTGATATTGGCCTTGTTCTTGGTATTTTTGGGACCTCGAATGTACGCACGTTCGTTGTGCCGCGTACTGGCCGGGTATCTGTCGGACCGTCGTCGATCCGCGATTCCGACGGCTCTTCTCGGCGTCGCCTGACCGGCCGACCGTGTTGCCGTCGCGACTCTGACAGCTCTCCGACGTTGCTGTTGCTGCTGCCATTGCGGCGCGTGCGTGCACTGCATCCTCCCGGACTTCGCCGGCCGTCGCCATCCGCTGGATGTTTGCTCAGAGACTGTGCATGCTCTGCCCGGCTGAATCTGCACGTGCTTTTTTCAGCCAAGAAACAGAGATCAAACTCTCTCTCTCTCTCTCTCTCGGGTGAATCTACATGCGCACATTGCTCAGAGACTGGATCTTCGGAATCTCTGCTCTGATCGGCGAGGCAGGAGATCGAAGCAGAGCTAGCAACGGGAATTTGTGGGAAGAACCTAATTCTCTGCTCCAAGATTTGATCAGCCGGGATGCAGTGCTGGCACATACTACTAGATAGATCATGGTCCATGGAGTCCATGGACCATGGCAGCGATCGAGGACGTGTAAAAGCCAGTACCACGCAAGCAAAGGCATCTGGTAGGTTAGGTAGCTTGGGAAGATGAAGGATCTCGGATTGGACGGATATCGGTGCATGCATGCGCCGTATGGACAGCAACGGTGGTACGGCGGTGCGATGTTGACCTGATGAATCTCGTCGCGTCGTCGTCCGGTCCGTGCCAAGAGGAAGCTATGAAGAGACCGACGCACATGCGACATGTGAGGACGCGTGCGCCGGCCGGCTCCATTCCATGGATTGATCGATCCGTGGAATTCTCAGCCTCTCATTGCCAATTCATCTTCACCTTGCCACGCGTCAACATGCATCCAAAACGGTCCATCCATCTGCATGCATGCTTCCAGTAACATGTCAGATTACAATGAACGTGCAGGGCTGCCTGTTCCATGCATACGCAGCAAAGATCGATGAAATGAGCGGGTCAGATTACGATTACATTTTCCCGCAAAAAAAAAGATTACAATTACATTTTTCCTATTAGAAAAAGACTACAATTGTAGAGAAAGGTCTGATGCAACACAATTATATTACTCCCTTCGTCTAGGTGAATAAGACATCTTAATTGTGCACCGCAACCAAGGCTGAGGGGAAAACGAGAGAACTTAATGTTTATCTATTACTCCCTCTGTAAACGCATTCAACCTCGATGCATGCAGAGGGAGTAATTAATAACATTGCATATAATGAACTGACCACTGCATGTCGTGTTTGATAGTCTCAAATCATTGAAAGCACACACGCCCAACATCTCTTTTTTTTTGAAACAAGGCAAAAGATTTGCCATTTTCATTGATTAAGAAGAAGAGAGTTGTCCGGTTAATTAGAGGAAAACCGGGCGAAAACCTAGATTACAAACCCCACAAGAGGGGCACGCGGACTACCTGGCCATAAACGCCAAACAGTCGACCGAAGCATCGAGGACAAGGCAGCTCCGATTTTGCTCACGAGCTACACAAAGAAAGTTGCAAGCCTCGCACCGACCTAGTCAAGCGCAACATCCGGGGAGCACCGCCCGCTAAAAACCGCTCTCATGGAGTCATCGTTGCCGCAGTGGCCCCGCCGCCCGCAGCTTCGACTTCTCTGTCACAGCCAGAAATCAGCATAGACGCATCCATTGACGCACCGGACCGTCGGCATCAGAAGGACATGCCGCGACTTGGCTCTGCTCGCCACCATAGTCGTTGCCACACACGTCGCAACGCCACACCAACCTCACACCGCCGGTCGGGCACCTGCCGACCGCAATGCTGTGCTCGTCCAGCCCTTGGGGAGGTGCGTAGGAGACCATGACCTTCAAGGCGACGCCCCCAAGGGGGGAGCGACGTTGAAGCGACGCCGTCGCCTGACTCACAAGGGAGTCTTGAGCTTTCGCACGAAGGACATGACTCGGGGGGGAGAGCTCCACAACGACCCTCCAACGAGGAGAGCGACGCCCACGGGCGACGCGTCGTCGGCACCAACAAAGCCAGGCAGATTCTCATCCGAAGCATCCCCAATCTCTCCAACCCACGCAGGCAGTGGCAGAAGAGCCACATGCCCGCACACCCGCTGGGCCAAGCACCTCAAGCATGGAGACGACGCCATCCCACGCAAGAGCAACCACCTCGCCGTCGGAAGACACCGACGAGCCGGATCCAGAGACAGATCCAGCAATCTCCTGCAGCAGCACCACCGCACAGGCCACCTCGGTCCGCGCGCAGAGGCCTCCAGAAGGCAGGAAGGGGGGCCGCCACCCCGCCCCGACGCGCCGGCGAGAGCACCAAGCCATAGCCCAGGAGCTCGTCGGCGCCGTCACCACGGCAGCAGCCGCCGGCAACGCAACACCATCCAGAGCACGCGCGCGGAGGAGCCTCCAGACGGCTGGAGGGGGGGCCGCCACCCCGCCCCTTCGCACCGGCGAGAGCACCGGGCCGCAGCCCAGCAACCCGTCGATGCCGCAACCTCGGCAGCTGCCGCCGGAGACGCAACCCTGGAGAGCATCGCCGCAGAGCCCGCCGCGACGCATCATAGGAGGGCGAGCCTCCCTCCACCACGAGATCCAGCCACAGGACAAGGAGATGCCCCGCCGCCGCCGTCTGCCGCGAGGACTTAGTCCGGCGACCTCATCCGGCGACAGCGAGGGGGAGTCGGAGATGGGAGGGAGGCCGGCGGCGGCTCGATCTAGGTTCCGCCCGAGCCGCCCCTGAAGGCGACGCGGGGGCTGATTTCCCACATCTCTTATTGGTTGATTGCTTTATTCATGTCAAAAAACAATAAATGAAGTGAAAGTTAATGCATCGCGCCTAAGTGTTTTGGGATTATTTGGTTTCGTAAGGTAACTTATACACCTAGGAGGGAGTAAGGGCGTCTAGTGCCATACTCCCTCCGTTTTTTTTTTTTTTTGAAAAGTGTATTTTTCAACTTTGTTGGAAAGTCAAACATTTTTACGTTTGATCAAATTTATACAATACTCCCTCCATTCTCTTATACAAGGCCGCTATGAAAAATACAATTTGCATCTATATAAGGCCACTAACTGTAATCGAGGCAAAAATTAATGATGTTTTCTCGTACTACCAACCGTTTTAATACTTGCATGCATGTAGTCATAATGACACTGTACTACTTCCTTATAATTCCTTCTTTGCATGCACGTTGACGTGTTAATGATTTTGGATAACGAAATGAAAAGTGGACTTGCAAAGCAGTCATTAAGTTTTATCTTGGTACCTGTAATTTTAGTTTGTGGCCTTGTATAAGGGAATGGAGAGAGTAATACACCAACATTTATGTCATCAAATTAATAGCATTAGATTCATTATAAAATATATTTTCATCATATAACTATTTGATTTCACAAATATAGATATATTTTTGCATAAACTCAGTCAAACTTTGAGATAATTTGACCCTCCAATAAAATTGGAAGTACACCTTTTAAAGGACGGATGGAGTATATGATTACATGCATGACCCACGTCCTTACGTACAATCCTAATAGAGAGAGATAAAATAGAACATGGGCTGGATAACTATACGTGCATCGCACATTCATAATGTCATTCAACATCCCCCCTCCCTAGCAGTCGAAGCGTCATTACTGGCGATGCAGAGATTGAACCGGAGCTCCTCGAATGTGGATATCGGCAAGCCTTTCATCATGATGTCCGCAAATTGTTGAGTCGGTTAGTAGTTTAGGTTAGGGTTTTTTAGTCCTCGTAGATGTGGTACTCATGTGATGGCTACACTTCTTCCTCAAGTTTTTCTTTGGTTATCCAATCCTCCTCAGCTTCATTCGTCTAGACGTAGTCAACAAATCTCTGGCATAGATTCCTGTCGCATCATTAGGGCCGTGAAGTTAGGTTTCTTGTCGAGATTTCGTGTGAGGTGCTTCGAATGTATTCAAGGGGTTTGATGGCGATGACTGGAGCTCCAAGGCATCGGTCCTTATTAGGGCATATGCACGCTGGCTTTCCGATTGTCATTGACAAGGTCAGGACGGCTCCGGTAAGGAGCGGCAAAAGCGGCACACCAATGACTCGTTCTCGTGGCAGTAGTGGTCGTTCGGTGGTCTCATAATCTTAATGTATTTTTTATTACGTTTTAGGTGTTTTGTACTTTCGATGAACTTTGATAATTAATAGTTCTAGATCCCAAAGTATGATTCTCTTCATAGTTAACATGGTCCTTAATTATCTCTAATGCTCGATGGCACTTTTCGTAAGGAACGACATAGTTCCTTCCAAATAATGATACGATGTGTAATTAACGTGATCATCCCACCAAAAGGATGATACTCTTTGTAGTTAACACCAAACCAACAAATGTACGAAACCAAACCAACAAATGGTGTGATTATTGTAACATTTCTTTTTTTGCAGACAATCTACTGAACTGTTTTTCATCACACCAAATCCTATATATGGTATGTTCATCGTAGGGAGTTTCGTCCCAGACCTGCGTGCCCTTGCACTCTCTACGACACTGTCAAGGTGCCAGCACGAGCTGGCGCTTATAGTCCCTCTGGTGTTAATCAAGGGGAGTGTCTGTCTTGATTTGCGACCTGATCATTGTGCCCTGTACCTGTAGTAGTACGTGCTGGACGGTATGTCTGTCGGTCCGCTGTCGACTGGACGGCTCCTTGTCTGTTTGACCGACCGTATTGTTGTGAGCCCAGAGGAGGATTTGCTGTCCAGGCCCATCCAGTTCCAAGCTTGGTTCGGGCAGGTGTCCGAATGCACTGGCCCGATCTCGATCTGACTGTTGCTATTGCGTTGCCGGTGCCACTGTTCCGGCGATGGCTGCGGGCTGCAGCAGCGTGGTCGTGTTTGATCGATTTCCTCATCAGTCTTAGGGGGTCAACCTGCACATGTTTCTTCCAGTTCCACGCCACCTTATCTGCCACAACAACATGGCACGTATGCACCTATTATATATGCTAGGAGAAGGAATGTGGTGCCACCACCTACGTGGCCGGCGGAATGTAACTGTCGGACCGTCGTCGAGCCGTGAGTCCGACGGGTGTCCTTCGGCCGACCGACCGACCGTGTTGCCGTCGCGACTCTGACAGCTCTCTGCTGCTACTGCTGCTGCTGCTGTTGGCATTGCGGTGCGTGCGTGCGCTGCATCCTTCGGCTGAATGTTTGCTCAGCGTGCTTTTCCAAGGAACAGAGATCAAACTCTCCTGGGAATCTATCTATCTCTGATTGGGACAATGCAAATGGAATGCGCCCACGGTAAGGTAGGCACGTAGCTTGGAAAGATCAAGGATAGGATGCATGCACCGGAGTATATACATATCCCTATGGACAGCAGAAGGCCGGGTGATGTTGATCTGAATCTCACTCATCTCGTCATGCGAAAAGGAAGCTACGAGCGGCTCAGTACCAAGAGACCGACGCACATGCCACATGTGACCACGTACGCCATGGATAGATGGGTGGAATTCCCTCCAACCTTGCCACGCGTGAACACGCATCCATGGTCCATCTGCATGCATGTTTCCAGGAACATGGCATGGTCTGGGCTGCTTCTTTCATATATACTCCACTCCACTACGTAGCAGAGATCGATGAAACAAAGTGGTGAGAGATCAATTTGCAAAGCGCCAAGTTGCATGCGGATCGAACGAGGAGGGGTCCATGGATGCATGGGGTGGAGAGGAAGAAGATGGAGTTGTCGCCATGTCTGTCGTTGGTAGCCATGCATATATCATATGCTGCCCCACCAGCCCATGTGATGTGATGGCGGATTAATTAGCTAGCCTGCAGGGCCATCCGTCCATCTAACCATGCATTCGCCGGCCGAGCCCCTTCTTTTTTCCTCTTTGCTGCCACCATGTGTTGGAGTACTCGCTATATTCGGTTGGTTAGTCGATTATTTTCCAAAAAGAAAAAAGAGAAGAGAGAGTTATACATGATTAACCATTTCCTTTTTTCTTTTTCCCGATAATACGTCCTCTCATTTATCTGAATCTTCACTCCTGGATGAAGTACACAGGCAAGGCACCCAACTCCAAGATTGAAGATTTAGGTTGAGTGGTTTGATGACTTGTAAAAGAGAAAAATGGATTTATATTTCCCACTCACAAATTAATGACTTTCTTTCAGAAAAGAGATTGGCTAGAAACAAGGAAACAAATTGTTATGATTAATTAGCACATGTAATTAGTGAGGAATCTCCCCTTGCCCAACCGTCATGTGGTTCCTCCCCAAACGGACGCCTCCCTCTCGTGGTTCCTCCCGCAACGGACGCCTCCCTCTCGTGAGTCCCCTGGAACTAATGCATCCCCTCGGATCGTTGCGTCGTCTCTCCGGTTCATATTAATTGTACTCACCAACTCCAAATCAATAGAGGTTTCCATTTCTTATTTCCGACACATTATTACGCACGTTAGAACTACCAGAGAGCAAAACAACAAAGAAGAGGAAGAGATCGAGACTCACCGGTGAGATGTCCGGCCTCGTTTCCTTCTTCCTTCGCGTGATCCATGAGGACGGTTGTCACTACCGCCTCATTGCCCGTTGCTGCCATGGAGTGGGTGTTCTCCGTCGATTCCACCGCCGCATGCAGGCCATCCGTCCCTTAGGCCGCCATGCCGCTCGAGATCACCGTGACGCCCGTGGTGGCCACTGCGCCGCTGGATGAGCCCCAGAACGCGGCCTTGGCGCCACTGC
Source organism: Secale cereale (assembly GCA_902687465.1). Lineage (NCBI taxonomy): Eukaryota > Viridiplantae > Streptophyta > Magnoliopsida > Poales > Poaceae > Secale > Secale cereale. Next base: position 936,623,983 of record LR738710.1, read on the forward strand.
ACATTGTGCACACGCACCGCCTGTGAACATGGGGCTTGACCCCTGGCTGGTGGCTGGTCCGAGCGCCCCCATGGTGCATGTGGCTGTCGCCGTGCCTGCGCATGTCCCTTGGGCTCCATCTCCACCCGCTACTCCACCGGCGGAGTGGCTCGCGCCGCAGACGCCTACGCCCGCAATCGAGGTTGTTGGCTCGAGTCGCGCCCCCGTGCCGATGCGCTCCGTGGTGGTTGAAGAAAATGGATTTAATTTTCCCTCTAAGAAATGTCTTTCTTTCTAAAAATAGATTGATCAGAAACAAGCAAATACACTGTACTGGTTAGTGTTCACAATCACATGGAGAGGGTGTGGCAACCAAACTTGTCCGGTTGAGAAGTTCAGCGTGCAATTGTCGTTTTCTTCAACCAGACTGAATCCGCATTTTCGGTAAGTTTAAAGACGAAATATGTGTTTAATAATTGAGCAATCTTTCATTAATTTTAATATAGATTGACAGAAGATAAAACATGGTAATCATGATGAGTGAAGCAAGTAACACCGTGATGCAACTAGTCATGTAATTTGGTACATAATATACGAACATCATATCCATATCGATCGGACGCAGACCCTGTCCGGACGGAGAACACATATGGTGGGCTGAAAAAGATGCAGGTGTGTCGTTTGCCATGTCACTGAGGAGGTCGTCGACGTCGGGGAGGTAGTTATCGTTAGGGCACTCGTCGTCGATGATGTCGTCATTTGCAGCCATGATGAACAAAGATCTAGCAGTCACGCAAGGAAACAACCCAAAATCCTGATCACGCCCCTCACGTACCAGATCACTAGAGGCGAGGTTGTGGAGGCTTGTTGTCTCACCTTGCAGTGCACGTCGAGAAGCGAGATACGAAAATGATAGACAACACAATGCTTGGAACAAGAAGGCCATCTCTTTGGGAGAGACTAAGTAGCTTATATCTAGAGAAGAGTAGTGACACAGCGGCGGAGCTACAGCAAGGCCCAAAGGACCCTAGCCCGCCCAGCTTATGTGATTTTCTTCAAAGTATATCTATTTTGGGCCACAAAACACAAGTCCAATGAATATTTCTATCAGCCGGCCCGTCCAGTTATAGGGGACAAGCTCCGACACTGCTTAGAGACTCCAGGCAGTGGAAGCGAGACCGAAGCACTGATGTCTAGACGAAACTGAACCAGTAAGAGCATCTCCAACAGCCGCGCGACGCGCCGCGCCCAAAAATCGCGTTTGCCGCGCGCGCTTCGGCTGGTTTGCCGCGCCGCGCCGCGCTGGCTCCAGCGGCTGCTGTACAATACAGCGCGCGCACGCAGCTCCAACAGCGCGCAAAAAATGCAGCGCGCGCGCCGCTACAGCAGCGCCAAATATGTCATTTGGACCCAATAAACATTCAATCAAAATGCAATGAACATGTGAAATTTAACAAGTTGAGATGAATACATAAAAAGTCGCCCACAAGTTCATCCAACCAAGTCCAAATTCAAACCAAGTTCAAAATACAAGTGCAACCAACAAAGTTCAAGACATATATAAAACACATCAACCATCTTGCTCGTCTTCTTCGTCTTCTTCCTCTTCTTCCGCCGACGATTCTTCCTCTTCTTCCGCCGATGAATCTTCCTCTTCATGACGCACCGCATCACTTGTAGCTCCGACGTGAGGCACATCGAAAGGCATGGCCGGAGGTGCGCCCATGCCTCCCATGGCGGCCGGAGGTGCGCCCATGCCTCCCGCGGCGGTAAGAAGAGATTGCGCGCGAGGCCGACCGATGGCGGAGCTCCGGCGGCCGCGGCGGCAGCGCCCGCGCCAACGCTCGCCGCGCTAGGGTTTGCGGCGGCGGCGGCGGCGCCTGCGGCGGCGGCGGGGTCGCGGCTGTAGAGCGGGGTGAGAGGGGCTCCGGTGTGCGCATCCATGGCGGAAGGGGCGCGAGCGCCGGCGCGCGCGAGTGGAAGAAGAAGGAAAAGGGAAGTTCGCGCGCGCGCTCGAGTGTGCCGCGCGCGGAAGAAGACGCTCGAAATCAACAGCGCGGGATGGGGCATTCACCAGCGCGCCCAACCCGTTTTAGCGCGCGCGCGTTTTTTGGGCGCCCGCTGGAGCGGTGCGACGCGTTGCGCGCGCGCTAAAATGACGTTTTTTCCGGCGCGGCGCTAGTATAGCGCGGCTGTTGGAGATGCTCTAATGACATTAATCGGAAGATGAACACCCGTTGGATTCTATTTTCCACCCACGAAATGAAGGAACGAAACTAAAACACACGAATGAAGAAAATCAACTGGGGTGATGAGGGAAACAATTCCTACAATATGTACTACTTCCTCCGTCCGGAAATACTTATCATCAAAATGAATAAAAGATGATGTATCTAGATGCATTTTAGTTCTAGATACATTTTTTTTTGTCCATTTTGATGATGAGTATTTTCGGACGGAAGGAGTACGTGTTTACAGAAAACAAGAGCTTGTTAGTACTGAACACTAAATCATGGTGTACGTTCTGTCTTAAATAGTAGAAACTAAGTAGGAGTAGAGTAGTACAGTAGGAGTACAAGTTTATGTGATTAGGAATGGCTTAGTAGATGCTCTAAGCAGGCAGACATGCAGACGCATTGAACACCATCTACAATAATCTATTCTACTACTAGCATTGTCCACCCGGCCGCGTGCCGCGTGCGCGTCGGCGGCGTGTGCCCGCCGGCCGAATTATTTGGGCGCCCTCCCCTCATTGATGTACTAGTACACACACGTGTGGGCCATCCGTGCCTTGCCTTGACCGCCATTAGTTAATTAATTTACAATGCAAACATCAATCATTTCATATACTATGCACAATGACAGTGCATCTCGTTAGCAAATCCTACTCCTACTCCTACTGCTAGTCTAAATGTAATAGGAGTAGGCACATCCTTAACAATGGATTAGCAGTAGATGATGTGAGGATGCAAGGGAAGGGAGATGGATGGTGGTCCTTTTCTTCTCCTCCATCAAACTTGGGCCACCATCACCGCAGCTCGACCACTTCCATCCGTCCACTTGTCGTCTCAAGTTCATGGCAACAGCAAAACGCATGCTTCAGATCACAAGATAGTATTATACTCACTCCGTCCCAAAATAAGTGACTCAATTTTGTACAAAGTCGAGTCATTTATTTTGGGTCGGAGGGAGTACTTAATTAAGCTAAGATAGCAGCTAATGTGTGTGCCTAAATGGGGCCTGCCACCTGCGTGCCTAATTAATTCGGTTTCGCTAATTATCAAATACATAACATTGCCTAATTCTGGTGTGCCATCTCATAATACAAGTCATTTTAATTTATTAGGAACCTGGCCGATCACGTAGCTGGCATGCTTTAGGCTAGTCATAGCGGGAGTAATTTAGGCCCTGTTTGGTTCATAAGTCCAAGGATTTATTTTAGTCTCAACTTATAAGTCATAAGTTCTTAAAAAGTCCCTACCTGTTTGGTTCATGGGACTTAACATGTACTAGTAGACCGTATTACAACTATAAGTCCCTATAAGTCCCTCCTTGAGAGTCTTATTTGATAAGTCCCAAATGCCCACTTTAAGTCCTTATAAGTCCCTCCTGTTTGGTTTAGATGGGACTTATAGAGACTTATTTAAGTCCCTAGACCAATAAGTCCCTGGAAACAAACACCCTCTTAGGTAGTAACTTAACATGTTTCAACACAATTCTGCTTATGTGACAACGTATTCAATAAGGCAAGAGGTGATTGACATAGCGCTTTCCGAGGCATAATGAGTAAGGATGGTTATAGTGGGGAGTAACTTATACTAGTGTCATACGTATGATACTTGTCTAAGTTACTATCTTCATACTGCAAAGTAATATAGTAGTAGTAGTGTCATATATGGTTTCATTTATTAGCTTGTAGATTTATCTTATCTTGGAAAGCGCTATGTTACAATAAGAGCAAGTACAATAAGGTGATGTAGACGGGCTGTAAGACATTAAATATTATATTTTTGCTTACTTGGAAGAGAGAGAAGAGGAGAGAGAAGAGAAGCGGGCTACTTCCTCCGTTTCTTTTTAGTCTGCATATAAGATTTGGTCAAAGTCAAACTTTGTAAAGTTTGACTAACTTTATAAAAAAACATATTGATATCTATAATAAAAAACTTATATGTTATGAAAATTAATTTCAACACGCATTTAATACTATAGATTTCATGGTGTGAATGTTGATATGTTTTCCTATAAAGCTAGTCAAACTTTACAATGTTTGACTTTGACCAAACCTTATATGCGAACTAAAAAGAAACGGAGGGAGTACTAGTTAACAGCCGGCTGCAGCACGTGCTCCTAGGTACTTTGTGAGAGAATGGTATGGGTCATGTATCAACAAAGTAGTATATATTTATATCTAGCTATTGTACTTGTTGGCTATAAGCTTGGCTATATGTGACATGGCAATATCATATAGCCAGCAGCTGGCTATATTATTAACCATGCTCTAACATATTATGTTACCACCTCTCATTAACTACTTGCCACATAAGCAAAAATTTCTTGGAGTGCGCTATGTTAGTTGCTAAGTTACTCCCACTATGACTAGCCTAAATGAAGTCATCTATGACACTACTACTATATTACTTTGCACTATGAAGGTAGTAAGAGCAACTCCAATGGGGCGACCCATTTCGTCCGCCGCCGTCCGTTTGGGTCGGCGCGGACAAAAGAGGAGGCCCATCGCGCGGACGCAAACCCAAATCGAGTCCGCTTTGCGGCCCAAATTTGCGCCCGAAATGCGTCGGCGCGGACGTGGAACGGACGCCACGCCCGCCTTCTCGGTGTCCGTCGTGTCCCCACCCGTCCAACTACCCGCTGCCCACACGTTCAGCTTAATTTATGACCACGGGCCCACGCGTCAACGATGGCGGTCGTCCTTTTTTAAGCCGACATTGCGGCGGGGCCATCCTCATCCGCTTCCTGTCCCCATATAGCCACACTCGCTTCCCCGTCGCCGGCAACCCCTAGCCACCCTAGCCACGCCCATCCACCCCAGATGGGGTTCTTTTCTGACGCCGGCAACAGCAAGGCCAAGGGCAAGTCGCCCGCCATTCCTTTCCTCCGGGAGTTTGCAATTCCTCCGCCGGCGCCAGCTCGCCGACAGAGGCAGCGCGTGAACGTGCCGGTGCACTAGGCGGAGTGGCACTGGCAGAACCACGTGCCTCTGCCGTACCCCGACACCACCCTGCCGCATGACTGGCACGCGAAGGAGGTGCGGCGCCGGCGGGCGCTCCTGAAGCCGGAGCAGCGCCACGACCCCGCCTACGCATCGGACTAGCCCAACTGGGCGCGCTAATTCGCCTTCGAGCACGAGGAGGCGAGGCGACGCGACGTCCGCAAGGTCGACTGCACCGTGCCACCGCCCCCGCTCGTCGACCGCGAGGAGGACCAGGAGGCGGAGGCCGCCTACCAGGAGGCCCTTGCGGCCATCTACCTGGAGAGCGAGGAGGACGAGCGACGCAGGGCGGCGGCGGCCGAGGAAGAGGAGGCGGCGTACGAGGCGGCCATGGAGGAGGCCATGGCCCTCTCTGCATTGCATTCTTTTTTTTTCTAGTGACGTCAAAATGGATCGGGCCAGCGTTGGGCGCACGTGCCGACCCAAACGCAGAAGCGGACGTTCGTGTCCGCTTTGCCGACCCAAACGAATAAAAAGCGGACAAAATCGCCATCCGTTTGGGTCGGCCCGTTGAAGTTGCTCTAACTTAGACTAGTGTTATATGCATGACACTGTCATAAGTTACTCCCCACTGTGACCAGCCTTATTCATAAGGCCCGGTGAAAACCTGTTTCAAGAGAGAGCACATATGCCATATTTTTCTGAAACTTAACACACATCCACAATTACTGTGGATTTTGAAACATTTATTTAAAAACACAAACACAATTAAGTTAGGTGGTGCTGGTGCATGCATGTGTTGTTAGGTGTTTTCTCTGGTAGCTGCCGGTGCCGGATCCATCCATCCATCCATCCATGCCTGACTGTCACTCGGCGCCGGAAGGCCGGTCCACTCCTCCCCATGGTCCATTTCATCAAAGCAGATTACAACAAGAAGCTGCCCAAACAGTAGCTCCTACAGTAGTATGCCCAGCCTCTCCTCTTCATCTTCTTCCTCACCTCTGAATCATAAAAGAAAGAAACGCAAAAGCGAAGCTTCCTCCATCTCTTCACTTGCATTTGCATACATCATATCCAAGCTTTCTTTACTCACACTACTACCTTACCTACGAGCTCTGCATGCCAACACCACCTCGTATCCACTACTAGCACCGAGTGCCAGCCTCGTCGCCCGGCAAGATTGAAGAGCGCGCGCGCGCCATGAGCAACATGTTCGGCGTCGGCAGCCGTGGCCGTGGTGACCACGGGCATGGAGGAGGGGAGCAGCACGGGGGCGCCGACGGCACGCTGCTCTGCTACTTCCACCCGAGGGAGCTGTTGGTAGGCGTATGCGCGCACTGCCTCCGGGAGCGCCTGCTGCTGCTCCTCGCGGCCAAGCAGGGCGGCGGCACAGGCCGCGCGCGCCCGCCGGCCGACGGCGCCAGCTACCTGTCCGCGCGGCCCTACTGCCGGGCGCTCCGGCGCAGGACGGGCAGCCTCTCCAGCTCGCTCCCCAAGGTGTTCGCGCTCGGCTCCTTCCTCCAGCGCCTCGACTCCTCCCGCCACCACCACCCCAACGAGGTCGTCCACGACCACGACGGCGATGGACGTTGCGAGGACAAGAACGCCGAGGATAACGACGACGACACCGCCTCCGTCGCCAGCCTCGACGGTAAGTCACCACTCGTACGGCGTACGGATGCAATAATTGGTTGCTCTCTGGCTCACGGTCACGGGTGGATCGGCTGGTGTGCAGATTCCTTCATATCGATCAAGTTCGAGGACAACGGCAAGGCGACGTGGGTGGACAGCCAGCAGGCGTCACTAAAGCCGGTGCGCGAGACGCCGGCGCCGGCGACGACGAAGGCCCTGGTGGTGGAGCAGGCGAGCCGGCGGGGCGGCGTGACGCGGTGGCGGAAGCAGGTGGTGGGGCGGCTGCTGCAGCTGGCGCGGTGGAAGCGGGCGTCGGGCAAGCAGTCGTCGTCGTCATCGGCGGCGGCGGACCAGCGGTCGAAGGCTCGTGGCGGCGGCGGCGGCGGGCGGGGCTGGATCCGGAGCCTGACGCGGCGGCGCGCCGCGCACGGCGAGCGGGCGTGGTCGTGAGCGGGCCACGGCCGCCTGCACGCCACCGCACGTCCACACGTGATCGGTCGACCGAGCATGTACGTACGAACGCACGTGGTGCTCCTGTTTGCTTGTGACCTTGTGCATACGGCCAGCCACAGATCCATCCGTATCCATATCCATTTCCATATCAGATACATATAATATTATATATAGAAATCATAATCATATATAGATATATACAGAGCAAAAGAACCGGAAGAATCGCATTATGCAGATCTCGTTTCTTTCCTGCATGAGAGGTGTTTGTTTGTTGTCCCCAAGATCTTGCTCGCTCATGGGTTTTTGACAGATAAAAACAGATACAAAAAAAATGGCTTGTTGTGTACATACAAATGCCTGTTTTACTCTGAACTCTGAAGTGTGGATTGCGTGTAGGGCTGGACGCAGCGAGCGGGCTTTTCAGCCCGCTCGTGGCCCGTTCGGTCTTGGCCCGCTCGGTCCAGGCTCGCTGAATATAATGGGCGGTCCGGTCTGTAAATATGGGCCCGTTTCACATTCGGTCCGGTCCTGGTTTTGACCGAGCCGGCTCGGCGGACCGCAAATTCTGGCCCAGCCCAGCAGACCAGTCTAGTTAGGGCACGGCCGCAATGGAAAGGACACAGGAGGGCGTCATCCATTCCCCGTCTCCCCTACCCCGCCGCCGCAGCTCATTGCGTAGTCATGCTGGAGAGAGCGCCGCCTCCGTGGACCTCCTCCTTGTGCTCGCCGTCGACTTGGGGGAGCTTCCATCTCATCGCCAACAGGCCATCCACACGCGGGGAAAGGAAGAGCCACGCAGGGAGCTCCGCATCCCATGAGATCACGAGGCTTCAAGAGCGCCGCCTCCACACCGTCCTCCATTGGCATCTTCTTGACGTAGGCAACCACCTCCTTGCCGCCTACGAGCGTCGTCCAGCCACCACAAGCATGAGACACATCTCCTCCGCTGCGTCGCCCATCGACCGCAAGCATCAGGTGCATCTTCTCCGTCTCAGGCCACCATACTACTTCTCCCACCACCTCTCCGGCGTGCTGGCCCCACATGGCAGTGACTGGCCATCACAGGGACCGCCGAGCCCGTCGGTCCGCACCGAGCTTTACACTCGCCGGGCCGGTCCCTGAAAAGAGGACCGCGGCACTGCTCGGTCCGGTCCGGTCCGGACCGGCGGCGGCCGGTCCAAACAGCAGCTCGGTCAGGGACCGGACCGGCCCGGACCGTGTCCAGCCTGAATTGCGTGTGTACTCTCAATTTTCTGGGTTGCATGTCCAAATGCCATTTTAGCGCCTTGTGTGTGTGTGTCTTGTTTCTTGTCATGTACTCCCTCCATTCACAAATACTCCCTCCGTCCAAAATTAAGTGTTTTTGTTCACTCGTTTCAGTCCGTATATACTAGTTCATATTGAAATATCCAAAACATCTTGTGAAGGGAGGGATCATTGTCATGTAGTACTAGTATACGAGTAGAAGAAGATTGGGAATGTTTGTTAGTTGAGTTGACAGACACCGGCAGGCAGATGACGATCACCTTTCAGCTGCCGCTGCTGCTGAGACTCAAGTGACGACTAGTCCTCTTGGACAAGGACGGAATGACAGATTGTAGAATAGGTTTGGTTTGGTACTACGTGCACGCACGCACGCCCTCTCTACAACTACATGTCGTCTACGTAGTTGTCTGTGTATGCTACATAGGCTTCTGTTTTTTCTTTCTTTGGAGCAAAGCTGGCCTTTCTTCTCTTTGGCGGCCGGGAGCAGAGCTTTCTTTAGCAGGGTCAGAGACATATCTCCTCTTTCAAGGAGAAAAGAGGACTGCAAGAAAAGAGAACGTTTTGACTGACTGGCTTTGGCTTTTGATGAAAGCAGGCAACCAATTCCTGGATAGATGGGATCTCAAACAAAGCACCAGCACACTGATGATTGGGAAGGAGAGATATCCACTTCATGGAGTTTCACCGGTGTCAAACAGAGGATAGCAGTAGCAGGAACCATCATCTCAACTGAAACGCCGAAAAACCAACAAGATGATGCGCGGCACGGCACCGACCCTAACGAGCAGTGTTTTTCCAAAGCATCGGGATGATGCGAGGAGCCGAGGACTACGTGGCCTTGGCAGTCGACACTACGGCCAAGAGGCGTCGACCGTCAAGGAAGCATTACAGAAAGAGAAAAGAAAAAAAAAACGAAGAGAAAACATGAAAGCCTATAGTTACGCGGAGAACATCGGCAAGATGCACCTGTCTCCAGACATACGGTACATTTGTTGGCTTGCAGTCGCAGGTATCCTTGCTTCAAGTCAGGTCCAGCCGTCCAGGAACATTTTGTGTGTAGAGCAAGGCAGAATGGCAGCCTCGGTCCTCCAGCTCGACTTCGCTGCAGGAAAAGGAACAAATGGCTGGATCATCTTGGTAGAACACAAAGTACTCCCTCTGTAAACTAATATAAGAGCGTTTAGATCACTACTTTAGTATTCTAAACGCTCTTATATTAGTTTACGGAGGGAGTAAGAAACTGCTAAATGGACACTAGCAGCAAAATGAACATTTCACAATCTAACTTTTTTTGTCATCTATGGACTATGGGGGGCATCATTTGGATGCTTGTGCTCCTAAATGCCACGGAATGAACATTTCTCAACGAGTAAAAAAACATGCCCGTCGCCTCCTAGGACAAACAATGTGTTTCTCTGAAGATAAATCATAGGTTGTTCTTAAGCATGGAAACCTATAGGCACACTACATTGTACAGACTGAATCATATACTACTACTCAAAAGTGTTGTATGGACTGACAAAAAACAACAAAGATCACTCCATCCACTCACAGAAACAAAGAAATAGGTGGGTGTCATCCCGATATTGTCGCTAATTAAGAGCTTCAAAGTTCATCGAGAATGCATGCTTATCGTTTTGCTAATTAGGAGGGCCATATTTCATTGTCAATAACAGCGGCTTCATGCCCTCCCGATAAAATTCTCCACACACCCAGTGTGGCAAACACCATATACAGTCTGCCTAGGCTGAGCTTTTTCTTTTAAATCGACTAATTTGCTGAATGAAAGCATGACGTTGCTTTTAACTTAGTTGATTGATGCAGCCAGGCGATAATCCAGCAAGGAAACTTTAAGGAATGCAATGAAATCGTTGTTGGGGAAATAATTGAACCCGGACTATATCATAACAATAATTGTGCAGAATGTCAGACAGAAACCTGGCGAGCAGATTCTTCTTTTCTTTTTTTTTCTTTTTTTTGAGGATAATTCTCGCTACTGGCAAGCAGATTCTTAAAGCATAAGAGGAAAGGCAAACAGAAATGGAACCTGGAAAAGATTTTCTGTTGATAAACCATAATGTAGGCATAGCAAAAATCAGAAAACAAGATATACATACTAGGAGTAGTTCAGTTACTGTTTAATCTGCTGATTCATAGATAATTTCTTCAATTTGTCTGAACCTACACTTGGAAATGAAAAACAAAGGCTGGTAATGGAAAAGACAACCTACACTTGGCCCGACAGGCATCATCAACATCACTACATGTCCTTTCACAATTACTCCCTCCGTCCCAAAATTCTTGTATTAGATTTATCTAGATACGGATGTATCTAACACTAAAATGTGAATAGATACATCCGTATGTAGACAAATCTAAGACAAGAATTTTGGGACGGAGGGAGTAGGTCTGAATGAATGGTCATGTAAAACCATCTCTGCATGCATGTTCATCGTCGCAAACAAAGCAGGAAAATCAAATGAGACAGTACCTTCCAGTATACTGTGTACATGCCACTTCAGGCTTCTTGGTTGGAACCATCTCGGTCGTGGCCGTCATCTTTACCGATTGTGAGTTGGCAGTCAAGCAGACTTGTGGCAGAAGCGTCTTCATGAGCAGTTCCATCGACCGCGGCATCAGGGGCTTGGCTCACTTCTTCAGAGGAGCCGTTGGTGGCGCTCTGCACAGGCGAAGTGATCGTGGCGCCGAACAGCTGTATGCTCCTCCTCTCTTCAGAGGGACGCATGTTCACCGAGTTGTTGGGTGGAGATCCAGCTTCAGGGTTCACGACCTCCGAGGAGCCGCCGCTGGAGCTGGGTGGGAAGAACTGCTTGGTTGTGAGCACCGTAGGGGATGGAGAGGGCAGCTCAGTGAAGCCGATGTGCCTGGCTCCCTGCATGCCAGCAGGAATAGGTGACCCCAGCAGCATCACCATGTTCTGGCAATCTGGCCCCAGCAGCGGGTCAGCCATGCCGACATCGCCCGAGCACATAGGGGGAAGGGTCGTCTCGGAGATCTTGAGCTTCTTCAGGATGGGAGGGTACCCAACAAGTTCGACTTGCCAAGCATTGACATACCTGTTTCTTAGTGACCCTACCACAGATTCATCCCAGTCTATCTGCAAGCAGGTAGATAGATTAAGCAGTAAGTCAGATAACAATCTTTGGAGCCAGTAAATAATAACATAGATAATCTTGAAATTGTAAGATCAACTGGTTTGAGCACTAACTGAAGAATAAAGGAATTGATGGAATGGACAACATACAACACTTGTCTTGACATGCCAGTAACAAAGGTGAAGTCAGCCATATGAAATAACACAACTCTGAATTGGACATTCATGACTGAAGAGCTGTCGACACCTACTCCCTCCGTCCGAAAATACTTGTCATCAAAATGGACAAAAAGGGATGTATCTAAAACGAAAATACATCTAGATACATCCCCTTTTATTCATTTGGATGACAAGTATTTCCGGACGGAGGGAGTACTTTGCTTTACTTCAGCATAAGCTCTACATTTCTCAGGATCTGAATGAAGGGACTTTACTGCTGATGGCATAACTTGTTGTATTAATAACAGTAACGGCAAGAAGTAACAAGCAGAATTCCAAATCAAAATTGTGCTGACCAAATTCATCTCAGTTTGTTTCAGTAAATACCATCAGATGCAGAGCCAGCCCTAGTGGAAGCAGACAAGGGATCTAATGCAATCAGACAGAGCAACAGCCACCAAACCACATTAAAGAAGGCTGAACTATCGAACAATCGACAACACCATCGACTCTATGGCATGCAGCAATGAAGTACAAGTGGCTAAGCACAGTTATAAATCATTAGTCCAAGATTGCCTGCCACTCCAAGTCTCCGACCTAGCAAAACACTTGAACCACACATGCATGGTAATGTACACTAAACCAATCAACGAAAACATGCAGAGAGGACTCTCCATCGATCACTCGCTAGCTGCTCCGACAGTTAACTGAACATGAAAATGCTGAACCAGACAGAGATGGACTCCTGATCAATAAGATTTGCAGATTTAACATCAGTCTCAGTAAAGGGCTAACTGCTGATGGCATTACATGGCATGTATTGTTGTATTAATAACAGCAAAGGCAAGAAGTAACAAGCTGAACATCATTTAAGGCAAAACCACATTGCTATTTCCAAATCAAAATTGACTGCTGATCGAGTTCATCTCAGTTTGTTTCAGGTATATAACTATATATACCACCAAAAGCAGAGCCAGACATATTGGAAACACACAAGGGATCTAATGCAATCGGATAGAACAACAGCCACCAAACTGCATTTAAAAAGGCTGAACTATGCAACAATCGACAACAGCAACTCTACGGCATGCAGCAATAAAGTACAAATGGCTAAACATAGTTACTTATTATTAGTCCAAGATTGCTCGCCGCTCGCCTGCTCCTCATTAAGAACCTAGCAAAACACTGAACCACACATGCATGTCGATATACTTATACTGAACCAATCAACCAAACATGCAGAGATGGAGTCGGTCGAATTCATCTCTGTTTGTCTCAGTATAGAGTAGACCATCAGAAGCAGAACCAGCAGTCATATTGGAAACAGATAAGTGATCTAAAGCCATGCATCCGACAGAGGAAGCACTACCAAACCAATTAAAAACTCGACGATAGCATCAACTCTACGCATGCAGCAATAAAGTACAAGTGGCTAAACATAGTTCTTATCAATTATTAGTCCAGGATTGTTTGCCGCTTCTCGTTCAGAACCTAGCCAAATACTGAACCAAACATGAATGGCGATATATACTGAAGTACTGAACCAAACATTCAGAGATGGACTTGATCGATTACTCGCTAGCTACTCCGACGGTCAACTAAACATGGCAGTACTGAACCAAACATTCATAGATAGACTTGATCGACCACTTGCTAGGTGCTCCGACAGTTAATTAACCATGGTAGTAGTACTGAGCCAAACAGAGACCGACTCGACCCGATCGATCAGATTAGCGGATTCAGCGACGAATGCAGCATCAGATCAGGTGAAATACAGAGATGGGATGGTACACAACAAGTTTAACATGTTCGGTTCAGTATTGTCACTTGTTCAACGATGAATGCAACATCAAATCAGGTGAACTAGCAGCAATTATGAATGTCAAAGATTGCTTGCCAGTCTCTTCTACTTGTAATCTTGTACAAGTGCCTAAACATAGTTATCAATTATTAGTCCAAGATTGCCTGCCACACCTCATCTAAACCCCAACAAAACACTTGAACCAAATATGCATGGCGATATATACTGAACCAAACATACAGAGATAGACTCTGATCGATTACTCACTTAATCAGATTTGAAATACAGAGATGGACTCGATTAATCAGATTTAAAGATTCAATGGTGCAGATCAGGTGGATTAATAGCAATTATGAATGCCCAAAATTGCTTGGCACTCTCTTCTATCTATGTTCAGTAAAGGAAAAAAGTAACATGCAGAACATCATTTAAGACAAACGAGCATTGCTGATTCCAAATCAAAATTGACTGCTGATCGAGTTCATCTCTGTTTGTTTCAGTATATACCACCAGAAGCAGAGTCAGTGCTATTGCAAACAGACAAGTTACCTGAAGTCATACATCCGACAGAGCAACCACTACCAAACCCACATTAAAAAAGACTGAACTATTAAACAATCGATGACAGCCACTCTACGGCATGCAGCAATAAAATGCAAGTGGCTAAACATAGTAATCAATTATTAGTCCAAGATAGCTTGTCACTCCCTCATTCAGAACGTAGCAGAATACTTGACTCACACATGCATGGCGATTGCTTGTTAACCCTCATTCAGAACCTAGCAGAATACTTGAACCACATATGCATGCCGATATATACTGAACCAATCAACCAAACATGCAGAGATGGACTCGGTGGATCACGCCGACAGTTAACTGAAAATGGCATTACTGAACCAAACAGAGACGGACTCAAAGATTTGCGGATTCAACATGAAAGCAACATCGAATCAGGTGGATTATCAGCAATTATGAATGTCCAATATTACTTGCCACTGTCTTCTACTTGTACTGAATGGCAGAGCAAAACAATTGAAGCAAGCATGTCAATACTGAACCAAACAGAGGTGGACTCGATCGATCAACCAGACAATTGGGGCTTCAACAATGATCGGATGGATCAACTGCAGGGATGGATGGATGCAAGATGTACCTCGAGCATGCGCCAGATGGAGGGGTCGACGGCCTTGACGACGCCGTTGATCCACTCGGAGCGGCGCTCCTCGGCGTCGAGGAACTTCATGCGCACCTGCACCCCGGGCGCCCAGGCGCCGACCAGCGCGTCCTCCACCTCCTGCTTGGGCACGACGAACTCGCCGGCGCCCTGGCGCGGATAGTAGGTGACGGTGAAGGGCGCGCCCTCGGCCGCGAGCCGCACGGCCTCGTCCACCTCCTCGGGCGGGACCCGCGCGCGCGCGTTGCGGGGCCTGCGCTCGGCGCCCTCGGACGCCTGCTGGGAGACGGCGGGGTACCTGGGCGCGCGGCGGATCCCGGCGAACAGCTCCCCGTCGGCGCGGCGCATGAAGACGACGGCGTCCCCGGCGACGAGCAGCTTGGCGTTGACGAACTTGCTCCAGCCGGTGGTGAGCAGGTGGCGGCGCGGCGTGCCGCGGTAGATGTGGCGGAACTCCCAGCCCTTGCCGAGCGGGTCGGCCATGCGCAGCCTCTGCACGGGCGGGTCGGCCTCGAAGTCGAGCGGCGGGAAGACGAGCTCGGCGCAGAAGCGGGGCACCGAGAAGCCGCCGCCGTTGTTGGCGTCGCTCTGCGTGAGCTGCTTGGCGTAGTAGCGGAAGCCCGCGTCCGGGCCGGCGGCGGGGAAGTCGGGGAGGGCGGGCGCGGGGTCGCGGTGCGGGCCGGGGACGAGGTCGACGGTGGCGAAGGGCTCGTCGGTCTTGGGGTCGGCGAAGAGGCGGACGGCGGCGACGGTGCAGGGGAAGAGGTTGTGGGCCGGCGCGCGGGGCGGCGCCGGGCACTGCTCCGAGTGGCCGTGCGGGAAGTAGTAGACCTGCGAGCCGACAGCGGGGACGCGGGAGAGCGGGGTCGCGCAGGCGAGCCAGACGTCGCGATCCAGCGGCGCCGGCGCCGGCGGCGGCGCGTCCGCCATTCTCGGGGCGGGGCGGGGGGAGGGGGAGGGCTTATCTAGGGTTTGGGCGGGAGATGAGGGAGATGGTTGTTGGAGGAGATGGGGGGAAGATGTCCTCTCTCCTTACACACGGACGGGCGATGGGTGGGTGGGCCGGAAGACGAACGAATCGAGTATTTATAGCACGCCCGGTCTGGGTTTGGGTTTGCTTCACACCACATTGTTGGAGATTGGACATATCCCCATCCCAAAAATATTGGTGCAATAAATCCTAACAACTTGATGCAACAACAATTCAAGAGGAGGTGTGCAGTGAGATTCATCGGCTTGTTGCAACATATGCAGGGAGAGGGAAGATGCGGCGCCGCCTTTCGGCAGACGCGGGGTTTCGGAACTGGAACGTACTCGTCGATTGTGGGGGAATGATCCTCGTGTTTATTTCTTTGTACCCTTTAGGTCATTACTGGATTGCCTCGATCCAACATGCGTCGGACCGAGAAAAGTTGTAGCTAAGGGATGTCTCGGATTCGGCTCTCCATTTCCATTGGACGACACATGGTTGAGAAATTTGAACATACCAACCGATGGAATGCTCCTCGTGTTTCTTTCTTGTTACCCTTTAGGTCATTAATGGATTGTCTGGATCCAGAGCCAAGGGACAGCTCAGATTCAGCTCTCCTTTTTTGATTGGGCGATGCGGGGCGGTTTTGAAATTTGAACATAGCACACGCCCCTCTTAAGGAAACAAGTAAGGCCCCATTCAGATTCGACTCTCCTTTTAAAATTGGACGATCCGAGGTTGCAAAATTTGAACATAGTAGATAGTACACACCTCTCTTGAGAAAACAAGTAAGGGCGTGCTCAAATTCGCATCTCCTATTCCAATTGGACGATGCGGGGTTTGCAAAATTGGAACAATGAACACACCCTCCTTAAGCAAAACAAGGGCGTGCCTGCTCATATGCGGCTCTCCTTTTCTGTGGGACGACGCGGGGTTTGCGAAATTGGAACACTGCACATGCCCTCCTTAAACAAAACAAGGGCGTGCATGCTCGTATGTGGTTCTCCTTTGCAGCTGAGATGACGCGGGGTTTGCGAAATTGGAACACTGCACATGCCCTCCTTAAACAAGACAAGGGCGTGCATGCTCCTATGTGGTTCTCCTTTGCAGCTGGGATGACGCGGGGTTGTGAAATTTGAACATAGCCACCCGCACCCCTCCCCCCTTAAAAAGCGAGAGCGACCACCTCGAATGGGCTCTCCTTTTCGATTAGGACGACGCGGGTTGCGAAAATTTGAACATGCTTCCCAACGGTTGAGAAGGACTCGTGTTTTCTTCCTTGGTTCCATCGGTGTATATATAGCGGACAACAATGTTATGTGCATCCATGGAGGCCATGATTTATAGTCCTTTTTTCGTGTGTAGTATTATGTAAGAAATATAGTCGCGTATGAATTTGAATGGAACAAACTTTTCGAAAATGTGAATCGAACAAACTGATCACTACCATCTTTGAAAATGTGGAGGGCTAAGGCAAAGATCTTGACCCTCGCCCTCTCAATCAACCACTGTCCAATGAAGATCGACGATTATCTTCCGCAAAAGTAAAGGAAGAACGACGAACTTGGTACAAATCATGTGCATACCAAGCATGTGGAACATTTTTTTTTGAAGTTATGTTTAGGATTTTTCATGGTGCTTATGATGTGCTGTTTCATACGCCTGCATGCATGCGTGCATGATGCCCGGGCCGTTAGTACTACTACCGGACTTGCATCCAAGAAATTAGCTACTACTACTCCGGTGGGGCTGGCCATGTCTAATCTCTCTGGTCTTCCGGCGAACATGTACGCGCTATATGTGCAGTGCGGGTGCGGCAACTACTGAATCCCATAGTATCTGGTCTCTCGATCGAGCAGCCCATGCATGATCATCGGGTCTCTTCTCCCAATTTTGCGCTCCGTTTGAAACGACAGCTTGTGGGATATTATCCTATCCGATTTGACCAGTTATTCTCATAAAAAAAATCCGATTTAACCAGTTGACACGAAAATCTATAGTAGTACATGGACGAATGCATGCTGCAAAAGTTTTTTATAAACGCCGTCCCCTAGGGCTCATTTATTAAAAAAAATAGTAAAAGAGAGTTGCCGGGTTAGTTAACAGAAATCCGGTCGAAAACCGTTACAACACACTCCCAAAAAGGGCACATGGCCGATTTGGCACCCACAAGACCTCACACAACGTCTAGGTGAGGACACCATCGAGGTTGCCCGCAATGACATTGTCGTCACCTCTCCCTCAGCAGACGATTCCGACTTCACTGTGGATGACCCGTCAAGACCTCGCCGAACAAAAACGACACACGAGGACCTCGAAGGCCAAAGCCAAACAATTGAGTGCCGACGTCGAGGACGGGCAACTCCGATTTTGTTGAAGCACTTCACATGAGAAAGTTGCAAGCCTCACACCGACCTTGTCTAGTGCAACCTCCGGAGAGCACCATCCGATGAAACTACCCTAAATGAGTCATCGTTGCCGCATGGCCCCGCCGCACGCAGGTACGACTTTCTCCGTCACAGTGAGAAACAAGTATAGGCACATCCATTGGCGAAACGGATTGCCGACATCAGAAGGACAAGCCGCGACCCAGCTCCCCATGCCACCAACATCGTCGCCGCACGGGTTGCAACGCCAACCACTCGCATCACTGCTTGGGCACTAGCCAACTGTGATGCTATGCACGTCCAACCCAAAGAAAGCGCAGAGCAGGATCGTCGGTCTTCAAAAGCAACGCCCCAAAGAAGGAAATGTCGTAGGGACGAAGCCGTTGCCGACCCAGACGGGTCTAGGCTTTCGCCCGAAGAACCAATCCAAGGGTGGGACAAGTCAAAGAAACTCTACGGCGGCACCTCTAAGAAAGGGAACGACGCGGGCTTGCACCTGGAGCATTCGACAAGCACCCCATGGAGCCGGCCAAAGCATGATCAACGGATAGTGTTTGGTCTCTCGGTCGAGCAGCCCATGCATGATCATCGGGTCGCTTCTCCTAATTTTGCGTAAGAATCGGCCGGCTCCGTTTGAAAGGACAGCTTATGGGATATCATCCAATCCGGTTTGACATGTTGGAGCAAGAAATCGGAGTGGTACATGCTGCAAAAGTTTATTAGTTGACCTCTTTTACGTTTTTTTAACGGATTGTGTTCCATGTCAGTTCACAGCTTGATCAGGATTAGTGCAAAAAAGAAGATCGGTCAGCGTTAGTTAACAGCAAAAGAACAATGGCAAAGAAAAAGAGGTCCTACCGGGATTCGAACCCAGGTCGCCAGATTCAAAGTCTGGAGTGCTAACCACTACACCATAGAACCACTTGTGCTATTTTTCTTGCAATACTTTACTAATCATAGTCCAACCTAGTCTTGGTCTCTTTATTTCTGCGGTCCAGTGCTTGGCTCTCATTAAATGGCTTGATTTGCGAGGATGGAGCCCCGCAGGTACCAAAGTTTATACTCTCTCCGTTTCTTTTTAGTCTGCATATAAGATTTAGTCAAAATCAAATTTTGTTAACTTTGACTAAGTTTATAGAATAATATGCCAAGATTCATAATATGAAATCAATATTGTTAGATGCGTCATGAACTTAATTTTCATATTATACAACTTAAGTATTGTAGATGTTGATATTTTTTTCTATAAAGCTTGTCAAACTTTACAACGTTTGACTTTGACCACATCTTATATGCAATCTAAAAAGAAACGGATGGAGTACTAGGTAATTGTACAGAACCAGGTCTTGTGTAATCTTTTTTTTGCGCAAAGGAATATTTCCATTAATCAACCACAACCATTAATTACAATCCCGCTGACACAAGAGGTCAACCTCATCAAGCACACAAGACACAACGCAACCAAACCGCAGTTTTAGACAAAGAACGTGTCAACTGGGCTAGCGTATGGCTAACTTTATTTTGCTCACGTTTAACCAAACTAATTTGCATGTTGTTGAGTATGTAACAGCTGCCTTGCGTCTCCCACTAGGACCGCTGATCATTTGTGTGAGTGTTGAGCAGTCCGTCTCCACCACAAGCTTCTCCGGACTATGATCAAGCGCCGGAGTTAGAGCTTCAAGGAGCGCAGCTGCTTCGGATTCCAATGCGTTGGCACATTTTGGTAGAAACGGCATGAAGCAAATATTGATGCACCTGTGTGATCTCATAAGATCATGCAAGCACCTCTCCTCCTCTTGTCAGGAACCATCTATATTAAGCTTTGCCCATCCCGGGGGGTTTAATCCGTTGCTCCAAGGTACTGCTCGCGGACGACGACATTTTATGTGAGATGTTGCTAGCACGGTGCCCGCTCTAGGAAACCACCGTCTTTCCTTTGGCTATTTCTACATTAGGATGCTGCTAGATATTGAGTAGGGTGTTGATGCAGTCAGATAGAAACCTGGTCGATGTTGCTAAAGGGGGCACCGACTTCTTATGGTGAGCTTCGTTCCAAACACAAGAGGGACTATACAAGGAGGGGGGCAATGACTTCTTATGGTGCACCGGGGAGAGTACCAAAATTTCAGCATCCACTCATGGTGCAGATAGCTTGTACATCCAAAGAAAGGGGAGAACCATTTGACAAAAAGACTGATGGACTCTTACATCACTTGGTGCTTTATAGTGCCGCCCCTTGATCGATCATCATACGTCCTACTGTTAGTGCAAATAGCTTTTACATCCAAGAGAGAGGAGAAACATTTGAAAAAAGACTGATGGACTTTTGCATCATGGTGTTTTCCAGTGCCGCTGATACGTCCAAAACGTATCTATAATTTCTGCTTGCTCCATGCCACTTTTGGGTGATATTGCTATGATATTCATACACTTCCATACACTTTTGATCATATTTGGACTAACTTACTAATCCAGTGCACCCCAGTGCCAGTTTCTGTTTTCGGCTGTTTTTGTATTTCAGGTTTTCACGTTTCGAGAACTGCCCAGAAAAATACAGAAAAAATATATAAAAAATCAGCGTTCCGGGAAGGACACTGCTTCCGAAGGGGAGCC
>LR738710.1:936647787-936699919 GCA_902687465.1 Secale cereale
CACTCTTAGCACCCAATGTACTCCTGGTCCCAATGGACCTATTAATGGTGATGCTATGTCAACTACCAAACAGGTGAGCCTTAAGGACACCACTACTACCTTACTTGATGCTCGTGACCTTGATTTTGATAATTGCACTCTTACAGAAGTTATTGATTTCCTTCACAAGATGTCTAGAGATCCCCGCACTAGCACGCTTAACCTTGCCTTCACAGAGCATATCACTAATGCTCTCATCAAAGCTAGGGAGGAGAAACTTAGAGTAGAAGCCTCCATACCTAGAAAGCTAGAGGATGGTTGGGATCCTATGATAAAAATTTATTTGAATGACTTCTCTTGTTATGCATTATGTGATGTTGGTGCTAGTACTTCTGTTATGCCCAAAAGGATATATGATATGCTTAAATTGAAACCTTATGATTCTTGTTCTTTTGGTGTTCGTCTCGTTGATTCTTCCATAAAGAAACCTTCGGGGAGGATTGATGATGTTCTTATTGTTGTCAATGATAATTATGTGCCCGTTGATTTCACTATTATGGATATTGAATGTGATCCTTCATGTCCAATTATTTTGGGACGTCCCTTTTTGCGCACCGTTGGTGCTGTCATTGACACGAAAGAGGGTAATATTAAATTTCAGTTTCCTCTCAAGAAAGGGATGAAACACTTCCCTCGTAAGAAGGTCAAGTTACCTTTTGAGTCCGTTGTACGGGCTAGTTATTCTTTTACTCTTGAGAAAACTTGATCTTTGCATTATGCCTAGCTTAAAGGCATAAAAGAAAGCGCTTTTGGGAGGCAGCCCACATGAATAAAAATTTTGCTTTCGTTGTGTCTTGATGTTGTTTACTGCTGTAGCATCATCATTGTATCTTTGCTTTTCATATTTGTGCCAAGTATAGCCTCTGATTGCTAGAAAGTTCAAAAGTTGTGAGGTGCTGTCCAGGAAACAGATTCTGTCCTTGGATAGAAAAATTCGTATAAAATCACCAGATCATCTTTTTGGTCTGAATTTTTTCGACAGCGTTCTCTATATAATTGTCTTTCGTGCGTCAGTTCTGAGTTTTTTGATTTGAGTTGCAGAAGTATCCCGAACAGGTCAATTACTGCCTGCTGTTCTGTTTTTCACAGATTCTGTCCTGTTTTGCCTTACCTTCACTTTGCAAATTAAGAACTTGCTTTTTCTTTGCAAAAACCTTTTGGCAATCTTGAGAAACAGTAGAACTTCAATAATATCCTTATTTCCAGCAAGGTATAATTATTTTATTAAGGGTACTAACCTCGCTAATCAGATTATGAATGAGTTATGTATGAAGGGAGTTTTCAAGTGTGCGAGGGAAGATGATAAAAAGATTCAGGAGTGTCAAGCGCTCAAGCTTGGGGATGCTGTTGGGGAACGTAGTATTTTAAAATTTTCCTACGATCACGCAAGATCTATCTACCAGATGCATAGCAACGAGAGGGGAGAGTGTGTCTACGTACCCTCGTAGACGGGGAGCGGAAGCGTCAAGTGACGCGGTTGATGTTGTCGAACTTCTTCGCGATCCAACCGATCAAGCACCGAACGTACGGCACCTCCGCGTTCAGCACACGTTCAGCTTGATGACGTCCCACGAGCTCTTGATCCAGTTGAGCTTCACGGGAGAGTTTCGTCAGCACGACGGTGTGGTGACGGATATGATGTGTTCACCGGCGCAGGGCTTCGCCTAAGCTCCGCGACGGTATGACCGAGGTGTGATTCTGTGGAGGGGGGCACCGCACACGGCTAAAACAATTCAACTTGTGTGTCTTTGGGTGCCCCCCTGCCCCCGTATATAAAGGAGCAGGGGAGGGAGGCCGGCCGGCCCTTCCTGGTGCGGCTAGGGAAGGAGTCCTACTAGGAATAGGATTGCAATCCTATTCCTAGTAGGATTCACCGAAAGGAAGAAGGGGGAAAGGAATAGGAGAGGTGGCGCCCTCCCCCCCCCCAATCCTAGTCCAACTAGGAACCCTAGGTGGGGGCGCCGGCCAGCCCTATGGGCTGCCTCTCTCTTTCCCTTTAGGCCCACTATGGACCATCCCCTCTCGTAGGGGGTTCCGGTAACCCCCTCCGGCATTCCCGATAAATCCGAAACTTTTCCGGTATACTTCCGGTGTCCGAATATAGCCGTCCAATATATCAATCTTTATGTCTCGGACATTCCGAGACTCCTCGTCATGTCCGTGATCTCATCCGGGACTCCGAACTACCTTCGGTACATCAATACTCATAAACTCATAATACCGATCGTCATCAAACGTTAAGCGTGCGGACCCTTCGGGTTCGAGAACTATGTAGACATGACCGAGACTCATCTCCGGTCAATAACCAATAGCGGAACCTGGATGTTCATATTGGCTCCTACACATTCTACGAAGATCTTTTATCGGTCAGAACCGCATAACAACATACGTTGTTCCTTTTGTCAAAACGGTATGTTACTTGCCCGAGATTCGATCGTCGGTATCTCTATACCTAGTTCAATCTCGTTATCGGCAAGTCTCTTTACTCGTTCCGTAACACATCATCTCGTGACTAACTCATTAGTCTTTTGCTTGCAAGGCTTATTGTGATGTGTGTTACCGAGAGGGCCCAGAGATACCTCTCCGACACTCGGAGTGACAAATCCTAATCTTGATCTATGCCAACACCACGAATACTTTCGGAGACACCTGTAGAGCATCTTTATGATCACCCAGTTACGTTGTGACGTTTGATAGCACACAAGGTGTTCCTACGGTATTCGGGAGTTGCATAATCTCATAGTCATAGGAACATGTATAAGTCATGAAGAAAGCAATAGCAGTAAAACTAAACGATCATAGTGCTATGCTAACGGATGGGTCTTGTCCATCACATCATTCTCCTAATGATGTGATCCCGTTGATCAAATGACAACTCATGTCTATGGTTAGGAAACATAACCATCTTTGATCAATGAGCTAGTCTAGTAGAGGCATACTAGGGACACTCCGTTTTGTCTATGTATTCACACATGTACTAAGTTTCCGGTTAATACAATTCTAGCATGAATAATAAACATTTATCATGATATAAGGAAATATAAATAACAACTTTATTATTGCCTCTAGGGCATATTTCCTTCAGTCTCCCACTTGCACTAGAGTCAATAATCTAGCTCACATCGCCATGTGATTTAATACCGATAGTTCACATCGTTATGTGAATAACACCTATAGTTCACATCACCATGTGACCAACACCCAAAGGGTTTACTAGAGTCAATAATCTAGTTCACATCGATATGTGATTAATACTCAAGAGTAATAAGGTGTGATCATGTTTTGCTTGTGAGAGAAGTTTTAGTCAATGGGTCTGTCATATACAGATCCCTATGTATTTCGCAAATTTCTATGTCTACAATGCTCTGCATGGAGCTACTCTAGCTAATTGCTCCCACTTTCAATACGCATCCAGATTGATACTTAGAGTCATCTGGATTTAGTGTCACAGCTTGCATCGGCGTAACCCTTTACGACGAACTCTTTATCACCTCCATAATCGAGAAATATTTCCTTAGTCATCCAATTACTAAGGATAATTTTGACCGCTGTAGAGTGATCTACTCCTGGATCACTATTGTACCTCCCTGTCAAACTCTTGGCAAGGTACACAACGTGTTTTGTACACAGCATGGCATACTTTATAGAACCTATGGCTGAGGCATAGGGAATGACTTTCATTCTCTCTATATTTTTCTGCCGTGGTCTGGCTTTGAGTCTTACTCAACTTCACACCTTACAAATCAGGCAAGAACTTCTTCTTTGACTGATCCGTTTTGAACTACTTCAAAATCTTATCAAGGTATGTACTCATCGAAAGTCTTATCAAGCGTCTTGATCTATCTATATAGATTCTTGATGCTCAATATGTAAGCAGCTTCACTGAGGTCTTTCTTTGAAAAACTCCTTTCAAACACTCCTTTATGCTTTCCAGAAAATTCTACATCATTTCCGATCGACAATATGTCATTCACATATACTTATCAGAAAGGTTGTAGTGCTCTCACTCACTTCTTGTAAATACAGGCTTCTCCAAAAGTCTGTATAAAAAACCATATGCTTTGATCACCTCATCAAAGCGTATATTCCAACTCCGAGATGCTTGCACCAGTCCATAGATGGATCGCTGGAGCTTGCATAATTTGTTAGCACCTTTTGGATCGACAAAACCTTTTGGTTGCATCATATACAACTCTTCTTTGAGATATCCATTTAGGAATGCAGTGTTGACATCCATTTGCCAGATTTCATAATCATAAAATGCGGCAATTGCTAACATGATTCGGACAGACTTAAGCATCGCTACAGGTGAGAAAGTCTCATCGTAGTCAACTCCTTGAACTTGTCGAAAACCTTTCGCAACAAGTCGAGCTTTGTAAACAGTAATATTACCGTCTGCGTCGGTCTTCCTCTTGAAGATCCATTTATTTTCGATGGCTTGCCGATCATCGGGCAAGTCAACCAAAGTCCACACTTTGTTTTCATACATGGATCCCATCTCAGATTTCATGGCTTCAAGCCATTTTGCGGAATTTGGGCTCATCATCGCTTCCTCATAGTTCGTAGGTTCATCATGGTCTAGTAACATGATTTCCAGAACTGGGTTGCCGTACCACTCTGGTGCGGGACGTACTCTGGTTGATCTACGACGTTCAGTAGAAACTTGATCCGTAGTTTCAAGATCATTATCATTAACTTCCTCACTAATTGGTGTAGGAATCACTGGAACAATTTCCTGTGATGTACTACTTTCCAATCTGGGAGAAGGTACAATTACCTCATCAAGTTCTACTTTCCTCCCACTCACTTCTTTCGAGAGAAACTCCTTCTCTAGAAAGGATCCATTTTAGCAACGAATATCTTGCCTTCTGATCTGTGATAGAAGGTGTACCCAACAGTCTCTTTTGGGTATCCTATGAAGATTTACTTCTACGGTTTGGGTTCGAGCTTATCATGTTGAAACTTTTTCACATAAGCATCGCAGTCCCAAACTTTAAGAAACAACAACTTTGGTTTCTTGCCAAACCACAGTTCTTAAGGCGTTGTCTCAACGGATTCAGATGATGCCCTTATTTAACGTGAATGCAGCTGTCTCTAATGCATGACCCAAAACGATAGTGGTAAATCGGTAAGAGACATCATAGATCGCACCATATCCAATAAAGTACGGTTACGACGTTCGGACACACCATTATGCTGTGGTGTTCCGGGTGGCGTGAGCTGTGAAACTATTCCACATTGTTTCAAATGAAGACCAAACTCGTAACTCAAATATTCTCCTCCACGATCAGATCGTAGAAACTTTATTTTCTTGTTACGATGATTCTCTACTTCACTCTGAAATTCTTTGAACTTTTCAAATGTTTCAGACTTGTGCTTTATTAAGTAGATATACCCATATCTGCTCAAATCATCAGTGAAGGTCAGAAAATAGCGATACCCGCCGCGAGCTTCAACACTCATTGGTCCGCATACATCAGTATGTATGATTTCCAACAAATATGTTGCTCGCTCCATAGTTCCGGAGAACGGAGTTTTTAGTCATCTTGCCCATGAGGCATGGTTCGCAAGCACCAAGTGATTCATAATCAAGTGATTCCAAAATTCCATCATTATGGAGTTTCTTCATGCGTTTTACACCAATATGACTTAAACGGCAGTGCCACAAATAAGTTGCACTATCATTATTAACCTTGCATCTTTTGGCTTCAATATTATGAATATGTGTATCACACGATCGAGATCCAACAAACTATTTTCATTGGGTGTATGACCATAGAAGGTTTTATTCATGTAAACAGAACAACAATTATTCTCTAACTTACATGAATAACCGTATTGCAATAAACATGATCAAATCACATTCATGCTCAACACAAACACCAAATGACAGTTATTTAGGTTCAACACTAATCCCGAAAGTATAGGGAGTGTGCGATGATGATCATATCAATCTTGGAACTGCTTCCAATACACATCGTCACTTCATCCTTTAACTAGTTTATGTTCATTATGCAACTCCCATTTCGAGTTACTACTCTTTAGCAACTAAACCAGTATCAAATACCGAGGGGTTGCTATGAACACTAGTAAAATACACATCAATAATCTGTATATCAAATATACCTCTGTTCACTTTGCCATCCTTCTTATCCGCCAAGTATCTAGGGCAATTCCACTTCCAGTGACCATTTCCTTTGCAGTAGAAGCACTTAGTTTCAGGCTTGAGTTTAGCTTTGGGTTTCTTCATGGGAGTGACAACTTGCTTGTCATTCTTCTTGAAGTTCCCCTTCTATCCCTTTTGCCCTTTACTTGAAACAAGTGGTCTTATTAACCATCAACACTTGATGTTCTTTCTTGATTTCTACCTTCGCCGATTTCAGCATTGCGAAGAGCTCGGGAATTACCTTCGTCATCCCTTGCATATTATAGTTCATCACGAAGTTCTACTAACTTGGTGATAGTGACTAGAGAACTTTGTCAATTACTTTCTTATCAGGAAGATTAACTCCCACTTGATTAAAGTAATTGTAGTACCCAGACAATCTGAGCACATGCTCACTGGTTGAGCTATTCTCCTCCATCTTGTAGGCAAAGTACTGTCAGAGGTCTTATACCTCTCGACACGGGCATGAGTATGAAATACTAATTTCAACTCTTGGAACATCTTATATGCTCCGTGGCGTTCAAAACGTTTTTGAAGTACCGGTTCTAAGCCGTAAAGCATGGTGCACTAAACTATCAAGTAGTCATCATACTGAGCTTTTGTCAAAACGTTCATAACGTCTACATCTGCTCCTGCAATAGGTCTGTCACCTAGCGGTGCATCAAGGACATATTTCTCTGTGCAGCAATGAGGATAATCCTCAGATCACGGAACAATTCCGCATCATTGCTACTAACATCTTTCAACTTGGTTTTCTCTAGGAACATATGAAAAAATAAACGGGGAGCAATCATCGCGAGCTATTGATCTACAACATAGATATGCTAATACTACCAGGACTAAGTTCATGATAAATTAAAGTTCAATTAATCATATTACTTAAGAACTCCCACTTAGATAGACATCCCTCCGGTCATCTAAATGATCACGTGATCCAAATCAACTAAACCATGTCCGATCATCACGTGAGATGGAGTAGTTTCAATGGTGAACATCTTATGTTGATCATATCTACTATATGATTCACGCTCAACCTTTCGGTCTCCAGTGTTCCGAGGCCATATCTGTATATGCTAGGCTCGTCAAGTTTAACCCGAGTATTCTGCGTGTGCAAAACTGGCTTACACCCGTTGTATTTGAACGTAGAGCTTATCACACCCGATCATCACGTGGTGTCTCGGCACGACGAACTTTCGCAACGGTGCATACTCAGGGAGAACACTTATACCTTGAAATTTAGTAAGGGATCATCTTATAATGCTACCATCGTTCTAAGCAAAATAAGAAGCATAATAAGATAAACATCACATGCAATCAAAATATGTGACATGATATGGCCATCATCATCTTGTGCTTTTGATCTCCATCTTCAAAGCACCGTCATGATCACCTTCGTCACCGGCTTGACACCTTGATCTTCATCGTATCATCGTTGTCGTCTCGCCAACTATTGCTTCTACGACTATCGCTACCGCTTAGTGATAAAGTAAAGCAATTACATGGCGATTGCATTTCATACAATAAAGCGACAACCATATGGCTCCTGCCAGTTGCCGATAACTTTACAAAACATGATCATCTCATACAAAATCGTATAACTCATCATGTCTTGACCATATCACATCACAACATGCCCTGCAAAAACAAGTTAGACGTCCTCTAATTTGTTTGTTGCAAGTTTTACGTGGCTGCTACGGGCTTTAGCAAGAACCGTTCTTACCTACGCATACAAAACCACAACGATGTTTCGTCAAGTATGTGCTGTTTTAACCTTCACAAGGACCGGGCGTAGCCACACTTGATTCAGCTAAAGTGAGAGAGACAGACACCCGCCAGTCACCTTTAAGCAACGAGTACTGGTAACGGTGAAACCAGTCTCGCGTAAGCGTACGCGTAATGTCGGTCTGGGCCGCTTCATTTCACAATACCGCCGAAGCAAAGTATGACATGCTGGTAAGCAGTATGACTAGTATCGTCCACAATCTCATTGTGTTCTACTCGTGCATATCATCTACACATAGACCTGGCTCTGATACCACTGTTGGGTAACGTAGTATTTTAAAATTTTCCTACGATCACGCAAGATCTATCTACCAGATGCATAGCAACGAGAGGGGAGAGTGTGTCTACGTACCCTCGTAGACCGGGAGCGGAAGCGTCAAGTGACGCGGTTGATGTTGTCGAACTTCCTCGCGATCCAACCGATCAAGCACCGAACGTACGGCACCTCCGCGTTCAGCACACGTTCAGCTTGATGACGTCCCACGAGCTCTTGATCCAGTTGAGCTTCACGGGAGAGTTTCGTCAGCACGACGGCGTGGTGACGGATATGATGTGTTCATCGGCGCAGGGCTTCGCCTAAGCTCCGCGACGGTACGACCGAGGTGTGATTCTGTGGAGGGGGGCGCCGCACACGGCTAAAACAATTCAACTTGTGTGTCTTTGGGTGCCCCCTGCCCCCGTATATAAAGGAGCAAGGGAGGAGGGGCCGGCCAACTCTCCTGGTGCGGCTAGGAAGGGACTCCTACTAGGAATAGGATTGCAATCCTATTCCTAGTAGGATTCACCGAAAGGAAGAAGGGGGAAAGGAATAGGAGAGGTGGCGCCCCCCCAATCCTAGTCCAACTAGGATTCCTAGGTGGGGGCGCCGGCCAGCCCTATGGGCTGCCTCTCTCTCACCCTTTAGGCCCACCATGGACCATTCCCTCTCGTAGGGGGTTCCGGTAACCCCCTCCGGCATTCCCGATAAATCCGAAACTTTTCCGGTATACTTCCGGTGTCCGAATATAGCCGTCCAATATATCAATCTTTATGTCTCGGACATTTCGAGACTCCTCGTCATGTCCGTGATCTCATCCGGGACTCCGAACTACCTTCGGTACATCAATACTCAAAAACTCATAATACCGATCGTCATCAAACGTTAAGCGTGCGGACCCTACGGGTTCGAGAACTATGTAGACATGACCGAGACTCATCTCTGGTCAATAACCAATAGCGGAACCTGGATGTTCATATTGGCTCCTACATATTCTACGAAGATCTTTTATCGGTCAGAACCGCATAACAACATACGTTGTTCCTTTTGTCAAACGGTATGTTACTTGCCCGAGATTCGATCGTCGGTATCCTTATACCTAGTTCAATCTCGTTACCGGCAAGTCTCTTTACTCGTTCCGTAACACATCATCTCGTGACTAACTCATTAGTCTTTTGCTTGCAAGGCTTATTATGATGTGTGTTACCGAGAGGGCCCAGAGATACCTCTCCGACACTCGGAGTGACAAATCCTAATCTTGATCTATGCCAACACCATGAATACTTTCGGAGACACCTGTAGAGCATCTTTATGATCACCCAGTTACGTTGTGACGTTTGATAGCACACAAGGTGTTCCTACGGTATTCGGGAGTTGCATAATCTCATAGTCATAGGAACATGTATAAGTCATGAAGAAAGCAATAGCAGTAAAACTAAACGATCATAGTGCTATGCTAACGGATGGGTCTTGTCCATCACATCATTCTCCTAATGATGTGATCCCGTTGATCAAATGACAACTCATGTCTATGGCCATGAAACATAACCATCTTTGATCAATGAGCTAGTCTAGTAGAGGCATACTAGGGACACTCTGTTTTGTCTATGTATTCACACATGTACTAAGTTTCCGGTTAATACAATTCTAGCATGAATAATAAACATTTATCATGATATAAGGAAATATAAATAACAACTTTATTAATGCCTCTAGGGCATATTTCCTTCAGATGCCCCCGTGCACCCCCAAGAAATATTCAAGGAGACTCAAGCGTCTAAGCTTGGGGATGCCCCCCGTGCATCCCCTTCTCCATCAACATTATCAGTTCGTCTTTCGTTCCGCTATATTTTTATCACTTCATGTGTTATGTGCTATGCTTGGAGCGTCTTGCTTTTAGTTTTCTTTTTAGTTTTTCATAACGAGTCGGAACCCAGCATTCCTTTATGTGGGAGAGAAACACGCTCCACCTCTACCTAGAACATTACATAGAATTTTCATGTCTATCTATGCTGTGTGTGTTCTTTATCTTTTAAATGGCTACTATTGTGCTTTGCTCTTAGTATTCATGCTTATCTTTTCAAGAGCTTTTATTTAGTTGGTTGCTTGAACTCTTTTTAATTACCATGATCACCTTATTAAGAGAGTTTGCTTCCGTTGCATTGGTTAATATGTCTATGATAAAGATGCTACTTTCATGATGGTGCTTAGTAGTTTAGGTTTTCTTATGGTTAATCTCAGATAGCTGGGGGGTTCCCAATGTGTCATTGGAATACCAACTTGGTTTGTTTGCCTATGATGTGGTATGGTTTAGTAATATCTTCCTTTGAGAATTTATTTTGATTGACTTGGCGTATGCTCACGCATATTCAAGACTGTAAAGAAAGTTTGTCAAGCCTTGATGATCTTTTGTTTCTAAGTAGCGATATAACTACCATGCCTGATTCAATATTGCTTTGTCGCTCTGCATGATTATGACCGTCATTGCTCTCTTAGTTGGTTGCTCCCAGTCTTTTGCTAACCTCCACCTGCAGTAAGCAAATTAACCATGCAATACATAGCTCATGGGAAAGTAGCCTAAAACTATTGTGGTAAAGAATATGTTGCTTATGTATCTTATTTCTTATGAGTTGCTTGCTGAGCGGTAACCATGTTTCTGGGGACGCCATCAACTGTCACACTTTTGTTGAATATCATGTGAGTTGCTATGCATGTTCGTCTTGTCTGAAGTAAGGGTGATTTACTGTGGGTTGAATTAATATGCATATTGTTAGAGAAGAACATTGGGCCGCCAACCAAAGCCATGCATCATGGTGGAAGTTTTAGCTTGGACCTTAATCCTCAATCTCTCATGAGAATATGCTTATGCATTAAAGAGGAGTCCATCATCTATTTTCTATGTTGTCCCGGTATGGATGTCCTCAAGTTGAGATCTATCAAAAACGAGAAATCAAATGCGATTTATCTCCTTGGACCTTTGTACAGGTGGCATAGAGGTACCCCTTTGTGACACTTGGTTGAAACATATGCAATGCAATGATAACCCATGGGAATCCGAGCTAATTAGGACAAGGAGCGAGCACTATTGGTATTCGATGCATGAGGCTTGCAACTTATAAGATGTCTTATGCATGACACATATGAAGTACTACTACCGTTGGCACAATTGCTTCCATGTTTTCAAAATAAAAAGCTCTAGCACATAACCATTCTTTTACTTTTATGTTGAAGCACCAACTACTGAGAGCATGATTGTCATTCTGAGTGTAATGTGCATTGTCCCAAAGTAGCATTGTCTTTTGCATGATTGTGATATCGTTTATTCTGAAATCATTGTATCTAGTCATCACTTAAACCTTGAAGGTGCCCCTGCATTTATGTTTTGCATCACTAAAGGGGGCAAGCTAGATATCACTTTATCATATTTGCACATCATGTTCATTGCAAATCTTTTTGATGTTTCAGTTTCATATTGTAAAACTTTCAGTCATTTGTGATTTTCTCTTGAGGCAACTTAATTACTATAGAATCATTGTCTCAGTAAGCTTTTGTCATATGACTATAAAAAAAGTCCTATATGGTTAATAGCATGTCACCACAGAAATTATTCTTGTTATCATTTACCTACTCGAGGACGAGCAGGAATTAAGCTTGGGGATGTTGATACGTCCAAAACGTATCTATAATTTCTGCTTGCTCCATGCCACTTTTGGGTGATATTGCTATGATATTCATACACTTCCATACACTTTTGATCATATTTGGACTAACCTACTAATCCAGTGCACCCCGGTGCCAGTTTCTGTTTTCGGCTGATTTTGTATTTCAGGTTTTCACATTACGAGAACTGCCAGGAAAAATCCAGAACAAATATATAAAAAATCAGCGTTCCAGGAGCTACCGTGCGGCCAAAGTACAGCCGGGGGGGACCCACAGGGGCTCCAGGCGCCCTGTGGGCGCGCCCCCCCTGGGCCGCGCCGGGGGGGGGGCGCCTGGGCCCCCGGAGGCTCCTCCGATGCCCCCCTTTGGCATATATTTAAAGCGTGTCGCAGAAACCCTGATTCCAGACCCCTTTTCTCCAGACGCGATTCCGATCTCTGCCGCCATCGCCATCAAGCTTCGGGGGACCAGAATTCCTGCGCCGGCACCCTGCCGGGACGGGGAAGTGCCCCCGGATTCATCTCCATCGACGTTGCTTCCTCCCTCCATGGTGCGGGAGTAGTTCCTCCTCGGGGCTGAGGTTCTTACCAGTAGCTATGTGGTCAATTCTCTCTCCCATGATGTGATCTTCGTTGTGATCATAGGCTATGTTAATCTAGGGTGATCCCATGATATTTCCCCTTCCTCTATGTATTGGATTGATGTACTCACTTGTCTTTATCTAGTATAATCCCCGAGACCAAGGTGACAGCGGTCTATTGGACATGGATTAGAACAATATTTTCATGAGTGATTTCCTCTCTTGTGTGTTGATTGAAGATTGAGAGTCTCTTGGTGCTTGTCTTTGACTATCCTTTAGATATGTTGTGGTGATTGT
The DNA here is from genome assembly GCA_902687465.1 of Secale cereale. Classification (NCBI taxonomy): domain Eukaryota; kingdom Viridiplantae; phylum Streptophyta; class Magnoliopsida; order Poales; family Poaceae; genus Secale; species Secale cereale. Next base: position 936,660,568 of record LR738710.1, read on the forward strand.
GGGACTCTCTTTGGATGGCCGCGGTGACATTGGGAAATCCTTAGATTGAGAACTACGAACTTTGAGGTGTGCTTTTGTAGCCCTACATAATTCTCGTCCTCTCTTGACCACGAAGGAATGACCTCCGAGTGCGTCCCCTTTGGATGTTTTATGGGAAATATCATGTGATTCGATTATGTTAATGTTGTTGGGAGTTGCCACTAGTGAAAGTATGAAGCCTAGGCCTTGTTTCCACCATTGCAATACCATTTGTGCTCACGTTTACCACTTGTTTGCTTGCTGCACTTTTTATTACAGATTTATATTACTTTGTTTTGCCATCCATATCACTTGCCATTTAACATCTCTTCGCCGAACTAGTGCACCTATACATCTAACAAGTGTATTAGGTGTGTTGGGGACACAAGAGACTTCTTGTATCTTAGTTGCAGGGTTGCTTGAGAGAGACCATCTTCAACCTCTACTTCCCTGAGTTCGATAAACCTTAGGTCATCCACTTGAGGGAAATTGCTGCTGTCCTACAAACCTCTGCGCTTGGAGGCCCAACATAGTCTACAAGAGTAGAAGCGTGTGTAGGCATCAAGCTATTTCTGGCGCCGTTTCCGGGGAGGTGAGCGCTTGAAGGTATATCTTTAGATCTTGCAATTAAATCTTTTTGTTTCTTGTTTTTATTTCACTAGTTATGCTTATGGACAACCTTGCTATTGGATCGTTGCTTGCGGGAAGACGCCCCACACCTGTGGTGGTTGCTCCTCCCCCTACTGAAATTGTGCCCTATAAAATACCAGCTGGTATTATCGATTATGTTTTGGCTGATCGTTATGCAGGAGACAGACATCCCGGTGAACACTTGCTATATCTGTCACAACTATGTTCATTATTTAAGCTTGCAGGTGTATCAAGGGAGTTTGTCATGAGGAAATTATTTGCCTTGTCACTGAAAGGAAAATAATTGGAATGGTATAGGCTACTAAATGACTCTCACCTGCTGGAGTGGGAAGAGATCCAGTCTCTCTTTTACTCCAAGTTTTATCCTCTTCATGAAGTCCATGAGAATAGGAATTATGTTTATAATTTTTATCCTCATGACGGAGAGAGCATAGCTCAAGCTTGGGGGAGACTGAAAACGTTAATGCTAAAATGTCCTAACCATGGGCTCCCCAAAGATATGATTATTACTAATTTCTATGCGAGGCTTTCTCGACAGGATAAAGATTTGCTCGACGCTTCCTCTATGGGTTCTTTCACAAACAAAAAGATTGATGCTAAATGGGAACTCCTTGAAAGAATTCAACGCAACACTGAAGATTGGGAGATCGACAAAGGTAAAGAGTCAGGTATAATTTATGAGTATGATTGCATTAAGTCCTTTGTTGAAACTACAAGTTTTAATAAGTTTAGTGCTAAGTTTGGGCTTGATTCTCAACTCCTTGTTGATTTCCTCAAATCTTTTGCTTCACATCTTAATATGCCTAAGGAGGATTGGATCAAGTATCATAAACCTTTTAAAGAGACTTGCAAAGAAAATGAAATTGTTCATGATGATTGCAACATGCATGATCCAATTCCTAAAAATGAAGTTTTATATAAGCATGTTTGTAGGATCGAAAGTATGTCTAGAGGGGGGGTGATTAGACTACTTGACAATATAAAAAATCTGCCTTTTGATCATGCAAAGTTTTTGGCAGTTTCACAATTAAGATCAATTCAAGTATCACCCTACACATGCAATTCTAGAGTATAAGCAGCGGAAAGTAAATTGCACATGTAGTAAAGAGAGGTGGAGAAGATCAAACGCAGTTTGGAGACACGAAGATTTTTGTCGTGGTTCCGATAGGTGGTGCTATCGTACATCCACGTTGATGGAGACTTCAACCCACGGAGGGTAACGGCTGCGCGAGTCCACGGAGGGCTCCACCCACGAAGGGTCCACGAAGAAGCAACCTTGTCTATTCCATCATGGCCTACGCCCACGGAGGACTAGCCTTACTCGGGGTAGATCTTCACGAAGTAGGCGATCTCCTTGCCCTTACAAACTTCTTGGTTCAACTCCACATCTCAAAGACGGAGGCTCCCAAGCGACACCTAACCAATCTAGGAGGCACCACCCCCCAAAAGGTAATAGACGGTGTTGATGATGATGAACTCCTTGCTCTTGTGCTTCAAATGATAATCTCCCCAAACACTCAACTCTCCTCACTGATATGGCTGTGGTGGAAGAAAGGTTTGAGTGTAAAGCAACTTGGGAAGGCTAGAGATCAAGTTTCATATGGTAGGAATGGAATGGCTTGATCTCAACACAAGGGTAGGTGGTTCACTTCTCAGAAAGTGTATGGTAGAAGTGGTGGTACTTTCTGATGGCTCTCCTCACGAATGAAGAGGGGGTGGAGGGGTATATATAGCCTCCACACAAAATCCAACCGTTACACACACATTTGACCAATCTCGGTGAGACCGAAGTGAAAACTCGGTCAGACCGAAAGTTCAAATATAGTGAACGTTGGGATTTTCGGTGGGACCGGAAATACCATCTCGGTGTGTCCGAAGTGAGTCAAAGGTTGGAGCTTGCCATCTCGGTGTGACCGAAAACAACAACTCGGATATTCCGAAGTGATGTCTATTGGTTACAGAAGGTTGGCAGTCCATTTTCGGTGAGACCGAAACTCAGAATCGGATGGACCGAGAAATTAGGGTTTGGAGAAATAACTGAGGTGGTTCATCTCGGTGGGACTGAGTTTGCAGAATCGGTTTGTCCGAGATTACTTATGAGTGTGTTGAATAGTGAAGAGTGCTGATAGTTAAGGGAGCTAGATCACCAAGCACTTGAGCAACTAGATCATTAACACAACCTCATCCCCTTTTAATAGTATTGGCTTTTCCTATGGACTCAATGTGATCTTTGATCACTAAACCAAAAATAGAGTCTTGAGCTTTTGCCAATGCTTGTCTTAGCATTTTGAGGGGTCCACTTCTTCAGACATTTCCATACCCAAATCATCGAACTTTTCTGAAATGATTCTCAAGTAAATATTAGTTCAATGATATATATGTTGTTATTAATTACCAAAACCACCCGGGTATTAGTTGCACTTTCAACACTAGTAAAATATACCTCAATAATCTGTATATCAAATATACCTTTGTTCACTTTGCCATCCTTCTTATCCGCCAAGTATCTAGGACAGTTCCACTTCCAGTGACCATTTCCTTTGCAGTAGAAGCACTTAGTTTCAGGCTTGAGTTTAGCTTTGGGTTTCTTCATGGGAGTGACAACTTGCTTGTCATTCTTCTTGAAGTTCCCCTTCTATCCCTTTGCCCTTTACTTGAAACAAGTGGTCTTGTTAACCATCAACACTTGATGCTCTTTCTTGATTTCTACCTTTGCCGATTTCAGCATCGCGAAGAGCTCGGGAATTACTTTCGTCATCCCTTGCATATTATAGTTCATCACGAAGTTCTACTAACTTTGGTGATAGTGACTAGAGAATTTTGTCAATTACTATCTTATCTGGAAGATTAACTCCCACTTGATTCAAGCAATTGCAGTACCCAGACAATCTGAGCACATGCTCACTGGTTGAGCTATTCTCCTCCATCTTGTAGGCAAAGTACTGTCAGAGGTCTCATACCTCTCGACACGGGCATGAGTATGAAATACTAATTTCAACTCTTGGAACATCTTATATGCTCTGTGGCGTTCAAAACGTTTTTGAAGTCCCGGTTCTAAGCCGTAAAGCATGGTGCACTTAAACTATCAAGTAGTCATCATACCGAGCTTTTGTCAAAACGTTCATAACGTCTACATCTGCTCCTGCAATAGGTCTGTCACCTAGCGGTGCATCAAGGACATAATTCTTCTGTGCAGCAATGAGGATAATCCTCAGATCACGGAACAATTCCGCATCATTGCTACTAACATCTTTCAACTTGGTTTTCTCTAGGAACATATGAAAAATAAACGGGGAGCAACATCGCGAGCTATTGATCTACAACATAGATATGCTAATACTACCAGGACTAACTTCATGATAAATTAAGGTTCAATTTAATCATATTAATTAAAGAACTCCCACTTAGATAGACATCCCTCCGGTCATCTAAATGATCACGTGATCCAAATCAACTAAACCATGTCCGATCATCACGTGAGATGGAGTAGTTTCAATGGTGAACATCTTATGTTGATCATATCTACTATATGATTCACGCTCGACCTTTCGGTCTCCAGTGTTCCGAGGCCATATCTGTATATGCTAGGCTCGTCAAGTTTAACCCGAGTATTCTGCGTGTGCAAAACTGGCTTACACCCGTTGTATTTGAACGTAGAGCTTATCACACCCGATCATCACGTGGTGTCTCGGCACGACGAACTTTCGCAACGGTGCATACTCAGGGAGAACACTTATACCTTGAAATTTAGTAAGGGATCATCTTATAATGCTACCGTCGTTCTAAGCAAAATAAGAAGCATAATAAGATAAACATCACATGCAATCAAAATATGTGACATGATATGGCCATCATCATCTTGTGCTTTTGATCTCCATCTTCAAAGCACCGTCATGAGCACCTTCGTCACCGGCTTGACACCTTGATCTTCATCGAAGCATCGTTGTCGTCTCGCCAACTATTGCTTCCACGACTATCGCTACCGCTTAGTGATAAAGTAAAGCAATTACATGGTGATTGCATTTCATACAATAAAGCGACAACCATATGGCTCCTGCCAGTTGCCGATAACTTTACAAAACATGATCATCTCATACAAAACCGTATAACTCATCATGTCTTGACCATATCACATCACAACATGCCCTGCAAAAACAAGTTAGACGTCCTCTACTTTGTTTGTTGCAAGTTTTACGTGGCTGCTACGGGCTTAGCAAGAACCGTTCTTACCTACGCATACAAAACCACAACGATGTTTTGTCAAGTATGTGTTGTTTTAACCTTCACAAGGACCGGGCGTAGCCACACTTGATTAAGCTAAAGTGAGAGAGACAGACACCCGCCAGTCACCTTTAAGCAACGAGTGCTCGTAACGGTGAAACCAGTCTCGCGTAAGCGTACGCGTAATGTCGGTCCGGGCCGCTTCATCTCACAATACCGCCGAAGCAAAGTATGACATGCTGGTAAGCAGTATGACTAGTATCGTCCACAATCTCATTGTGTTCTACTCGTGCATATCATCTACGCATAGACCTGGCTCATGATGCCACTGTTGGGGAACGTAGTATTTTAAAATTTTCCTACGATCACGCAAGATCTATCTACCAGATGCATAGCAACGAGAGGGGAGAGTGTGTCTACGTACCCTCGTAGGCGGGGAGCGGAAGCGTCAAGTGACGCGGTTGATGTTGTCGAACTTCTTCGCGATCCAACCGATCAAGCACCGAACGTACGGCACCTCCGCGTTCAGCACACGTTCAGCTTGATGACGTCCCACGAGCTCTTGATCCAGTTGAGCTTCACGGGAGAGTTTCGTCAGCACGACGGTGTGGTGACGGATATGATGTGTTCACCGGCGCAGGGATTCGCCTAAGCTCCGCGACGGTATGACCGAGGTGTGATTCTGTGGAGGGGGGCACCGCACACGGCTAAAACAATTCAACTTGTGTGTCTTTGGGTGCCCCCCTGCCCCCGTATATAAAGGAGCAGGGGAGGGAGGCCGGCCGGCCCTTCCTGGTGCGGCTAGGGAAGGAGTCCTACTAGGAATAGGATTGCAATCCTATTCCTAGTAGGATTCACCGAAAGGAAGAAGGGGGAAAGGAATAGGAGAGGTGGCGCCCCCCCCAATCCTAGTCCAACTAGGAACCCTAGGTGGGGGCGCCGGCCAGCCCTATGGGCTGCCTCTCTCTTTCCCTTTAGGCCCACTATGGACCATCCCCTCTCGTAGGGGGTTCCGGTAACCCCCTCCGGCATTCCCGATAAATCCGAAACTTTTCCGGTATACTTCCGGTGTCCGAATATAGCCGTCCAATATATCAATCTTTATGTCTCGGACATTCCGAGACTCCTCGTCATGTCCGTGATCTCATCCGGGACTCCGAACTACCTTCGGTACATCAATACTCATAAACTCATAATACCGATCGTCATCAAACGTTAAGCGTGCGGACCCTTCGGGTTCGAGAACTATGTAGACATGACCGAGACTCATCTCCGGTCAAAAACCAATAGCGGAACCTGGATGTTCATATTGGCTCCTACACATTCTACGAAGATCTTTTATCGGTCAGAACCGCATAACAACATACGTTGTTCCTTTTGTCAAAACGGTATGTTACTTGCCCGAGATTCGATCGTCGGTATCTCTATACCTAGTTCAATCTCGTTATCGGCAAGTCTCTTTACTCGTTCCGTAACACATCATCTCGTGACTAACTCATTAGTCTTTTGCTTGCAAGGCTTATTGTGATGTGTGTTACCGAGAGGGCCCAGAGACACCTCTCCGACACTCGGAGTGACAAATCCTAATCTTGATCTATGCCAACACCACGAATACTTTCGGAGACACCTGTAGAGCATCTTTATGATCACCCAGTTACGTTGTGACGTTTGATAGCACACAAGGTGTTCCTACGGTATTCGGGAGTTGCATAATCTCATAGTCATAGGAACATGTATAAGTCATGAAGAAAGCAATAGCAGTAAAACTAAACGATCATAGTGCTATGCTAACGGATGGGTCTTGTCCATCACATCATTCTCCTAATGATGTGATCCCGTTGATCAAATGACAACTCATGTCTATGGCCATGAAACATAACCATCTTTGATCAATGAGCTAGTCTAGTAGAGGCATACTAGGGACACTCTGTTTTGTCTATGTATTCACACATGTACTAAGTTTCCGGTTAATACAATTCTAGCATGAATAATAAACATTTATCATGATATAAGGAAATATAAATAACAACTTTATTAATGCCTCTAGGGCATATTTCCTTCAGATGCCCCCGTGCACCCCCAAGAAATATTCAAGGAGACTCAAGCGTCTAAGCTTGGGGATGCCCCCCGTGCATCCCCTTCTCCATCAACATTATCAGTTCGTCTTTCGTTCCGCTATATTTTTATCACTTCATGTGTTATGTGCTATGCTTGGAGCGTCTTGCTTTTAGTTTTCTTTTTAGTTTTTCATAACGAGTCGGAACCCAGCATTCCTTTATGTGGGAGAGAAACACGCTCCACCTCTACCTAGAACATTACATAGAATTTTCATGTCTATCTATGCTGTGTGTGTTCTTTATCTTTTAAATGGCTACTATTGTGCTTTGCTCTTAGTATTCATGCTTATCTTTTCAAGAGCTTTTATTTAGTTGGTTGCTTGAACTCTTTTTAATTACCATGATCACCTTATTAAGAGAGTTTGCTTCCGTTGCATTGGTTAATATGTCTATGATAAAGATGCTACTTTCATGATGGTGCTTAGTAGTTTAGGTTTTCTTATGGTTAATCTCAGATAGCTGGGGGGTTCCCAATGTGTCATTGGAATACCAACTTGGTTTGTTTGCCTATGATGTGGTATGGTTTAGTAATATCTTCCTTTGAGAATTTATTTTGATTGACTTGGCGTATGCTCACGCATATTCAAGACTGTAAAGAAAGTTTGTCAAGCCTTGATGATCTTTTGTTTCTAAGTAGCGATATAACTACCATGCCTGATTCAATATTGCTTTGTCGCTCTGCATGATTATGACCGTCATTGCTCTCTTAGTTGGTTGCTCCCAGTCTTTTGCTAACCTCCACCTGCAGTAAGCAAATTAACCATGCAATACATAGCTCATGGGAAAGTAGCCTAAAACTATTGTGGTAAAGAATATGTTGCTTATGTATCTTATTTCTTATGAGTTGCTTGCTGAGCGGTAACCATGTTTCTGGGGACGCCATCAACTGTCACACTTTTGTTGAATATCATGTGAGTTGCTATGCATGTTCGTCTTGTCTGAAGTAAGGGTGATTTACTGTGGGTTGAATTAATATGCATATTGTTAGAGAAGAACATTGGGCCGCCAACCAAAGCCATGCATCATGGTGGAAGTTTTAGCTTGGACCTTAATCCTCAATCTCTCATGAGAATATGCTTATGCATTAAAGAGGAGTCCATCATCTATTTTCTATGTTGTCCCGGTATGGATGTGCTCAAGTTGAGATTTATCAAAAACGAGAAATCAAATGCGATCTATCTCCTTGGACCTTTGTACAGGTGGCATAGAGGTACCCCTTTGTGACACTTGGTAAAAACATATGCAATGCAATGATAACCCATGGGGATCCGAGCTAATTAGGACAAGGAGCGAGCACTATTGGTATTCGATGCATGAGGCTTGCAACTTATAAGATGTTTTATACATGACACATATGAAGTACTACTACCGTTGACACAATTGCTTCCATGTTTCATAATAAAAAGCTCTAGCACTTCAAGCACCAACTACTGAGAGCATGATTGTCATTCTGAGTGTAATGTGCATTGTCCCAAAGTAGCATTGTCTTATGCATGATTGTGATATCGTTTATTCTGAAATGATTGTATCTAGTCATCACTTAAACCTTGAAGGTGCCCCTGCACTTATGTTTTGCATCACTAAAGGGGGCAAGCTAGATATCACTTGATCATATTTGCACATCATGTTCATTGCAAATCTTTTTGATGTTTCAGTTTCATGTTGTAAAACTTTCTGTCATTTGTGATTTTCTCTTGAGACAACTTAAGTACTTTAGAATCATTGTCTCAGTAAGCTTTTGTCATATGACTATGAGAAAGTCTTATATGGTTAATAGCATGTCACCACAGAAATTATTCTTGTTATCATTTACCTACTCGAGGACGAGCAGGAATTAAGCTTGGGGATGTTGATACGTCCAAAACGTATCTATAATTTCTGCTTGCTCCATGCCACTTTTGGGTGATATTGCTATGATATTCATACACTTCCATACACTTTTGATCATATTTGGACTAACTTACTAATCCAGTGCACCCCAGTGCCAGTTTCTGTTTTCGGCTGTTTTTGTATTTCAGGTTTTCACGTTTCGAGAACTGCCCAGAAAAATATAGAAAAAATATATAAAAAATCAGCGTTCCGGGAAGGACACTGCTTCCGAAGGGGAGCCTGGGTGGGGGGGGCACAGGGGGCCCAGGCGCCCTGTGGGCGCACCCCCCCTGGGCCGCGCCGGGGGGGGGGGGGCGCCTCGGCACCCCGAGAGCCCCCCGATGCCCTACTTTGGCAGATATTTAAAGGGTCCCCCGTAACCCTTGAAACAAGACCTCTTTTCGCGATCCCATCTCTGTTCCGCCGCCGCCGCCGCTTCCAAGATCGGGAGCACCAGGAGAACTCTTCCCGGCACCCTGCCGGAGGGGAGGATCACCACCGGGAGCTTCTCCACCACCATGGACGCCTCCCAGATGACTCGTGAGTAGTCTCCCTTGGACCATGAGTCCATGACCAGTAGCTATGTGATGTTCTCCTCCCATTCTTGTGCTTCACTAATTAGTCCTCGTGAGCTGCCCTACATGATCGAGGCACCTATGTAATCCTTGTGTTGTTGCTATGTTGAGTTTGCTGGGATCCGATGGATTATGAGATTATGTTCAGATTGATCTTGAGTAATATATTTGATTCACCTCTTTTATATTTTAGTTCAGAAGTAATTCTTGCATGTTCTCCGTTGTTATTTATTGCTTTGGCCAAGTAGTAGGTAGTGACTCCAAGAGGGAACGTTATGCTCGATTGTGGGTTCATGCCCCTCGATGACTAGCTTGAGTGACAGAAACATGAGTCTAGGGGATGTGCTATTGCCACAAGGGGGGAAAACAACGGTGCTTGTGCCCGCGGGTGCAAGGATTGTTTACTTTACGCAAAGTTCTTTTAATGCAGTTGTCTGTTGCATTGAGTTTACACTATGGGTGGGACTCGCAACTTAATACCAGCGAGATGTTCTGGATAGATATCTCAAGGTGGATGATTAGTAGTAGATATTGATGGATTTCGGTCTACTTACTTTGGCATACCGCCCCTGCTTTGAACCTCAACCTTTCTTGCAATGTAGTCAGCATTGGTTTGCGTTCGTGGTCCTGTCAATTGCCCAGCTGTAATTTGTTACCTCGCATAGCTGTTTTATCGTCTTTTGGGAGAGAGACATCACTAGTGAACATCATGTGACTCCGGTCCATATTACTATCATTGATCACATACACTATTTTACTTTCCGCTATTTTACTTACTATTGCAAATTACTATCTATCATTACTATCATATTGCTTTTAACCCTTTGTGAACTACAAGGCCGGAGAGATTGACAACCTCTCTGTACTCGTTGGGAGCAAAGTTATTTGTATCTGTGTGCAGGTCCACGTTGATTGCTAATTGCGCCGTTAGCGGTTGACACCTACCTGTTGAACCTAGGAGTCTCTGGGGATTCGATCCTTGGCATCTTTGCTAAGGGAAAACACTTCTACTTACTGCATCTTACACCTTCCACTTGGGGTAATCCAACGAGGGGTTCGAGGCCCATCAGCCGCCCCTTATCAATCATCATAACAACTAACATCGTCGCTATATATTGCCTTCTTTCTGTAATGCATCGACAATGAGCATTTGTGAATAATGAAGATAAAGTACAAATGATGGATACTTAGTAAGCTAAAAAAATAACATTAGTAAATACTTACACTGGGAATATTCTGTCATAACCCGCATCACGCATCAACGCCTTCCAAAATAGGACACAACTGTTCTTGACGATAAAGGGAGATTCATAGTAGATTTGGCATAATCAATAACATGCGACATATCAGAATCAATAGCAGGTGTAGGTGTCGCAAGCTTACTCAAAATAGAACAAGAATCAAGTGCAGAGCTAGATGTCAGTTCCTTACCTTCCCTCGTAGTAGAGGGAAAGATCTTGGTTCTAGCGTTCTTTAGTGGCCTCATAGTGATCAGTAGATATAAATCCCAAGTAACTCAAAGAATATAGCTATGCTCCCCAACAACGGCGCCAAAAAAGGTCTTGTAACCCACAAGTATAGGGGATCGCAACAATTTTCGAGGGTAGAGTATTCAACCCAAATTTATTGATTCTACACAAGGGAGCCAAAGAATATTCTCAATTATTAGAAGTTGAGTTGTCAATTCAACCACACCTGGAAATACTTAGTATCTGCAGCAAATTATTTAGTAGCAAAGTGATATGGAAGTAACGGTAACAGTAACAGTAGTAGCAGTTTTGTAGTGATTGTAACAGTAGCAGTAACGAAAGTAACAAAGCAAGTAACAATATGAAGCGAACTCATAGGCAATGGATCGGTGATGATAGGTGACAGATGATATCCATCATGTAGGAGTTATAACCTAGGGTGACACAGAACTAGCTCCTGTTCATCAATATAATGTAGGCATGTATTCCGTATATAGTCATGCATGCTTATGGAAAATAATTTACATGACATCTTTTGTCCTACCCTCCCGTGGCAGTGGGGCCCTAATGGAAACTAAGGGATATTAAGGCCTCCTTTTAATAGAGAACCGGAACAAATCATTATCACTTAGTGAATACATGAACTCCTCAAACTACGGCAATCACCGGAAAGAATCCCAATTATTGTCACCTTGGGGTATGCAGATCATAACACATAGTAGGTGTCTACAACTTGCAAGATCGGATCAAGAACACATGTATATTCATGAAAACATAATAGGTTCAGATCTGAATTCATGGCACTCGGGCCCTAGTAACAAGCATTAAGCATAGCAAAGTCATAGCAACATCAATCTCAGAACATAGTGGATACTAGGGATAAACCCTAACAAAACTAACTCGATTAGATGATAAATCTCACCTAACCCATCACCGTCCAACAAGCCTATGATGCAATTACACACACACACACACACACACACACACACACACACACGATGGTGAGCATCATGAAATTGGTGAGGAGGAAGGTTGATGATGACGACAGCGATGGATTCCACTCTCCGGAGCCCCGAACGGACTCTAGATCTGGCCTCCCGAAGAAGAGCAGGAGGTGGCGGCTGCTCCGTATCGTAAAATGCGATGAATCCTTCTCCCCTATTTTTTCCCCGAACATGAATATATGGAGTTGGAGTTGAGATCGGTGCAGGTCCAGGGGACCCACAAGGACGGAGGGCGTGTCCCCCACCCTTGCGGCCAGGGTGTGGGCCCCCTCCAATGGATGTTTTCGCCAATATTTTTTATATTTTCTAAAAATACTCTCTGTGAAGTTTCAGGTCATTCCGAGAACTTTTATTTCTGCACAAAAATAACACCAAGGCAATTCTGCTGAAAACAGCGTCAGTCCGGGTTAGTTCCATTCAAATCATACAAATTAGAGTCCAAACCAAGGGCAAAATAGTTTGGAAAAGTAGATATGACGGAGACATATCAGTCATAGACACAAAAAGTGTGTCAAGATTCCTTTAGGCAAGACAAAGTGTGGCTAACAATTTAAGCAACTCAAGTAAGGCAAGTGTGGCAAAAATAGTGTGGCAATATATGGCAACGATAGTCACAATCCAAACAGCCCTTAAGTCTAGAACTTAGCTCCCTCCTAAGTTTGAATGAGGTGTGTGCGAGGCAAGGATATAGACACAAATGTGCAGCTCCTACGTGCCTAATCTAAAAGAGACATCTCACTTAATGTGAGACTCACAACTTTTATTTGAGTACATGTCTTGCTTCCTGCACGCATATGCGGGGTAACTTCTCTGTCTCTGTCGCACTCACACTTTTGGCAATAGGTTGCTAATCACAATGATGTTTTGCACGTCAACACTCTGTCTTTGTCTGAAGCCGTTTTTCTCCGTGCAATTTCATCGAACACCTCTTGTGCACGTTTGCACTGGCTTCAGAGTCACACTGGCATAGGAGGCGAGTAGCACATCCAGATGCGGCAAGTGAGGACGTTAATATATATATGTTGCTGAGTTATTACTATGAAATACTTAAATGGTATCATGCTAACTCAATTTTTTATACTATTGAAAGTTTGACATCAAATCACATCATTGTCGAGTATCCATCCTGGTTTCGTTATTATCTGTGATCTATTAGTAATTTTTCCCATGGTATTTTATCTTCTCCTTGATTTATGTGGGGTTGCTCACTTCCTATAGGATTATTAAATTCAATTGTATTCTTTTGATTAATAAGTAATAAAATGGGCCTTAAGTCATATCGTTGTTTAGTAATCTTGAATATTTGACATGTTCATAACTTATGTTAATGTTGGCATAACTGACTATCCCAAAAGTTTTTGACAACATAGGAGTTAAATGTTTTATCATTAAGGTATTGAAAGATGAGACTGTATATCAGTATCCAGTTCACCTTGACAACTTGTAGCACTATGGTTTTCCTGTGCTTGAACCTCATGATGACATATTGACGAAACTATCGTATGCTTTGGGGAATATTATCATACTTTTGAAGAAACTCTTCCTCAATTCATCTCGTTCTGGATTACCTCTTGCCTACTTTCATATGTAAGTTGAAAGATAAGTTGTTCTGAAAAATTCATCTCATTATATACTTCCTTTTCTTTATGTAATACAATCATCTTGTATGTGCTTTTTAGATACTCATGTGTGTAAAAAATGTCAAGCCTTAATATTTTTGAATTATTATGCCTTAAAAACAGCAATTTCTTTCTTTTTTGTGAGAAAACAATATTTGTTCAACTTATAAACAAAGCCTTATGTGCTATCTACCACCTTTTGTGTGAAAACAGCCCCTCAATTTAGATTCACGATGACATCCAAGATAAGGCATGCAATCATATACGTCATTTTCGATCTCGTGAAAAGCCTGAACATGACCCCCTTGGTTGTCTACTCAAGGATACCATACTTTTAAACCTCTGTGAAGTGAGTATATGGGTTGCAAGATTGGTAGGAACACACAATGAGTTTTGATGTGGGATCTACTGATCTATCACCTTATATGACGCAGTAACCACTGTAAGTAGACCTTGCATGCTATGATGTCATAGTTTCATATAGCGGGTTATGCCTCTTAGCAGCGGATCTCTCTAAATGCTACCACATCTCTATAATACGCTATTTAAAATGTTTGTTCATGTGTTTGGATCAAACACCCTTAGTGCAAGACCTATTTTAAACACTATAGTGCGCTATTTAAAAGTTAAAACCATGTATGTTGTATATTTCCAGAGATATTTAATATATGTAGAAAGCAGCACCCTAGTTCGGCACTATGTATGTATATTAATTTTCTCAATGAATTAATTGCCACCACCACATAAAGATATTTTAGTCGACTTTTTGAGCGATGAGTTTATAATATAGAAAGAGCCCTTTGCATGGTTCAAATACAATGACTTTTTGAGAGTCAAACATTCTTCTGTCTCAAACCCTTCTTCGCGTCATTTCATTTAACACCTCTTGTGTGTGTTGGCACTGGCTAAAGGGTCACACCGGCATCGGAGCATCACATCCAGACGCGGCGAACAAGGACAAGGCGGTGATGGGTGCCGTTCTGAATCGTTGTGTCCCTACCTCGCTATTTGGCCTCCCTCGTATCCTCTCACCACGTGGCATTGCTACCAGACTTGGAGAGGGAACGGGGGACGAAGCAACTTAGACTCGTCCTTCCATGACAATTATAGTCCTTTCTTCGTCGAGCATCTTCTTCATTTTTTCTAGTCCTCTCTCTAATTGTGCAACTGGTTTGCTATCATATATTTTGTTAACTATGACAAGTTTGTTAATCAAATCTATGGTTTGGTATTTCATAGCTAACCTAGAAAATAACTATGTTGATAAGAGACTTTCACTCTAATTATTGATATATGTGTAAGTACACAGGGCTACGAAAATGACCATATTAGGATACTATGAATATCAAGCTAGCTATACATCTATACCAATATAAAAAGACACAAAGGGGCAAATCGACAAATCTCGGCTATCAAATCTATTCAATCCATCGAATTAGATTGCTCCAATGGTGACGACAGAACACAGTTAGTGTGCAGTTAATATCATATCATGTATCAAGTCCATCGTTGATCACATAATTAATAGGTAGATAATATCTGCAAATAATTAATATACTGCTTAATTTGAACATGCATTGTACGTACAAATGTACTAGTATTCATAAATCAATTGAAAAACACAAACGATTAAATGACCAGCTCCTCATGAACACATTACTCTAGATTTCTCTGCTTGTACGTACGGATTTACTAGATATCTTTATCAAGACATTCGGCAATAATAAATATGCACAAGCATAGTCACTATAATCATTTCATAGATTAATCCCGCATAGAGCTGCAATTTGTGCTTCTTGTTTTGTTCTCACATTTAACTGGCTGATTTGTAAATATTTGTGAGTGATAATGTGTTAAATATAATAAATAAATAATATTTCTAGCAAACATAATTTTAGGTGATTAATCATGATAAAAAAGCAGTACAAATAATAGATGATATTTTAAGTTGCTAAAAACATAGAAAGTATAAAAGTTTGGTATAACTATGAAGGGGTTGCTGGTTTGATGTCCCAATTGAGCTAAGGCAATATAATTTCCATTTCCTCACAGATTTTCTTGATCTGCCGCATGGAGATCATGGAATTCGATTTGCCTCTGTCCATCTTGTCCTCGTCCCAATCAGTTGACACTTCATCCTCTTCAGTTGATGTCATCAACTCCTCATTGAGCAACAAATGGTCATGTGCTGTTTCAGACGCCTGCCTGCATGCATGCATGCATGATGCCCGGGCCGTTAGTAATACCGGACTTGCAGGCAAGAAATTAGCTACTACTCCGGTGGGTCTGGCCATGTCTAATCTCTCTGGTCTTCCGGCGAACACGTATGCGCTATATGTGCGGGTGCGGCAACTACTGAATCGAACAGTATCTGGTCTCTCGATCGAGCAGCCCATGCATGATCATCGGGTCTCTTCTCCTAATTTTGCGCTCCGTTTGAAACGATAGCTTATGGGATATCATCCTATCCGATTTGACCAGTTATTCTAAAAGAAAACACGATTTGACTAGTTGACACGATAATGTGGAGTAGTACATGGACGAATGCATGCTGCAAACGTTTATCCTTCTTCTGAAACACGGTCCCCTAGGGCCGATTTATTAAAAAAAAATAGTAGAAGAGATTTGCTCGGTTAATTAATGAAACATGGTCGAAAACATCCACAAGACCACATCCACAAAAGGGCACACAACCAATCTGACACCCACAAGACCCCACACAACGTCGAGGTGAGGACACCATCGAGGTTACCCGCAATGACATCGTCGTCTCCTCTCCCGAGCAGGTGATTTAGACTTCATCGTGGACGACCCGTCAAGACCTTGCCGAACCAAAAACGACACACGAGGACCTCGAAAGCCAAAGCCAAACAATCGACTGTCGATGTCGAGGACGGGCAGCTCCGATTTTGTTGAAGCACTTCACAGGAGAAAGTTGCAAGCCTCGCACTGACCTAGTCTAGCGCAACCTTCGAAGAGCGCCATCCGATGAAACTACCCTCATGGAGTCATTGTTGCCGCAGGGGCCCTGCCGCACGCAGGTACGACTTCTCCGCCATAGTAAGAAACAAGCATAGGCACATCTATTGGCGAACCTGATTGGCAACATCAGAAGCAGTGGCGGAGCTTGAGCCGAAATTATGGGGGGAGGGGGCAAACATAACTATTTTAGCTTATTTTTAATGGAAAATATGCATAACACAAAGGAGTATATACATGTTTTCTTGTGAGCTTGGGGGGGGGCATGGCCCAGGTTGGTCCTCATGTAGCTCCGCCACTTATCAGAAGGACATGCCATGGGGACGACCTCGTTGTCGAACCCAGACGGGTCTAGACTTTTGCCCGAAGAACCATATGGTGGAAGGAGTGGGCAAGCTTGCACTCAGATAGTATTTGGTCTCTCGATCGAGCAGCCCATGCATGATCATCGGGTCTCTTCTTCTAGTTTTGCGCAAGAATCGGCCGGCTCTATTTGAAACGACAATTTATGGGATAGTATTATCCAGTCCGATTAGACCGGGTTTTTGTTTTTGTTTTTTTGGGGGGCGATTTGACCGGTTGACACAAGAAATCTGAGTAGTACATGTTGCAAAAGTTTTATTAGTGCTTACTGTTTTACTTTTTCTAATGGGCTGTGTTTATGTTAGATCACAGCTTGATCAGGATTAATTTGTGCTAAAAAAGAAGGTCGGTCGGCGTTAACAGCAAAAGAACAATGGAAAAAAGGTACTACCGGGATTCGAACCCAGCTCGCCAGATTCAAAGTATGGAGTGCTAACCACTACACCATAGAACCACTCGTCGAACCCAGCTCGCCAGATTCAAAGTATGGAGTGCTAACCACTACACCATAGAACCACTCGTGCTATTTTTTCTTACAATAAGGTACTAATAATCCTTCATCCTAGTCCATGTCTCCATATTTTTTTGCGATCTAGTCCTTGTCTCTTATAAAACGGATTGATTTGTGAGGATGGAGCTCTGCAGGTACCAAAGTTTATATTGGACCCCGAGGTAAGTCTACATTGTCTAATCCCTTCTTCTTTTGCGCAAAGGAAATTTTTCATCAAAATCAACCACAACCATTAAGGCGAGTACTGGGCGGCGGCGCGCCGGCCTAATAATTCGGCCGGTCAAGCGACAGCCCTCAGATTTGAGCCATGCAAACCGTCTGATCTCATCCCCTTTCTCTGATGCGTACCGAATCCCCCTGCGAGCGTTCCAGCCAGAGCACCGCCCCCGAGCTAGCCGGATCCCTCGGCGGCTGTAGCAGAGAGCGCCGCCGCCCCAGCTTGGGGGGCCCCCGCCACACGTTGCTGGCCCTTCCAACCATCTCACTCGTTCGCAGCTTTCGTCATGGTCGGATCCCCCACCGAACTTGCCATGGCTGACAAGGAGCCTCCGTCGACAGCGCTTGAAGCTCCCCGCCCCCGTGGTTGCAGCATCTGGTGCGCCAACCCCCTCCGTCCTTGTCGTCGAGCTCGCTGCAGGCACCGCTGCCGTCTTCTTCCCTGGATAACCGAATTCTACATGTCGCCGTTGTAGCAAACATATAGGCATTTGTACCTTTTAAAAATCCCCGATGTAGCAAAAAAATGAGTGCCGCCAGGTACCACTACCTTAGATGTAGCAAACAAAATCACAGGTTCCAGCTTCTATAGATGCTAATTCCAGCAATTCTGCTTCCAGTTGAAACCTTTTGTGCTGCCCCTTCCAGAAAAAACGGCGGTGACAACACTGTTAGAATTATTGGGATTTAAACCATCTGTTATATCCAATAATTTTTAGGAAAATCCCATAGGCGCATGTGGCACGTTCATGCATGACAAGAAAGAAGTTAAAATATTTGCGCTAGTGGAAAATGAAACCGAATGGTGGTGAATGATGACATTCATCTCCTCATTGATGGCATCAATATTTTGGTTTCAGTTTCATTTCTTCATTAGTACATTGGTTTCTTCATACCGTGCGTGCTAGCATATTTTGTCATGCAAGAACTTGAAACGATTTGCCTACTAATGGGAGACGAAACTGACCACTTAATAGGATTTTTAGTGCATCTGTTTCTCCTCTCCTTAATGAGAATTAGTGCGTCTATTTCAGTTTCATCTCGTTACTCGAGGTCGCTCCTCTTCCCAACGAGACATAACTCTTTGCATTGTTCCAGAGCATTGCACCGCCTACCTCTTTCCCATCTCACTTCCTGGCATACACCGGAGAGTGAGACAGCAGGCCTCCGAAACCCCGCCTCTTGTGATCCGGTATGGGAGAGGGGCGATCAGGTTTTTGGGGACCATACTTATGCGACTGCTGGAGTCTTGTTCATCGTGGCCGCGAACGGTGACATAACTGATGACGAGTTCCCCAACGACGACTTCTTCCCCGACGTCAACGACCTCTTCAGCGACATGACGATCGGGACATCTGCACCTTCTGCTACTGCACCGTTGATACGTCTCCAACGTATCTATAATTTTTAATTGTTTCATGCTATTATTTATGAAGTCTTGGATGTTTAATGGGCTTTATCATTCACTTTTATATCATTTTTGGGACTAACCTACTAACCCAAAGGACCAGTCCAGATTGCTGTTTTTTGCCTGTTTCAGGGTTTTGCAGAAAAAGAATATCAAACGGAGTCCAAACGAAATGAAACCTTCGCGGGAGATATTTTTGGAGAAAATCACGCACAGGGAACTTGAGAACCCCGTCAGGGGAGCATCAAGGCGCCCACGAGGGTGGGGGGCGCGCCCCCCTGCCCAGGGCGCGCCCCCTACCTCGTGGGCCCCTCGAGCGTCCCCCGGTGTTCTCCTTCCTCCTATATAAGTCTACATACCCCGAAACATTCGACAACATAGAGAAAACCCTAATTCCACCGCCGTAACCTTCTGTTCCCGTGAGATCCCATCTTGGAGCCTGTTCCGGAGCTCCACCGGAGGGGGATCCATCACGGAGTTCTTCTTCATCATCATCATCGCCCTCACCGTGAGTTGTGAGTAGTTTACCACATACCTTTGAGTCCATAGCTAGTATCTAGATGCCTTCTTCTCTCTCTCTGGATCTCAATACAAAGTTCTCCTCGGTCTTCGAGGAGATCTATTTAATGTAATCTCTTTTTGCGGTGTGTTTGTCGAGATCCGATGAATTGTGAGTTTATGATCAAGATTATCTATGAGAAATATTTGGTTCTTCTCTGAACTTTTTATGTGTGCTCATAATATCCTTGCAAGTCCCTTCAAATTATTGGTTTGGTCTGGCCTACTAGATCTATAGTTCTTGCAATGGGAGAAGTGCTTGGCTTTGGGTTCAATCTTGTGGTGTCCTTTCCCAGTGACAGTAGGGGCAGCAAGGCACATATTGTATTGTTGCCATCGAGGATAAAAAGATGGGGTTTATATCATATTGCTTGAGTTTATCCCTCTACATCATGTCATCTTGCTTAAGGCGTTACTCTGTTCTTATGAACTCAATACACTAGATGCATGCTGGATAGCGGTTGATGTGTGGAGTAATAGTAGTAGATGCAGAATCGTTTCGGTCTACCTGTCTCGGACGTGATTCCTATATAAAATGATCATACCTAGATAGTCTCATAATTATTTGCTTTTCTATCAATTGCTCGACAGTAATTTGTTTACCCGCCGTAGAATATCGCTATCATGAGAGAAGCCACTAGAGAACACTATGGCCCCCGGGTCTATTCTCAACATATCAATCTACATCTACTTTACTTTTATTGCTTTTATTTGCTGTTCTTGTAAACCAAAAATACCAAAAATATAAACTATCATCTCTATCAGATCTCACTTTCTTAAGTGACCGTAAAGGGATTGACAACCCCTTATCGCGTTGGCTGCGAAGTTCTTATTTGTTTATGCAGGTGCGAGGGACTCACGCGTGGTCTCCTACTGGATTGATACCTTGGTTCTCAAAAACTGAGGGAAATACTTACGCTACTGTGCTGCATCTCCCTTTCCTCTTCGAGGGAATACAACGCAAGCTCGAGAAGTAGCAAGAAGAATTTCTGGCACCGTTGCCGGGGAGGCTTACGCAAAAGTCATATACCAAGTACCTATCACAAATCCTTATCCTTCGCATTACATTTTTTTGCCTCTCGTTTTCCTCTCCCCCACTTCACCCTTGTCGTTTTATTTGCCCTTCTTCCGCCGTGTGTTTATCGTTCTCTTGCTTCTTGTTTGCTTGTGTGTGTTGGATTGCTTGCTTGTCACTATGGCTCAAAACAATACCAAATTGTGTGACTTCTCCAATACCAACAACAATGATTTTATTAGCACTCCGATTGCTCCTATTGCCGATGTTGAATCTTGTGAGATCAATGCTGCTTTGTTGAATCTTGTCATGAAATATCAATTCTCCGGCCTTCCTAGTGAAGATGCCGCTACCCATCTAAACAACTTTGTTGATTTGTGTGATATGCAAAAGAAAAGGGATACGGATAACGATATTGTTAAATTGAAGTTATTTCCATTTTCACTTAGAGATCGTGCTAAAACTTGGTTTTCCTCTTTGCTTAGAAATAGTATTGATTCGTGGAAGATGCTTTTATCTCTAAGTATTTCCCTCCTTCTAAGATCATCTCTCTTAGAAACGACATTATGAATTTTAAGCAACTAGATCATGAGCATGTTGCACAAGCTTGGGAGAGAATGAAATTAATGATACGTAATTGCCCTACACATGGTTTGAATCTATGGATGATTCTTCAGAACTTTTATGCTGGCTTGAATTTTGCTTCTAGAAATCTTTTACATTCGGCCGCGAGAGGCACTTTTATGGAAACTACCTTAGGAGAAGCTACCAAACTCCTAGATAATATTATGGTTAATTATTCTCAATGGCACACCGAAAGATCCACTAGTAAAAAAGTGCATGCTATTGAAGAAATTAGTGTTTTGAGTGGAAAGATGGATGAACTTATGAAATTGTTTGCTGCTAAGAGTGCTTCTTCCGATCCTAATGATATGCCTTTGTCCACTTTGATTGAAAATAGCAATGAATCTTTGGATGTGAATTTTGTTGGTAGGAATAATTTTGGTAACAATGCTTATAGAGGGACTTTTAATCCTAGGCCTTTTCCTAGTAATCCCTCTAATAATTATGGTAATTCCTACAACAACTCTTATGAAAAGATGCCTTCTGAATTTGAAACTAGTGTTAAGGAGTTTATGATCTCGCAAAAGAATTTCAATGCTATGCTTGAAGAGAAATTGCTTAAGATTGATGAATTGGCTAGAAGTGTGGATATAATTACTCTTGATGTTGATTCTTTGAAACTTAGATCTATCCCACCTAAGCATGATATCAATGGGTCTCTCAAAGCCATGAGAATTTCCATTGATGAATGCAAAGAAAGAACCGCTAGGATGCGTGCTAAAAGAGAGGATTATATTAAAGCGTGTTCTTCTAGTTATCATGAAAATAAAGATGAAGATCTGAAAGTTATTGATGTGTCTCCTATTAGATCCTTGTTTTCTAGTATAAATTTTTATGAAGATAGGATCTGCTTTAAAGTGTCCCAATGATTCGGAATTTTAGATCTTGATGCTAAAATTGCTAAAAGTGGGAGTGAAGAGATTAAAACTTTGCATAGTGATGAACCCACTACATTGGATTTTAAGGGATTCAATTATGATAATTTCTCTTTGATTGATTGTATTTCCTTGTTGCAATCCGTGCTAAATTCTCCGCATGCTTATAGTCAAAATAAAGCTTTCACCAAACACATAGTTGATGCTTTGATGCAATCTTATGAAGAAAAACTTGAGTTAGAAGTTTCTATCCCTAGAAAGCTTTATGATGAGTGAGAACCTAGTATCAAAATAAAAATAGAAGATCATGAATGTTATGCTTTGTGTGATTTGGGTGCTAGTGTCTCCACTATCCCAAAATCCTTGTGTGATTTGCTAGGGGTTCCATGAACTTGATGATTGTTCTTTAAACTTGCATCTTGCGGATTGCAATATTAAGAAACCTATGGGGAGAATTAATGATGTTCTTATTGTTTCCAATAGGAATTATGTGCCCGTAGATTTCATCGTTCTTGATATATATTGCAATCCTTCATGTCCTATTATTCTTGGTAGACCTTTCCTTAGAACGATTGGTGCAATTATTGGTATGAAGGAAGGAAATATTAGATTCCAATTTCCACTAAGGAAAGGCATGGAACACTTTCCTAGAAAGAAAATCAAATTACCATATGAATCTATCATGAGAGCCACTTATGGATTGCCTTCCAAAGATGGCAATACCTAGATTTATCTTGTATCGTGCCTAGCTAGGGGCGTAAAACGATAGCGCTTGTTGGGAGGCAACCCGATTTTATATTTTTTGTTTTTGTTGCTGTTAGGGAATAAATATTACATCTAGCCTCTGATTAGATGTGGTTTCAAGTTTTGTTTAGTGTTTGTGCCAAGTAGAACCTTTGGGAAGACTTGTGTGAAGTTTATGTGATCTTGCTGTGAAAAACAAAATCGTTAGTGCTCGCTAAAGTGGTCGTCAGATTTTACTGGAGCGTGCTATTTAGTTGATTCTTTTTGAAGATGATTAATAGACAAATTCCTCAAATTTACCATTTTAGTTTTAATTTTTTGGAGTTCCAGAAGTAGGCGAAACCTGCAGATTACTACAGACTGTTCTGTTTTTGACAGATTCTGTTTTTCGTGTGTTGTTTGCTTATTTCAATGCATCTATGAGTAGTATTGGCAAGTTGAACCATAGAGAAGTTGGAATACAGTAGGTTTAACACCTATATAAACAAATAATGAATTAATTGCAGTACCTTTGAGTAGTGGTTTGCTTTCTTATACTAACGGAGCTCACGAGAATTTTTGTCTAAGTTTTGTGTTGTGAAGTTTTCAAGTTTTGAGTATTGTTTTGATGGACTATGGAACAAAGAGTAGCAAGGGCCTAAGCTTGGGGATGCCCATGGGACCCCAAGTAATCAAAAGCCTAAGCTCGGGGATGCCCCGGGAAGGCATCCCCTCTTTCGTCTTCATCCATCGGTAACTATACTTGGAGCTATATTTTTATTCACCACATGATATGTGTTTTGCTTGGAGTGTCTTGTATAATTTGAGTCTTTGCTTGTTAGCTTGTCACAATCATCCTTGCTGGACACACCTATTTGAGAGAGTTAAATATGGCCTAGAAATTGTTAGAACACTCTATGTGCTTCACTTATATCTTTTGAGTTGAATAGTTTTTGCTCTAGTGCTTGACTTATATCTTTTAGAGCACGGTGGTGGTTATATTTTGTAAAAATTGTTGAACTCTCATGCTTCACTTATATCTATTTGAGAGTCTATTAAAATAGCATGGTAATGTGTTTAGGCTAAAGAAACTATTCTTCACATGATAGACATCCAATGCCAATGTAGTAAAAAATTCCACACTAAGTGCATTGAATATGATGAGATGTTGGATGCTTGATAAGTGTTTTGAGATATGAGGATAGTAATATTGGAGTCATGCTAGTGGAGTTATTATGAAATTGAGAAATACTTGTGTTAAGGTTAGTGATTCCCGTATCATGCACGTATGGTGAACCACTATGTGACGAAGTTAGATCATGAGGTATTTATAGAGTGTCAACCTTTGTGTGGAGGTCGGGGGCGCGCGATGGTTAACTCCTACCAACCTCCCCCCAGGAGCATGTGTTGATTGCTTTGTTTTGATGACTCGTAGATTTTTGCAATAAGTATATGAGTTCTTATGACTAATGTTGAGTCCATGGATTATACACACTCTCACCCTTCCACCATTGCTAGCCTCTCTTGTACCGCGCAACTTTCGCGGTACCATAAACCCACTATATATCAAAACAGCCACCATATTATTCCTCAAAACAGCCACCATACCTACCTATCATGGCATTTCCATAGCCATTCCGAGATATATTGCCATGCAAATTTCCACCGTTCCGTTCATATGACACGCATCATATTGTCATATTGACATGCATGATCATGTAGTTGACATCGTAGTTGTGGCAAAGCCACCATGCATAATTTTTCATACATGTCACTCTTGATTCATTGCACATCCCGGTACACCGCCGGAGGCATTCATATAGAGTCATACTTGTTGTAGTATCGAGTTGTAATTTCGAGTTGTAATAAAAGTGTGATGATCATCATTTTGAGCATTGTCCCATGTGAGGAAAGTCCAATAAAAAAAGAGATGGCCCAAAAAAATAGAGAGGGGCTAATGAAAAAGAAGAGAGAAAGCCCCTCCAAAAAAAATGAGAGAAAAGAGAGAAGGGACAATTGCTACTATCTTTTTCTACACTTGTGCTTCAAAGTAGCACCATGTTCTTCATTGTAGAGAGTCTCATGTTTAGTCACTTTCATATACTACTGGGAATTTTCGTTATAGAACTTGGCTTGTATATTCCGACGATGGGCTTCCTCAAATGCCCTAGGTCTTCGTGAGCAAGCAAGTTGGATGCACACCCACTAGTTTCTTTTGTTGAGCTTTCATACATACTTAGCTCTAGTGCATCCGTTGCATGGCAATCCCTACTCACTCACATTGATATCTATTGATGGGCATCTCCATAGCCCGTTGATACGCTTAGTCGATGTGAGACTATCTCCCTCCTTTTTGTCTTCTCCACAATCACCTCTATTCCACCCATAGTGCTGTGTCCATGGCTCACGCTCATGTATTGCGTGAAAGTTGAAAGGTTTGAAAAGATAGAGTATGAAAACAAGTGCTTGGCTGAAATCGGGGTTGTGCATGATATGAATATTTTGTGTGATGAAGAGGGAGCATAGCCAGACTATATGATTTTGTAGGGATAACTTTCTTTAGCCATAGTATTTTGAGAAGACATGATTGCTTTGTTAGTATGCTTGAAGTATTATTATTTCTTACGTCAATATAGACTTTTATCTTGAATCTTTCAGATCTGAACATTCATGCCACAATTAAGAGAATTACATTGAAACACTATGTTGGTTATCATTCCACATCAAAAATTCTTTCTTTCTCATTTACATACTCGAGGACGAGCAGGAATTAAGCTTGGGGATGCTTGATACATCTCCAACGTATCTATAATTTTTGATTGTTCCATGCTATTTTTTATGAAGTCTGGGATGTTTAATGGGCTTTATCATTCACTTTTATATCATTTTTGGGATAACCTACTAACCCAAAGGCCCAGTCCAGATTGTTGTTTTTTTACCTGTTTCAGGGTTTTGCAGAAAAAGAATATCAAACGGACTAACCTACTAACCCGGGTCTATTCTCAACATATCAATCTACATCTACTTTACTTTTATTGCTTTTATTTGCTGTTCTTATAAACCAAAAATACCAAAAATATAAACTATCATCTCTATCAGATATCACTTTCGTAAGTGACGTAAAGGGATTGACAACCCTTTATCGCATTGGCTGCGAAGTTCTTATTTGTTTGTGCAGGTGCGCGTGGTCTCCTCCTGGATTGATACCTTGGTTCTCAAAAACTGAGGGAAATACTTACGCTACTGTGCTGCATCTCCCTTTCCTCTTCGAGGGAATACAACGCAAGCTCGAGAAGTAGCAGTCGTAATGCATCTTATCCTCACTGTTAGGGCTAGCATTTGGTTTATTGCTAATAGCAATTGACATGGATATGATGCATTTTGCTTATTATTTTGATTGCATGACTAGTCTCAATGAATTGTTGCTAGTTTCTAGTTTCATCAATATATTGCTATTCATGTTTTATCCATTATTTTTCTGGATTAAACTAAACGAGAAAATGCCTAATTATTCAACAAGCACAGTCGTTCTCCACCAGCGTCGAGACAAATGCCACGGCTGGTTCCAGCAAAATAATTTGATGGTTCCAACAAAACAATTCACTAGTTCCAGCAAAAATATGGATCCAGCTAAAAATCAAAAGTCAGGGATGGTAGCAAAAATCAAAGACATTGGAAACAAATTTTTCGAGTGGTTCCAGCAAGATGGATCGAAGCAAAAAAAATCAAAGACGGTTGTAGCAAACATTTGTAGTGGTTCCGGCAAAAATTTCAAGGGCGGTTGGTGCAAAAATCAGGAGGACCGTGGTAGAAAAAAAGAGATAGTGGTACCAAGAATTTAGACTGGTTCCAGCAAAAAAGCATCCCAGTTGCGGACCATACCAAAAAAGGTTTTGATTCCAGCAAAACAACAAACCAGTTGTAGCAAAAAATTGGTGCCGATTGCAGCTCCCGATCGAGGCAGGTTCCAGCATCTCGTCCATCAAGAAAAATCCATGGACAGGGAGGTGGCATCCTGTCGCAGCACCGGCCGCCATGACTCGATGCAAAGCACCCCCTACCCCCTCGGCTGCGCAGCTCCCCGACCTCTCGTTGTTGCAGATTTTCCAGACGTGGGGGTAAAGAACAAGGAGGAGGGGTTCTCTTGGACCACTCCCACGAAAAAAACTGTGCTGCCCAGGTGCCGTTGGCGGCCGTCGCCGGTGTTGCTTGGTGCAGGTGTGGTGTCAGGTGGCTAGAGCAGGACAACAGGGAGAGAAAACACCAAAAGGAAGGGAAAAATGAGTGGCTAAGAGTTGTTTGGGCGAGAGGATAAGAGGATAGGAAGAGCGGTGGGTGGGGCCTAGGTAGTTGCAAGCGAGCGGTTTGGCGCGACTGGCCCAAGTTCGGCCAGTCGACCGGATCCAAATGTTTCCCAACCATTAATTACAATTCTGCTGACACAAGTGCTCAACCTCATCAAGCACACAAGATACAACGCAACCAAACCGCAGTTTTAGACAAAGAACCTCTCAACTGGGCTAGCATATGGCTAACTTTTTTGCTCACATTTAACCAAACTAATTTGCATGTTGTCGAGTATGTAACAGTTGCCTTGCGTCTCTCACCAGGACCGCTGATCATTTGTGTGAGTGTTGAGCAGTCCGTCTCCGCCACAAACTTCTCCGACCTATGATCAAGCACTGGAGTCAGAGCTTCAAGGAGCGCAGCTGCTTCGGATTCCAATGCGTTGGCACATTTTGGTAGAAACGGCATGAAGCAAATATTGATGCACCTGTGTGATCTCATAAGATCATGCAAGCACCTCTCCTCCTCTTGTCAGGAACCATCTATATTAAGCTTTGCCCATCCCGGGGGGTTTAATCCGTTGCTCCAAGGTACTGCTCGCGGACGACGACATTTTATGTGAGATGTTGCTAGCACGGTGCCCGCTCTAGGAAACCACCGTCTTTCCTTTGGCTATTTCTACATTAGGATGCTGCTAGATATTGAGTAGGGTGTTGATGCAGTCAGATAGAAACCTGGTCGATGTTGCTAAAGGGGGCACCGACTTCTTATGGTGAGCTTCGTTCCAAACACACGAGGGACTATACAAGGAGGGGGGCAATGACTTCTTATGGTGCACCGGGGAGAGTACCAAAATTTCAGCATCCACTCATGGTGCAGATAGCTTGTACATCCAAAGAAAGGGGAGAACCATTTGACAAAAAGACTGATGGACTCTTACATCACTTGGTGCTTTATAGTGCCGCCCCTTGATCGATCATCATACGTCCTACTGTTAGTGCAAATAGCTTTTACATCCAAGAGAGAGGAGAAACATTTGAAAAAAGACTGATGGACTTTTGCATCATGGTGTTTTCCAGTGCCGCTGATACGTCCAAAACGTATCTATAATTTCTGCTTGCTCCATGCCACTTTTGGGTGATATTGCTATGATATTCATACACTACCATACACTTTTGATCATATTTGGACTAACTTACTAATCCAGTGCACCCCAGTGCCAGTTTCTGTTTTCGGCTGTTTTTGTATTTCAGGTTTTCACGTTTCGAGAACTGCCAAGAAAAATACAGAAAAAATATATAAAAAATCAGCGTTCCGGGAAGGACACTGCTTCCGAAGGGGAGCCTGGGGGGGGGCACAGGGGGCCCAGGCGCCCTGTGGGCGCCCCCCCCCCCGGGCCGCGCCGGGGGGGCGCCTCGGCACCCCGAGAGCCCCCCGATGCCCTACTTTGGCAGATATTTAAAGGGTCCCCCGTAACCCTTGAAACAAGACCTCTTTTCGCGATCCAATCTCTGTTCCGCCGCCGCCGCCGCTTCCAAGATCGGGAGCACCAGGAGAACTCTTCCCGGCACCCTGCCGGAGGGGAGGATCACCACCGGGAGCTTCTCCACCACCATGGACGCCTCCCGGATGACTCGTGAGTAGTCTCCCTTGGACCATGAGTCCATGACCAGTAGCTATGTGATGTTCTCCTTCCGTTCTTGTGCTTCACTAATTAGTCCTCGTGAGCTGCCCTACATGATCGAGGCACCTATGTAATCCTTGTGTTGTTGCTATGTTGAGTTTGCTGGGATCCGATGGATTATGAGATTATGTTCAGATTGATCTTGAGTAATATATTTGATTCACCCCTTTTATATTTTAGTTCATAAGTAATTCTTGCATGTTCTCCGTTGTTATTTATTGCTTTGGCCAAGTAGTAGGTAGTGACTCCAAGAGGGAACGTTATGCTCGATTGTGGGTTCATGCCCCTCGATGACTAGCTTGAGTGACAGAAACATGAGTCTAGGGGATGTGATGTTGCCACAAGGGGGAAAACAACGGTGCTTGTGCCCGCGGGTGCAAGGATTGTTTACTTTACGCAAAGTTCTTTTAATGGAGTTGTCTGTTGCATTGAGTTTACACTATGGGTGGGACTCGCAACTTAATACCAGCGAGATGTTCTGGATAGATATCTCAAGGTGGATGATTAGTAGTAGATATTGATGGATTTCGGTCTACTTACTTTGGCGTACCGCCCATGCTTTGAACCTCAACCTTTCTTGCAATGTAGTCAGCATTGGTTTGCGTTCGTGGTCCTGTCAATTGCCCAGCTGTAATTTGTTACCTCGCATAGCTGTTTTATCGTCTTTTGGGAGAGAGACATCACTAGTGAACATCATGTGACTCCGGTCCATATTACTATCATTGATCACATACACTATTTTACTTTCCGTTATTTTACTTACTATTGCAAATTACTATCTATCATTACTATCATATTGCTTTTAACCCTTTGTGAACTACAAGGCCGGAGAGATTGACAACCTCTCTGTACTCGTTGGGAGCAAAGTTATTTGTATCTGTGTGCAGGTCCACGTTGATTGCTAATTGCGCCGTTAGCGGTTGACACCTACCTGTTGAACCTAGGAGTCTCTGGGGATTCGATCCTTGGCATCTTTGCTAAGGGAAAACACTTCTACTTACTGCATCTTACACCTTCCACTTGGGGTAATCCAACGAGGGGTTCGAGGCCCATCAAGGAGTATTTTCTGGCGCCGTTGCCGGGGACTCCACTCTTCAGGATAGGGGAGTTGCATGCTATCTTTTACCTTTGCTTATTAGTCTTGCTAGTTTACCTATCATTATTTGCTTTAGTTCCTTTTATCGAAAATCACAAAAATAGTTATCTTGCTTGCTTGCTACTATGGGTTCCACCGAGAACACCAAGTTGTGTGACTTCACTAGTCACAACAACGATGACTTTATCAGCACACCTATCACTACACCTGCCACTTCAGCACCTTCATATGAAATTAAACCTGCTTTACTGAACTTAGTTATGAGAGAACAATTCTCCGGTGCTGGAGATGATGCTGCTTTACACTTGAACAACTTTGTAGAACTTTGTGATATGCAAAAGTACCAAGAAATAGATGGTAATATTGTTAAGCTTAAGCTTTTTCCTTTCTCCTTGAGAGGAGGAGCTAAAATTTGGTTTCAGTCTTTGCCTAGAAATAGCATAGATTCTTGGGACAAGTGCAAAGATGCTTTTATTGGAAAATACTATCCACCTGCTAAAATTATCCAACTTAGAAGTAACATCATGAATTTTAAACAATTGGATAATGAACACGTTGCCCAAGCTTGGGAACGTATGAAATCTCTTATCAAGAACTGCCCTACTCACGGGTTGACTACTTGGATGGTTATCCAAACTTTTTATGCAGGCTTGAACTTTACCTCGCGGAACTTGTTAGATTCGGCCGCGGGAGGAACTTTTATGTCAACTACACTTGGTGCTGCCACAAAGCTTCTCGATGAGATGATGACCAACTATTTCCAATGGCACACCGAACGCGCTCCAACAGGTAGGAAGGTAAACTCTGTCGAGGAGATTTGCTCCCTCAATGAAAAAGTTGACTTGATCATGTCTCTACTTTCGAAGCAATCAACTGTTGATCCTCGTGATGTTCCTTTAAATTCTTTGATTGCTCAAGAACAAGTAGATGTTAACTTTATCTCTAGAAACAATTTCAACAACAATGCTTATAGGAGTAACTTTGGTAACAATTCTAGACCATTCCCCTCTAACTCTTATGGGAACAACAATGCTTATCCTAATACCAAGAACTCCAACACTGAACTAGAGAGCATGCTTAGAGATTTCATCACTACCCAAAAAGCCTTTAATAAGAATGTAGAAGAGAAACTACATAAACTAGATGATCTTTCTTTCAAGGTAGACCACTTAGCCAATGAGTTAAAATTGCTAAAAATTGAAACTTCTTCTCTTAAGGAGAAGGAAGTCATCCCTATTAATGCTACCCAAGTGCAAATCAATGAAAACATTAGGATGATGGCTAAGCTTAAAGAGAGATGGGCTAGAGAAAGGGAGGAAGAGGAAAGAATTAAGAGCCTTCCTACCCACCACACTGTTGCTACTATCCAAGTTATTGAGAATGTTCACACTCTTAGCACCCAATGTACTCCTGGTCCCAATGGACCTATTAATGGTGATGCTATGTCAACTACCAAACAGGTGAGCCTTAAGGACACCACTACTACTTTACTTGATGCTCGTGACCTTGATTTTGATAATTGCACTCTTACAGAAGTTATTGATTTCCTTCACAAAATGTCTAGAGATCCCCGCACTAGCACGCTTAACCTTGCCTTCACAGAGCATATCACTAATGCTCTCATCAAAGCTAGGGAGGAGAAACTTAGAGTAGAAGCCTCCATACCTAGAAAGCTAGAAGATGGTTGGGATCCTATGATAAAAATTTATTTGAATGACTTCTCTTGTTATGCATTATGTGATGTTGGTGCTAGTACCTCTGTTATGCCCAAAAGGATATATGATATGCTTAAATTGAAACCTTATGATTCTTGTTCTTTTGGTGTTCGTCTCGTTGATTCTTCCATAAAGAAACCTTTGGGGAGGATCGATGATGTTCTTATTGTTGTCAATGATAATTATGTGCCCGTTGATTTCACTATTATGGATATTGAATGTGATCCTTCATGTCCAATTATTTTGGGACGTCCCTTTTTACGCACCGTTGGTGCTGTCATTGACATGAAAGAGGGTAATATAAAATTTCAGTTTCCTCTCAAGAAAGGGATGGAACACTTCCCTCGTAAGAAGATCAAGTTACCTTTTGAGTCCGTTGTACGGGCTAGCTATTCTTTTACTCTTGATAAAACTTGATCTATGCATTATGCCTAGCTTAAAGGCATAAAAGAAAGCGCTTTTGGGAGGCAGCCCACATGAATAAAAATTTTGCTTTTGTTGTGTCTTGATGTTGTTTACTGCTGTAGCATCATCATTGTATCTTTGCTTTTCATATTTGTGCCAAGTATAGCCTCTGATAGCTAGAAAGTTCAAAAGTTGTGAGGTGCTGTCCAGGAAACAGATTCTGTCCTTGGATAGAAAAATTCGTATAAAATCACCAGATCATCTTTTTGGTCTGAATTTTTTCGACAGCGTTCTCTATATAATTGTCTTTCGTGCGTCAGTTCTGAGTTTTTTGATTTGAGTTGCAGAAGTATCCCGAACAGGTCAATTACTGCCTGCTGTTCTGTTTTTCACAGATTCTGTCCTGTTTTGCCTTACCTTCACTTTGCAAATTAAGAACTTGCTTTTTCTTTGCAAAAACCTTTTGGCAATCTTGAGAAACAGTAGAACTTCAATAATATCCTTATTTCCAGCAAGGTATAATTATTTTATTAAGGGTACTAACCTCGCTAATCAGATTATGAATGAGTTATGTATGAAGGGAGTTTTCAAGTGTGCGAGGGAAGATGATAAAAAGATTCAGGAGTGTCAAGCGCTCAAGCTTGGGGATGCTGTTGGGGAACGTAGTATTTTAAAATTTTCCTACGATCACGCAAGATCTATCTACCAGATGCATAGCAACGAGAGGGGAGAGTGTGTCTACGTACCCTCGTAGACGGGGAGCGGAAGCGTCAAGTGACGCGGTTGATGTTGTCGAACTTCTTCGCGATCCAACCGATCAAGCACCGAACGTACGGCACCTCCGCGTTCAGCACACGTTCAGCTTGATGACGTCCCACGAGCTCTTGATCCAGTTGAGCTTCACGGGAGAGTTTCGTCAGCACGACGGTGTGGTGACGGATATGATGTGTTCACCGGCGCAGGGCTTCGCCTAAGCTCCGCGACGGTATGACCGAGGTGTGATTCTGTGGAGGGGGGCACCGCACACGGCTAAAACAATTCAACTTGTGTGTCTTTGGGTGCCCCCCTGCCCCCGTATATAAAGGAGCAGGGGAGGGAGGCCGGCCGGCCCTTCCTGGTGCGGCTAGGGAAGGAGTCCTACTAGGAATAGGATTGCAATCCTATTCCTAGTAGGATTCACCGAAAGGAAGAAGGGGGAAAGGAATAGGAGAGGTGGCGCCCCCCCCCAATCCTAGTCCAACTAGGAACCCTAGGTGGGGGCGCCGGCCAGCCCTATGGGCTACCTCTCTCTTTCCCTTTAGGCCCACTATGGACCATCCCCTCTCGTAGGGGGTTCCGGTAACCCCCTCCGGCATTCCCGATAAATCCGAAACTTTTCCGGTATACTTCCGGTGTCCGAATATAGCCGTCCAATAGATCAATCTTTATGTCTCGGACATTCCGAGACTCCTCGTCATGTCCGTGATCTCATCCGGGACTCCGAACTACCTTCGGTACATCAATACTCATAAACTCATAATACCGATCGTCATCAAACGTTAAGCGTGCGGACCCTTCGGGTTCGAGAACTATGTAGACATGACCGAGACTCATCTCCGGTCAAAAACCAATAGCGGAACCTGGATGTTCATATTGGCTCCTACACATTCTACGAAGATCTTTTATCGGTCAGAACCGCATAACAACATACGTTGTTCCTTTTGTCAAAACGGTATGTTACTTGCCCGAGATTCGATCGTCGGTATCTCTATACCTAGTTCAATCTCGTTATCGGCAAGTCTCTTTACTCGTTCCGTAACACATCATCTCGTGACTAACTCATTAGTCTTTTGCTTGCAAGGCTTATTGTGATGTGTGTTACCGAGAGGGCCCAGAGACACCTCTCCGACACTCGGAGTGACAAATCCTAATCTTGATCTATGCCAACACCACGAATACTTTCGGAGACACCTGTAGAGCATCTTTATGATCACCCAGTTACGTTGTGACGTTTGATAGCACACAAGGTGTTCCTACGGTATTCGGGAGTTGCATAATCTCATAGTCATAGGAACATGTATAAGTCATGAAGAAAGCAATAGCAGTAAAACTAAACGATCATAGTGCTATGCTAACGGATGGGTCTTGTCCATCACATCATTCTCCTAATGATGTGATCCCGTTGATCAAATGACAACTCATGTCTATGGCCATGAAACATAACCATCTTTGATCAATGAGCTAGTCTAGTAGAGGCATACTAGGGACACTCTGTTTTGTCTATGTATTCACACATGTACTAAGTTTCCGGTTAATACAATTCTAGCATGAATAATAAACATTTATCATGATATAAGGAAATATAAATAACAACTTTATTAATGCCTCTAGGGCATATTTCCTTCAGATGCCCCCGTGCACCCCCAAGAAATATTCAAGGAGACTCAAGCGTCTAAGCTTGGGGATGCCCCCCGTGCATCCCCTTCTCCATCAACATTATCAGTTCGTCTTTCGTTCCGCTATATTTTTATCACTTCATGTGTTATGTGCTATGCTTGGAGCGTCTTGCTTTTAGTTTTCTTTTTAGTTTTTCATAACGAGTCGGAACCCAGCATTCCTTTATGTGGGAGAGAAACACGCTCCACCTCTACCTAGAACATTACATAGAATTTTCATGTCTATCTATGCTGTGTGTGTTCTTTATCTTTTAAATGGCTACTATTGTGCTTTGCTCTTAGTATTCATGCTTATCTTTTCAAGAGCTTTTATTTAGTTGGTTGCTTGAACTCTTTTTAATTACCATGATCACCTTATTAAGAGAGTTTGCTTCCGTTGCATTGGTTAATATGTCTATGATAAAGATGCTACTTTCATGATGGTGCTTAGTAGTTTAGGTTTTCTTATGGTTAATCTCAGATAGCTGGGGGGTTCCCAATGTGTCATTGGAATACCAACTTGGTTTGTTTGCCTATGATGTGGTATGGTTTAGTAATATCTTCCTTTGAGAATTTATTTTGATTGACTTGGCGTATGCTCACGCATATTCAAGACTGTAAAGAAAGTTTGTCAAGCCTTGATGATCTTTTGTTTCTAAGTAGCGATATAACTACCATGCCTGATTCAATATTGCTTTGTCGCTCTGCATGATTATGACCGTCATTGCTCTCTTAGTTGGTTGCTCCCAGTCTTTTGCTAACCTCCACCTGCAGTAAGCAAATTAACCATGCAATACATAGCTCATGGGAAAGTAGCCTAAAACTATTGTGGTAAAGAATATGTTGCTTATGTATCTTATTTCTTATGAGTTGCTTGCTGAGCGGTAACCATGTTTCTGGGGACGCCATCAACTGTCACACTTTTGTTGAATATCATGTGAGTTGCTATGCATGTTCGTCTTGTCTGAAGTAAGGGTGATTTACTGTGGGTTGAATTAATATGCATATTGTTAGAGAAGAACATTGGGCCGCCAACCAAAGCCATGCATCATGGTGGAAGTTTTAGCTTGGACCTTAATCCTCAATCTCTCACGAGAATATGCTTATGCATTAAAGAGGAGTCCATCATCTATTTTCTATGTTGTCCCGGTATGGATGTGCTCAAGTTGAGATTTATCAAAAACGAGAAATCAAATGCGATCTATCTCCTTGGACCTTTGTACAGGTGGCATAGAGGTACCCCTTTGTGACACTTGGTAAAAACATATGCAATGCAATGATAACCCATGGGGATCCGAGCTAATTAGGGCAAGGAGCGAGCACTATTGGTATTCGATGCATGAGGCTTGCAACTTATAAGATGTTTTATACATGACACATATGAAGTACTACTACCGTTGACACAATTGCTTCCATGTTTCATAATAAAAAGCTCTAGCACTTCAAGCACCAACTACTGAGAGCATGATTGTCATTCTGAGTGTAATGTGCATTGTCCCAAAGTAGCATTGTCTTATGCATGATTGTGATATCGTTTATTCTGAAATGATTGTATCTAGTCATCACTTAAACCTTGAAGGTGCCCCTGCACTTATGTTTTGCATCACTAAAGGGGGCAAGCTAGATATCACTTGATCATATTTGCACATCATGTTCATTGCAAATCTTTTTGATGTTTCAGTTTCATGTTGTAAAACTTTCTGTCATTTGTGATTTTCTCTTGAGACAACTTAAGTACTTTAGAATCATTGTCTCAGTAAGCTTTTGTCATATGACTATGAGAAAGTCTTATATGGTTAATAGCATGTCACCACAGAAATTATTCTTGTTATCATTTACCTACTCGAGGACGAGCAGGAATTAAGCTTGGGGATGTTGATACGTCCAAAACGTATCTATAATTTCTGCTTGCTCCATGCCACTTTTGGGTGATATTGCTATGATATTCATACACTTCCATACACTTTTGATCATATTTGGACTAACTTACTAATCCAGTGCACCCCAGTGCCAGTTTCTGTTTTCGGCTGTTTTTGTATTTCAGGTTTTCACGTTTCGAGAACTGCCCAGAAAAATATAGAAAAAATATATAAAAAATCAGCGTTCCGGGAAGGACACTGCTTCCGAAGGGGAGCCTGGGTGGGGGGGGCACAGGGGGCCCAGGCGCCCTGTGGGCGCACCCCCCCTGGGCCGCGCCGGGGGGGGGGGGGCGCCTCGGCACCCCGAGAGCCCCCCGATGCCCTACTTTGGCAGATATTTAAAGGGTCCCCCGTAACCCTTGAAACAAGACCTCTTTTCGCGATCCCATCTCTGTTCCGCCGCCGCCGCCGCTTCCAAGATCGGGAGCACCAGGAGAACTCTTCCCGGCACCCTGCCGGAGGGGAGGATCACCACCGGGAGCTTCTCCACCACCATGGACGCCTCCCAGATGACTCGTGAGTAGTCTCCCTTGGACCATGAGTCCATGACCAGTAGCTATGTGATGTTCTCCTCCCATTCTTGTGCTTCACTAATTAGTCCTCGTGAGCTGCCCTACATGATCGAGGCACCTATGTAATCCTTGTGTTGTTGCTATGTTGAGTTTGCTGGGATCCGATGGATTATGAGATTATGTTCAGATTGATCTTGAGTAATATATTTGATTCACCTCTTTTATATTTTAGTTCAGAAGTAATTCTTGCATGTTCTCCGTTGTTATTTATTGCTTTGGCCAAGTAGTAGGTAGTGACTCCAAGAGGGAACGTTATGCTCGATTGTGGGTTCATGCCCCTCGATGACTAGCTTGAGTGACAGAAACATGAGTCTAGGGGATGTGCTATTGCCACAAGGGGGGAAAACAACGGTGCTTGTGCCCGCGGGTGCAAGGATTGTTTACTTTACGCAAAGTTCTTTTAATGCAGTTGTCTGTTGCATTGAGTTTACACTATGGGTGGGACTCGCAACTTAATACCAGCGAGATGTTCTGGATAGATATCTCAAGGTGGATGATTAGTAGTAGATATTGATGGATTTCGGTCTACTTACTTTGGCATACCGCCCCTGCTTTGAACCTCAACCTTTCTTGCAATGTAGTCAGCATTGGTTTGCGTTCGTGGTCCTGTCAATTGCCCAGCTGTAATTTGTTACCTCGCATAGCTGTTTTATCGTCTTTTGGGAGAGAGACATCACTAGTGAACATCATGTGACTCCGGTCCATATTACTATCATTGATCACATACACTATTTTACTTTCCGCTATTTTACTTACTATTGCAAATTACTATCTATCATTACTATCATATTGCTTTTAACCCTTTGTGAACTACAAGGCCGGAGAGATTGACAACCTCTCTGTACTCGTTGGGAGCAAAGTTATTTGTATCTATGTGCAGGTCCACGTTGATTGCTAATTGCGCCGTTAGCGGTTGACACCTACCTGTTGAACCTAGGAGTCTCTGGGGATTCGATCCTTGGCATCTTTGCTAAGGGAAAACACTTCTACTTACTGCATCTTACACCTTCCACTTGGGGTAATCCAACGAGGGGTTCGAGGCCCATCAGCCGCCCCTTATCAATCATCATAACAACTAACATCGTCGCTATATATTGCCTTCTTTCTGTAATGCATCGACAATGAGCATTTGTGAATAATGAAGATAAAGTACAAATGATGGATACTTAGTAAGCTAAAAAAATAACATTAGTAAATACTTACACTGGGAATATT
This sequence comes from Secale cereale, assembly GCA_902687465.1. Lineage (NCBI taxonomy): Eukaryota > Viridiplantae > Streptophyta > Magnoliopsida > Poales > Poaceae > Secale > Secale cereale. The sequence continues at coordinate 936,698,690 of LR738710.1, forward strand.
CTGTCATAACCCGCATCACGCATCAACGCCTTCCAAAATAGGACACAACTGTTCTTGACGATAAAGGGAGATTCATAGTAGATGTGGCATAATCAATAACATGCGACATATCAGAATCAATAGCAGGTGTAGGTGTCGCAAGCTTACTCAAAATAGAACAAGAATCAAGTGTAGAGCTAGATGTCAGTTCCTTACCTCCCCTCGTAGTAGAGGGAAAGATCTTGGTTCTAGCGTTCTTTAGTGGCCTCATAGTGATCAGTAGATATAAATCCCAAGTAACTCAAAGAATATAGCTATGCTCCCCAACAACGGCGCCAAAAAAGGTCTTGTAACCCACAAGTATAGGGGATCGCAACAATTTTCGAGGGTAGAGTATTCAACCCAAATTTATTGATTCTACACAAGGGAGCCAAAGAATATTCTCAATTATTAGAAGTTGAGTTGTCAATTCAACCACACCTGGAAATACTTAGTATCTGCAGCAAATTATTTAGTAGCAAAGTGATATGGAAGTAACGGTAACAGTAACAGTAGTAGCAGTTTTGTAGTGATTGTAACAGTAGCAGTAACGAAAGTAACAAAGCAAGTAACAATATGAAGCGAACTCATAGGCAATGGATCGGTGATGATAGGTGACAGATGATATCCATCATGTAGGAGTTATAACCTAGGGTGACACAGAACTAGCTCCTGTTCATCAATATAATGTAGGCATGTATTCCGTATATAGTCATGCATGCTTATGGAAAATAATTTACATGACATCTTTTGTCCTACCCTCCCGTGGCAGTGGGGTCCTAATGGAAACTAAGGGATATTAAGGCCTCCTTTTAATAGAGAACCGGAACAAATCATTATCACTTAGTGAATACATGAACTCCTCAAACTACGGCAATCACCGGAAAGAATCCCAATTATTGTCACCTTGGGGTATGCAGATCATAACACATAGTAGGTGTCTACAACTTGCAAGATCGGATCAAGAACACATGTATATTCATGAAAACATAATAGGTTCAGATCTGAATTCATGGCACTCGGGCCCTAGTAACAAGCATTAAGCATAGCAAAGTCATAGCAACATCAATCTCAGAACATAGTGGATACTAGGGATAAACCCTAACAAAACTAACTCGATTAGATGATAAATCTCACCTAACCCATCACCGTCCAACAAGCCTATGATGCAATTACACACACACACACACACACACACACACACACACACAC
>LR738710.1:936710071-936724998 GCA_902687465.1 Secale cereale
AAAGCTTTATGATGAGTGAGAACCTAGTATCAAAATAAAAATAGAAGATCATGAATGTTATGCTTTGTGTGATTTGGGTGCTAGTGTCTCCACTATCCCAAAATCCTTGTGTGATTTGCTAGGGGTTCCATGAACTTGATGATTGTTCTTTAAACTTGCATCTTGCGGATTGCAATATTAAGAAACCTATGGGGAGAATTAATGATGTTCTTATTGTTTCCAATAGGAATTATGTGCCCGTAGATTTCATCGTTCTTGATATATATTGCAATCCTTCATGTCCTATTATTCTTGGTAGACCTTTCCTTAGAACGATTGGTGCAATTATTGGTATGAAGGAAGGAAATATTAGATTCCAATTTCCACTAAGGAAAGGCATGGAACACTTTCCTAGAAAGAAAATCAAATTACCATATGAATCTATCATGAGAGCCACTTATGGATTGCCTTCCAAAGATGGCAATACCTAGATTTATCTTGTATCGTGCCTAGCTAGGGGCGTAAAACGATAGCGCTTGTTGGGAGGCAACCCGATTTTATATTTTTTGTTTTTGTTGCTGTTAGGGAATAAATATTACATCTAGCCTCTGATTAGATGTGGTTTCAAGTTTTGTTTAGTGTTTGTGCCAAGTAGAACCTTTGGGAAGACTTGTGTGAAGTTTATGTGATCTTGCTGTGAAAAACAAAATCGTTAGTGCTCGCTAAAGTGGTCGTCAGATTTTACTGGAGCGTGCTATTTAGTTGATTCTTTTTGAAGATGATTAATAGACAAATTCCTCAAATTTACCATTTTAGTTTTAATTTTTTGGAGTTCCAGAAGTAGGCGAAACCTGCAGATTACTACAGACTGTTCTGTTTTTGACAGATTCTGTTTTTCGTGTGTTGTTTGCTTATTTCAATGCATCTATGAGTAGTATTGGCAAGTTGAACCATAGAGAAGTTGGAATACAGTAGGTTTAACACCTATATAAACAAATAATGAATTAATTGCAGTACCTTTGAGTAGTGGTTTGCTTTCTTATACTAACGGAGCTCACGAGAATTTTTGTCTAAGTTTTGTGTTGTGAAGTTTTCAAGTTTTGAGTATTGTTTTGATGGACTATGGAACAAAGAGTAGCAAGGGCCTAAGCTTGGGGATGCCCATGGGACCCCAAGTAATCAAAAGCCTAAGCTCGGGGATGCCCCGGGAAGGCATCCCCTCTTTCGTCTTCATCCATCGGTAACTATACTTGGAGCTATATTTTTATTCACCACATGATATGTGTTTTGCTTGGAGTGTCTTGTATAATTTGAGTCTTTGCTTGTTAGCTTGTCACAATCATCCTTGCTGGACACACCTATTTGAGAGAGTTAAATATGGCCTAGAAATTGTTAGAACACTCTATGTGCTTCACTTATATCTTTTGAGTTGAATAGTTTTTGCTCTAGTGCTTGACTTATATCTTTTAGAGCACGGTGGTGGTTATATTTTGTAAAAATTGTTGAACTCTCATGCTTCACTTATATCTATTTGAGAGTCTATTAAAATAGCATGGTAATGTGTTTAGGCTAAAGAAACTATTCTTCACATGATAGACATCCAATGCCAATGTAGTAAAAAATTCCACACTAAGTGCATTGAATATGATGAGATGTTGGATGCTTGATAAGTGTTTTGAGATATGAGGATAGTAATATTGGAGTCATGCTAGTGGAGTTATTATGAAATTGAGAAATACTTGTGTTAAGGTTAGTGATTCCCGTATCATGCACGTATGGTGAACCACTATGTGACGAAGTTAGATCATGAGGTATTTATAGAGTGTCAACCTTTGTGTGGAGGTCGGGGGCGCGCGATGGTTAACTCCTACCAACCTCCCCCCAGGAGCATGTGTTGATTGCTTTGTTTTGATGACTCGTAGATTTTTGCAATAAGTATATGAGTTCTTATGACTAATGTTGAGTCCATGGATTATACACACTCTCACCCTTCCACCATTGCTAGCCTCTCTTGTACCGCGCAACTTTCGCGGTACCATAAACCCACTATATATCAAAACAGCCACCATATTATTCCTCAAAACAGCCACCATACCTACCTATCATGGCATTTCCATAGCCATTCCGAGATATATTGCCATGCAAATTTCCACCGTTCCGTTCATATGACACGCATCATATTGTCATATTGACATGCATGATCATGTAGTTGACATCGTAGTTGTGGCAAAGCCACCATGCATAATTTTTCATACATGTCACTCTTGATTCATTGCACATCCCGGTACACCGCCGGAGGCATTCATATAGAGTCATACTTGTTGTAGTATCGAGTTGTAATTTCGAGTTGTAATAAAAGTGTGATGATCATCATTTTGAGCATTGTCCCATGTGAGGAAAGTCCAATAAAAAAAGAGATGGCCCAAAAAAATAGAGAGGGGCTAATGAAAAAGAAGAGAGAAAGCCCCTCCAAAAAAAATGAGAGAAAAGAGAGAAGGGACAATTGCTACTATCCTTTTCTACACTTGTGCTTCAAAGTAGCACCATGTTCTTCATTGTAGAGAGTCTCATGTTTAGTCACTTTCATATACTACTGGGAATTTTCGTTATAGAACTTGGCTTGTATATTCCGACGATGGGCTTCCTCAAATGCCCTAGGTCTTCGTGAGCAAGCAAGTTGGATGCACACCCACTAGTTTCTTTTGTTGAGCTTTCATACATACTTAGCTCTAGTGCATCCGTTGCATGGCAATCCCTACTCACTCACATTGATATCTATTGATGGGCATCTCCATAGCCCGTTGATACGCTTAGTCGATGTGAGACTATCTCCCTCCTTTTTGTCTTCTCCACAATCACCTCTATTCCACCCATAGTGCTGTGTCCATGGCTCACGCTCATGTATTGCGTGAAAGTTGAAAGGTTTGAAAAGATAGAGTATGAAAACAAGTGCTTGGCTGAAATCGGGGTTGTGCATGATATGAATATTTTGTGTGATGAAGAGGGAGCATAGCCAGACTATATGATTTTGTAGGGATAACTTTCTTTAGCCATAGTATTTTGAGAAGACATGATTGCTTTGTTAGTATGCTTGAAGTATTATTATTTCTTACGTCAATATAGACTTTTATCTTGAATCTTTCAGATCTGAACATTCATGCCACAATTAAGAGAATTACATTGAAACACTATGTTGGTTATCATTCCACATAAAAAATTCTTTCTTTCTCATTTACATACTCGAGGACGAGCAGGAATTAAGCTTGGGGATGCTTGATACATCTCCAACGTATCTATAATTTTTGATTGTTCCATGCTATTTTTTATGAAGTCTGGGATATTTAATGGGCTTTATCATTCACTTTTATATCATTTTTGGGATAACCTACTAACCCAAAGGCCCAGTCCAGATTGTTGTTTTTTTACCTGTTTCAGGGTTTTGCAGAAAAAGAATATCAAACGGACTAACCTACTAACCCGGGTCTATTCTCAACATATCAATCTACATCTACTTTACTTTTATTGCTTTTATTTGCTGTTCTTATAAACCAAAAATACCAAAAATATAAACTATCATCTCTATCAGATATCACTTTCGTAAGTGACGTAAAGGGATTGACAACCCCTTATCGCATTGGCTGCGAAGTTCTTATTTGTTTGTGCAGGTGCGCGTGGTCTCCTCCTGGATTGATACCTTGGTTCTCAAAAACTGAGGGAAATACTTACACTACTGTGCTGCATCTCCCTTTCCTCTTCGAGGGAATACAACGCAAGCTCGAGAAGTAGCAGTCGTAATGCATCTTATCCTCACTGTTAGGGCTAGCATTTGGTTTATTGCTAATAGCAATTGACATGGATATGATGCATTTTGCTTATTATTTTGATTGCATGACTAGTCTCAATGAATTGTTGCTAGTTTCTAGTTTCATCAATATATTGCTATTCATGTTTTATCCATTATTTTTCTGGATTAAACTAAACGAGAAAATGCCTAATTATTCAACAAGCACAGTCGTTCTCCACCAGCGTCGAGACAAATGCCACGGCTGGTTCCAGCAAAATAATTTGATGGTTCCAACAAAACAATTCACTAGTTCCAGCAAAAATATGGATCCAGCTAAAAATCAAAAGTCAGGGATGGTAGCAAAAATCAAAGACATTGGAAACAAATTTTTCGAGTGGTTCCAGCAAGATGGATCGAAGCAAAAAAAATCAAAGACGGTTGTAGCAAACATTTGTAGTGGTTCCGGCAAAAATTTCAAGGGCGGTTGGTGCAAAAATCAGGAGGACCGTGGTAGAAAAAAAGAGATAGTGGTACCAAGAATTTAGACTGGTTCCAGCAAAAAAGCATCCCAGTTGCGGACCATACCAAAAAAGGTTTTGATTCCAGCAAAACAACAAACCAGTTGTAGCAAAAAATTGGTGCCGATTGCAGCTCCCGATCGAGGCAGGTTCCAGCATCTCGTCCATCAAGAAAAATCCATGGACAGGGAGGTGGCATCCTGTCGCAGCACCGGCCGCCATGACTCGATGCAAAGCACCCCCTACCCCCTCGGCTGCGCAGCTCCCCGACCTCTCGTTGTTGCAGATTTTCCAGACGTGGGGGTAAAGAACAAGGAGGAGGGGTTCTCTTGGACCACTCCCACGAAAAAAACTGTGCTGCCCAGGTGCCGTTGGCGGCCGTCGCCGGTGTTGCTTGGTGCAGGTGTGGTGTCAGGTGGCTAGAGCAGGACAACAGGGAGAGAAAACACCAAAAGGAAGGGAAAAATGAGTGGCTAAGAGTTGTTTGGGCGAGAGGATAAGAGGATAGGAAGAGCGGTGGGTGGGGCCTAGGTAGTTGCAAGCGAGCGGTTTGGCGCGACTGGCCCAAGTTCGGCCAGTCGACCGGATCCAAATGTTTCCCAACCATTAATTACAATTCTGCTGACACAAGTGCTCAACCTCATCAAGCACACAAGATACAACGCAACCAAACCGCAGTTTTAGACAAAGAACCTCTCAACTGGGCTAGCATATGGCTAACTTTTTTGCTCACATTTAACCAAACTAATTTGCATGTTGTCGAGTATGTAACAGTTGCCTTGCGTCTCTCACCAGGACCGCTGATCATTTGTGTGAGTGTTGAGCAGTCCGTCTCCGCCACAAACTTCTCCGACCTATGATCAAGCACTGGAGTCAGAGCTTCAAGGAGCGCAGCTGCTTCGGATTCCAATGCGTTAGCACATCTTGGTATGAAACGGCATGAAGCAAATATTGATGCACCTGTGTGATCTCATAAGATCATACAAGCACCTCTCCTCCTCTTGCCAGGAACCATCTATATTAAACTTTTCCCATCCCAAGGGGGGTTTCATCCATTGCTCCAAGGTACTGCTAGCGGCCGGCAACATTTTGTGTGAGATGTTGCTAGCACGGTGCCCGCTCTTGGAAACCACCGCCTTTCCTTTGGCTATTTCTACATTAGGATGCTGCTAGATATTGAGTAGGGTGTTGATGCAGCCAGATAGAAACCTGGTCGACGTTGCTAAAGGGGGCACCGACTTCTTATGGTGGGCTTTGTTCCAAAGACACGAGGGACTATACAAGGAGGGCCGAGGGGGCACCGACTTCTTATGGTGCACTGGGGAGAGAACCAAAATTTCAGCATCCACTCATGGTGCAGATAGCTTGTACATACAAAGAAAGGGGAGAAACATTTGACAAAAGACTGACGGACTTTTGCATCATAGTGTTTTCCAGTGCCGCCCCTTATCAATCATCATAACAACTAACATCGTCGCTATATATTGCCTTCATTCTATAATGCAGCAACAATGAGCATTTGTGAATAATGAACATAGAGTACAAATGATGTATACTTAGTAAGCTAAAAAAAATAACATTACTAAATACTTACACTGGGAATATTTTTTTCTTATTGCATTTATGTGTTGCGATCCTCGAAATTCTAAGCAACTCAAGGACCCACGGAGAGTGTCGGGTATTTTACCGTTTTCGTATGTGAGTTTTTCTCAAATACCGGTACGAGGATCACTTTGGTTTATTTGTTTTTCGCTCCAAAAAATATTTCTTAATACAATATATGAGCGAAGATAATATGACTTCTCCAAAATAAAAGAAATATTGGAGGAAAAATATTGAAATCACTTTTGGTATTTTATTCGGATTTATTTGCAATTTTATTTGCATAGGAAAAATGCGCGTTTTTCAAAATTGCACTTAGGTCCGGGAAAAATGTTCATTTTGTCCTAAATATTATTAGAGGACGGCGAAAATTTATTTCGGATTTTTTCGAGTCCGTTTAGTATTGTTTTCGCCTGTTTTGCCGCGTCAGGACTATTTAAACAAAAAAAGGTAACCGACCTAGTCGGGCCGTAACCGACCGGGACTCCGCCCGGCCGGCCTTTATAAGCCGAGGACCAAGTCGCCCGAGCCAGCCCACCCCGCCGCCAACCCTAGCCGCCGTCGCGCCGCCGCCGCCTCGCCTCGCCATCCGCGCAGCCGCCCGCGCCGGACGCCGCCCGCCCCGCCGGCCGCCGCCGTCGTTGCCGGAGTCCGCCATCGCCGCTAGAGTACATCGCTGCCGCCGTCTCGTTCCACGAAGTAGCCACCGTTTTTTTTTAAAAACTGATCGGTTTTATTTCGTAAACCCTAGATCCTTTTTTTATTAGATCGGTTCGGTTTTTCCGTCGGTTTAGTTAAATAGCGGATGTTCGTCCGTACGTTCGTTTTAACGAACGCTTTTCGTCTTTTAGCAACAGACGGCGAACGCTTGTTCGTTAGACCGTTCGTTGGTTTTCATTTTCAGGGTTTTTCCGCGATTATTTTCGATCGCATTATCTGCCCTGATCTTCGTTTTAGTTTATCTTTTCGCTCGTAAGTCGGAATTAGGCGATTCAAGCGCCTAGATCTTCGTCTCGAAGCCCTCTTTCTGTTTAACCAACTTGAACAAGGTTTTGCTACTGTAAAATTTGACTTTAGTTCAATCTAGTAAACAAATCTTGTTTCAATTATAGTTTGAGTTTCGTTGCTCCGTTTGATTTGATTCTTTTTGCAAAACCGGAGTTCTTAAGTTGAACTCTTCTGGTTAGATCTTCTTATTTGGAGTTTTACCTGTGCATTCTTTGCTTGGTTGCTTATGTATGCTATTGTTTGATTGCAATAGAATTCCCGGAGTGCAAAACGTGCTACTACAAGTTCTTAGGTTTTGCGAATCAGTAGCAAGACAAGTAACACTTTGATCATATCCTTTATTACCCAGTTTTTATGCATTAGATCAAAACCTCACACATTGCATGCGTAGGATCTCTTAACTTGTGGGTCTGGGAAGTAGATTGAGGTAGAACCTATTACCTGCATTATTTTTCAAACCCTTGGGAGTTACTTCTACGTATTGCTTAGGTTGCTATGCTATGCTCGTAGACGTGGTTTGGGTTTGAGAGTATCCATGACAGATGTGAGATGTTAATTAATGGTTCAACTTAAGGTGGCTAGTTTAATACACATCTGGGTGGATTGGTTGTGGCACCCTGGGGTTACCAGTGGTTTGCCAGGGCACCTGGGATACCAGTGTTGTCCAAGGAGACCGCGGGGTTACCGTGTGATTATCCTATAGAATACCACCCAGGCTCAAAGGGATCATAAAACTATTCATGCTAGAAACTTCCGTGTGCATCCATAATGCCATTATGGGCTCTGGCATAGTTTGAGTAAGTTGTCTGAGCTCTTTCGTTGTAGGCTAGCAGATGTAGGGGAAAGTAGGTGTACCGGTCCACCTGGGGTAAAGAGTAAACGCTTCTGAAAGACTGTGTCTCGGTCATCCGTTTCTCAAACACCATGCAGTGCGAGAAATCCAACGGAGGAGATCGAGTCTTGTGGGGAAAAGTGCGCAAACCTCTGCAGAGTGTACAAACTAATCATGATTAGCCGTGTCTCCTGTTATGGACATCTTGAGTATCTGGTACTTGAGTTATTGGTTGATCTCACCACTCTAAAACTAATTTGCTGCGTTAATGCTGACTACTTTAATTGGGATTGGGTTGGAGGTACCTTCTCAATGATGTTTCAACTACCTGATAGTTAAAATAAAAGTTATTCTTTTGTTGTAGGAAAAAAATGGCTTTATGCAAAAACTTTAACCTTAGAGCCTCCACCAGCCAAATATGCATATAGTGTTAGCCTGTATTCTGTTACTTGCTCTACTGTGTTATCTTGCCAGCATATTCCATGTGCTGACCCGTTTCGGGCTGCAACATGTTACGCTACAGACTTTTCAGAGGAAGAGTAAGGTGCGCTAGGTCGTTTGTCATGCACTCAATTATGCCATTGGAGTTGATGGACTCACTTATCTTTCAAGCCTTCCGCTGTTATTGTGTTAGATGGCCTTATGCCATATACTTTTGTAATAAATTCTCTTTTGAAACATTAGATGTAATAAATGTGTGACTGCCACTCTGTTATAAATCCTTCAAAGTACTATGTGTGTCAGCATTACCGATCCAGGAATGACACAGAACATAGAGACTTCGGTCCATTCGGATCGTGGTCGCTACATAGGTTGACTGGCTCGATTACTGTTTTCGGCCCTTTTTTTATCTAGTCCGGGTATGTCGGTTGCAACCATGCTGTGGGCCGACTGATTTTAGTCTTTTCCCCTTCAAAACCGCCGATATGGAATTTTCTTTATAATTCTAGTATAGAAATATTTGTGAGTTTTAAACAAGGTTATACAATTTCAATAATGTTAAAAAATTAATAGTCACTAATTTAAAGTGTTCATGAATCTTAGTAGTACTACTAGATTAAGAAATGTTCCCAAATTATATAAAAATGTAGTCATGTTTATAAATTAAATAATGTTCCTCTGTTAAAAAATGTCATAAATTTCAGAAAAGGTTCTAGAATGTTTTATTTTTCATGAGGTTTAAATTAATATTCATGAGTTTTTGAAAGTGCTGATGAATTTGTATCAACCGGGGAATTTTTGAAAATATTCAAAATTTGTTTTTTATGTAATGGTGATGAATTTGATTAAATGTGCTTTTGAGAAAAAAAAAGAAACGAAAAAAAAAATCAAACAGAACCAAAGAAAAACAAGGAAAAAGCCCGGCAGCCCAACCAACCAAGGGGCACCAGAGAAAAGGAAAAATGAAAAAAAAAACAAGGAACGCCTTTTTGAACACAAATGATAAGTGCCATACGTGTGGGCACAAAGCACTTCGGCCTGAACTCTGGATATGCCGTTAGATGATTTTGCACGAATATTAGCGCATATGGCAGTCCAAGTCAGCAGGAAAAAAACGTGCGGGCTAGGGACGAACGAAACGAAGTGCATTATCCACTCAGCCACTTGCCTACTCCTCCTTATCCTCTTTTCTCTGCCCCACCTTACCTCACTCAGCCACTCTCCAGTTGCTGGGCACCAGCGTCGACCCCCACATCGCCGCGCGACTGGAGTTGTGGCAGGTAGTCCACGGCAGGTCACAGTGGCATGCAGCGGGTGTCGGGTGATCGTGGCGACCGACGACGCCACCTTCATCTCGGTGCGCGGCGGTGGCGCTCCCCCTTCGTCTCCGTTCGCGGCGGCGGCGCTCTCCCTTTGTCTCCATGCGCGGCGGCTGTGTGCATGCGCAGAGCAGAAGGATGGTGCAGCTAGCAGTTTTGGCGAGGGGTTCGATTTCGGCGAGGACGAGGAGGCCACCGCACATGGAGCTGCGCGGTCCGACGACGCTTCTGCTACGTGGGCAATTTGGGCTCGGCACCACCCCCTGCAGCGGTCGGTGTTCCCGACGACTATCGCCTCCTGCCGTGAGCCCGAGCTACCGCTGCTACCGCCACGCTCTAGTGCTGCTCATCGTAACGCTAGGGCAACCTCCTCCCGCTGGTGCCACTGCCCTCCATGGTGAGTCCATCCCCGGCTAGATACATCAGGGGGCCTAGCCGCTGGCTGCTGTGCTCCATCAGTGTCGCACTGCCCCCTGGCTTCCATGTTCTGTAGTGTTGTTGCTGACTGATGTGTGGCAGTAGTTAACTCCCGGAGATGATAGGGGGAATGGAATGATGTGCATTGGTCAGTACAGATTCCCCTGGCTTCCTCGTAGCTTCTACAAGCATCAGATCCCCAAAGGGATGTATACTTACTATCACTGGCGGATCTTAATGGGGACCATCCCGGGCCATGGCCCGGTCAATTGAAAGTGCAAAATACTAATATATAGGCAGCCCACTTATTTGTTCTGGCCCAAGGCCTCAACGTGAAGCAGAGCACATCCATTACCTGTACGCAACACGCACCTGCAGCGCCGCTGCTCATCCTTCTCCCCTCGTTCCCCAATTCCCCACTCCCTAGGTTTTCTTTCTTCCTCCCAGGCCGCAACCCCACTGCCCCTAAATCCATTAATCCTAATCTTCTAGCCACCCCAAATCAGGCACCATGCCCGCCACTCTCCCAATCATCAACACCGCGGAGAGGGATCAAGTGCAGGCTGCAGCCCCAAATTCATGATCGTGCGCAGCGGCAATTGCAGATCCGGAGTGACAATCGAACTAGGTATGTAAAAAAGCATGAACTGTAAATTTATTTCTTCAAGACTGCAAAGAATTCTCCATGAATTTAGCAGACAAGAGACAACTACCATGTCCCATGTGTTCATACTAAATCTGTAATTGATGTTTGACATCTTGTGCTGATCTTTTTCTTCCAAATTGCTAGTAAAGTTCAAAGTATTTGTATACCTGTATGCTGATTTTTATTTTTTAATACATCAGTTCAAGATAAACCATGGAGTCATTCTTCAAAAGAAAGAGAAAGCATTCAGCCGTTGAAGTTTCTGAATCTGGACCACTAGCATTGGCACTGCTTGAAGCTGGGTTGCCTGAGCAAGAGCAACCAACTCACAATGAGGAACAACATGCAAATGAACCTATCATATTCAGAGGCATTGAGTTTTTGCAGCGAGATCCCGCATTACGCCCACAAATTTGGCAATATCCGCAAAATGTGAGAGATGAAGTACGAAGAGCCTACAAGCAGTTAGGTCCTATGCAACCCAAACTAGAGAAGTACAAGCCATCTGGACCAGAAGGGCATCAAAGACGTTTTCAATTCAGTTGGTTTAAAGATTTTCCTTCATGGTTGGAGTACTCTGAAACTAGCAGCCGCGCATACTGTTTCTATTGCTTTCTCAGTAGCAATAACATAAAAAACGCAGTGGTTTTGATGTATTTACATCACAAGGATTTGATGCCTGGAAGAGAGTTCATAATGGAAAGAGATGTGCATTTTTAGCTCATATTGGATCTGGACCTTGCTCACAACACAACAATGCAACGAGAGATTATCTATCTATGAACCAACCAAACCACTTATCAAACATTATGAAGGTGCGGACCAACAAGGACATAGAGAGGGACAATTTAAGGCTGAGAACAACAATTGCAACTGTTAAGTGGCTCACTTTTCAGTCTTGTGCTTTTAGAGGCCATGACGAGACAACCGAGTCAAGAAATAGAGGGAATTTCCTTGAAATGCTAAAGCTTCTTGCAGAGTTCAACCCTAACATTGCTGCCGTCATTTTGGAGAATGCACCAAAATATTGTAAATACACATCGCATGGGATTCAAAAGGAGATCTTGAGTATTTACGCAATGAAAGTTAGGGAGCATATTCATAATGAAATTGGGGATTCAAAGTTCTCTATTCTGGTGGATGAAACATGTGACGCGGCAAAAAGGGAGCAAATGGTAGTGGTTTTCAGATTTGTTGACAAAGAGGCTATTTTACAAGAGCGATTCCTTCAGCTAGTACATGTAAGGAACACAAAATCATTGACACTAAAGGGAGAATTGTCTGCTCTTTTATCCAAGCATTCCATTGATGTCCAAAATCTCCGTGGCCAAGGATATGACGGGCTAGCAACATGAAGGGGGAGTTTAATGGATTACAAGCACTTTTTCTCAAAGAGTGTCCCTACGCATATTATGTCCATTGTTACGCACATCGTTTGCAACTTGCCCTTGTTGCTGCCTCTAGGGATGTGGTCCCTGTATCTCAATTTTTTCAGAAACTTCTCTATATTATCAACACAGTTGACTCCTCTTCAAAGCGACATGATGAGTTGTATGATGCGCAAGTTGCTGAGATTGCACGGTTAATTGATAATAATGATATCGAGACAGGGCAAGGGGCAAATCAGATTAGAGCACTAAAGCGGCCAAGAGACACTAGATGGGGTTCACATTTAGGTTCCATATCCAGCCTTATGGATATGTTTAATGCTGTAAATTCAGTTCTGCAAATCATTGCATCAGATGCATCAGCTGGCTCAAACCGTGCAGATGGAGATACCGCTTTTGAGTACTTGACATCTTTCGAGTTTGTATTTGTCCTATGTATGATGAGAGAAATATTGGGAATCAGTGAAGATCTTGGCAAGGCTTTACAAAATAAATCACAGGACATAGTGAATGCAATTCGTCTAGTGTTATCCACTAAAGTCCTTCTACAACAAATGAGATCAGATAAGGGTTGGGAAGAATTTTTTCTCCAGGTTGTCGAGTTTTGCGTGGATCATGGCATTGATATTCCGGACATGAAGGAGCCATACATTCTGCGTGGTGGTCGTGCTCGGCGTCAACCTGATCATTTTACTAAAGAGCATTATTTTCGAGTGGAGATATTTCGAGCAACTTTGGACAGCCAATTGAATGAATTAAATCTGAAGTTCAGTGAGAAGGTGATTGGTCTTTTAACTATTAGTGTTACTCTTATTCCAAAAAATGGATTTGCATCTTTGGATGCTAAAGAAATTTGCAAAATTGTTGAGAAGTACTATCCAGCAGATTTCACACATCAGGATATCATTGGATTGGAGCATCAATTGAGATATTTTTCCGTAGATGCTTTGAACAACGAAGAAGCCCACAACTTTGGCAGAACTTTGTCGTTGCCTTTATGTGTCAGGACGACATAGGATCTTTAACTACTTGATAGGTTGTTTCGATTACTTCTTACTCTACCAGTTTCTACTGCTAGTGCTGAGCGTGCATTTTCTAGCCTGAAGATCATCAAGACCAGGCTGTGTAGCAAGATGGAAGATGATTTTCTTGCCAATAGCTTGCTGATACAGGTTGAACGAGAAATTGCGGCACAATACAGCTATGAAGATATAATTGCAGAGTTTAAAGGACGGAAGAAAAGGCGAGCGACCCTTTAAGTCTATCAATGGGTTGATTTAAATGTATGTTGGTTTCGTCTCTTTTGCTTCAAGCTACAACAATCAGAATAGTTGTGCAGACATGGCTACATAGTATTCTGTGAACAATTGATATATCTCTCTATATAGATGGTAATTATCTGATAATTAACATGTTATTGCAAGCCATCGCCCCCCCCCCTTTATTGCTTGTCATGCTCCGCCACTGCTTACTATCTCATAGCTTTGCTGTTTTTGTAGCATCTTCATCATGTGAGAGGAAGCCAGGGGAATCACGAAGTTATGTAGCGGAATTGCCATGAAAATTTGTTGAAATGGGCATAATTTGCTACAAGAAGTTGCCATGACAACATTCTGAGAGTAGTTACATTTTTGGAGTATTTTTTCATATTCGTATCAATTTGTTTTTATGTAAGCATGGCAAATTTTATAAAAAAATCACATGTCAAAATACCATGGTAAATTTGAACATGCATTTGCCATGGCAATTTTTCAACATTTTTCTTATCATTTCATATTGGTGGAAATTTTTTCTATGTAAGCATGGTAAATATGAAAAATACTCCAACGATTTTTTATTATGCATTTGTTTTGGCCATGGCAAATTTGATATTTTTTTTGTGTTGTTTCACATACACAACAATTTAATCACACTAAAAATGGCAAATAATGGTAAAATACCATGGAAAATTTGAATATGCATTTGCCATGGCAAATTTGATCATACATTTGCCATGGCAAATTAAAAATATGCATTTTTGCCATGTTGAGCTGGAAAAGACGCCATGGCAAAATTAAATATTTGATCATACATTTGCATGGCAAAATTCTCCTTCAAAACACTGCAATTTAATTAAACTTCCATGGTTTTAATTAAAATTGCCATTGCATTTTATTTATTTATTTGTCCTGTCAATGTTTTCTGTTTTTTTCACAAGAATTTTTCAACTATTTTGTGTTTCTTTCACATGGCAGTGTTGATTTTTTTGTCATGACAGATTTGCCATATTTCAATGGGGAATTAAATATGTGTTTATAAACCTTTGCCATTGTTAGAAAACAATATAATGGCAAATTGTATGGTCAAACTCAAATGGCGATTTTTCTGCTATTTCAAAGCTGATGGCATTTTTTAGTACACGAGCAAAATCTAGGCTTTTTATTTGTCACAGAATGAAACACAGGGTCGTGTGGTAGGGTGCTCCTCCTGTCACACATGTGGGCAGTTTTAATGTTCACTCACACAAGGTCGTATGGGTTGTCTCCTGGGTACAACCACAAGACTCGTGTGGTCGGGTATCCATTATGCCACAGGTGTGGTAGTTATCTGCATCCTTTTTTAAAAAAACAAAGGAAAACCTAGTGAAACGGAGAAGAAAACTAGACCAAAGTACCATTGAGAGCAACTCTCTCTCTCTCTCTGGTACCAGTGGATTTGGTGGGCTAGCCCGGTCGGGCCTGGGCAGTCAGAGAGTGAGACCGAATACATGTTGAGCATGCCCGTAAAAAAAGAATACTTGTTGAGGATCTTCCCCCAATACGTGCATTTTGTATAAACCCTAAGCTTGACCGGGAGCTGCAAAAGCGAGAAGAGTGATGGGGTGTAAGAAGGGTTGTAAGGGGGCGAAACAAGCATCCTCCTCGACGTTTCCTCCTTTTGATGAGCTGGTGGAGCAATGGGATACATCTCCGGGGGGTCCGGCGGCGCAAGGGGATACATCTCCAACAGGTCCG
>LR738710.1:936725079-936743723 GCA_902687465.1 Secale cereale
TTTCTCAAACTCTAGATCGGCGTCCGACTTGGGCGATGATTGTTCAGGGTCCACCTCCGCCTTCGTCTCCGGCGGCTTCTTCTGCTCGTCTGGGTCTCCGTCCATCTCTAGCGGCTTCTTCAGCTCGTCCGAGTCTGCTTCTGTCTCCGGCGGCTCAACATGGTCCGCGTTCGCCGCCCAGCGGCGGATCGAGGTCCATCTCCAAGCAGCTGACAGATTCCATGATGAAGCAGCCCCCGATTGTTCCCGCTAGTGGTACCAGGATTGCTACATTGGGTTTGTTTGATGATGTGAGCAAGGAGAAGGTAGTGACCGAGGCTAGGTACATGGAACTGGTCTGGAGGCAAAAAAGAGTTGCATCAGTCGAGGGCTGCCACTGCCAAGGAGCTCTAGCTCGTTGAGCAAGAGATGTCAGAATTGAGGTGCACTGGTGCTGAGGAAGAAACAATGGAGGAGGAGCGTCAGGAGGATGACATGGCCACAAGCAATCATCAAATTGAGAGCACTGTTCCATTACCATATCTTGCATTCTACACGTCTGCTTCCAAATTCAATCAGCCCCATCTTGCCATCTATGACTTAGATGAGTCGAGGGCTACCACACAGCTCAAACTCGCGGTGGAGCAGGAGAAAAACAGCGAGCATGAGATCGATGCAGCCAAATAAAATACAAGGGGATCTCTCAGCAGCAGATTGAGGAGCTTTGTGGGGAGATGCATGGAGGGGCCGGTGTTAAAGAAGATCAAGTTGCTCCATGAGGAGTTGATGACGTCAACTAAAGGGGATGAAGTGTCAACTGTTGGAGACGAGGACAAGATGGACAGAGGCAAATCGAATTCCATGATCTCCATGCTGCAGATCGAGAAGCTCTGTGAGGACATGGAGAATATGTTGTCTTACCTGAGATGGGACATCAAACCAGCATCCCCTTCATATTTATACCAAACTTTTATACTTTCTATGCTTTTTTATCAACTTAAAAGTTGGTCTATTATTTGTACTGCTTGTTTATCATAATTAATCACCTAAAATTATGTTTGCTACAAATATTATTTATTTATTATATTTAACACATTATCACACACAAATATTTAAAAATCAGCCAGTTAAATGTGAGAACAACAAAAGAAGCACAAATTGCAGCCCTATGCGGGGTTAATCTACGAAATGATTATAGTGACTGTGCTTGTGCATATTTATTATTGACGAATGTCTTGATAAAGATATCTAGTAAATCCGTACGTACAAGGAGAGAAATCTAGAGTAATGTGTTCATCAGGAGCTGCTCATTTAATCATTTGTGTTTTTCAATTGATTTATGAATACTAGTACATCCGTACGTACAATGCATGTTCATATTAAGAAGTATATTAATTATTTGCAGATATTATCTACCTATTAATTATGCGATTAGTGATGGACTTGATACATGAGATGATATTAACTGCACACTAACTGTGTTCTGTCGTCACCATTGGAGCAATCTGATTCGATGGATTGAATAGATTTGATGGCCGAGATTTGTCGATCTTCCCCGTTGTGTATTTTTATATTGGTATTAATGTATAGCTAGCTCGATATTCATAGTCACCTAATATGGTCATTTCTTAGCACTGTGTACTTACACATATCTCAATAATTAGAGCGAAAGGTTCTTACCAACATAGTTATTTTCTAGGTTAGGTACAAAATACCATACCATAGATTTGATTAACAAACTTGTCATAGTTAACAAAATACTCCCTCCGTCCGAAAATACTTGTCATCAAAATGGACAAAAAGAGATGTATCTAGAACTAAAATACATCTAGATACATCCCCTTTTATTTAGTTTGATGACAAGTATTTCCGGACGGAGGGAGTATATGATAGCAAACCAGTTGAACAATTAGAGAGAGGACTAGAAAAAATGAAGAAGATGCTCGACGAGGAAAGGACTATAATTGTCATGGAAGGACGAGTCTAACCTGCTTCGTCCCCATTCCCTCTCCAAGTCTGGTAGCAGTGCCACATGGTGAGAGGATACGAGGGAGGCCGAATAGCGAGGTACGGACACAACAATTCAGAATGGCACCCAACACCGCCTTGTCCTTGTTCGCCGCGTCTAGACGTGATAATCCGATGCCGGTGTGACCCTTTAGCCAGTGCCAAGACACACAAGACGTGGTCACTGTAATGCCGCGAAGAAGGGTTTGAGACTAAGGAATGTTGACTCTCAAAAAGTCATTATATTTGAACCATGCAAAGGGCTCTTTATATATTATAAAATCATAGCTCAAAAAGTCGACTAAAATATCTTTATGTGGTGGTGACAATTAATCCATCGAGAAAATTAATATACATACATAGTGCCTCAATGCAACTGGAAGCAGTTGTGTCATAATCACGTGGCAGTCATGAGACTTTAGGTTCTGGAATTTTTTCTCTGTCATAATCATTATTCCCTTTATATTCGACGAGAAGCCAGAGGGACCTTGATACTGAGTATGCATTCAAAAAAGATTTCCTTCTCTGCTTTTGTAACAACATAGCTGGCAGGACATTGATATTGTTTTGGATGCATGCTATCTTTTTCATTCATACGCTGCTGGTCCTCCCATGCCTCCAGTGTATGTTTTGTCTTCCCATACACGCCTAAGAAGCCTAGCAGGTTCACGCAAAGATTCTTTGTCACGTGCATCACGTCGATTGCAGAGCGGACCTCTAGATCTTTTCAATAGGGTAGGTCCCAAAATATAGATTTCTTCTTCCACATGGGTGCGTGTCCGTCAGCGTCATTTGTAACATATTGTCCGCCAGGACCCTTTCCAAAGATTGCTTTTAAATCCTTGACAATATCAAATATATCATCACTAGTACAGAGGATAGGCTTCTTCCGGTCATCTGCCTCACCTTTGAAATGCTTGCATTTCTTTCTTAAGGGATGCCTGCTCAGAAGAAATAGACGATGTCCCTGGTAAAAAATTCTTCTTATATTTTCCAAATATATACTTTTAGTCTCATCTAAACAGTGGGTGAATGCATTGTATCCCGTGTTTGTCTGTCCTGAAAGGTTACTAAGAGCAGGACAATCATTGATGGTTACAAACAACAATGCTCGTAGGTCAAATTCCTGCTGCTGTTTGTGCTCATCCCACACACGTACACCAATGATATCCCACAACTGTAAAAGTTCTTCAACTAATGCCCTTAGGTACACATCAGTGTCGTTGCCGGGTTGCTTAGGGCCTTGGATGAGCACTGTCATCATAATGAACTTCCACTTCATGCACAACCAAGGAGGAAAGGTTATAGTGTTGGGGAACGTAGTATTTCAAAAAATTTCCTACGATCACGCAAGATCTATCTACCAGATGCATAGCAACGAGAGGGGAGAGTGTGTCTACGTACCCTCGTAGACTAGGAGCGGAAGCGTCTAGTGACGCGGTTGATGTAGTCGAACTTCTTCGCGATCCAACCGATCAAGCACCGAACGTACGGAGCCTTCGCGTTCAGCACCCGTTCAGCTTGATGACGTCCCACGAGCTCTTGATCCAGTAGAACTTCGCGGGAGAGTTTCGTCAGCACGACGGCGTGGTGACGAAGATGATGAAGCTACCGGCGCAGGGCTTCGCCTAAGCACTGCAACGGTATGACCGAGGTGTGTTTCTGTGGAGAGGGGCACCGCACACGGTTGAGAGAGATCAACTGATCAATTTGTGTGTCTATGGGGTGCCTCTACCCCCATATATAAAGGAGTGGAGGAGGGGGAGGGCCCGCCCTCTCTATGGCGTGCCCTAGGGGAGTCCTACTCCCACCGGGCGTAGGATTCCCCTTTTCCTAGTAGAACTAGGAGCCCTTCCAAGTAGTAGGAGTAGGAGAGAAGGAAAGGGAAAAGAGAAGAGAAGGAAGGAGGGGGCGCAGCCCCTCCCCTTAGTCCAATTCGGACTAAGCCTTGGGGGGGGGGGCGCAGCCTCCTCTCTCTCTCTTTCCCCTAAAGCCCAATAAGGCCCATATACTCCCGGACGAATTCCCGTAACTCTCCGGTACTCCGAAAAATACCCGAATCACTCGGAACCTTTCCGATGTCCGAATATAGTCGTCCAATATATCGATCTTTACGTCTCGACCATTTTGAGACTCCTCGTCATGTCCCCGATCTCATCCGGGACTCCGAACTACCTTCGGTACATCAAAACATATAAACTCATAATACCGATCGTCATCAAACGTTAAGCATGGGGACCCTACGGGTTCGAGAACTATGAAGACATGACCGAGACTCATCTCCGGTCAATAACCAATAGCGGAACCTGGATGCCCATATTGGCTCCTACATATTCTACGAAGATCATTATCGGTCAAACTACATAACAACATACGTTGTTCCCTTTGTCATCGGCATGTTACTTGCCCGAGATTCGATCGTCGGTATCTCAATACCTAGTTCAGTCTCGTTACCGGCAAGTCTCTTTACTCGTTCCGTAATACATCATCTCATGACTAACTCATTCGTCATTTGCTTGCAAGGCTTATTATGATGTGTATTACCGAGAGGGCCCAGAGATACCTCTCCGACATTCGGAGTGACAAATCCTATTCTTGATCTATGCCAACACCACGAACACTTTCGGAGACACCTGTAGAGCAATTTTATAATCACCCAGTTACGTTGTGACGTTTGATAGCACACAAGGTGTTCCTCCGGTATTCGGGAGTTGCATAATCTCATAGTCATAGGAACATGTATAAGTCATGAAGAAAGCAATAGCAGTAAAACTAAACGATCATAGTGCTAAGCTAACGGATGGGTCTTGTCCATCACATCATTCTCCTAATGATGTGATCCCGTTGATCAAATAACAACTCATGTCTATGGCTAGGAAACATAACCATCTTTGATCAATGAGCTAGTCTAGTAGAGGCATACTAGGGACACTCTGTTTTGTCTATGTATTCACACATGTACTAAGTTTCCGTTTAATACAATTCTAGCATGAATAATAAACATTTATCATGATATAAGGAAATAAATAATAACTTTATTATTGCCTCTAGGGCATATTTCCTTCAGTTTCCCACTTGCACTAGAGTCAATAATCTAGTTCACATCTCCATGTGATTTAATACCGATAGTTCACATCGTTATGTGAATAACACCCATAGTTCACATCGCCATGTGACCAACACCCAAAGGGTTTACTAGAGTCAATAATCTAGTTCACATCGCTATGTGATTAACACCCAAGGGTAATAAGGTGTGATCATGTTTCGCTTGTGAGAGAAGTTTAGCCAACGGGTCTGACACATTCAGATCCGTATGTATGTTGCAAATTTCTATGTCTACAATGCTCTGCATGGAGCTACTCTAGCTAATTGCTCCCACTTCCAATAACATCGAGACTCAGAGTCATCCAGATCGGTGTTAAAGCCTGCATCGACGTAACTCTTTATGACGAACTCTTTATCACCTCCATAACCAAGAAATATGTCCTTAGTCATCCAGTAACTAATGAAAATTTTGACTGTTGTCTAGTGATCTACTCCTAGATCAAAATTGTACTCCCTTGCCAAACTCAGGACAGGGCATACAATAGGTCTGGTATACAGCATGGCATACTTTATAGAACCTATGGATGAGGCTTAGGGAATGACTTTCATTATCTCTCTATCTTCTGCAGTGGTCGGGCATTGAGTCTTACTCAAATTCATACCTTGCAACACAGGCAAGAACTCTTTCTTTGACTATTCCATTTTGAACTACTTCAAAATCTTGTCAAGGTATGTACTCATTGGAAAAAATTATCAAGCGTCTTGATCTATCTCTATAGATCTTGATGCTCAGTATGTAAGCAGCTTTACCGAGGTTTTTCTCTGAAAAATCTCCTTTCAAACACTCCTTTATGCTTTCCAGAAAATTCTACATCATTTCTGATCGACAATATGTCATTCACATGTACTTATCAGAAAGGCTGTAGTGCTCCCACTCACTTTCTTGTAAATACAGGCTTCACCGCAAGTCTGTATAAAACTATATGCTTTAATCAACTTATAAAAGCGTATATTCCAACTCTGAGATGCTTGCACCAGTCCATAAATGGATCGTTGGATCTTGCACACTTTGTTAGCACCTTTAGGATCGACAAAACCTTCTGGTTGCATCATATACAACTCCTCTTTGAGATATCCATTCAGGAATGCAGTTTTGACATCCATTTGCCAGATTTCATAATCATAAAATGCAGCAATTGCTAACATGATTCGGACAGACTTAAGCATCGCTATGGGTGAGAAAGTCTCATCGTAGTCAACTCCTTGAACTTGTCGAAAACCTTTCGCAATAAGTCGAGCTTTGTAAACAGTAACATTACCGTCAGCGTCGATCTTCCTAAAGATCCATTTATTTTTGATGGCTTGCCTATCATCGGGCAAGTCAACCAAAGTCAACACTTTGTTCTCATACATGGATCCCATCTCAGATTTCATGGACTCAAGCCATTTTGCGAAATCTGGGCTCATCATTGCTTCCTCATAGTTCGTAGGTTCATCATGGTCTACTAACATGACTTCCAGAACCGGGTTGCCGTACCACTCTGGCGCGGAACATACTCTGGTTGATCTACAAAGTTTAGCAGTAACTTGATCCGAAGTTTCATGATCATCATCATTAGCTTCCTCACTAATTGGTGTAGGAATCACTGGAACTAATTTCTGTGATGTATTACTTTCCAATTTGGGAGAAGGTACTATTACCTCATCAAGTTCCACTTTCCTCCCACTCACTTCTTTCGAGAGAAACTCCTTCTCTAGAAAGGATCCATTCTTAGCAACGAATATCTTGCCTTCGGATCTGTGATAGAAGGTGTACCCAACAGTCTCCTTTCGGTATCCTATGAAGACACATTTCTCCGACTTGGGTTCGAGCTTATCAGGTTGAAGCTTTTTTACATAAGCATCGCAGCCCCAAACTTTAAGAAACGACAACTTTGGTTTCTTGCCAAACCACATTTCATAAGGCGTCGTCTCAACGGATTTAGATGTTGCCCTATTTAACGTGAATGCAGCTGTCTCTGATGCATAACCCAAAATGATAGTGGTAAATCGGTAAGAGACATCATAGAGCGCACCATATCTAATAAAGTACGGTTACGACATTCATACACACCATTACGCTGTGGTGTTCCGGGTGGCGTGAGTTGTGAAACTATTTCACATTGTTTCAAATGAAGGCCAAACTCGTAACTCAAATATTCACCTCCACGATCAGATCGTAGAAACTTTATTTTCTTGTTACGATGATTCTCTACTTCACTTTGAAATTCTTTGAACTTCTCAAATGTTTCAGACTTGTGCTTAGATATACCCATATCTGCTCAAGTCATCAGTGACGGTCAGAAAATAACGATACCCACCGCGAGCTTCAACACTCATCGGTCCACATACATCAGTATGTATGATTTCCAACAAATCTGTTGCTCGCTCCATTGTTCCGGAGAACGGAGTTTTAGTCATCTTGCCCTTGAAGCATGGTTCGCAAGCACCAAGTGATTCATAATCAAGTGATTCCAAAAGTCCATCACTATTGATTTTCTTCATGCGCTTTACACCAATATGACCTAAACGGCAGTGCCACAAATAAGTTGCACTATCATTATTAACCTTGTATCTTTTGGCTTCAATATTATGAATATGTGTATCACTACGATCGAGATCCAACAAACTATTTTCATTGGGTGTATGACCATCGAAGGCTTTATTCATGTAAACAGAATAACAATTATTCTACAACTTTAAATGAATAACCGTATTGCAACAAACATGATCAAATCATATTCATTCTCAACGCAAATGCCAAATAACATTTATTTAGGTTCTACACTAATCCCAAAAGTATAGGGAGTGTGCGATGATGATCATATCAATCTTGGAACCACTTCCAACACACATTGTCACTTCACCTTTAACTAGTCTCTGTTCATTCTGCAACTCTCGTTTCGAGTTACTAATTTTAGCAACTGAACCGATATCAAATACCCAAGGGTTGTTATGAACACTAGTAAAGTACACATCAATAATATGTATATCAAATATACCTTTGTTCACTTTGCCATCCTTCTTATCCGCCAAGTACCTAGGGCAGTTCCACTTCCAGTGACCATTTCCTTTGCAGTAGAAGCACTTAGTTTCAGGCTTGAGTTTAGCTTTGGGTTTCTTCATGGGAGTGACAACTTGCTTGTCATTCTTCTTGAAGTTCCCTTTCTATCCTTTTGCCCTTTACTTAAAACAAGTGGTCTCGTTAACCATCAACACTTGATGCTCTTTCTTGATTTCTACCTTCGCCGATTTCAGCATCGCGAAGAGCTCAGGAATTACTTTCGTCATCCCTTGCATATTATAGTTCATCACGAAGTTCAACTAACTTGGTGATAGTGACTAGAGAACTTTGTCAATTACTATCTTATCTGGAATATTAACTCCGACTTGATTCAAGCAATTGTAGTACCCAGACAATCTGAGCACATGCTCACTAGTTGAGCTATTCTCCTCCATCTTGTAGGCAATGTACTGTCAGAGGTATTATACCTCTCGACACGGGCATGAGTATGAAATACTAATTTCAACTCCTGGAACGTCTCATATGCTCCGTGGCGTTCAAAACGTTTTTAAGTCCCGGTTCTAAGCCGTAAAGCATGGTGCACTAAACTATCAAGTAGTCATCATACCGAGCTTTTGTCAAAACGTTCATAACGTCTGCATCTGCTCCTGCAATAGGTCTGTCACCTAGCGGTGCATCAAGGACATAATTCGTCTGTGCAGCAATGAGAAAAATCCTCAGATCATGGAACAAGTCCGCATCATTGCTACTAACATTTTTCAACTTAGTTTTCTCTAGGAACATATAAAAACAAACGGGGAGCTACATAGCGAGCTATTGATGTACAACATAGATATGCTAATACTACCAGGACTAAGTTCATGATAAATTAAAGTTCAATTAATCAAATTACTTAAGAACTCCCACTTAGACAAACATCTCTCTAATCATCTAAGTGATCACGTGATCCATATCAACTAAACCATGTCCGATCATCACGTGAGATGGAGTAGTTTTCAATGGTGAACATTTTATGTTGATCATATCTACTATATGATTCACGCTCGACCTTTCGGTCTCCAGTGTTTCGAGGCCATATCTGCATATGCTAGGCTCGTCAAGTTTAACCCGAGTATTCTGCATGTACAAAACTGGCTTACACCCATTGTATGTGAACGTAGAGCTTATCACACCCGATCATAACGTGGTGTCTCGGCACGATGAACTTTCGCAACGGTGCATACTTAGGGAGAACACTTATACCTTGAAATTTAGTGAGAGATCATCTTATAATGCTACCGTCGATCTAAGCAAAATAAGATGCATAAAAGATAAACATCACATGCAATCAATATAAGTGATATGATATGGCCATCATCATCTTGTGCCTTTGATATCCATCTCCAAGGCACCGTCATGATCACCATCGTCACTGGCGCGACACCTTGATCTCCATTGTAGCATCGTTGTAGTCTCGCCAACTCTTGCTTCCACGACTATCGCTACCGCTTAGTGATAAAGTAAAGCAATTACATGGCGATTGTATTTAATACAATAAAGAGACAACCATATGGCTCCTGCCAGTTGCCGATAACTTTACAAAACATGATCATCTCATACAATAACGTATAACTCATCACGTCTTGACCATATCACATCACAACATGCCCTGCAAAAACAAGTTAGACGTCCTCTACTTCGTTGTTGCAAGTTTTACATGGCTGCTACGGGCTTAGCAAGAACCGTTCTTACCTACGCATACAAAACCACAACGATATTTTGCCAAGTATGTGCTGTTTTAACCTTCACAAGGACCGGGCGTAGCCACACCTGATTCAACTAAAGTTGGAGAAACTGACACCTGCCAGCCACCTGTGTGCGAAGCACGTCGGTAGAACTAGTCTCGCGTAAGCGTATGCGTAATGTCGGTCCGGGCCGCTTCATCCAACAATACCGCCAAATCAAAGTATGACATGCTGGTAAGCAGTATGACTAGTATCGTCCACAACTCACTTGTGTTCTATTCGTGCATATCATCTACGCATAGACCTGGCTCATGATGCCACTTTGGGGAACGTAGTATTTCAAAAAAAATCCTACGATCACGCAAGATCTATCTACCAGATGCATAGCAACGAGAGGGGAGAGTGTGTCTACGTACCCTCGTAGACCAGGAGCGGAAGCGTCTAGTGATGCGGTTGATGTAGTCCAACTTCTTCGCGATCCAACCGATCAAGCACCGAACGTACGGAGCCTCCGCGTTCAGCACACGCTCAGCTTGACGACGTCCCACGAGCTCTTGATCCCATATAACTTCGCGGGTGAGTTTCGTCAGCACGACGCCGTGGTGACGGAGATGATGAAGCCATCGGCACAGGGCTTCGCCTAAGCACTGCAACGGTATGACCGAGGTGTGTTTCTATGGAGAGGGGCACCGCACACGGTTGGGAGAGATCAACTGATCAGTTAGTGTGTCTATGGGGTGCATCTACCCCCGTATATAAAGGAGTGGAGGAGGGGGAGGGCCGGCCCTCTCTATGGCGCGCCCTAGGGGAGTCCTACTCCCACCGGGAGTAGGATTCCCCTTTTCCTAGTAGAACTAGGAGCCCTTCCAAGTAGTAGGAGTAGGAGAGAAGGAAAGGGAAAAGAGAAGAGAAGGAAGGAGGGGGCGCAGCCCCTCCCCTTAGTCCAATTCGGACTAAGCCTTTGGGGGGGGGGGCGCAGCCTCCTCTCTCTCTCTTTCCCCTAAAGCCCAATAAGGCCCATATACTCCCCGGCGAATTCCCGTAACTCTCCGGTACTCCGAAAAATACCCGAATCACTCGGAACCTTTCCGATGTCCGAATATAGTCGTCCAATATATCGATCTTTACGTCTCGACCATTTCGAGACTCCTCGTCATGTCCCCGATCTCATCCGGGACTCCGAACTACCTTCGGAACATCAAAACACATAAACTCATAATACCGATTGTCATCAAACATTAAGCATGCGGACCCTACGGGTTTGAGAACTATGTAGACATGACCGAGACCCATCTCCGGTCAATAACCAATAGCGGAACCTGGATGCCCATATTGGCTCCTACATATTCTACGAAGATCATTATCGGTCAAACCGCATAACAACATACGTTGTTCCCTTTGTCATCGGTATGTTACTTGCCCGAGATTCGATCGTCGGTATCTCAATATCTAGTTCAATCTCGTTACCGGCAAGTCTCTTTACTCATTCCGTAATACATCATCTCGTGACTAACTCATTAGTCATTTGCTTGCAAGGCTTATTATGATGTGTATTACCGAGAGGGCCCAGAGATACCTCTCCGACATTCGGAGTGACAAATCCTATTCTTTGTTTATGCCAACACCACGAACACTTTCGGAGACACCTGTAGAGCATCTTTATAATCACCCAGTTACGTTGTGACGTTTGATAGCACACAAGGTGTTCATCCGGTATTCGGGAGTTGCATAATCTCATAGTCATAGGAACATGTATAAGTCATGAAGAAAGCAATAGCAGTAAAACTAAACAATCATAGTGCTAAGCTAACAGATGGGTCTTGTCCATCAGATCATTCTCCTAATGATGTGATCCCGTTGATCAAATAACAACTCATGTCTATGGCTAGGAAACATAACCATCTTTGATCAATGAGCTAGTCTAGTAGAGGCATTCTAGGGACACTCTGTTTTGTCTATGTATTCACACATGTACTAAGTTTCCGTTTAATACAATTCTAGCATGAATAATAAACATTTATCAGGATATAAGGAAATAAAAAGTAACTTTATTATTGCCTCTAGGGCATATTTCCTTCATATAGATACACACATGCCAGGTGCTATGATTGCTGCTCTGCTCCCCAAAAGGATTAATGCCATCTGCACTTAAAGCAAACCATAAGTTTCTTGTGTCATCTGCAAACTTCGGGCACTTTCTCTCGATTTTTCTCCACTGTGACCCATCAGCGGGTACTTTCAACATCCCATATTTCTTACGGTCTTCTTTGTGCCATCGCAACAACTTGGCATTCTCTTTGTTTCTGAACAGACGTTTCAACCATGGTATTATAGGAGCATACCACATCACCTTGGCGGGAACCCTCTTCCTGGGGCGCTCGCCCTCAACATCACGAGGGTCATCTCGTCTGATCTTATACCGCAATGCATCGCATATTGGGCATGCGTTCAAATTCTTGTACTCCTCACCGCAGTAGAGGATGAAGTCATTAGG
Source organism: Secale cereale (assembly GCA_902687465.1). Lineage (NCBI taxonomy): Eukaryota > Viridiplantae > Streptophyta > Magnoliopsida > Poales > Poaceae > Secale > Secale cereale. The sequence goes on from LR738710.1 coordinate 936,737,393, forward strand.
GCATGCATGTATCTTCTACACATCGAATCCTAGAGGGCAGAGAACCTTCTTTGCTTCGTACGTACTTTCACACAATTGTTTATCCTTTGGATGCTTCTTATTTATTATTTTCAGTACCTTCTGAAATCCCTTGTCAGATACACCATTTTCTGCCTTCCATTGTAGCAGTTCTAGTGTGGTATCGAGCTTTGTGTTGCCATCTTCGCAATTTGGGTACAACCCTTTTTTTTGTGATCCTCTAAAATGCGGTCGAACTTGAACTTCCCCCTTTCACTTTCGCATTATCTCCGTGCATCAACAATGACCCAGCGAAGATCATCATCAGCGGGCACATCTGGTGCCTCTTGATCTTCAGCTTGCCCCATTGCAGTATCACCGTATTCAGGGAACATAGGATCCAAATAGTTGTCATCATCCTCTTCTTCTTCATTGTTTTCCATCGCAACCCCTCTTTCTCCATGCTTAGTCCAACAAATATAATGGGGCATGAAACCCTTCGCAAGCAGGTGGAAGTGAAGGGTTTTCGAAGAAGAGTAATCCTTCGTATTCTCACAAACAACACATGGATAGTACAAAAAACCATTCTACTTGTTTGCCTCAAGCACATCGAGAAAATTATGCAGGTCCCTAATGTACTCAGAAGTGCGTCGGTCTCCGTAAATCCATTACCGGTTCATCTGTATTATGTAATTAAGTATATCAAAATCAATTACAGAACATCATGAATAGAGAGATTACCAAATTAATACAAGTTCATCATCACATTAAAACCAAAGTACATTAGTGATCAAATGTTATTACTGCAAAAATAAATACATAAAGTTCATACATAGTTCTCATAAAACAACATACAACTATGTTAATCATTTAAATGCAACAACAAATGTGATCAAAATCGCAACTAAGGTAACAATTGATCGAACAACATAATGATACCAAGCCTCTTCATCAGTGTCATATTTTCTAATATTTCTAATCTTCAAGCACATTGCATCCATCTGGATCTTATGTAGATCATCCACATCGACAACATGCAATTCCAATTTCATCTTATGTTCTTCAATTCAATTCCAATTTATGCTAGTAGTTATAAAAGATAATATACCACATCCGAAAAATAGACGGGACGAGAGCCGACGGGGTTGGATACCAAAACCATGACACTATATAATAACAAACAATAATACATGTAAGAAAATTATACAAGTAGCTATCTAAATCATACAAGTAAGAATTTTTTCTTTTAAAAAAGAGAAGAATAAGAGGCTCACCACGGTGGTGCCGGTGACAAGATCGGCGCGGGCGATCGACGGCGGTGAGAACGGGGATGGGGACGGGGACGGGACGACACCCGACACATGTGCGAACTAAGAAGTAAATCTAAGCTCAAATTGTGCATCTAAATGAAATAAACTCTCACAGACACTCCTCCACTAAAACCCACAAACCACTCTACTTCTAGAGCATATGAAATGAGATAAACTAGAAGTGAGAGATGAAAGGATGAAGTTGCTAACCTTTTGGAACACTTGGATAAGTAGTGCACCACCAAATCTTGGGGAAAATGGAGCTTGGAGGAAGAACAGAGGAGAAAGCTTAAGTGTGGCTCGGGCATTTCATCAAACACCTCATGTGCATAGGAAGGCAGAACAGAGCAGCACACACACCTCACACCTTCTACGGCCAAAAATTAGAGGAGAGGGTGGGTAGGGGCGAGGATATATATAGGCATCTTTTTAGTCTTGGTTGGTGTCTAGAACCGGGACAGAAGACAGGCTTTTAGTACCCGTTCGAGACACCAACCGGGACTGAAGGGGTTGCGCCAGGAGCGAGGCCCTTTAGTCCCGGTTTTTTGTCTGGAACTGTTCTTAAGGTACCAGTCGAAGCAGGACTGATGCCTACCGAGGCCCAGCCGGTGTCCTAGCCGCTCGAACTGGGACTGATGCTCACATTAGTCCCGGTTCGTAACAAGACTGGGACTAATGCTCTGAACTAGCCAGAACCAAATCCCTGTTTTCTACAAGTGCAAGATGTGGGTAGGAACCAAACACCCCCTTAGTTTGTTGACTTACACGAGGTGCTTATTCTAATGAACCAATCATTGTGAGGCTTATGTTTTATCACTTTTGTTTCTAATCCTTTGTGCCACAAAAAAAATGAAAACCCACAAAATCACAAAAATATTATATTTTCCTTTTAGTTTGTTTTCAGAAGGTTCTATCGGAGGGCATCCACTAGACCGCAACATGGAGATCAACTGAAGCAGGGTCCATGCCTATTAAAAGAGATGTCAAATGCACCTCAACGGTGAAATGTTTTTAACCCTTACTTACACGTAAGCTTGGGGAGTTAACCACTTCTTGTGCCCTGTTTTAATAACTGCTATTTTATTTTCACTTTCATAATCTTCTCTAGTTTTGTATGCAAAGTTCTAAGCGTGGGGAGGCTACATTTGCATGTAGTGTCTTGTGCAATGCTTTTTATCATATTGTTTTCGTGCATTAGTGTGTCCCGCTGTTTTGATATGCTTGCTTTGCTAGTGTTTTACTTCGCCCTCCGGCATGGAAGGCCACCGAAGCAGCAGGGCGACGAAGGCCACCGGAGATATAGAAGAAAGGGAAACAAAGGAGAAGAAGGTGATATGTGGGCTCCACCTAGTCATAACGGGCAACTAACTCTTTACATAATGGTGTTGACATCTTTTGGCACGTGGAGCTAATGAACGGGCCCTCCATGTCATAAACCGGGTTAAGAGATAACCATTCAGTCACTTGGGTTTTTTGGAACAGCAAACCAAAATTGTGGGTGCATAATTAATAAAAATGATAGTTTTCCATAACCCTAGCACGTAATGTGGCAGTTTTTTTTGCTATTTACTCCTCCTTTGTTATAGCTAAAATGTTTGAACACCCGCATTACCATGGGGTGCGACAAACTAAACAATTTCGGTATGAGAACGTTTGGTAGACTCACACCGACCGCAAACGGTTTGTGAAAAATTCATGGTGCCACCATAACCATATCCCAAGCTTGCATTGCATTGTGGAGTCACTTAGTGCACTTAAGTGGTGCTAGTGTGGAATTCTTTGTGTGGGCACATGAGGAATTAGGTAACTACACTGCTAGACTGGTACCGAGCTCTAGTGAATCAGAGGGAGCGCTTACCTCTACAAGATCTTCAGTTGACGAACAAAAGTTGTAAGGCTAGCTGGTCTCTCGAAGTGGTTACGAAAGTCAGGGCCTTCTCGTGGCTATACAGTTTCAAGATTTTAGAAATATGTTGTCGCGGGATTATTAGTTTGTGACTTCATAAAAGTGCGATTTTTTTTAAAATGTAAGTAAAACTTTTTTAATGTTCATGAATTCTAAAATAAGCAGAATTTCCTCAAAGTTAATGAATTTTAAAATTTTCATAAATTTTTAAAGTATTTAGAAATTGATTTTTTAACATAATTTAAAATTTTCAAGAATCCAAAAACTGTTTATAAATTTTGATTTTTTTTCAAGAATTTATAAACAAGTTCAAGAACATTAAAAATTGTTGACATATTAAAAAATGTACTTAATTTCTTTTTGCCAAGAAAACAAAATCTCCACAAACTCTAAAATGCTCCTGAATTTAAAAATACCAACACAATAAAAAGGCTAGAAAGCAAAAAAAAAAAAACTCGGAAAATAAAGCTAGAAAGAAAAAAACCCAGGAAAAGGAGCCCATCTCCAAGGAGGTGAGAGGAGGGAGTGCTAGTATACTGCGCTTAGGTCATTGGATAGCGATCAAACACACACCTCACCGTGTAGTAGGTTGACTGGCTCGATTACTGTTTTCGGCCATTTTTATATCTAGTCCGGGTATGTTGGTCGCGGCCATGCTCTGGGCCGACTGATTTTAGTCTTTTTCCCCCCTTCAAAACCGCTGATATGGGGATTTTTTTATAATTCTAGTAAAGAAATATTTGTGAGTTTTAAACAAACAATTTATAATATTTAAAAAATTAATAGTCACAAATTTAGAAAATATTTTGGAAATTTAAAGTGTTCATGAATCTTAGTTGTACTACTAGATTAAGAAATGTTCACAAATTATATAAAAACGTAATCATGTTTATAATTTAAATAATGTTCATGTGTTAAAAAATGTCATAAATATCATAAAAGCTTCTAGAATGTTTTATTTTTTCATGTGGTTTAAATTAATATTCATGAGTTTTTGAAAGTGCTGATGAATTTGATGAATCAGGGAATTTTTGAAAATATTCATAACTTGCTTTTTTATGTAATGGTGGTGAATTTGATTAAATGTGCGTTTGAGTAAAACAAAAAAAATAGAAACGAAAAAAAATCAAACCGAGCCAAAGAAAAACAAGGAAAAACCCCGGCAGCCCAACCAACCAATGGGCACCAAAGAAAAGGAAAAAATGAACAAAAAAACAAAAAAACAAGGAACGCCTTTTTGAACCCAAATGATAAGTGATATATGTGTGGGCACTAAGCACTTCGGCCTGAACTCCCGATCTACCGTTAGATCCGCCATGCTCTAGTGCTGCTCGTCGTAACGCTAGGGCAACCTCCTCCCACTCCTCCCGCTGGTGCCACTGCCCTCCATGGTGAGTCCATCCCCGGCTAGATACATTAGGGGGCCTAGCCCCTGGCTGCTCTGCTCCATCAGTGTCGCACTGCCCCCTGCCTTCCATGATTTGTAGCGTTGTTGCTGACTTATGTGTGGCAGTAGTTAACTCCCGGAGATGATAGGGGGAATGGAATGATGTGCATTGGTCAGTACAGAGTCCCCTGGCTTCCTCGTAGCTTCTACAAGCATCAGATCCCCAAAGGGATGTATACTTACTATCTCATAGCTTTGCTGTTTTTGTAGCATCTTCATCAAGTGAGAGGAAGCCAGGGGAATCACGAAGTTATGTAGTGGAATTGCCATGAAAATTTGTTGTCATGGGCATAATTTGCTACGAGTAGTTGCCATGACAACATTCTGAGAGTAGTTACATTTTTGGAGTATTTTTTCATATTCATATCAATTTGTTTTTATGTAAGCATGGCAAATTTTATAAAAAAATCACATGTCAAAATACCATGGAAAATTTGAACATGCATTTGCCATGGCAATTTTTCATCATTTTTCTTATCATTTCATATTGGTGGCAAATTGTTCTATGAAAGCATGGTAAATTTGAAAAAAAGTCCAACGATTTTTTTATTATAAATTTGTTTTGGCCATGGCAAATTTGATAATTTTTTTGTGTTGTTTCACATACACAACAATTTAATCACACTAAAAGATGGCAAATATTGGTAAAATACCATGGAAAATTTGAATATGGATTTTCCATGGCAAATTTGATCATACATTTGCCATGGCAAATTTAAAATTTGCATTTTTTCCATGTTGAGCAGGAAAAGACGCCATGGCAAAATTAAATATTTGATCATACATTGGACTTCCATGGGAATTTTAATTAAAATTGCCATTGCATTTTTTTCTTTATTTGTCCTGTCAATGTTTTGTGTTTTTGTCACATGAATTTTTCAACTATTTTGTGTTTCTTTCACATGACAGTGTTGATTTTTTTGTCATGGCATATTTGCCACATTTCAATGGGGAATTAAATATGTGTTTATAAACCTTTGCCATTGTTAGAAAACAATATAATGGAAAATAGTTTGGTCAAACTCGAATGGCGATTTTTCTGCTATTTCAAAACGGATGGCATTTTTTAGCACACGAGCAAAATCTAGGCTTTTTATTTGTCACAGAATAAAACACAGGGTCGTGTGGTAGGGTGCTCCTCCTGTCACACATGTGGGCAGTTTTAATGTTCGCTCACACAAGGTCGTATGGGCTGTCTCCTGGGTACAACCATAAGACTCGTGTGGTCGGGTATCCATTATGCCACAGGTGTGTTAGTTATCGGCATCCTTTTTGAAACAACCAAGGAAAGCCTAGTGAAACAGAGAAGAAAACTGGACCAAAGTACCATTGAGAGCAACTCTCTCTCTCTAGTACCCGTGGATTTGGTGGGCTAGCCCGGTCGGGCCTGGCTAGTCACAGAGTGAGACCGAATACAAGTTGAGCATGCCGGTAAAAAAAAGAATACATGTTGAGCATCTTCCCCCAATTTGTGCATTTCGTAGAAACCCTAAGCTTGACCGGGCGCGGCAAAAGCGAGAAGAGTGATGGGGTGTAAGAAGGGTTGTAAGGGGGCGAAACAAGCATCCTCCTCGACGTTTCCTCCTTCTGACGAGCTGGTGGAGCAATGGGATACATCTCCGGGGGGTCCGGCGGCGCAAGGGGATACATCTCCAACAGGTCCGGGGGGGG
>LR738710.1:936753792-936767428 GCA_902687465.1 Secale cereale
GGAGAAATTTTCGCAAGTGTTGGTTATATAGGAGGAGTATTAGTCCCGGTTGGTGGCACAAACCGGGACTAATACCCCCCTTTAGTCCCGGTTGGTGCCACCAGCCGGGACTAAAGGTCCCTTTTCAGCAGCCCAAAGGGCGGGAAGGAGGGGCCTTTAGTCCCGGTTGGTGCCACCAACCGGGACTAAAGGGGTGTATTAGTCCCGGTTTGTGCCACCAACCGGGACTAATACCACCCTTTAGTCCCGGTTGGTGCCACCAACCGGGACCAAAGGCCTTGCTGGCGCGGTGCGGTGGGATGTTTAGTCACACCTCGCTAGTTGAGAGAGGCCAGCACCAGTTTATAAGCTGCGCTGGCTCTCTCCTCTCGAACTGATCTGAAATGCAGGCTTACGGGCCTAATTCGACAGTGCAATGCATGTGGGCCTACTGGGCTTGCTGCGGGCCTGAATCCTGGCCCATGGTTGGGTTTCTAGTCGTATTCAGGCCGTGCTGGCCCAGTAGGTGGCATTTTTTTTTCTTTTTTTCTATTTATTTTTTCATTTCTACTTAGAACTAAATACTTATAGTTTTTTAGTGATTTCTTTTTTCTTTTAGGTCACAAAAATTATAAACTTTCATTATTTTCTTTGTTGCTTTATTTATTTTATTTTGTTTCTACTTACAACAAAATACTTATTGTTGCTATTTTTTTTGCTATTTTTTTTGTTTTGTTTTCTGCATGATTTATTTTCTTTTGTTTTTTGCTTTATTTTTTAATTCTTTCTGGTAAAACCAATTACAAACTTTATGTTAGTGCAAGTAGTATTCAAATTTGAATAGTTTAAATTTGAAATTATTTGTTTTCGTTGTTGCTTTATTTATTTTATTTTGTTTCTACTTACAATGAAATACTTATAGTTGCAATTTTTTATTTTTTTGCAATTTTTTTTTGTTTTCTGCATTATTTATTTTCTTTTGTTTTTTGCTTTATTTTTTAATTCTTTCTGGTAAAATCAATTACAAACTTTCTGTTAGTGCAAATTTGAATAGTACAAACGGACAATGGTATCATACTCGTTTGTTACAAAGTTGGCATGGTATCATCATAATAGTTGCCGAAAAAAGTCTTCACTTTTTCTTCGCTTGTGTCATTTGCTTATTGCGCCGTAACCATGGATAATCTTCATTGTTTATCAGGATGCTTGGGTCAGCCTTGACTTTGAAGGGAGGAATTTCATGAAACTTTTCATAATCTTCAGACATGTCTGTCTTGCCCTCCACTCCCAGGATGTCCCTTTTTCCTGAAAGAACTATGTGGCGCTTTGGCTCATCGTATGATGTATTCGCTTCCTTATCTTTTCTTTTTCTCGGTCTGGTAGACATGTCCTTCACATAGATAACATGTGCCACATCATTGGCTAGGACGAACGGTTCGTCAGTGTATCCAAGATTTTTCATATCCACTGTTGTCATTCCGTACTATGGGTCTACCTGTACCCCGCCTCCTGACAGATTGACCCATTTGCACTTAAACAAAGGGACCTTAAAATCATGTCCGTAGTCAAATTCCCATATGTGCACTATGTAACCATAATATGTGTCCTTTCCCCTCTCGGTTGTTGCATCAAAGCGGACACCGCTGTTTTGGTTGGTGCTCTTTTGATCTTGGACAATCGTGTAAAATGTATTCCCATTTATCTCGTATCCTTTGTAAATCAATACAGTCGAAGATGGTCCCCTGGACAACAAGTACAACTCATCACAAACAGTGTTGTCACCTCTGAGACGTGTTTCCAACCAACTGCTGAAAGTCCTGATGTGTTCACATGTAATCCAGTCGTCGCACTGCTCCGGGTGTTTGGAGCGCAGACTGTTCTTGTGTTCATCGACATACGGGGTCACTAATGTAGAGTTCTGTAGAACTATGTAGTGTGCTTGAGACCAAGAATATCCGTCCCTGCATATTATTGAGTCCCTTCCAAGCGTGCCTTTTCCAGTCAGTCTCCCCTCGTACCGCGATTTAGGGAGACCTATCTTATTAAGGCCAGGAATGAAGTCAACACAAAACTCGATGACATCCTCTGTTTGATGGCCCATGGAGATGCTTCCTTCTGGCCTGGCGCGGTTACAGACATATTTCTTTAGGACTCCCATGAACCTCTCAAAGGGGAACATATTGTGTAGAAATACGGGCCCCAGAATGACAATCTCGTCGACTAGATGAACTAGGACGTGTGTCATGATATTGAAGAAGGATGGTGGGAACACAAGCTCGAAACTGACAAGACATTGCGCCACATCACTCCTTAGCCTTGGTACGATTTCTGGATCGATCACCTTCTGAGAGATTGCATTGAGGAATGCACATAGCTTCACAATGGCTAATCGGACGTTTTCCGGTAGAAGCCCCCTCAATGCAACCGGAAGCAGTTGCATCATAATCACATGGCAGTCATGAGACTTTAGGTTCTGGAACTTTTTCTCTGCCATATTTATTATTCCCTATATATTCGACGAGAAGCCAGTCGGGACCTTCATACTGAGCAGGCATTCAAAGAAGATTTCTTTCTCTTCTTTCGTAAGAGCATAGCTGGCAGGACCTTCATACTGCTTCGGAGGGATGCCGTCTTTTTCGTGCAAACGTTGCAGGTCCTCCCGTGCCTCAGCTGTATCTTTTGTCTTTCCATACACGCCCAAGAAGCCTAGCAGGTTCATGCAAAGGTTCTTCGTCACGTGCATCACGTCGATTGAAGAGCGGACCTCTAGGTCTTTCCAGTAGGGTAGGTCCCAAAATATAGATTTCTTCTTCCACATGGGTGCGTGTCCCTCAGCGTCATTCGCAACAGCTAGTTCGCCGGGGCCCTTTCCAAAGATTACGTGTAAATCATTGACCATAGCAAGTACGTGATCACCGGTACGCATGGCGGGCTTCTTCCGGTGATCTGCCTCGCCTTTGAAATGCTTGCCTTTCTTTCGACATTGATGGTTGGTCGGAAGAAATCGACGATGGCCGAGGTACACATTCTTCCTGCACTTGTCCAGGTATATACTTTCAGTGTCATCTAAACAGTGCGTGCATGCGTGGTATCCTTTGTTTGTCTGTCCTAAAAGGTTACTGAGAGCGGGCCAATCGTTGATGGTCACGAACAGCAACGCCTTTAGGTCAAATTCCTCCTGTCTGTGCTCATCCCACGCACGTACACCGTTTCCATTCCACAGCTGTAAAAGTTCTTCAACTAATGGCCGTAGGTACACATCAATGTCGTTGCCGGGTTGCTTAGGGCCTTGGATGAGAACTGGCATCATAATGAACTTCCGCTTCATGCACATCCAAGGAGGAAGGTTATACATACATAGAGTCACGGGCCAGGTGCTGTGATTGCTGCTCTGCTCCCCGAAAGGATTAATGCCATCCGCGCTTAAAGCAAACCATACGTTCCTTGGGTCCTTTGCAAACTCCTCCCAGTACTTTCTCTCGATTTTTCTCCACCGCGACCCGTCAGCGGGTGCTCTCAACTTCCCGTCTTTCTTACGGTACTCACTGTGCCATCGCATCAACTTGGCATGCTCTCTGTTTCTAAACAAATGTTTCAACCGTGGTATTATAGGAGCATACCACATCACCTTCGCAGGAACCCTCTTCCTGGCGGGCTCGCCATCAACATCACCAGGGTCATCTCGTCTGATCTTATAGCGCAATGCACCGCATACCGGGCATGCGTTCAGATCCTTGTATGCGCCGCGGTAGAGGATGCAGTCATTAGGGCATGCATGTATCTTCTGCACCTCCAATCCTAGAGGGCATACGACCTTCTTTGCTGCGTATGTACTGTCGGGCAATTCGTTATCCTTCGGAAGCTTCTTCTTCAATATTTTCAGTAGCTTCTCAAATCCTTTGTCAGCCACAGCATTCTCTGCCTTCCACTGCAGCAATTCCAGTACGGTACCGAGCTTTGTGTTGCCATCTTCGCAATTGGGGTACAACCCTTTTTTGTGATCCTCTAACATGCGATCGAACTTCAGCTTCTCCTTTTGACTTTCGCATTGTGTCCTTGCATCGACAATGACCCGGCGGAGATCATCATTTGGTTCCTCTTGATCTTCAGCAGCTTCACCCGTTGCAGCATCATTGGGCACATCGTCTGGTTCCTCTTGATCTTCACCAGCTCCCCCCATTGTAGCATCACCGTATTCAGGGGGCACATAGTTGTCATCGTACTCTTCTTCTTCGCCGTCTTCCATCATAACCCCTATTTCTCCGTGCCTCGTCCAAACATTATAGTGCGGCATGAAACCCTTGTAAAGCAGGTGGGAGTGAAGGATTTTCCGGTTAGAGTAAGACATCGTATTCACACATTTAGTGCATGGACAACACATAAAACCATTCTGCTTGTTTGCCTCAGCCGCATTTAGATACTCATGCACGCCCTTAATGTACTCGGAGGTGTGTCTGTCACCGTACATCCATTGCCGGTTCATCTGCGTGCATTATATATAATTAAGTGTGTCAAAAACCATTACAGAACATCATAAATAGATAATTAAGTGACCAAATGGATAAAAGTTCATCATCACATTAAAACCAAAGTACATACATATATAGTTCTCATCTAACAACATATAGCTCTCCATACACATCGAAACTATGTAAAACTTTTCAATGCGAAAACAATTGCGATCATAATCGCAACCAAGGTAACAATTGATCCAACGGCATAATGATACCAAGCCTCGGTATGAATGGCATATTTTCTAATAGTTTTAATCTTCAACCGCATTGCATCCATCTTGATCTTGTGATCATCGACGACATCCGCAACATGCAACTCCAATATCATCTTCTCGTCCACAATTTTTTTTCCTTCAAGAATTTGTTTTCTTCTTCAACTAAATTTAACCTCTCGACAATAGGGTCCATCTTGATCTTGTGATCATCGATGACTTCTGCAACATGCAACTCCAATTCCATCTTCTCCTCATCCATTGTTTCCAATTTTTTCATTAACGAAATGTTTTCCTCTTCAACTAAATTTAACCTCTCCACAAGAGGGTCGGTTGGAATTTCCGGTTCAACTACCTCCTAGACATAATAAAACATCTATGCATGTCAGGTTGGTCGGCATAACTATCATAAACACTAAAACAAATAGTTATAAATTAAAGATAATATACCACATCCGAATTGTAGACAGGACGAGGGCCCACGTGGGCGGATATCAAAACCATCGCACTATATAATAACAAGCAATAATAAACGTAAGAAAATTAGACAAATATCTATCTAAAGCAATAATAACAAGCAATAATAAAAGTAAGAAAAGCATGGACATAACAAGAGGCTCACCACGGTGGTGCCGGTGATGAGATCGGCGGGGGCGATCGACGGCGGCGAAGACGGGGACGGGACGTGACGGACCGCTAAACCTAGACAAATCTCGGAGAAAATAGAGCTTCGAGAGGAGAAAAGCTTAACTAGTGTGGCTCGGGCATTCCACCGAACATGTTGTGTGCATAGGAGGTGAGCTAGAGCACCACTAACCCCTCTCCCCCCCGGCCAGAAAAAAAACAGAGCAGTGAGCTCTGCTCTTGAGTGAGGGGTTATATATAGGCACCTCATTGGTCCCGGTTGGTGCTACGAACCGGGGCTAAAGGGGAGCCTTTGGTCCCGGTTCATATCACCAACCGGGACCAATGGTGGTGGGCCAGGACCAAGAGCCATTGGTCCCGGTTTGTTGCTCCAACCGGGACCAAAAGGTCCAGACGAACCGGGACCAATGGCCCACGTGGCCCGGCCGGCCCCCTGGGCTCACGAACCGGGTCCAGTGCCCCATTGGACCCGGTTCTAGATTGAACCGGGGCTAATGGGCTGGACAGGCCAGGACCAATGCCCTGTTTTCTACTAGTGAGAATACAGTTGAATTGAATAATCCTATAGTAAGTGAGCAACCCCACATAAATCAAGGAGAAGATAAAATACCATGTGAAAAATTACTAATAGATGATAATAACAAAACCAGGATGGATACTCGACAAATATGTGATTTGATGTCAAACTTTCAATAGTATAAAAAATTGAAGTAAGTTAGCATGACACCATTTAAGTATTTGATAGTAATAACTCAGCAACATAAAAATATTCACGTCCTCACTTGCCGCATCTGGACGTGCTACTCGCCTCCTACGCCAGTGTGACTCTGAAGCCAGTGCGAACTTGCACAAGAGGTGTTCGATGAAATTGCACGGAGAAAAACGGCTTCAGACAGAGAAAGAGTGTTGACGTGCAAAACATCACTGTGATTAGCAACCTATTGCTAAAAGCGTGAGTGTGACAGAGACAGAGAAGTTACCCCGCATATGCGTGCAGGAAGCAAGACATGTACTCAAATAAAAGTTGTGAGTCTCACATTAAGTGATATGTCTCTTTTAGATTAGGCACGTAGGCGCTGCACATTTGTGTCTACATTCTTGCCTCACACACACCTCATTCAAACATAGGAGAGAGCTAAGTTCTAGACTTAAGGGCTGTTTGGATTGTGACTATCTTTGACATATATTGCCACATTATTTTTGCCACACGTGTCTAACTTGAGTTGCTCAAATTATTAGCCACACTTTGGCTTGCCTAAGGGAATCTTGACAAACTTTGTGTGTCTATGACATGTGGGGTCCATTGCTCATAAAAATATTCTTTCCTTAGGTGTGGTTAGAACCAAACACCCACCTAACTTGGTCAAACTTGCCTAAGGTGAGGTGTGGCAAAGTGTGGCAACACTAGTAGAAAACATGGCATCATTTCCGGTTCCTAAGGGCCTTTAGTCCCGGATCTGCAACCGAGACTAAGCAATGGAGACAAAAGGCCCCAACTTTTAGTCCCGGTTCTTCTACGAACCGGGACTAAAGGTGCTCCAAGTGGCTGTTGTGGGGCGCCCAAGCAGGAGGACCTTTAGTCCTGGTTGGTAACACGAACCGGGACTAAAAGGAAGCCATGCGTCAGCACCTGCCAAGTGTTGTGTTTTTTTTTGAATGAGGGGTTTAGGGTTTTGGAGGGTTTAGGGGTTTCATATTGTGTTTTCCCCTTTTCTTTTTGTGTTTACCATTCAATACTTTTACATTTAGGGTTTTCGTTTATATTTTATGTTTTCCATTCAACTCGACACTAGCTACTACATATAGCAATGAAGGAACCATTACACAAATCGTCACCAATATAGAGAGAAGTGACATCTCTTTCTCCGTGCTTGGTCGAACAACAAGTTTTCGTATATCTATTCGACGCTACTACGTATAGTACACGTTCATGCATATATACAACATAACATCTCTTACGATCCCTAATATCTAATTACCAACATTCATTACCAATTCTCGATTGTATTCTTCGGTTTTAGCTATGATCTCTTCAAGGAAGAATCCCGTCAATTCCTCTAGAATTTCTCGTATGCGAGCCTTTGGTAGGAGTTCATTCCGCTAGTACTACTTACACTGAGTTGTTGAAATCACAGCTCCTCTCTCTATTCACCCCTAGCCTGCTTGGTGAACTCTTTCCAAACCCTGCAAAGAAAATGAATAAAGAAGTTATTAATTAGTTGATATCAGGAAATGAACGAAACTTGTTGATATAGTGTGATAATGATTGAAATTACCTCTGGAGCATTTCTCTCAGGTCCGCCCACATCTCCATGTCTTTATGTGACGAGTCCATGACAAGTACTTTTCGTGTGTCAAGATGAATGACTAGCAGAATAAAGTGGAACTTGCGCACGCATAGCTCATCAATTACACTTAACATCGAGTAATTAGCGAAACAAAATATGTACAAGACAGTATAACACTCACTGGAAGTTCCATCGTACCGTACCTTCATGAACAATATTTGGGTTAATGAACCCAATGTCTCAGATTTGTCCTCTTTTGTATTCGAGGATCTTCTTTCTGCATAATATATATAGTGAGTATAGTTATACATGCAATGAATGAGTTGAGATAGAGACTTAATTACAGAAATGATACTTACAAACAATAGCAACTGATGACATATTTGTCGATGGCGTCTTGATTGTATAACTGAAATAATTCTTCAAATTGAATGTAAATCTCCTCGTCTACATTGAAGTAATGCTCATATTTAATACACGCAATGATATAGTCGACCCCTTGCTTTAAGCCTTCCAAGTACCAGTAATGCAATCTTCGCATCATCGTTAGTATATGCGGGAGCTCCTCCGGTCTAACGAGAGGCTTCCCGTGCTCAAATCTAAAGGCTAACTCAGCCATTTCGAACTGTACCTCATCGCCTAAGTAATCACCAAGAGTGAAACCAGGACCAGCAGCCGCTATCCCTGGATCATTAGCGATATCGGTAAACACCATGAGTGGGGGGCACGATTGGTGTTTCTGTTCGCCGAGCTGGAGAATTGTTTTCCCCTTTGCACTACTGCTACTTCCTGACCACTACTCTGGATCTCTAAATGAGTTTACAATAGAGCAGTCATAGTTTGATAGCAGTGGCGGCGGCGGTGGTTTCGTAAGGTTTTCAGATAGCGCCTCACTTTTACTGGATCTATTTTCTCCGTTGGATCTGGACGCCTCGGTGCAAGCTGGCGTTTCACGTCGGCATCCACGACCTCCTTGGTTTCCTCCGCAGTCATGTCGTATGGTAACTTGACATGAGCCTTCTTGAGGTTACCTACTTTGGAT
The DNA here is from genome assembly GCA_902687465.1 of Secale cereale. Taxonomy (NCBI): domain Eukaryota; kingdom Viridiplantae; phylum Streptophyta; class Magnoliopsida; order Poales; family Poaceae; genus Secale; species Secale cereale. Next base: position 936,762,473 of record LR738710.1, read on the forward strand.
TTCTTCGCCGCTGTACTACTAGCCGCCGGAGCGGCGATGGATCTCTTCCGCTGGTGGTGAAGCGACGGAGGAGGCGGAGTCAGCTGACGTGGTGTATTCTCCTGAGGGGCCTCCTTCGGTTTAGTCTGCTGACGCGGTGAAGGCGACGGAGTGTGCTGACGCGTCGGAGACGACTGTGGCAGCGGACATAGAGCTGGACTATGAGGAGTCTGCTGAGGGGCCTCCTGCGGCTGAGTCTGCTGACGTGGCGTCCAGTGTGAAAGCACGATGTGTTCCTTTCTCCATAGAATGGGTCTCCTCATGGCATCTCCTAGATGAGTCTCCCCTTCACCTGTAGGGTACTCAAGCTCTAGCTGCTCAAATCCGTTGGTAACTCCGTCCATGCCGACAACAACATGGCAATTTGGAATCAGAGAGCAATAGTAAGTTCCATCAGGTCCACGAGGTAAGGCATAGCCGACCGCCACCTTCAAGGTTATGTTAATGCATTTTGCATGTAGTTCACAATGGTCCCTCTCTGTGATATCATCCATGGGATAGCGAGGAGCCGTGATATCAGGCCGAACGAGCTCCATGGAAGCCACGCTGATTTTCCGCTAAGATGGTGGGTAGCTCCATGGGCAGTATCGAATGAAGGATCTTCATGCCGCTGAGATGATGGGCCGGTAGCTCACTGGCTGGTAAGTTCCTCTATTTTTTTGTCCCACTGTAATGCTAATCTTTCTTCTACCTTCTGCATCCGGTCTGCTTCCTCTTTCTTCTTTCTCCCTCCGCTTCTATAAGTGGCGCTACTGTCGGGAAACCCAGCCTTCCACGGAACGGAGCCTGATGTGCCTCGTGTTCGTCCAGGGTGTTTAGGATTCCCGAGGGCGCATGACAGCTCGTCCTTCTCTCTGTTGGGATGGAAATTCCCTTCGTGCATGGCCTGGATTGCATCCTGTATGTTTTTGACGGGTGTTGCAAGTTGAGCTTTTGTATAAACACACTTCCCTTTTTTTGGGTGCAAAGTTCCCCCATGCCCGAAGAACCAAGTCCTTGCCTGTTCGGGCCAGGTCAATGTCTCTGGATGAATCCCTTTATCAAGCAGGTCGTTCTCAACTTTGTCCCACGTAGGCCGGGCAAACTTGTAGCCACCTGACCCTGTAACATGGTGATACTTCTTCTTTGCAGCATTTTGCTTGTTTATCTATGACCTTTTCTTACCTTTCTCCGATGTCTTGTATGCCCCAAATGCCGGCCAGTGATTTTTTTCTTCTCATATTGACCACAAATGCAGCCAGTTACATTATGATGACAACTGGAGAGCAAGATTGAGTCATGATACAACAACTTTACATGGAAATCAAGGGCATGGCATCAAAGTACACATTACATAGACCAAATCACAAGAAGGAATCATACACATATGAGCAATGGATTAGTAGCAAACATCATGCAAAGTTGACAAGTTTTATAACAGTCGGTTTTAGACCTAGCAGTTTTTCAGCAAGTGTAAAACAAAGTTTATTCATGAAATACCAGCAACAAATAGACATTAAAATGCACCAAACACATGTACAAAGATTATTCATGTCGATCGTCGGGGACGGCTCCTTCGGCGATCGTCGGGGACGACTCCTCCGGCAGTCATTGGGGACGACTCCTCCAGCGTTCGTCGAGGCCTCCTCTGGCGATCGTCAAGGACTCCTGCCCCCTCATGTCGAAGTTATACCAAATTTATCTGGGTTATTTTTTAACGACCCCCTCTCATGTCTAAGTCAATGAACAACATGAAAATTTCTAAGTCAATGAACAACTCTAATTTTTTTACATGTACTCCTACAACATGAAAATTTCTAAGTGATTGCTAAACTGTTTGCTAAACTTATATGCTTCATTTATATGAAGATCAATTATCCAATATAACAATGTTAGTGATATGAGGCATTGGACATTATCTAGAATCATATCTGATGAGTCGTCCTATCTTTCGGGACAGGATACTTTGCGGACTGCCTATCTCATGCCTGTCCGACGTGCAAATAATGTTTTCACGTGCCTCAAAATCAAAGGGAAATCTCCTCTCACAACTCTCCGCGGTGCACAACAATGAGAAATCATTCACTAATATTGATGTTGGACTTGACTAAATATGCACTCCAAAGTCCAATCAACTATATAAGCCCGCGGTGATCAAACACATACATGTTACAAAAATTATACCGAAGTTATTGGGGTTATGTTTATACAACAAATGGACACCTTTTGTCGAACAACAGAGGGACAATCAGGGACCAACAGCTCCAACGTCGACTATCACTCCACCGAGTGAAAAACAATTAGGTCACCATCATTTTTTTTCTTCAATTTGTTTTAGCAAGATCATCATGATGAAGTAACCACTTATCATATGCAAATTTTAACATTTGTTTCTCTATCTAAAAAAACCTAAAAAAATTCTCTTCTTTCTAGAGTCATGTAGGATTTTTCTATTATATATGTATGCATGCATATGTTATTTGGTTCTTCTCGTTACAGTATATCTCGGCCTCACTTTGTTGTTGTGAACTCCACCATTTCTCAAAAAAATCTCTCTGCAAATTTCTCTAAAAAATGATCATGATCATCAATAACTTTGATAATAACCTATATATGCAAATATCTCTAAATTTGATTAATGACATATGCAATTTCTCTAAAAAAATGACTTTGATCATGAATATCTCTAACTATGTAAATACTTTTCTTATATTTAATAAATTCCAAAGTTGGAATTTCAGTTATTCATAGTTGCTTTGATTTGCAAATGAGCTATATTCTCTCCAATTCTTTTGCAACCACGAAAATTACTCCATCTATTTGAGAGTACCCACAACCCATTCCACCAAAAACATTTGGTTCCATAGTTCAAATTTCATTCAGTTCAAATTTGGACCAGATTCAATCTTCATGGTCAAAGCCCAATTAAAATTGCTCCAAAAATTCTGAAACTCTGCCAGACTCTCTTTTGTGCATCAATTCCTCACCACTATAATTCTAAAAAAATCTAAAAATCCTACAGCCCTCATGCATTTCATCATGCACTGGATATGCACTGTAAAAAAATCATTAAATTCGGAAAAATAGTTAACTTTGTGAGGACGTGTCGGGGCAGGGTGTCGGCGAGGGCATTGTCGGGGCAGGGCGGGCGGCGCGGCATGCTCGGTGTCGGGCCAGGGCGTCGGCGAGGGCGTCGGGCCAGGGGGTCGGCGAGGGCGTCGGGGCAGGGCATTGCGATAGCCTAGCGGCAGCGTGTTCAGCGTCGGGGCAGGGCGTCGTGTGAGAGATCGAAAACGGATAAGTGTTGGGGGAGGAAGAAGGCCGCGGTTATATACCCCATGGCTTTAGTCCCAGTTGGTGGCTAAAACCGGGACTAAAGGCCTACCTTTAGTCCTGGTCGGAACAACCAACCGGGACTAAAGCTAAATTTCAATAGCCCGAAGGGCACGAAAGCCATGCCTTTAGTCCTGGTTGGTGGCTCCGACCGGGACTAAAGGAAGGCCTTTACTCCCGGTTGTACCCACCAACCAGGACTAAAGCCCTTTTCCTATTTTTGATTTTAGACATTTTTAGGATATTTTAGTTTTAGTTTTCTTTTAAACAGATGCATACATGCCTAGTTTTCATTTAATTTTTTTCCTATTAAAGTTTTTAAGAAAAATACTTTATTAAAATTTTAATTGGATAAATTTTATGTAATTTTAAGTTAATACTATTTTGATCATAACTAGAGTTTTACAAAAGTTTTCTAGTTGGTTCTTTTTGCTATTGAAGAATATTATAAAATACTTTTTTAACCTAATAACCTTATTGTCTTCTTTATTGCTTTATTCATTGATTGTATTTTGATTGCTAGAATGCTTGCTAGAGTGAATGCTTATATGAATGCAATGTTTGATTATATAGATTTTCATCAGAGAGTGACAAATAGTTCTATCAAGTTATTTTTCATAGGTACCATTGCCGCAAAACAATATACTATTCTCATAGGGTTATCAGATTTCTCAGCCCTCAACATATCACGACTCTGCTTGCATGTTAGGTAAACTTGGATCATCGTTATTTCTCGAGAATGGCCATATCTTCATGGTTATTTCTCGAGAATGGCCATTTGATATGTTGTCCTCAGTTTCACCACAAAGCAACCAGAGAACTGATCCTCATCTGTACTTGGATTGTTTTGCTTTCTATTTGCTTTTTCTTATTGTTTTATTTATTGCTTTATTCATTGATTGTATTTTGATTGCTAGAATGCTTGCTAGAGTGAATGCTTATATGAATGCAATGTTTGATTATATAGATTTTCATCAGAGAGTTACAAATAGTTGTAGCAAATTATTTTTCATAGGTACCATTGCCGCAAAATTTCGTATTGAAGGGCCATCATCAGGTGGTGGTTTGTCAATATATTTTTGAAAATATGACACAAGGCAATCAATGCTGTCAAAATCTTTTATCCGGAATCTAAATCCCATTGGGTAACCCAACATACTCATGATGTGGGTTTGAACTCCTGATGTAAGATAATATAAAGGTGCCTGGATGTTCATGAGATATGCCAAAACAATATACTATTCTCATAGGATTCTCTGATTTCTCAGCCGTCAAATATCATCAACTATGCTTGCATGTTAGGTAAACTTGGATCATGGTTATTTCTTGAGAATGGCCATCTCTTCATGGTTATTTCTCGAGAATGGCCATCCGATACACACACACACACACACACACACACACACATATATATAGGGTGGGTCTATTCTCATAACACCCCTTAAGACCTTATTCTCCTAACAACAGACTTATTCTCATAACACCTACGACCCACATCGGTAGCTACACACTAACAACGACAGAACTGCACTGAACAAAAATCCCACCCCGCCTCCCACGACCACCCATCGCTCTCCCCCGAGCCGCACTACTCCACCAACCCCC
>LR738710.1:936767501-936813732 GCA_902687465.1 Secale cereale
CATCGCCCCGGCATTCCCCCACCCCACCTCTGCCACCACCTCAAGGCGCGCGCCACCTCCCTAGACAACCAGATCTCGGACACCCCGGGAGCCCAATGCCCCGCACCTGCCCGATCTAGGCGCCGCCACGCCTGTGGGCACCGGAGACCACTATATCGAGGTCTCCGAGCATTGATACAACCGCATCCATGCATCCCTTACATGGCTCTCCCGTCGGCGGCGATTCTGCAACGTGATCCGAAGGTAGTTGCCTGCTCCCCTTCTAGTCCCGGATCCGTTCGGTCGCCGGTGTCGCCGTCGATGGGGCTCGCCTCCGGTGATGCGTGACTTCTGCCCAACTCTATTTGGTCGCTGGATCCGCGCCCTGCGTGCACCTACATCCATCCCGTCCCAATCAGAGGTCGCGACGTTCGGCGGTGCCCTTTTTTGGATTGTTGGATGGGAAGCTCGGACAAGCAGAACACCATTGTTGTGCATTGCGATTCGCAAGAAGTTTGTGTGCAGTTTGTCAACGACCTCCATGCGGTTCCCCTGTAGATGCTTCAGCCCCCGCATAGTGCAGTTTGCTTGTTGTGTCGATCCTTATCCTTCTCTACTTCTTTTATGTCTCCTCCACATGTTCCTGACGACCTCTCATTTACCTCACTGTCGGTCTTATGCACTTCGCTGAATGTGATGCATGGTGTTTGAATTTCCAGGCTTGCAGTTCACCGAAAGCAGACATTAGGACCACGACGAGTTGTTTCGGCAGCATGCACTCTTGCAGTTCACTCGGGGACGAGGTCCATGACTTGGCGCCACCAGCAGGCTGACAGTGAGCCACCAAACGCCGTCTTCGCCTGCCTCCCGCTGGCGGCGCTCGTCGGCCGCGAGGGTAGGAGCAAGAACGGCAAGAACAAAGAAGAAGATCCTGTGCGTGCACGGCGGCCTCTCGCCGGAGCTCGAGAGCCCGGACCAGAACCGCCAGATCAAGCGCCCGCTGGCCATAATAAAACCATTGCGGTTCACTTGGTGATACAAAAAAACAAACACATCGGAAAAGCAGCTCACTTCTCAACACTTCTCAAAGTAAAAACGAATTTTGTGGTGTCTACGAAAGGTGTCTGGTTCATTTTCTGGTGGTTTGTTAGGTAAGTGAACGTGCAGTGCACTTGGATAAAAAAAAAGTCTGCTACGAAGGACTCCTCAGTATAGTTCATTTCAAACAAAATGCATTTAAAAACAAGTAAAAATGCAGTGCACTTTCGTCTAAAAAAAGATCATTGCAAAGGACTCTTTGAAGCTCAGTTTGTTTCTCTCCACGAAGTTGGCCATAAAAAAACCATTGCGGTTCACTTGGTGATCCAAAAATAAAAACACATCGGAAAAGCAGCTCACTTCTCAACACTTCTCAAACACGCGTAAAAAATTAATTAGTACGAAAAAAGACAACAGCAAATCATGAGGTTCGCTTTTGGTAATGTTGCGATCCACTTTCCTTCGAAAAAAAAAGTTGGAAAAAAGACAACAAAACTCCTCTGAGAAAAATCTACGTCCAACAAAATAAATCATGAGGTTCGGTTAACTGTCTGATGCAGTGCGTTCTTCAGTTTGAAGCAGTGCGCTTTCCGCGTTTTTGTAATTTCAAAACTGCTTTTAAACCGTAATGAATTAGAGGGCATGTTCTACATGAGAAAGTAGCGTCTCGACGATATCTTTCCAACGGTGTATCATTTGGATCATATCGGCCAACTTTTTGTAAAAATTTCACGAAAAAATGGCTGCTGCCGTTCGTAGTCAGCCGCACGATTTTCAAATTTAACTAAAAACCGTAAGGAATCTCAAAAACATTTCAACATATGAAAGTTGCGCCTCGTTCGTAGCTTTCCAACGGTATATTACACGCCTTGTTTCGACAAACGGTTAAAAAACTGGAGTGAAAACAGTACCGAAAATTTGAAAAAATTCGAAAAACACAATTCCGTGATTTAGTAAATTCAAAACTGCTCTTAAACCGTAGCGAATTAGAAAAAATAATAGATACGAAAAAGATGTGCGCCGACGATACCTTTCCAACGGTGTATCATATGTTTCATTCCGACGAGCGGTTTAGAAACAAACGCCAAAAAACGCTCGCTGCCATTCGTTGTGAGCCGCACGATTTTCGAAACTGCTCTTAAACTATGATGAATTTTGAAAAGTGTTCAACATGGCGAAGTTGCGTCTACTCCATAACTTTTCAATGGTATATTACTCGCAAAATTCCGATAAACGGTTAAAAAACTAGAGCAAAAAAGGTACCGAAAAAACAACACGTACAGTTTTTTCAAGCATGAAGTTCGCTGGTCTCTGTGGTGCGGTGCGTATATCTCTCCAATGCAGTATTGCAATGCAGTTCGGAAGTGTTATGAGAATATTATTCTCATAATGTTATGAGAATAGACCGGCTATATATATATATATATATATATATATATATATATATATATATATATATATATATATACCTCTTCTGTACTCCTGGGAGTACGTACTTCCATCCTCAATATACCTCATATATGCATTAATTATACCTCTTTATCATTCTCAATATACTTTATTAAATATTCTAAGATACCCCAATACAAGTTTTGTTGAAAAAATATCATCTGCGACGTACTTTTTGTAATATACCTTTTTCACATACAAACACATCAGTATATACGTAAACATTTAAAAATATGTAGACTCGCGTTATTTTTTCCATGAAAATCATTTTGAGGTATCTAATAATTACTAATGAAATATATTAAAAATAATAAAAAGGTATAAAAGATTCATCTATATGGTATATGAGTGGCGGGAGTATGTACTCCCAGGAGTACACAGTCATTTTCCTATATATATATATATATATATATATATATATATATGTTGTCCTCAATTCCATCAGAAAGCAACCAGAGAACCCCTCATCTGGACTTGGCTCGGCATAAGGGGTCCTCTGATCAGAGAAACCACATAGTACCTCCAACTTTATGTCATACAACGTTTCTCTCTTATCATCTCCGATGCTTCTGCTGTATTCATCTATGTCAAGACATTTAAGCCATGTCTATATTAACCTTGTTATTTTATATAGATCCAGCAACTGGGACTAACCGCGTATGATCAACCTTGCGAAACTTGGGATTGAAATCACTACAACTGGTGAGGGTGTGTGTGGCCTATGCTTGTCAACCTGAGGCGACTTATCTGGAATGCTCAGAAGACCTTCATATTTTGTTTGGATATAATTGCATTTATTAACTCCTTTGTATAATTAAAATACTAAAAGGATAGGAATAATTGAAATTTCATAACTTAATAAATAATTATTCTAAAATCAGGTTTCAAATGCCAAAATGCCCTAGCTAGATCTTACAAAGATTCCCTATGGTTTGTCCGAAGTGGCACTTTCCAGCTATAAGTCCGGAAACTCACACTAGAGAGAAAGTGACGGAGGTGAAGCCGGTCATATCCCAGAGTGGGATCTTGGGGTCTAAAATATTTCTTCATGTGTGTCCCTTGCTTATTGCGCCGTAACCATGGATAATCTTCAACATTTAACAGGATGCTTGGGTCAGTCTTCACTGTGAAGGGGGGGATTTCATGAAACTTTTCATAATCTTCTGACGTGTCTGTCTTGTCCTCCACTCCCACGATGTTTCTTTTCCCTGAAAGAACTGTGTGGCGCTATGGCTCATCGTATGATGTATTCGCTTCCTTATCTTTTATTTTTTCTCGGTTTGGTAGACATGTCCTTCACATAGAAAACATGCGCCACATCATTGGCCAGGACGAATGGTTCGTCTGTGTACCCAAGATTGTTGAGATCCACTATTGTCATTCCGTACTGCGGGTCTACCTGTACCCCGCCTCCTGTCAGATTGATCCATTTGCACCAAAATAAAAGGACCTTAAAATCACGCCCATAGTCAAATTCCCATATCTCCTCTATGTAACCATAATATGTGTCCTTTGCCCTATTGGTGTTTGCTACATCAAAGCGGACACTACTATTTTGGCGGGTGCTCTTTTTATCTTAGGCGATCGTGTAAAATGTGTATTTCCATTTATCTTGTACCCCTGGAAAGTCAATACAGTCAAAGATGGTGTCCTCGCCAACAAGTACAACTCATCTCCAACAGTGTTGTTAAGCATGAGATGTGTATGCAACCAACCACCAAAAGTCCCCATGTGTTCACGTGTAATCCAGTTGTCAGACTGTTTTGGGTGTTTGGAGCGTAGAATATTCTTGTGTTCATCGATATAGAGGGCCACCAAGGTAGAATTTTGTATAACTATGTATTGTGCTTCCGCCCAAGAATGCCCGTCCCTGCATATTATTGATTTCAGTCCTAGCATGCCTTTTCCACTCAGTCTCCCCTCATGCCGCGATTAAGGAACACCAATCGGCTTAAGGTCAGGAATAAAGTCAACACAAAACTCAATGACCTCCTCCTCCATCATGGCCCTTGGAGATGCTTCCTCTGGCCTAGCATGGTTATGAACATATTTCTTTAAGACTCCCATGAACCTCTCAAAGGGGAATATATTGTGTAGAAATACAGGACCCAGAATGGCAAACTCGCCGACTAGGGGAACTAGGACGTCCTTCATAATATTGAAGAGGGCTGGTAGGAACACCACAAGACATTGGAGAAAATCATTCTATAACCTTGGTAGGATTTCTGGATCGATTACCTTCTGAGAAATTGCATTGAGGATTGCACATAGCTTCACAATGGGTAATTAAATATTTTCTTGCAGAAGCCCCCACAATGCAACTGGAAGCAGTTGTGTCATAATCACGTGGCAGTCATGAGACTTTAGGTTCTTGAATTTCTTCTCTGTCATAATCATTATTCCCTTTAAATTCGACGAGAAGCTAGAGGGACTTTGATACTGAGCAAGCATTCAAAAAAGATTTCCTTCTCTACTTTGGTAACAACATAGCTGGCAGGACCTTGATACTGTTTTGGATGCATGCTGTCTTTTTCATTCATACGTTGCTGGTCCTCCCATGCTTCCAGTGTATGTTTTGTCTTCCCATACACGCCTAAGAAGCCTAGCAGGTTCACGCAAAGATTCTTTGTCACGTGCATCACGTCGATTGCAGAGCGGACCTCTAGGTCTTTTCAATAGGGTAGGTCCCAAAATATAGATTTCTTCTTCCACATGGGTGTGTGTCCATCAGCGTCATTCGTAACATATTGTCCACCAGGACCCTTTCCAAAGATTGCTTTTAAACCCTTGACAATATCAAATATATCATCACTAGTACAGAGGATAGGCTTCTTCCGGTGATATGCCTCACCTTTGAAATGCTTGCATTTCTTTCTTAAGGGATGCCTGCTCAGAAGAAATAGACGACGTCCCTGGTAAAAAATTCTTCTTATATTTTCCAAATATATACTTTTAGTCACATCTAAACAGTGGGTGAATGCATTGTATCCCTTGTTTGTCTGTCCTGAAAGGTTACTAAGAGCAGGACAATCATTGATGGTTACAAACAACAATGCTCGTAGGTCAAATTCCTGCTGCTGTTTGTGCTCATCCCACACACGTACACCGATGATATCCCACAGCTGTAAAAGTTCTTCAACTAATGCCCTTAGGTACACATCAATGTCGTTGCCGGGTTGATTAGGGCCTTGGATGAGCACTGTCATCATAATGAACTTCCACTTCATGCGCTACCAAGGAGGAAGGTTATAGATACATACAGTCACATGCCAGGTGCTATGATTGCTGCTCTGCTCCCAAAAGGATAAATGCCAACTGCACTTAAACCAAACCATAAGTTCCTTGTGTCATCCGCAAACTTCGGCCACTTTCTCTCGATTTTTCTCCACTGCGACCCATCAACGGGTACTTTCAACATCCCATATTTCTTACTTTCTTCTTTGTGCCATCGCAACAACTTGGCATTCTCTTTATTTCTGAACAGACGTTTCAACCACGGTATTATAGGAGCATACCACATCACCTTGGCATGAACCCTCTTCCTGGGGCGCTCGCCCTCAACATCACGAGGTTCATCTCGTCTGATCTTATACCGCAATGCATCGCATACCAGGCATGCGTTCAAATTCTCATACTCCTCACCGCGGTAGAGGATGCAGTCATTAGGGCATGCATGTATCTTCTACACCTCTATTCCTAGAGGGCAGAGAACCTGCTTTGCTTCGTACGTACTTTCACGCAATTCTTTATCCTTTGGATGCTTCTTCTTTATTATTTTCAGTAGCTTCTGAAATCCCTTGTCAGATACACCATTTTCAGCCTTCCATTGTAGCAATTCTAGTGTGCTATCGAGCTTTGTGTTGCCATCTTCGCAATTTGGGTACAACCCTTTTTTGTGATCCTGTAAAATGCGATCGAACTTGAACTTCCCCATTTCACTTTCGCATTATCTCTGTGCATCAACAATGACCCAGCGAAGATCATCATCAGCGGGCACATCTGGTGCCTCTTGATCTTCAGCTTGCCCCATTGCAGTATCACCGTATTCAGGGAACATAGGATCCAGATAGTTGCCATCATCCTCTTCCTCTTCTTCATTGTTTTCCATCGCAACCCCTCTTTCTCCGTGCTTAGTCCAACAATTATAATGGGGCATGAAACCCTTCGCAAGGAGGTGGAAGTGAAGGGTTTTCGAGGAAGAGTAATCCTTCATATTCTCACAGACAACACATGGACAATACATAAAACCATTCTGCTTGTTTGCCTCAAGCACATTGAGAAAATTATGCAGGTCCCTAATGTACTCAGAAGTGCGTCGGTCTCCGTACATCCATTACCGGTTCATCTGCATTATGTAATTAAGTATATCAAAAGCAATTACAGAACATCATGAATAGAGAAATTACCAAATTAATACAAGTTCACCATCACATTAAAACCAAAGTACAGTAGAGATCAAATGTTATTACTGCAAAAATAAATACATAAAGTTCATTGATACGTCTCCAACGTATCTATAATTTTTGATTGTTCCATCCTATTATTTATGATGTTTTGGATGTTTAATGGCCTTTGTTATACACTTTTATATTATTTTTGGGACAAACCTATTAACCCAAAGGCCCAGTCCAGACTGCTGTTTTTTGCCTATTTCAGTGTTTTACACAAAAGGAGTATCAAACGGAGTCCAAACGGAATGAAACCTTCGAGAGAGATATTTTTGGAGCAAAACACGCATGGGGGACTTGAGAACCACGGTGTAGGGCACACGTGGCGTCCACGAGGGTGGGCCCCGCTACAGGGCGCACCCCCTGCCTCGTGGGCCCCACGTCTGGACCCCGGTTCCCTCCTTCCTCCTATATATACCTACGTACCCCGAAACCATCAGAACAACAGAGAAAACCCTTGTTCCACCGCCGCAACCTTCTGTTCCCGTGAGATCCCATCTTGGGGCCTGTTCCGGAGCTCCGCCGGAGGGGGGATCAACCACGTAGTGCTTCTACATCATCATCATCGCCTCACCATGAGTTGTGAGTAGTTTACCACTGACCTTCGGGTCCATAGCTACTATCTAGATGGCTTCTTCTCTCTCTTTGGATCTCAATACCAAGTTCTCCTCGGTCTTCGAGGAGATCTATTCGATGTAATCTCTTTTTGCGGTGTGTTTGTCGAGATCCGATGAATTGTGGGTTTATGATCAAGATTATCTATGCGAAATATTTGGTTCTTTTCTGAACTCTTTATGTATGATTATAATATCCTTGCAAGTCTCTTCGAATTATTGGTTTGGTTTGGCCTACTAGATCTATAGTTCTTGCAATGGGAGAAGTGCTTGGCTTTGGGTTCAATCTTGCGGTGACCTTTCCCAGTGATAGTAGGGGCAGCAAGGCACGTATTGTATTGTTGCCATCGAGGATAAAAAGATGGGGTTTATATCATGTTATTTGAGTATATCCCTCTACATCATGTCATCTTGTTTAAGGCGTTACTCTGTTCTTATGAACTTAATACTCTAGATGCATGCTGGATTGCGGTCGATGTGTGGAGTAATAGTAGTAGATGCAGAATCGTTTCGGTCTACTTGTCTCGGACGTGATGCATATATATAATGATCATGCCTAGATAGTCTCATAATTATTCGCTTTTCTATCAATTCCTCGGACCTATGGCCCCGGGGTATATTCTCAACATATCAATCTACAATCTACTTTACTTTTCCGCTTTTATTTTCTGTTCTTATATCCAAAAATACCAAAAATATCAAATTATCATCTCTATCAGATCTCACTTTCGTTAGTGACCGTAAAGGGATTGACAACCCCTTATTGTGTTGGCTACGAAGTTCTTATTTGTTTGTGCAGGTCCGAGGAATTGCGTGTGGTCTCCTACTGGATTGATACCTTGGTTCTCAAAAACTGAGGGAAATACTTACGCTACTGTGCTACATCACCCTTTCCTCTTTGAGGGAATACAACGCAAGCTCGAGAAGTAGCAAGAAGAATTTCTGGCGCCGTTGCCGGGGAGGCTTACGCAAAAGTTATATACCAAGTACCTATCACAAACCCTTATCCTTCGCATTACATTTATTTGCCTCTCGTTTTCCTCTCCCCCACTTCACCCTTGCCGTTTTATTTGCCCTTCTTTTGGCCGTGTGTTTACCATTTGCTTGCTTCCTGTTTGCTTGTGTGTTGGATTGCTTGTTTGTCACTATGGCTCAGAACAATACTAAATTGTGTGACTTCTCCAATACCAACAATAATGATTTTATTAGCACTCTGATTGCTCCTATTACCGATGCTGAATCTTGTGAGATCAATGCTGCTCTGTTGAATCTTGTCATGAAAGATCAATTTTCCGGCCTTCATAGTGAAGATGCCGCTACCCATCTAAACAACTTTGTTGATTTGTGTGATATGCAAAAAAAGAGGGATACTGATAATGATATTGTTAAATTAAAGTTATTTCCATTTTCACTTAGAGATCGTGCTAAAACTTGGTTTTCCTCTTTGCCTAGAAATAGTATTGATTCATGGAATAAGTGCAAAGATGCTTTTATCTCTAAGTATTTCCGTCCTGCTAAGATCATCTCTCTTAGAAACGATATTATGAATTTTAAGCAACTAGATCATGAGCATGTTGCACAAGCTTGGGAGAGAGTGAAATTAATGATACGTAATTGCCCTACACATGGTTTGAACTTATGGATGATTATTTAAAACTTTTATGCTGGCTTGAATTTTGCTTCTAGAAATCTTTTAGATTCGGCCGCAGGAGGCACTTTCATGGAAACTACCTTAGGAGAAGCTAACAAACTCCTAGATAATATTATGGTTAATTATTCTCAATGGCACACCGAAAGATCTACTAGTAAAAAAGTACATGATATTGAAGAGATTAGTGTTTTGAGTGGAAAGATGGATGAACTTATGAAACTATTTGCTACTAAGAGTGCTTCTTCTGATCCTAATGATATGCCTATATCCACGTTGATTGAAAATAATAATGAATCTTTGGATGTGAATTTTGTTGGTAGGAATAATTTTGGTAACAATGCTTATAGAGGAAACTTTAATCCTAGGCCTTTCCCTAGTAATTCCTCTAATAATTATGGTAATTCCTACAATAACTCTTGTGGAAAGATGCCTTCTGAATTCGAAACTTGTGTCAAGGAGTTTATGAATTCACAAAAGAATTTCAATGCTTTGCTTGAAGAAAAATTTCTTAAGATTGATGAATTGGCTAGATATAATTACTCTTGATGTTGATTCTTTGAAACTTAGATCTATCCCACCTAAGCATGATATCAACGAGTCTCGCAAAGCTATGAGAATTTCATTGATGAATGCAAAGAAAGGACCGCTAGGATGCGTGCTAAAAGAGAGAATTACATAAAAGCGTGTTCTTCTAGTTATCATGAAAATAAAGATGAAGATCTGAAAGTTATTGATGTGTCTCCTATTAGATCCTTGTTTTCTGGTATGAATCTTGATAAAATGGGATTGGAGATGCGTCTACTTTAATTAAAAGGTGTCCCAATGATTCAGAATTTTTAGATCTTGATGCTAAAATTGTTAAAAGTGGGAGTGAAGAGATTAAAACTTTGCATAGTGATGAACCCACTACTTTGGATTTCAAGGGATTCAATTATGATAATTGCTCTTTGATTGATTGTATTTCCTTGTTGCAATTCGTACTAAACTCTCCGCATGCATATAGTCAAAATAAAGCTTTTACCAAACACATGGTTGATGCTTTGATGCAATATTATGAAGAAAAACTTGAATTATAAGTTTCTATCCCTAGAAAGCTTTATGATGAGTGGGAACCTACTATTAAAATTAAAATAAAAGATCATTAGTGCTTTGCTTTGTGTGATTTGGGTGCAAGTGTTTCCACTATCCCAAAAACTTTGTGTGATTTGCTAGGTTTCCATGAGCTTGATGATTGTTCTTTAAATTTGCATCTTGCGGATTCCACTATTATGAAACCTATGGGAAGGATTAATGATGTTCTTATTGTTGCCAATAGGAATTATGTGCCCGTAGATTTCATTGTTCTTGATATAGATTCAATCCTTCATGTCCTATTATTCTTGGTAGACCTTTCCTTAGAACGATTGGTGCAATTATTGATATGAAGGAAGGAAATATTAGATTCCAATTTCCATTAAGGAAAGGCATGGAACACTTTCATAGAAAGAAAATCAAATTACCATATGAATCTATTATGAGAGCCACTTATGGATTGCCTTCCAAAGATGGCAATACCTAGATCTATCCATGTATCTTGCCTAGCTAGGGGCTGTCGGTGTACTAAGGTAGGGGTACCTTACTACCCCAACTTGTGCACGGGCAGTAGCAGCTTCCCGCGGCAGGGCTTACCACGCGCTCGCCAAGCTCCGCTCTGGTCCCTTTGAAGCCATTCAAGAACAAAGTATTCAAGTTAAGAGACAAGACCCCGGCAAAAGGAGCTTGCCGGGAAGGCCGCACCAGGCTCAAAGTTATCGTCCCAGCGCAAGACCCTGGCAAGAGGAGCTTGCCAGGAAGGCCGAAAGAACGGCACTTCAAGGAAGAATATCGTGGCGCATCGCGCGCCCCGGCAGGGCCCGGGAAGCGGCAAGCTTCCGGGCCTGGCAAGATAGCGGCCCCGGCAAGGTGCTTGCCGGGGGAACCTCACACTGTGTGCCTGCGCTCCAGCTCATTCGGCCACGCGTCGCCCTGGGGCCCTTCCAGGGGCACATGGCAGATGGCTGTGCAGCCTGAGGGACACGCTGGCGAGCCGCGGTGACGAAGCTACCGCCGTGGCGAACGGAGACGCATGGACAGACGCTTTTGGGGTCGACGGCGACGGGCATTAAATGCCCTTGTCCCCCACCGTCAAGGTTAGGTGAAGACCACTGTTCATACACTGTTACAACTACCACCAAATTTACATTTTTACCCTCCTCTACGTTGGCACCTGTCGGTGACCCCTTTGAGCTATAAAAGGAGGCCCATGCACAACGTAGTGGAGGTTCGATCCCAGAGGAACTCGCTCGCTCCCTTGCTCGGTGTAGCTGGTACTGTAGATCTTCAAGGTCCCGAGCCCAAGAAGTAAATACAACCAAAGCAGGAGTAGGGTTTTACGCGTCATCGCGGCCCGAACCTGGGTAAACTGCCCGCGTGTGCTCCTCGATCTGCTCTCCGTGCTCCCTCCGCTACCTTACCGCAACGTAGAAGGGGCTCCGGTCCCATAGGTGCTCGTGGGAGGACAGTTTCCCCCGACATCTTTGGCGCGCCAGGTAGGGGGGCGTCGAGGTTGTGCGAACCTGATCCGGCGCTCACGCGGGCGCATTCTTCATCAACCTCTCCAACTTCAGCAACTTCACCAGCTTCATCAACCTCATCGACTACATCAACATGCCTCCGAAGAAGAAGGCTTCGGAGGTCGCAGGCCCGTCCGCGTCGATCCCACCACCACCAGAGCCGACGGTTGGTGGGGGAGGCGCCGGCGGAAGGGTGGACGCCGGTGGGGACACTCACGGCGCCACCAAGTCCAAGGACAAGACGGACGACCGGGCGAACTCCAAGGCCTCGGTGTCCGTGCACGCACCACGTCCCTCTCAGGAGGTGCCAGACCAGCAGCGTCGTGGTACCGGAGGTACCATACGCTTGCTGGGACGTGGCCAGGCCGGCGAGTCACGGGACGCTCAAGGCCAACGCCCTGGCACAAGCAAGGCGCGGTCGCCGGGACGGGAACATGCTCCTTCTAACGCGGTTAGAAGTCCGAGCGTGTCCCGCTCCTCGCACCGTTCGCCACCGTTTCCCTCCTCTCCAGCAGAAGCCCTGGCCAGGGCTCAGCTGCTCCTCGACTTCCCTCCAGCGGCGGACAAGGCCGAGGACTAGAGGGCGACGATCCAGAGCCTCATCGCCTTCGCCAACAACGATGCACCGCAGCAGCCGGCAACTTCACGGCCGCGGCAAGTCGACCAAGCGAAGGCCGATGGAAACATGACCGCCGGGGGTGCAACTACCATGCACTCCCCGCCGCGGAAGCAGAAATCGCCACCCCGCCGGATCAACGTCGACGACGACTCCACGGCGTCGTCGGATCCGCGGGCTCGCCGCGATCAGCACCAAGTCCTCGACGACAGGCGACAAGAGGACGCTCGAAACCGCATCGAGCGTCGATGAGAAGCCAGAAGACAGTCCGATCAGCGCGCTGGGACCGCCGTCGACATGCACGCGCCCGGTGAACCAGGCGACTTGCCGTACGCGGCAGGTTGCCCTGCGTTCACCCGAGAGCTGCGGCAAGTCCAGTGGCCCAGCATGAAGAATTTTAAGCCCGACGTACCCGAGAAGTACGACGGCAAGACACACCCCTCGGAGTTCCTCAGCATCTACACCATTGCGGTGCAAGCTGCCGGGGGACGCGACGAGAAGATCCTAGCCAACTACTTCCCGCTCGTGCTTAAGCCAAACGTCAGGTCTTGGCTTATGCACTTGCCGGAGAACTCCATCTCTTCATGGGCGGATTTGTGCCACCAGTTTGTCGGCGCCTTCACGGGCGGCCACAAACCCCACGGCCAGGAGAGCGATCTTCATATCCTTGCCCAGAAGGAGGGAGAATCCCTGCGCAAGTACATCCAAAGGTTCAGCCACGTCCAGCACAACATTCCCGATGTCCACCCTGCCGCGGTTATCAGCGCGTTCCACCAGAACGTGCGTAACCACCGGATGAGGGAGGAGATGGCCATGACCAAGATCCGGGATGTCAGCGAGCTTTACGCTCTGGCTGACAAATGTGCACGCGCTGAAGAGGGGAGGAGACTCCCCGGAGAGGATACCGGCGCAGGAGGAAGTGACAGCGAGGATGCCGCCCCGGCAAGGAAGGGCCGGCGGCGAAACAAGAAGAAGAAGAGCAAGGAAGTGCTGGTTGTCGAGCAGTCCGGCAAGGAGGCTCCCGCCAAGAAGGCACAGGCTGGTGGCTCCGGCAAGGAGCCCGCCCCTGTAGCGGCAGCCGACAAGCAGGACGGCTCCGACAAGCAGTACTGCAAGATCCACCGCACCAAGGGCCACGACCTCCAAAACTGCAAAAGGGTAGAGTACCTCGTAGAGCAGCAGAAGGCTAAATACGAGCGTCGCGACAAGGAGAAGGCCCAAGGAGGCGGAGGAGAGCCCAGCAAGAAGCGGCCGTTCAATGGCCGGGGAGGACGCCGCGGCAAGGCCAAGCAGCGGCAAGGAGACCGACCTCCCCGGGGCCGCGACAAGGACGAAGACGAAGACGATGATGAGGATATGGATGAAGGAGACAACAGCGAGCAGGATTTCCAGAAGGCCACATAAGTTCTGTGCGTCGATGGAGGTGCCTTTCTGCACACTTCCCACCGCCAACTCAAGCAATGGGTGCGGGAAGTGAATGCAGCTGAGCCACCCGTCGAGTCGCGCAGGCTCCTGAAATGGTCCGGCACGCCCATCATTTTTGACCTTGAGGATCACCCTGACCGCACAACCGCGGTCGGGTGCTTGCCGATGTTAGTTTCACCAACTATCCGCAACCTCAAGGTCACCAAGATGTTGGTTGACGGCGGGGCCGGCCTCAACTTGATCTCCTCCGCTGTGATTAAGAAACTGTAGATCCCCGATAGCGAGCTCGAAGAAACCGGGACGTTCCAAGGAATCAACCCGGGAAGGAGCAAGCCGAAGGGGAAGGTTACACTGCCAGTGACCTTTGGTGGGGAGCTCAACTTCAGGACGGAGAGGATCACGTTCGACGTCGCCGATATCCCATTGCCGTACAATGGGATACTTGGCCGTCCTGCGCTCGCCAAGTTTATGGCAGCTTCCCACTACGCATATAACATTCTCAAGATGCCAGGGCCGATAAGCGTCATCTCTGTCCCCGGCGACAAGAAAGATGCGCTTATTTGCGCCGACAAGATCTACCGGGATGCAGCAGCCGCGGCAGACAGCAAAACACTTGCCGCTGAAGCTCCCGGGGGGAAGACCAAGACCAAGTCCGGCAAGAGCTCTGGAGCCCACTCCGGCAAACGCACCTCTTCGGAGTGCTGCGCTGCCGTCGAGGACGCACCATCGAGCTCCACCGGCAAGTGCAAGAAAGGAATGGCAGCTCCACCGGCAACCAAGAAGGTGTCCGCCAAGGAGGATGGCACTGGTGGTACCTTCACCATCAGTGCTACACTCGACCCCAAATAGGAAAGTGCGCTCGTTGCCTTCCTGCGGGCAAATGTGGACGTGTTTGCGTGGCAACCGTCTGACATCCCCGGCGTTCCCAGGAAGGTAATTGAGCACAAGCTTGCTGTTTGCCCTCATGCGCGACCCGTCAAGCAGAAGGTCGGGAAGCAAGCCGTGGAGCGCCAAGAGTTCATAGCTGAAGAAATAAAGAAGTTGGAAGCAGCGGGCCTGGTTAGAGGTGTACTACATCCCACGTGGTTGGCCAATCCAGTTGTCGTGCGCAAGGCTAATGGGAAGTGGAGACTTTGTATAGACTTCACTGATGTGAATAAAGCTTGTCCAAAGGATCCTTTTCCCTTGCCGCGCATCGACCAGATTGTTGACTCCAGGGCTGGATGTGGGTTGCTTTCATTCCTCGATGCATACTCAGGTTACCACCAGATATTCATGGCTGAGGAAGATGAAGAGAAGACTGCATTCATTACTCCATGTGGCACATATTGCTTCATACGCATGCCCTTTGGATTGAAGATTGCAGGCTCAACATTTGCAAGGGTGGTACACACTGCTTTTGAGCCACAGATCCACAGAAATGTAGAAGCCTACATGGATGATATAGTGGTCAAGAGCAAGAGCAAGGACACCCTGATCCAAGACTTAGAAGAAACCTTTGAGAATCTGCGCAAGATACAACTCAAGTTGAACCCCGAGAAGTGCGTCTTCGGAGTCCCCTCCGGCAAGCTTCTCGGGTTCTTCGTGTCCCAGAGGGGGATTGAAGCCAATCCCGACAAGATTAAAGCCATCGAGCAGATTGAAGCCCCGAAGCGCGTCAAGGACGTAAGGAGACTTGCTGGTTGTGTGGCTGCCCTCAGCAGGTTCATTTCAAAGTCTGCAGAACGCGCCCTGCCTTTCTTCAAAATTTTGAAAAAGGCAGGTCCTATGAAATGGACTCCGGAAGCGGAGGCTGCGCTGCAAGACTTGAAAGGATACCTATCCTCCACTCCAATACTTGTCGCACCTAAGCCACAAGAGAAGTTGCTGCTGTATTTAGCGGCGACCAATCAAGTGGTTAGTGCTGCGTTAGTAGCAGAGAGGGAGGCAGATGAGGAACCCACATCCCCGGCGAGCGCATCCAGCGGCAAGCAGGGGGCTTCCCCGACAAGCTCTGGTCCCGACAAGGACAAGTCTGCGCAGGAACAAGAAGAAGTGCGAAGGAAGATGGTGTAGCGCCCAGTTTATTTTGTAAGTTCCCTCTTGCAGGGGGCTAGATCAAGATACTCTGGAGTGCAGAAGTTGCTTTTCGGCCTCCTCATGGCCTCAAGAAAGCTGCGCCATTACTTCCAAGCACATGAGATAACAGTGGTCACTCGCTTTCCGTTGAAGAGGATATTGCAAAATCCAGAAGCAACAGGCAGGATCGTCGAGTGGGCACTGGAGCTGTCAAGCTTTGGTCTCAAGTTCGAGAGTACTTCAACCATACAGAGCAGAGCTTTGGCAGAATTCATAGCAGAATGGACCCCAACACCGGATGAAGAAGTTCCAGAGACAAGCATCCCCGTCCAAGAAGCAAGCAAGGAGTGGATAATGTACTTCGATGGTGCCTTCTCGCTGCAAGGCGCCGGCGCTGGCGTGTTACTCATAGCACCCACCGGAGAGCACCTCAAGTATGTTGTTCGGATGCACTTTCTCAAGGAGCAAGCGACAAACAATACTGCTGAGTATGAAGGACTGCTTGCCGGCCTCAGAATTGCGGCCGAACTTGGGATCAAGAAGTTGATTGTGCGGGGAGATTCACAATTGGTGGTCCGACAAGTGAACAAAAGTTATCAGAGTCCCTTGATGGAAGCTTATGTCGATGAAGTGAGGAAGCTTGAAGAACACTTTGAGGGCTTGCAGATGGAGCACGTCCCAAGAGCTCAGAATGATATCGCAGATAGCCTCTCAAAGTGTGCTGCATTGAAATTACCTGTGGAACCAGGGACGTTCATGCTCAAGCTAACTCAACCATCCGTCGCACCATCAGTTGGGCTAAGCAAGAAGAGGAAGTTGGTCTCCGGCGACTACTTGCCGGCGGATCTTCCTGAAGCCGCTGCCAAGGTCCCCAAGATCAACAACCAAGATGCTGAGGAACAGTCTGCTCCTGCTGACCCAAGGGTCTGTACAGTTGAAGAAGGCGTTCCCGACAAGCCTTGCCCCGGCAGGCTTGCCGGGGAGCCCTCAGCTCCGGCAGAACCGCAGGTTCTTACCGTAGAAGCTGAGGTTCCCGCAGCGGCCCTGATGCCTTTAGTCCTTGTTGTTGAGCCTTAGGCTCCAGCATGGGCGCAGCAAATCGTCCGTTTTTTTCAAACTGCAGGACTTCCCGAAGAACCAGAAGAGATAGAGAGGATAACCAGACAGTCAAGTATGTACCAGTTCGTCGACAACGAACTGTACAGAAGAAGACTCAACGGTGTCAGGTTGAAGTGCATTTCCCGGGAAGATGGACAGAAGCTATTGACGGAGATACACGGAGGCATATGTGGTCACCACATTGGCGCAAGAGCACTTGCCGGAAAGGCGTTCCGGCAAGGTTTCTTTTGGCCAGAAGCCCTCCAAGATGCAACTGCACAAGTAACCAAGTGTGAAGCGTGCCAGTTCCATGCCAAGCAAATTCACCAGCCAGCTCAAGCTCTCCAGACGATCCCTTTGTCCTGGCCCTTCTCGGTCTGGGGGCTCGACATCCTCGGCCCCTTTCCCCGCGCCGTCGGGGGCTTTGAGTACTTGTACGTTGCAATCGACAAGTTCACAAAGTGGCCAGAGGTGGAACCAGTGAGAAATGTGACAGCACAGTCAGCAGTCAGGTTCTTCAGATCAATAGTTTGCCGTTTCGGGATCCCTAACAGGATCATCACCGACAACGGCACACAGTTCACAAGCCGCACCTTCATGCAGTACGTCCAAGACCTTGGCACCAAGGTCTGCTTTGCTTCTGTTGCTCACCCAAGGAGCAACGGTCAAACGGAGAGGGCCAATGCTGAAGTGCTGCGCGGACTAAAGACAAGAACCTTTGACAGGCTGCACAAGTGTGGAAGAAACTAGATAGAGGAGTTGCCGGCGGCTCTTTGGTCAATCAGGATGACACCAAATCGAGCCACCGGACAGACACCCTTTGCTCTTGTCTATGGAGCAGAGGCAGTTCTCCCCACGGAACTCGTATACGGATCTCCTCGAGTGCTCGCTTACGACGAGCTCGAGCAAGAGCAACTGTGCCAAGATGATGCATTGCTCCTCGAGGAGGAACGTCTCCAGGCTGCTGTACGAGCTGCTCGATACCAGCAAGCCTTGCGTCGCTATCATAGCCGCAAGGTCAAGGCCAGGAGTCTCGAGGAAGGCGACTTTGTTCTTCGGCGCGTTCAGTCCGCCAAGAACTCCAACAAGTTGACGCCGAAGTGGGAAGGCCCTTATCGGGTGAGACAAGTCACAAGGCCCGGCGCTGTCCGCCTTGAGACCGAAGAAGGCATACCGGTGAGCAACTCCTGGAACATAGAGCATCTTCGCAAGTTTCACCCATAAGGCGCGGTTGCCGTGATCCGCTCCGGCAACCACCCTTTGTACAAGTCTTTCCGCTGTTGCATGTAAACCTTTGTACAAAGCCGGGCGCAGACCTCGTGCATCAGTAAAACTTTTGGGCTTTGCACCATTTGTCATTTCGTGCCTTTCCTTGTACTTGCATGTATCATCTGACATTTCGTGCAACACACACTCCCGGTAAGCAGTAACAAGCCGCAAGGCTCCGTACTTGTATTTCCTTCTCTTTTGTCTTTCTCTCTGAAACAGAAGGACCGTTCCACGCGCACAAGTTTGCCGGGGGGGGAGGAGATAGAAGTATGGACCAAGTACTGTTCAAGAAAGAAAAGTCTTGCCGGGAAGTAAACAACCCAATGAAAGCTAAGTTACCAAAGTTTGAGCATTCAAAGTTTTAAATTTTCTGTTGTCTTCCTTGAACAACCGCACTTTGTATGGAAAACCTGTGCGCGGAGGAACCTACCCGTGGCTAGCCGCGCCCTTACTTTGTTTCGAGCACGCTCAACGGCTTGAGTGAGCTGCGACAAGTGTCGCGCCCTTACTTCGTTTTCGAGTTCGCTCAGCAATATAAGTGTGCTGCGACTAGCTGCGGCAAGGTTACTTGCCGACAAGGTCTTTGCTAGCAGGCTGCTAAGAGTCCCGCACTCAGCGCTCGCGGCAAGGGCCCCTTGCCGGCAAGTTCTCCTAAAAGCGTAAGGTGAAAAGCATACAAAGTGAAGGACCAAAAGCAAGGGAGATAACACTGCATTGATTACCCAAAACAAGAGTATATATTACAAAGATAGCTTGCCGCTGTTCTAATCAACTACTGCCTATGACTTAATTGGCAGCGGCGAAGGAAGCAAGGTGCCTAATCCCTACGGTCCCCGTCGACCCTCTGGATCTTGCCCACCTTGGCTACAATGTGGGCAACTTGGGCCTTCAGCGCCTCCTGATCAGCCTCGGGCGGCAAGGTGCGGAGGACGTTGACGAGGTTGATCCCGGGGTTGCGATAGACAATCTTCGACAGCACCCGCTCCATGGTGCCCATGCAGAGCCGGCGCGCCTCGTTGGCCAGCTGCTCGGGGATCTTCTCCCGCAGCCGTGCAAGCGCCGGTGCCACCCCCCTGAAGAACAGACTCAGCTTGGCGCTGTGAGGGAAGTTCTCGTCGGGGGAGTACACGAGATGCTCCGCCCTCAACGCCATCATCTCCATGTCGATGGTGGCGGCGGAGGTGACGAGGTCCTCAGTCCATCGCTCCACCGTCTGCTGGAATTGGGTTACTGAGACGGCGGTGCTTTCCAGCAGGGCCCTCTCAGCGCGGAGATCGTCCTTCAGCTTCGTCTCGCGGTCCCAGGCAGCGTCAAGCGAGTCAGTAAGGGTGGAGACCTTCAGCTCTAGATCAGCAATGGAGTCCCTGGCATCAGTGAGCTCTTTACCCTTCTCGGAGAGGCGGATTTGCAGCTCCGAGTTGGTGTGGGCATCGTTCTCCCGCTCCACGTTGAGCGCGGTGACCCTGTCTTCGCTTGCCTTCAAGAACAGCTCCAACTGCGCCACTCTGGCCTCCAGATCCTTCTTGGCGGTCTATGCGGCAGCGGCAGCATCCCTCACCTCCTGCAGAGCCCCACCAATAGCCTGCTCCCGAGCGGTGAGGTCGTCCTCGTGGCTGTCGAGGTCGACCTTCCGTTGGTTGAGCGCCCCTTCCCGCCGAGACAGCTCTTCGGCGGCCAGACGCTGCTGCTCCTCGACCTCGGCCTTTTCGAGGACGAATGCTTGCTGCGCCCCGGCAAGCTCCTCGCGCTCCTCTGCCAAGTTCCGGAGGGCCGCCTGGTTGGCGGCACGGAGCTCCGCGGCGCGCTTCTCCAGGTCAGCACCAGCCTTGGCAGCCAGAGCCTCCCGAGACTCCAACTTCGCCTGCCTGGCCCGGTACAAGGCCAGGAGCCGGCGAAGGAGCCGCTCCTCTTCGGGCTCGTCGCTGCTGCGGGGCGCATCTACAACCTTCAATCCGGCGGAGGCGAGGACTTCTCCGTCAAACGTCTCTCCCTCCGCGGGTGCCCTTGATGAGGACGCCCACGGGACTTGAATGAACACCCCGTTGGCGGCCTCCAGATAAACGCCCGACCCAGGTGCGGAGGCGGAGGGGTCGGCGGCCGGTGCAGCGTCCGGCGCTCCCGCGGCCTCCGGGCCAGCGGTATGGTCGCCGATCCCTTCCCCAGCCGCGGCGTCGGCGGTTGGGGCAGTCTCCTCGGTAGCTGGCGCGTCGGCGCTGACCGTCCCTTCCACGGCGGTGCCGTCGCCAGTCTCGCCGCGCGCCTCCTCCTCGACGATGGTTTCCGTCTCCATCGGCTCCGGAGCGGGCGGGTCTGACAACAGAAGAAAAAGAAAAGAAAGATTTGTCAAGCAAATATCCAAAAAGAAGAATTCGAGAAGAAGAAACTACAAGGGCTTACCTGCGCGGGCCTCTTCGATGACGGGGTCCCTCGCCGGGGAGTGATCCCTTGGCAGCATAAAAGAAGCCCCCGCCGGCGGAGGGCCTCCGGTGCCCTCCCTTGGCGGGGAGTCCGCCCTTGTCGGGGGTGCTCGCCCTTGGCGGGGTACTCGCCCTTGGCGGAGTACCCACCCTTGGCGGAGCACCGTCCCTCGCCGGGGAACTCATCCTTGGCGGGGAGGGTGGAGCAAGCGGCTCGTTGGGGGCGACCTCCTGGTGCTCCTGCGGCTGCGGCTCCACTTCTGCACAAGACAACAAGACATCAGTACGGGCAATAACCTCGAGCGCGCCCGTCAAGCAGAAAAATGGATACCAGACTTACGCTGGGGGCTGCGCTGGGGGCTGCTCCTTGGAGCAGCAGGCTGATCCGGCAAGTCTGCCGCTGGCGTGTCTCCTGCCGCTACGGCGGGCTCGTCGTCCTCGATCTCGACCACAGGGATCTTGGCCCTCTTCGCCATCCGCTGGGTCAAGGTCCTGGAAGCCAAAACAAGATCAGAACCAAGCAAGAGAAATCAAGACAAAATCAAAGGAAATGAAAATTGCAAGTACTTACTCTTCCTCCTCTTCGTCGGAGCTGAGAGCGGAGAAGTCAAATCCCGCCTCGGCTTCTCCAGCGCGAGGAGCTGGAGGAGAGGGCTCCCTCGGGCGCTTGGCGGGCTCCGGAGCTGCGGGCTGTGAAGACCCAGCACCGGTCGTCGCTGAGGACCGAGGAGCAGAAGGTACCCCGGAGTCACTCCGGGAAGACCCCCCTCCGCTTGTCGCTCGGGCACGGGGCGCCTCCTTGACGACCATGCTCGTCGTGGTGGCGCGCGCCGCCCGGCGCTGCGGTCGTTGTTGGGGGCGCCGGCGTCCTCACCGTCTCGACGGCCTTGCGGAGGCGCTTCTTCGGTTGCGGCGGAGGGCTTGGGCTTGGTGGTGGCGGAGAGTTCTCCGAGGATGAGGAGGCGTCGTCGTCAAGATTCAGGGATGCGCCGGAGTCTTCATCGGAATCACCGGACTCGGCCTCCTCCTCCTCCTCCTCCTCGGGAGGCCCGCTGGACTCGGTACCCTGCCCGGCAGCCTCGCCAATCCCGGCAGGCTCCCCGGTAGGCTCCCCGGCAAACTCCTCAGGCGTGATCTGCAGTAGCTTGAGGATTTCCTCCTCCTCGGCCTGGCTCACCGCGTCCGCTGCCTCCGCTTCATCAACAGTATATCCGAACTCGCCTGCCGCTGCCACCGCGGCGGCCTCCTCCATCCTGGAGGCAATGTACGCCACATCCCGCGCGGTGGTCTCCCGGGTGAGCCCCTTCCTCTCGTCGGCGTTGCGTGGTTTTTCAACCAAGTTGTCGAAGAAGGCTTGCACGGTCTCCGCTGAAGGCTCCAGCCAAGTGGGGACAACCCCGTGGGAGTCGCACTCCGGCATTGCCGCGCGGATGGCACTGAGGGCAGTGTTGTTGCACAAAGGGACCACTCCGGTCGACGGTTTGAAACACTCCGGGTGCTTGGGGTCGTGTTTGAACAGCTCCCGGACCATCCCCTTCAACTCCAAGACGGTGAAGTTGTAGTTCAACCCGGGGCGCAGCCTCATGCGGTCTGCCGCATTGCCGAACTCCCAAGCAGGCCTCTTCCTTTCCTGCAGAGGGGCGATGCGGTGGCGGAGGAAATCAGCTCCAACTTCACCCACAGTCAGATTGGCAGCCCGGAGACGAAGAATCCTAGTTAGGGCGATCTGCAGCTTGTCGTCCTCCGGGGCCAAGTCACTCCAATCCTTGCCGCGCACTATGGCAGTCTGACGCGGCAAGGTAAACTGCTCGGGCTCCTTTTCCAGAATCCAACACCAATCTGCCCTCCACTCCTCCCACTTGCCGCGGAGCTCTCCCTTCAAGTACGCCTCCTTCTTGTTCAGCCTGAAGATCCAAGAGATGCCGCCGGAGAGGGGGGATCCGGACTCTACTCTAGGCGTGAAGAAGTGGCAGAAAAGAGCTACATTTGGGTGGACCCCGACGTAGTTTTCGCACAGATGTGCGCAAACGGCCAAGGTGAGGACGGCATTTGGGGTGAAATCTAAGAGACGGAAGCCGTACGTATTCATTACATCGCAGAAGAACTCCGAGAACGGAGGGCAAAGACCGCAGTAGAAGAATGCAGCGAAGAAGTAGTAACCTCCCGGAAACATGTCGACAGCCACAGCGGGGAGGACTTGGGTGCGGGGATGATCCTTCGTCTCCCTCGCCCAGAACAAGTAGTACTTGTCCCGCAGCTCCCTCTGGCCGAGCCTTGGCGGGAAGACCACCCTCTTTCTCCTCATGGCCGCCAGCTTCGCCGCCTGCTCAGACTTCTCCTTCTTCGCCTTGTCGCTCTTCGCCTTGTCGCTCTTCGCCTGGTCGCTCTTCGGGGCCATGGCAGGGGCGGCGAGGGGGGACGGCGGCACGGCGGGTGGGGAAGACGGTGGAGGAAGGGCAGAAGCTGGGAGCGGCGGGGGTTTCTGAGGACTCAAGGCGCAATGAAGACGATGGGGGGAACTGCCCCTGCTTCCTCTGCTTTTAAGGGGGGGAGTGGGGGACGTTCCGCATTTCCCATTAAAGAACAGGCCACGATCTCTCCCACGACGCCGCAATCGACGCGTGCCGTTAGGGAGGGATGCGGCAGATACGGAGAGGGATACGGCTTGCCGTGGGCCGCGTGTGCCCGTGCACTGTCTTGGGCCTGGCCCAACAGCGCTCGGCACCGTGTGTGGCCCAGGCCCGGGGCTCCTGTCGGTGTACTAAGGTAGGGGTACCTTAGTACCCCAACTTGTGCACGGGCAGTAGCAGCTTCCCGCGGCAGGGCTTACCACGCGCTCGCCAAGCTCCGCTCTGGTCCCTATGAAGCCATTCAAGAACAAAGTATTCAAGTTAAGACACAAGACCCCGGCAAAAGGAGCTTGTCGGGAAGGCCGCACCAGGCTCAAAGTTATCGTCCCAGCGCAAGACCCTGGCAAGAGGAGCTTGCCAGGAAGGCCGAAAGAACGGCACTTCAAGGAAGAATATCGTGGCGCATCGCGCGCCCCGACAGGGCCCGGGAAGCGGCAAGCTTTCGGGCCCGGCAAGATAGCGGCCCCGGCAAGGTGCTTGCCGAGGGAACCTCACACTGTGTGCCTACGCTCCAGCTCATTCGGCCACGCGTCGCCCTGGGGCCCTTCCAGGGGCACGTGGCAGATGGCTGTGCAGCCTGAGGGACACGCTGGCGAGCCGCGGTGACGAAGCTACCGCCGTGGCGAACGGAGACGCATGGACAGACGCTTTTGGGGTCGACGGCGACGGGCATTAAATGCCCTTGTCCCCCACCGTCAAGGTTAGGTGAAGACCATTGTTCATACACTGTTACAACTACCACTAAATTTACATTTTTACCCTCCTCTACGTTGGCACCTGTCGGTGACCCCTTTGAGCTATAAAAGGAGGCCCATGCACAACGTAGAGGAGGTTCAATCCCAGAGGAACTCGCTCGCTCCCTTGCTCGGTGTAGCTGGTACTGTAGATCTTCAAGCTCCCGAGCCCAAGAACTAAATACAACCAAAGCAGGAGTAGGGTTTTACGCGTCATCGCGGCCCGAACCTGGGTAAACTGCCCGCGTGTGCTCCTCGATCTGCTCTCCGTGCTCCCTCCGCTCCCTTACCGCAACGTAGAAGGGGCTCCGGTCCCATAGGTGCTCGTGGGAGGACAGTTTCCCCCGACAGGGGCGTAAAACGATAGCGCTTGTTGGGAGGCAACCCAATTTTATATTTTTTGTTTTTGCTTCTGTTTAGAAATAAATATTGCATCTAGCTTCGATTTAGATGAGGTTTTGTGTTTTAATTACTGTTTGTGCCAAGTAGAATCTTTGGGAAGACTTGTGTGAAGTTTATATGATCTTGCTGTGAAAACAGAATCGTTAGCGCTAGCTAGAATAGTCACCAGATTTTACTGGAACGTGCTATTTAGTTGATTCTTTTTGCAGATGATTAATAGACAAATTCCTCACGTTTACCAATTTATTTCAATTTTTTTGGAGTTACAGAAGTATGCGAAAGTTACAGATTACTACAGACTGTTCTGTTTTTCGTGTGTTGTTTGCTTATTTCGATGAATCTATGAGTAGTATTGGGGAGTATGAATCATAGAGAAGTTGGAATACAGTAGGCTTAACACCAATATAAACAAAGAATGAGTTCTTGAGCATGATTTCCTCCAAAAATATCTCTCGCGAAGGTTTCATTCCGTTTGGACTCTGTTTGATATTCCTTTTCTGCAAAACCCTGAAATAGGCAAAAAATAGCAATCTGGACTGGGCCTTTGGGTTAGTAGGTTAGTCCCCAAAATTATATAAAAGTGAATGATAAAGCCCATTAAACATCCAAGACTTCATAAATAATGGCATGGAACAATAAAAAATTATAGATACGTTGGAGACGTATCAAGCATCCCCAAGCTTAATTCCTGCTCGTCCTCGAGTAGGTAAATGATAAAGAAAGAATTTTTGATGTGGAATGCTAACCAATATAGTTTTTCAATGTAATTCTCTTAATTGTGGCATGAATGTTCAGATCTGAAAGATTCAAGATAAAAGTCTATATTGACCTAAGAAATAACAATACTTCAAGCAATACTAACAAATCAATCATGTCTTCTCAAAATACCATGGCTAAAGGAAGTTATCCCTACAAAATCATATAGTGTTGGCTATGCTCCCTCGTTATCACACTAAATATTCATATCATGCACAACCCCGATTTCACCCAAGCACTTGTTTTCATACTCTATCTTTTCAAACCTTTCAACTTTCATGCAATACATGAGCGTGAGCCATGGATATAGCACTATGGGTGGAATAGAGGTGGTTGTGGAGAAGACAAAAAGGAGGGAGATAGTCTCACATCGACTAGGCATATCAACGGGCTATGGAGATGTCCATCAATAGATATCAATGTGAGTGAGTAGGGATTGCCATGCAACGGATGCACTAGAGCTAAATATGAATGAAAGCTCAACAAAATAAACTAGTGGGTGTGCATCCAACTTGCTTGGTCACGAAGACCTAGGGCACTTGAGGAAGCCCATCGTTGGAATATACAAGCCAAGTTCTATAATGAAAATTCCCACTAGCATATGAAAGTGACTAAGCATGAGACTCTCTACGATGAAGAACATGGTACTACTTTGAAGCACAAGTGTGGAAAAAGATAGTAGCAATTGTCCCTTTTTTTCTTTTTTCATTTTTTTTCTTTTTTTTGGGCCTTTCTTTTTTTTCTTTGGCATTTTCTTTTCTTTTCTTTTTTTTGCGGAGGGGCTTTATAGATTCAGCCTTTCCTCCCATGGGACAATGCTCTAATAATAATGATCATCACACTTTCATTACAACACGAAATTACAACTCGATACTACAACAACAAAGTATGACTCTATATGAATGCCTCCGGCGGTGTACCGGTATATGCAATGAAACAAGAGTGACATGTATGAAAAGTTATGCATGGTGGCCTTGCCACAAATACGATGTCAACTACATGATCATGCATGGCAATATGACAATGATGAAGCGTGTCATAATAAACAGAACAGTGGAAAGTTGCATGGCAATATATCTCGGAATGGCTATTGAAATGCCATGATAGGTAGGTATGGTGGCTGTTTTGAGGAAGATATATGGTGGCTGTTTTGAGGAAGGTATATAGTGGGTGTATGGTACCGCCGAAAGTTGTGCGGTACAAGAGAGGCTAGCAATGGTGGAAGGGTGAGAGTGCGTAATATCCATGGACTCAACATTAGTCAAAAGAACTCATATACTTACTGCAAAAATTTACGAGTCATCAAAACAAAGCAATCAATGCATGCTCCTGGGGGGGGGGGGAGTTTGGTAGGAGTTAACCTTCGCGCGCCCCGACCTCCACACAAAGGTTGACACTCTACAAATACCTCATGCTTTAACTTAGTCACACAACGGTTCACCATACGTGCATGCTACGGGAATCACTAACCTTAACACAAGTATTTCTCAATTTCATAATAACTCCACTAGCATGACTCTAATATCACTATCCTCATGTCTCAAAACAATTATCAAGCATGCAACATCTCATTCTATTCAATGCACTTGGTGTGATTTTTTTTACTACATTGACATTGGATGTTTATCATGTGAAGACTATTTTCTTTAGCCTAAACACTTTACCATGCTGTTTTAATGGACTCTCAAATAGATATAAGTGAAACATGAGAGTTCAACAATTTCTACAAAATATTACCACCACCATCCTCTAAAAGATATAAGTGAAGCACTAGAGCAAAAACTATTCAACTCAAAAGATATAAGTGATGCACTTAGAGTGTTCTAACAATTTCTAGGTCATATTTAACTCTCTCAAATAGGTGTGTCCAGCAAGGATGATTGTGGCAAACTAACAAGCAAAGACTCAAATTATACAAGACGCTCCAAGCAAAACACATAACATGTTGCGAATAAAAATATAGCTCCAAGTATGGTTACCGATGGATGAAGACGAAAGAGGGATGCCTTCCCGGGGCATCCCCAAGCTTAGGCTTTTGATTATCTTGAATTTACTTGGGGTGCCATGGGCATCCCCAAGCTTAGGCCTTTGCTACTCCTTGTTCCATAGTCCATCAAAGCAATACTCAAAACTTGAAAACTTCACAACACAAAACTTAGACAAAAATTCTTGTGAGCTCCGCTAGTAAGAGAAAGCAAACCACTACTCAAAGGTACAGCAATGAGCTCATTCTTTGTTTATATTGGTGTTAAACCTACTGTACTCCAAGTTCTCTATGGTTCGTATCCTCCAATATTACTCATAGATGTATCGGAATAAGCAAACAACACACGAAAAACAGAATCTGTCAAAGACAGAACAGTCTGTAGTAATATGCAGGGTTCGCCTACTTCCGGAACTCAAAAAAATTCAAACTAAATTGGTAAATTTGCTCAATTTGTCTACCAATGAGCAGCAAAAAGAATGAACTAAAAGGAACGATCCAGTAAAATACCACGACCACTTTAGCGAGCGCTAACGATTCTGTTTTTCACAGCAAGTTCATATAAACTTCACACAAGTCTTACCAAAGGTTCTACTTGGCACAAACACTAAACAAAACATGAAACCACATCTAATCAGAGGCTAGATGCAATATTTATTCCCTAACAGCAACAAAAACAAAAAAAACAAAAAAATGGTTTGCCTCCCAACAAGCGCTATCGTTTTACGCCCCTAGCTAGGCACGATACAAGATATATCTAGGTATTGCCATCTTTAGTTTTCACCCTTTTAATAGTGTCAAGCTCAAATCCGGGAGGTTCTTTGTGTTTCCCTTCATATTCAGAAATCTTAAGATCTAAAGCATCCAACCGCTTATTGCAAAGAGTAATCAACATATTCATGCGGTGGAGATTCCCACCAACACTCTTAAGAGGTTCAAGAGATTTTTTTAATATTTTTGTCACTTTGCAAATTTTCTCAAAAACTTGCGTTCCTTCTGAAGTTGAGTTTGACTCCTTTTGGGGAGGTAATTTTCCCACTATTCCCGCCATGATTTCATGCGCGAAACTAGGATCAACTTCGATAAAATTTCCTTTGGCAACGCAATCCAAGAGTTGTCTATGAGACATATTCAAACCAACATAAAAATTGCGAAGCAAGATTCTAGAATTCACTTCTAAGGTGCACTTACGATAAGATTCCATCATCCTGAACCAAGCATCTTTTAAGTTTTCTCCTTTGCTTTGCTTGAAGTGAAGTACTTCAAACTCGGGAGACAAAGGAGCGGATAAGGGGCTAGCCATAATGACAAGCGAGCCAACAGCACACAAGCAAACAAGAAGGCAAGCAAACGATAAACACACGGCGGAAGAAGGGAGAACAAAACGGCAAGGGTGAAGTGGGGGAGAGGAAAACGAGAGGCAAATAAATGTAATCTGAAGGATAAGGGTTTGTGATAGGTACTTGGTATATGACTTTTGCGTAAGCCTGCCCGGCAATGGCGCTAGAAATTCTTCTTGCTACCTCTTGAGCTTGCGTTGTATTCCCTCGAAGAGGAAAGGGAGATGCAGCACAGTAGCGTAAGTATTTCCCTCATTTTTTGAGAACCAAGGTATCAATCCAGTAGGAGACCACGCGCGAGTCCCTCGCACCTGCACAAACAAATAAGAACTTTGCAGCCAACGCGATAAGGGGTTGTCAATCCCTTTACGGTCACTTACGAGAGTGCGATCTGATAGAGATGATAGTTATATTTTTGGTATTTTTGGTTTAATAAAATAGCAAATAAAAGCGGTGAAGTAAAGTAGATGTAGATTGATATGTTGAGAATAGACCCGGGGGCCATAGTTTTCTCTAGTGGCTTCTCATGATAGCGGTATTCTACGGCGGGTAAACAAATTACTGTCGAGCAATTGATGGAAACGCGAATAATTATGAGACTATCTAGGCCTGATCATTGTACATAGGCATCACGTCCGAGACAAGTAGACCGAAACGATTCTGCATCTACTACTATTACTCCACACATCCACCGCTATCCGGCATGCATCTAGTGTATTGAGTTCATACGAACAGAGTAACGCCTTAAGCAAGATGACATGATGTAGAGGGATAAATTTAAGCAATATGATGAAAACCCCATCATTTTATCCTCGACGGCAACAATACAATACGTGCCTTGCTGCCCCTACTGTCACTGAGAAAGGACACCGCAAGATTGAACCCAATGCCTAGAACTTCTCCCATTGCAAGAACTATAGATCTAGTAGGCCAAACCAAACCAATAATTCGAAGAGACTTGCAAGGATATTATGAGCACACATAAAAAGTTCAGAGAAGAACCAAATATCTTTAATAGATAACCTTGATCATAAACTCACAATTCATCGGATCTCGACAGACACACCGCAAAAAGAGATTACATCAAATAGATCTCCTCGAAGACCGAGGAGAACTTTGTATTGAGATCCAGATAGATAGAAGAAGCCATCTAGATACTAGCTATGGACCCGAAGGTCTGTGGTAAACTACTCACAACTCATGGTGAGGGCGATGATGATGATGATGAAGGCCTTCGTGATGGATCCCCCTCCCGGAACAGGCTCCAAGATGGGATCTCCACGGGAAAAGAAGCTACGGTGGTGGAATTAGGGTTTTCTCTCTGCGTATGGAGTTTATGGGGTACGTAGGTATATATAGGAAGAAGGAGGGCACCGGGGGCCACAGGGGCCAGCCTCGAGGCAGGGGGGTGCGCCCCCCACCCTCGAGGGCAGGCCCTCTGTCCCCTGACTTGGTCCTGACGTTTCCCGAGCGTGATTTCCTCCAAAAATATCTCTCGCGAAGGTTTCATTCTGTTTGGACTCCTTTTGATATTCCTTTTCTGCAAAACCCTGAAATAGGCAAAAAACAGCAATCTGGACTGGGCCTTTGGGTTAGTAGGTTAGTCCCGAAAATGATATAAAAGTGAATGATAAAGCCCATTAAACATCCAAGACTTCATAAATAATAGCATGGAACAATAAAAAATTATAGATACGTTGGAGACGTATCAATGGGGTTCCTCAAATGCCCTAGGTCTTCGTGAGCAGCAAGTTGGGTGCACACCCACTTAGTTTATTTTGTAGAGCTTTCATACATTTTTAGCTCTAGCGCATCCGTTGCATGGCAATCCCTACTCACTCACATCGATATCTATTGATGGGCATCTCCATATCCCGTTGATATGCCTAGTCGATGTGAGACTATCTCCCTCCTTTTTGTCTTCTCCACAACCACCACTCTATTCCACATAGTGTTATATCCATGGCTCGCGCTCATGTATTGCGTGAAAGTTGAAAGGTTTGAAAGAACAGAGTATGAAAACAAGTGCTTTGCTGAAACCGGGGTTGTGCATGATATGAATATTTTGTGTGATGACGAGGGAGCATAGCCAGACTATATGATTTTGTAGGGATAACTTTCTTTAGCCATATTATTTTGAGAAGACATCATTGCTTTGTTAGTATGCTTGAAGTATTATTATTTCTTATGTCAATATAGACTTTTGTCTTGAATCTTTCGGATCTGAACATTCATGCCACAATTAAGAGAAATACATTGAAAATTATGTTGGCTAGCATTCCACATCAAAAATTCTGTTTTTATCATTTACCTACTCGAGGACGAGCAGGAATTAAGCTTGGGGATGCTTGATACGTCTCCAACGTATCTATAATTTTTTATTGTTCCATGCTATTATTTATGATGTTTTGGATGTTTAATGGGCTTTGTTATACACTTTTATATTATTTTTGAGACTAACCTACTAACCCAAAGGCCCAGTCCAGATTGTTGTTTTTTGCCTATTTCAGGGTTTTACAGAAAAGGAATATCAAACGGAGTCCAAACGGAATGAAATCTTCGGGAGAGATATTTTTGGAGCAAAACACGCACGGGAGACTTGAGAACCACGTAGTAGGGCACACGTGGCATCCACGAGGATGGGGGCGCCCCCCCCTACAGGGCGCGCCCCCCTGCCTCGTGGGCCCCACATCTGGCCCCCGATGCCCTCCTTCCTCCTATATATACCTATGTACCCCGAAACCATCAGAACAAGAGAGAAATCCCTAGTTCCACCGCCGCAACCTTCTGTTCCCGTGAGATCCCATCTTGGGGCCTGTTCCGGAGCTCCGTCGGAGGGGATCTACTGATGTCTACTACGCACCCTTCTTCTTGTAGACGTTGTTGGGCCTCCAAGTGCAGAGGTTTGTAGGACAGTAGCAAATTTCCCTCAAGTGGATGACCTAAGGTTTATCAATCCGTGGGAGGCGTAGGATGAAGATGGTCTCTCTCAAGCAACCCTGCAACCAAATAACAAAGGGTCTCTTGTGTCCCCAACACACCCAATACAATGGTAAATTGTATAGGTGCACTTGTTCGGTGAAGAGATGGTGATACAAGTGCAATATGGATGGTAGATATAGGTTTTTGTAAAAGGAAAATATAAAAACAGCAAGGTAGCAAGTGGTAAACGTGAGCATAAACGGTATTGCAATGATAGTAGGCAAGGCCTAGGGTTCATACTTTCACTAGTGCAAGTTCTCTCAACAAGGATAACATAATTGGATCATATTACTAGCCCTCAACATGCAAAAAAGAGTCACTCCAAAGTAACTAATAGTGGAGAACAAACGAAGATATTATGGTAGGGTACGAAACCACCTCAAAGTTATTATTTCTGATCGATCTATTCAAGAGTCCGTAGTAACGTTCAATCTATCATAGAGTTCGTACTAGAATAACACCTTAAGACACAAATCAACCAAAACCCTAATGTCACCTAGATACTCCATTGTCACCTCAAGTATCCGTGGGCATGATTATACGATATGCATCACACAATCTCATAAACATCTACTCAACCAACACATAGAACTTCAAAGAGTGCCCCAAAGTTTCTACCGGAGAGTCAAGACGAAAATGTGTGCCAACCCCTATGAATAGATTCCCAAGGTCACGGAACCCGCAAGTTGATCACTGATACGTCTCAAACGTATCTACTTTTCCAAACACTTTTGATATTGTTTTGACCTCATTCTTGCATGATTTGGACTAAACTAACCCGGACTGACGCTGTTTTCAGCAGAGCTGCCTGTATGGTTTATTTGTGTGCAGGAAAACAGATTTTTAAGCATCTCAGAAAAATCCACGAAAAATCACGAAAAATCCACGCACCCGAAGAAACAAAATGCCAGAAGTGGGGCCAGAGGGGGGCCAGGGGGTGCCCAGGCGCCCTGTGGGCGCGCCCCCCTGGGCCGCGTCGGGGGGGCGCCTGGGTGGGCCCCACACCCCCTGGTGCCCTACTTTAGCCCGTATTTTTCCTCCCGACGCAGAAATCCCAGATCGGAAGTCCTTTCGCTGTTTTTCGTCGCGGAGCCGCCGCCACCCTCTGTTCTTCTTCGGGAGGGCTAATCTGGAGGCTGATTTGGCCTCCGGAGAGGGAGATCGTCGCCATCGTCATCATCATCACCACTCCATCATTCCTCCATGACTTCTCCCTTCATGTGTGAGTAATTCCCTTGCTGTAGGCGAAGGGGATGGTAGGGATTGGATGAGTTAGATCATGTAATAGTTCGTCAGATTGTTGGGGGCATGTTGCCTATCATCTAGTATGGTGTTTATCATCTTTGCTACAACTTGTTATTCTTAATGCTTGACACTCAGGGCCCGAGTGCCATGATTTCAGATCTGAACCATATGTGTTTGCATGAATATATTTGTGTTCTTGATCCTATCTATGAGTTGTACGCACCGGCGATCCCAAAAGTGACAGCTTGGGACACCAAAGGGGATGGCCCGTAGTTTGAGGATTACATGTATCCATTGAGTTCATTGCTTTGTTCCGGTGCTCTTTGACAGGAGCACCTTAATATCCATTAGTTCCTTTTGGCCCCGTTCGTAGCGGGATGGTAGGACAAAAGATGTTGTGCAAGTTCTTATTGCAAGCACGTACAACTACATACGGGATACATGCCTACTGTTTGATATTTGCCTAGATGATCATTACTTTTCCGTGTGCCGTGCCCCAAGTTAGAATCTATCTCATCCATGCAGCGCCCAACCATCCATCTCCCTAGCCTACAGTATTTTAAACCTTGCTTGTCACTAGTTGCTACTTCTGCCATTTACTACTGCTATTTACTTTTGCTGTTTACTTTTACTATTACTATCATCACTATCATATCACTGTTACCACTTATCTTTTGTTGCAAGTTAGTATATTTCAGGTGCGGTTGAATTGACAACTCAACTGTTAAAGCTTATAAATACTCTTTGGCTCCCCGTGTGTCGAATCAATAAATTGGGTTATTCTTACCCGCGAAGACTATCTCGA
This sequence comes from Secale cereale, assembly GCA_902687465.1. Lineage (NCBI taxonomy): Eukaryota > Viridiplantae > Streptophyta > Magnoliopsida > Poales > Poaceae > Secale > Secale cereale. Next base: position 936,801,033 of record LR738710.1, read on the forward strand.
TCCCTTACGGTTGAGGGTTATCAAGTACCGTTTTCTGGCGCCGTTGCCGGGGAGCATAGCAATATTTACAAGTCTACTTGAGGTATCCAACCTGCTGCACTTTATTCACTATGGGTAAGAAAGGTGACCCCAAGGTTCCGATCTTACTATCCACTACAAGAAGAGGTACTGCTCTGAGCACTAGTGCTACTCTCGATTCACCTTCTGTTATGAGTAAGTTTGCCTCACCACCACCACATGATGCTCCTACTGAATCTGTTACTATGTCTGATACTCTTGATGATGCTTCTACTACTTTTGATGATGATATTAGTTCGCTTGGTTATGCTCTTGAGAAACAAATTACTGCTGCTGCTGAAAAATATGGAATTGAACTTCCTGTTACTCGCTACCCTATTGGTGAAACTTATGATTATCCTGATTTGAGTAAACTCCAGGAGAGGCTCCTTGATGATGATTACTATATACTTGATGAAGATTTATGCAGGGAACTGACAAAGTTTGTCGGGTCTGACCCTGAAACTATTAAGAAAATATTTGAAAAACACTCTTTGAGAAACAAAACCGTTCCTAATCCTGAGTTTGCTACATCTCCTATATGCATTGATGATCCTGATTTTGATTTCTCTGTTGATCTTTCACTTATACCTATGGTTGAAGCTGACCCCTTTTATGGCATAGAAAATGATGATGCTATTGCACACCTAACTAAACTTGGTGAGCTAGGTAGCCTGTTTACCACAGATGAGAAGATACGCTACTTTTATGTGACCAAGCTTCTTCCTTTCTCCTTGAAGGAGGGCGCTAAAGCATGGTATGATTCACTTCCATGCGGTTCTATTAAGAGTCCTCAGGACTTAGCTCACTCTTTTGTTGATAAGTACTTTCCTGCTCATATGCAACATGCTGCTTTACAAAGAATTTACAACTTTAAACAGTTGCAGGATGAGCCCCTCCCTAAAGCTTGGGGGAGGTACTGCGGTTTGATTCGGGCTAGACCAGGACATGAAATCCCTAAGAATGAATTAATTGATATATTCTATGCTGGTCTAACTGATGAATCTAGGTCCTATCTGGACAGTTGTGCTGGTTGTGTTTTCAGGAAAAGAACACCGGACGACGCGGAAGATTTAATGGGCAGGATTGCCAAAAACCATGAAGATTGGTCCGTCCCTGAACCACCTCCACCAACAAAGAAGAGGGGCATGTTTGTTCTAAGCCCCGAGGATATGCGAGAAGCAAAGAAGTCTATTAAAGAGAAAGGTATTAAAGCTGAAGACGTGAAGAATCTACCCCCTATTGAGAAGCTGTGTGAGCCTACTACTCACCCTCCTATGGTAGAGGTACACTCTCTTTTAGATTTCAACGCAAGTGACATTCCTCATGGTAAGCCTCCTGATCAATGTTTAGATGAGTTTGATAATTTTCTTATGAAACAGAATCATTTTAATGAGAGGATAGAAAGTCAGTTGCATGATAATTCCCTTGCTATCAAAAAGTTGCTTGGTGTTTTAGATAGAACAGTTAATGATGTTCAATGTCTTGTGAAGCATTTTCATATGGTTCAAACTCAGCTCGATCAAATTTCTAATGTGCAAAGAGATTTACTTGCTAACAATGCCAAACAAGATAAATTGCAGGCTTTTGGGATTAAGACCCGAGGAGGAACTAGTACTCAAGATCCTCTCTATCCAGAGGGACATCCGAAGAGAATCGAGCAAGATTCTCAAATGCAGGAAGAAGAAATTGTTGTCTCTCCAAATAAGAAGAAGAAACATAAGGAAACTGACAATTCTAACGACCCTATTGCAGATGAAGAGCCAGCTATTGATCCCAACAGTGTATCTATCTCCGATGCTGAGACTGAAGACGGTGCTGAACCTGAAGGTAATGATAATGAGAAGAATGATCCGCCTGAAGTTCGAGAAGAAGAAGCACCTGACAAACGTAAGAGGTACACTAAAGAAGACTTCATCGCAAGAAAACATGGAAAGGAGAAAGAACCATGGGTACAGAAACCCATGCCCTTTCCAGGTAAGTCCATCAAATCTAAAGAAGAAGATCATTACAATAAGTTTTGTGAATGGATTAAACCTCTTTTTCTTCAAATCCCTTTGACTGATGCTATTTAGTTATTTCCTTATTCAAAATATATGAAAGATATTGTCACTAACAAAAGAAAAGTTCCTAATGATGCAATATCCACTATGCTTGCTAACTATTCTTTCAGTGGAAAGATTCCTGAGAAGCTCGGTGATCCAGGTATACCCACCATCCCTTGCTCCATAAAGAATAATTATGTCAAAACTGATTTATGTGATCTTGGAGCGGGAGTGAGTGTTATGCCTCTCTCTCTTTACGAGAGGCTCTGTTTAAAGAAACTAATTCCTACAGATATCTCCCTTCAGATGGCTGATAAGTCAACCGCTGTTCCGAAAGGTATTTGTGAGGATGTTCCAGTTGAAGTTGCTAATTGTTTAATTCTTACTGATTTTGTTGTGCTTGACATGCCCGAGGATGGGAGCATGTCCATTATTCTTGGTAGACCTTTTCTTAACACCGCAGGTGCTGTTATTGATTGCAATAAAGGGAAGGTTACCTTTCATGTGAATGATAAAGAACACACGGTATATTTTCCGAAGAAGACCGACAGGAGGCATGCCCTCAACTCTATAGAGAATATCGAGACCGTGAAAATTGGAGAATGGGACTGTCCACTACATGTGCCTCACAAATACAAAACTATCATGGTAGGGACAATGTCCATCAAGGTAAAAGTTCAATGATTACTTCGTAGGAGGTGAGACTTTTTGTTCTATATACCGCTTGTTTGTTGGTAAGACTTGATCAACCTTACTAGTGAACGTGTTTTATATGGATAAAAAGTTGAGCTTTCTATGTTTTTATTTGTTTTTAGTGTTGTCATACTTGCTGTACCAAGTATCTATGTTTTTGAAGCTTCACAATACTACTAACTGCTTCAAGTTTTCAGAGAGTTTCGCAGCTTTTTGAACTTCGAAAAATTTTCAACAGTGAAGTTTTCAGAAAAATTCCAGAAAAATTATATTAAAAATTTCCACAACCGGAGAGACCCGGAAAGTCCTGGGGCCAGCCAGGGGGGGCCACCAGTGGCCCAGGCGGCCAGCTGGCGCGGCCCAGCCCCTGGCCGCGCCCACAGGGCGCCTGGGGCCCACAGGATCCCCCTCCAGGTACTTCTTCTTCCCCTCTCTCTCTCTTTTTCCAGAAACCCGAGTTCTGGTCTTGTTCTTGCTGTTCTTGCTGTTCTTGGGGGCGATTCTTCGATCTCTCTCTACAGCCCATCATTTGAGCTGAAATTTTGAGCAAATACTCCCTGGTATGTGACTCCTCCACCCCTCCAATTAGATTTTTGATTGGTGGCCTCATTCGTGAGTATTTAGTAGTTCTTGGTGCTGTAGAGATGAGCTTGCATGCATGTGTAGAAAGTTGTTTTCCAAGTTTTGATGCAAGTTTGTGCCTTGGGCAAGTGAGTTGAGTAGTTTGCCTTCGCTCACTTTGTTTTAATCCTCGTTTTTGTAAATTGTAATATTTTTTCAGAAATGAGTTTGTTAGGAAGGGCAAAAGGATGGCTTGAGAAGAGGAGGCCCGCATACTCCGATCGAGTCACTAGAGCCGCAGCTTCACCATCGACTGCTAGGTAATAGGTGTGCCGAACGTTGGGAGGACGGCAAGGATGGCCACGCAGCCCTCCGAGCTAAAAACCGTCATCAACTCTCTCTGCAGCATGGGTACGAGGGATATTCATCGGTCGAAGATCTCCAGCATCTTGTTTCCTCACCTCAGGTATTTTGCATATTATATTGCTAGAGGGGTGTTAGCTCGTGACAACACGAGCAACATTTCTGCTCCGGATATTGCTATCCTGGCAGCAGCCCTCTCGGGGAGGTCTGATTATAATCTGGGTACCTTAATTGCTCGACGCCTTGCTATGAACGGTAACAAGGGGGACTTATATGGTGGCATTTATGCCACACTTATCTTAGAGCATCTTGGAGGCACCCCACACCCTGATGATACTCCTTTTACTTATTTAAGCTTTGATCTTGCTGCTATGAAAAGGCATAAGTTTGTTACCATGGGTTCTGAGCTTGATAATCTTGTTTATATCTTGCGTTTCGGAACTACCACGGAACGCGAGATCCGTCTACCTGCACCTCTTTTGTTTGATTTTTCTCGCAGGAACGGATGGTCCTTTGATGTTGTCCAGTTCGATGAGTTCATGGTCCATCATCAGTTCCATAACCCCATGGAGGGGGTTGTGCCCAACGAGGAGAGGCACGGTGAGATACCACATTTTCAGGAAGAGACCGCCACCGAGTTTGGTGAAGGGTCTTCCTCTGTTTGGCATTCGGAACCTTCCTCGTGGGAGACTCCGAAGAGTTCGGTGTACGCGCCATCATCCTTCTACGACCCTTGGTCTCACCACCATACCCCTGGAGCAGGAGGCTCCTGGGGGCAGTAGCTGCTACCAACTTAGGCCAAAAGCCTAAGCTTGGGGGAGTACGTGCCCTTCTCACTTTTCCATTGTATTATCCGTTTTATTCACTTTGATCTTTTCGAAGTTTTTACCCGTTCTTCTTTATTCCTCTATTTGCAAAAACAACAAAAATATTTTCTCTTTCTTTTGCTTTTTGTTCAACTTTTTAAAAAAACTCAAAAAGATTTCCTTTCTCTCTTTAGTTTGCTTTGTTTTCAGAGATCAGCTCGAGTCCGTGATGGCATTTGATTATATTTCCTACGTTCGATCGTGCAAGTGACAAGCAGTAATGACGAAGATCGACTAAAAGGAAGCAACAAGGAAGACCGGTATGAACTCTTTCTGTTTCTACTTTTGTACATATGCCTGTACTTATGATCTAGAGACCAGCTTGTAGCGACATAGTGCTATGTTCACAATGCTTTTTCAGTGGTTCATGCTTTCCTTGTGGCTAGTCCCGAATAACTAGAGTACATAATGTGTTATTGAAATGATCTACATGCATCGCACTGTTCATAGTCTGGCATACTAAGGTGGTATTTCCCTTTAGAGAATTTTTGAATTGACTTGGCACATGCTTACACATGTTTAAGACTAAAAAGTCTACTTTGCCTTGATGATCTTTGAGTTTTAGAATAGTTATATCACTTTCATGCCCGATTCAATGTTGCTTTGTCGCTCTGCATGATTATGACAGTTATTGCTCTCTAGTTGGTCGCTTCCCAGTCTTTTGCTAAACCTCCACCCGTACTAAGCGGAATGACTGCTTGTGCATCCAAAACCTCTAAACCTGTTATGCCATATGAGTGCACTATACCTTCCTATACATGGTATTTACCTGCCATTCCTAATGAATACTTTCATGTACCATCTCGAAATTAATCAAAAGCATTTCTCTTTTTGTGCCTATGTTTTAGCTCATGAGGAAGTAGTAGTTAATTCATGATCTCTTTTAAGTTGGACAAGTTTCCCCCCTGGATTGCATGTATAATGTGCGAACCCCTAATATGAAAAGGAACTGGCATTGAGTGCGCCCGGCTCAAAAAGATAATATAACAAACAAACCCTCCTTCACGCTTTGTTCATGAGAAATCAGAAAACTTTGGCAGTGATAAACAAAGGAGATTAAGAGGATGTGATCATCCCCATGCGGGAGCCATTCCTCGAGACTTGTCTAGCTTAAAAAGTGATTGAGTTATCTGCTAGCATTCGTTGACGAAATATGCACCTCTCAAAAACATATTTACTTTTGTTTTTAAAACCAAGAGCTCTGGTACATGTTTAGTTTTTGTTTCCGATCACGGGTTTTCAACTTTGCCAATAAAGCCACGGTTTGAGAGTCTCATCTTCTTTCTTCAAAGCACTAACTAGGAGAGCATAATTGTCATTCTGAGTATAATGTGCATTGTCCCAAAGTATTACATTGTCTTCTGCATACTTGTGATATGATTTATTCTGAAATTCTTAGTTCTAGTCTCCTTTAAAACTCTGGAGGAGTCTCTGCATTTATGTTTTACTTCACTCATGGAGGCTAGCGAGATACCACCTTAATATGCTCAAGCTATGTGCAATGTGGTCTTGTCTTGATTTTCGGTAATATATTGTTTACTCTTAATTATTTGTGACTGGTCACTTGAAAGAAGGATTGCTCCTTGCATTGTTCTCATAAGTACTGTTTTAATACTTGCTGAACTCTTTTCATAGTACATGCTTATATACATCTAATGAAGCAAAAGAGTTTGTCAAAGTTTTCTTTGTCGCGTCCAGTTCGTTGAACTGAATTGCTTGAGGACAAGCAATATGCTAAGCTTGGGGGAGTTGATACGTCTCAAACGTATCTACTTTTCCAAACACTTTTGATATTGTTTTGACCTCATTCTTGCATGATTTGGACTAAACTAACCCGGACTAACGCTGTTTTCAGCAGAGCTGCCTGTATGGTTTATTCGTGTGCAGGAAAACGGATTTTTAAGCATCTCAGAAAAATCCACGAAAAATCCACGCACCCGAAGAAACAAAATGCCAGAAGTGGGGCCAGAGGGGGGCCAGGGGTTGCCCAGGCGCCCTGTGGGCGCGCCCCCCTGGGCCGCGCCGGGGGGGGGGGGGCGCCTGGGTGGGCCCCACACCCCCTGGTGCCCTACTTTAGCCCGTATTTTTCCTCCCAACGCAGAAATCCCAGATCGGAAGTCCTTTCGCTGTTTTTCGTCGCGGAGCCGCTGCCACCCTCTGTTCTTCTTTGGGAGGGCTAATCTGGAGGCTGATTTGGCCTCCGGAGAGGGGAGATCGTCGCCATCGTCATCATCATCACCACTCCATCATCCCTCCATGACTTCTCCCTTCATGTGTGAGTAATTCCCTTGCTGTAGGCGAAGGGGATGGTAGGGATTAGATGAGTTAGATCATGTAATAGTTCGTCAGATTGTTGGAGGCATGTTGCCTATCATCTAGTATGGTGTTTATCATCTTTGCTACAACTTGTTATTCTTAATGCTTGACACTCAGGGCCCGAGTGCCATGATTTCAGATCTGAACCATATGTGTTTGCATGAATATATTTGTGTTCTTGATCCTATCTATGAGTTGTACGCACCTGTTACGGTTCGGAACCGGCGATCCCAAAAGTGACAGCTTGGGACACCAAAGGGGATGGCCCGTAGTTTGAGGATTACATGTATCCATTGAGTTCATTGCTTTGTTCCGGTGCTCTTTGACAGGAGCACCTTAATATCCATTAGTTCCTTTTGGCCCCGTTCGTAGCGGGATGGTAGGACAAAAGATGTTGTGCAAGTTCTTATTGCAAGCACATACAACTACATACGGGATACATGCCTACTGTTTGATATTTGCGTAGATGATCATTACTTTTCTGTGTGCCGTGCCCCAAGTTAGAATCTATCTCATCCATGCAGCGCCCAACCATCCGTCTCCCTAGCCTACAGTATTTTAAACCTTGCTTGTCACAAGTTGTTACTTCTGCCATTTACTACTGCTATTTACTTTTGCTGTTTACTTTTACTATTACTATCATCACTATCATATCACTGTTACCACTTATCTTTTGTTGCAAGTTAGTATATTTCAGGTGCGGTTGAATTGACAACTCAACTGTTAAAGCTTATAAATACTCTTTGGCTCCCCGTGTGTCGAATCAATAAATTGGGTTATTCTTACCCGCGAAGACTATCTCGATCCCTTACGGTTGATGGTTATCAATCACCAAAACTTACATCAAGTGGATCACATGATATCCCATTGTCACCATAGATAAACACGTGCGAGACATACATCAAGTGTTCTCAAATCCTTAAAGACTCAATCCGATAAGATAACTTCAAAGGGAAAACTCAATCCATTACAAGAGAGTAGAGGGGGGGAAGCATCATATGATCCAACTATAATAGCAAAGCTCGCGATACATCAAGATCGTGCCATCTCAAGAACACGAGAGAGAGATCAAACACATAGCTACTGGTACATACCCTCAGCCCCGAGGGTGGACTACTTCCTCCTCGTCATGGAGAGCGCCGGGATGATGAAGATAGCCACCGGAGAGGGATTCCCCCCTCCGGCAGGGTGCCAGAACGGGTGTAGATTGGTTTTCGATGGCTACAGAGGCTTTCGGCGGCGGACCTCCCGATCAAGGTTAATTTCCGAAGGTTTCAGTATTTATAGAATTTTTTGGCGTAGGTCCCAAGTCAGGGGGCCCTCCGGGCTGTTCTCGAGATAAAAGGGCGCGCCCCCTTGCCCAGGGTGTGCCCTCCACCCTCGAGGGCAGCCCGTGGCTCTCCTGGCCCAACTCTTTTGCTTCGGGGGCTTCTTTGGTCCAGAAAAAATCATAAAACATTGGCTTGTCAATTGGACTCCGTTTGATATTCCTTTTCTGTAAAATCCTAAAATAGGAGAAAAACAGAAACTGGCACTGGGCTCTGAGTTAATAGGTTAGTACCAAAAATCATATAAAAGTGTAGGAATAAGCCCATTAAACATCCAAGACTTCATAAATAATAGTATGGAACAATAAAAAATTATAGATACTTTGGAGACGTATCATCTACCACGGAGTGCTTCTACATCATCATCATCGCCTCACCATGAGTTGTGAGTAGTTTACCACAGACCTTCAGATCCATAGCTAGTATCTAGATGGCTTCTTCTCTCTCTTTGGATCTCAATACCAAGTTCTCCTCGGTCTTCGAGGAGATCTATTCGATGTAATCTCTTTTTGCGATGTGTTTGTCGAGATGCGATGAATTATGGGTTTATGATCAAGATTATCTATGAGAAATATTTGGTTCTTTTTTGAACTCTTTATGTATGATTATAATATCCTTGCAAGTCTCTTCGAATTATTTGTTTGGTTTGGCCTACTAGATCTATAGTTCTTGCAATGGGAGAAGTGCTTGGCTTTGGGTTCAATCTTGCGGTGTCCTTTCCCAGTGACAGTAGGGCAGCAAGGCACGTATTGTATTGTTGCCATCGAGGATAAAAAGATGGGGTTTATATCATGTTATTTGAGTTTATCCCTCTACATCATGTCATCTTGCTTAAGGCGTTACTCTGTTCTTATGAACTCAATACTCTAGATGCATGCTGGATAGCGGTCGATGTGTGGAGTAATAGTAGTAGATGCAGAATCGTTTCGGTCTACTTGTCTCGGACATGATGCCTATATATAATGATCATGCCTAGATAGTCTCATAATTATTCGCTTTTCTATCAATTGCTCGACAGTAATTTATTTACCCACCGTAGAATACCGCTATCATGATAGAAGCCAATAGAGAAACCTATGGCCCCCGGGTCTATTCTCAACATATCAATCTACAATCTACTTTACTTTTCCGCTTTTACTTTCTGTTCTTATATCCAAAAATATCAAACTATCATCTCTATCAGATCTCACTTTCGTAAATGACCGTAAAAGGATTGACAACCCCTTATCGCGTTGGCTGCGAAGTTCTTATTTTTTTGTGCAGGTGCGAGGGACTCGTGCATGGTCTCCTACTGGATTGATACATTCGTTCTCAAAAACTGAGGGACATACTTACGCTACCGTGCTGTATCACCCTTTCCTCTTCGAGGGAATACAACGCAAGCTCGAGAAGTAACATTCATACATAGTTCTCATAAAACAACATAAAACTATGTTAATCATTTAAATGCAGCAACAAATGCGATCTAAATTGCAACTAAGGTAACAATTGATCCAACAACATAATGATACCAAGCCTCTTCACCAGTGTCATATTTTCTAATATTTCTAATCTTCAAGCGCATTGCATCCATCTGGATCTTATGTAGATCGACGACATCGACAACATGCAACTCCTATTTCATCTTATCTTCTTCAATTTAACTCCAATTTATGCTAGTAGTTATGAAAGATAATATACCACATCCGAATAATAGATGGGACGAGAGCCGACGGGGGTGGACACCAAAACCATGACACTATATAATAACAAACAATAATACAAGTAAGAAAATTATACAAGTAGCTATCTAAATCATACAAGTAAGAATTTTTTCTTTAAAAAAAAAAGAAGAATAAGAGGCTCACCACGGTGGTGCCGGTGACGAGATCGGCGCGGGCGAACGATGGCGGTGAGAATGGGGACGTGGATGGGGACAGGACGACACCCTACACATGTGCGAACTAAGAAGTAAATCTGAGCTCAAATTGTGCATCTAAATGAAATAAACTCTCACAGACACTCCTCCACTAAAACCCAAAAACCACTCTACTTCTAGAGCATATGAAATGAGATAAACTAGAAGTGAGAGATGAAAGGATGAAGTTGCTAACCTTTTAGAACACTTGGATAGTTGGTGCACCACCAAATCTAGACAAATCTTGGGGAAAATGGAGCTTGGAGTTAGAGCTTGGAGGAAGAACAGAGGAGAAAGCTTAAGTGTGGCTCGGGCATTTCATCAAACACCTCATGTGCATAGGAAGACAAAACAGAGCAGCACACACACCTCACACCTTCTACGGCCAAAATACAGAGGAGAGGGTGGGTAGGGGCAAGGATATATATAGGCATCTTTTAGTCTCGGTTGGTGTCTAGAATCGGGACTGAAGACAGACTTTTAGTACCCGTTCCAAACACCAACCAGGACTAAAGGGGTTGTGCCAGGAGTGAGGCCCTTTAGTCCCGGTTGTTGTCTGGAACTGTTCTTAAGCTCCCAGTCGAACCAGGACTGATGCCTACCCAGGCCCGGCCGGTGTCCTAGCCGCTCGAACTGGGACTGATGCTCACATTAGTCCCGGTTTGTAACAAGACTGAGGCTAATGTTCTGAACTAGCCAGAACCAAATACCTGTTTTCTACAAGTGCAAGATGTGGGTAGGAACCAAACACCCCCTTAGTTTGTTAACTTACGTGAGGTGCTTATTCTAATGAACCTATCATTGTGAGGCTTATGTTTTATCACTTTTGTTTCTAATCCTTTGTGCCACAAAAAAAATGAAAAACCACAAAATCACAAAAATATTATATTTTCCTTATGGTTTGTTTTCAGAAGGTTCTATCGGAGGGCATCCACTGGACCGCAACATGGAGATCACCTCAAGCAGGGTCCATGCCTATTAAAAGAGAGCTCATATGCACCTCAACGGTGAAATGTTTTTAACCCTTACTTACACGTAAGCTTGGGGAGTTAACCACTGATTGTGCCCTCTTTTAATAACTGCTATTTTATTTTCACTTTCATAATCTTCTCTAGTTTAGTATGCAAAGTTCTAAGCGTGGGGAGGTTACATTTGCAGGTAGTGTCTTGTGCGATGCTTTTTATCATATTGTTTTCGTGCATTAGTGTGTCCCGCTATTTTGATATGCTTGCTTTGCTAGTGTTTTACTTCGCCCTCCGGCATGGAAGGCCACCGGAGCAGCAGGGCAATGAAGGCCACCGGAGATACAGAAGAAAGGGAAAACAAAGGAGAAGAAGGTGACATGTGGGCTCCACCCAGTCATAACGGGCAACTAACTCTTTACATAATGGTGTTGACATCTTTTGTCACGTGGAGCTGATGAACGGGTCCTCCATGTCATAAACCGGGTTAAGAGATAACCATTCAGTCACTTGGGTTTTTTGGAACAGCAAACCAAAATTGTGGGTGCATAATTAAAAAAATGATAGTTTTCCGTAACCCTAGCACCTAATGTGGTAGTTTTTTTTTGCTATTTACTCCTGCTTTTTTATAGCTAAAATGTTAGAACACCCGCATTACCATGGGGTGCGACCAACTAAACAATTTCGGTATGAGAATGTTTGGTAGACTCACACCGACCGCGAATGGTTTGTGACAAATTCATGGTGCCACCATAACCATAGCCCAAGCCTGCATTGCATTATGGAGTCACTTAGTGCACTTCAGTGGTGCTAGTGTGGACTTCTTTGCGTGGACACATGAGGAATTAGGTAACTACACTGCTAAACTGGTACCGAGCTCTAGTGAATCAGAGGGAGCGCTTACCTCTACAAGATCTTCAATTGATGAACAAAAGTTGTAAGGCTAGCTGGTCTCTCGAAGTGGTTACGAAAGTCAGGGCCTTCTCGTGGCTAGACAGTTTCAAGATTTTAGAAATATGTTGTCGCGGGATTATTAGTTTGTTGACTTCATAAAAGTGCACATTTTTTTAAAATGTAAGTAAAACTTTTTTAATGTTCATGAATTATAAAATAAGCGGAATTTCCTCAAAGTTAATGAATTTTAAAATTTTCATAAAATTTTAAAGTATTTAGAAATTGATTTTTTAACATAATTTAAAATTTTCAATAATCCAAAAATTGTTTATAATTTTTTTAAGAATTTTTAAACAAGTTCAAGAACATTAAAAAATGTACTTAATTTCTTTTTGCCAAGAAAACAAAATCTCTACAAACTCTAAAATGTTCCTGGATTTAAAAATACGAACACAATTAAAAGGCTAGAAAGCAAAAAACAAAAAACCCGGAAAATAAAGCTAGAAAGGAAAAAACCCAAGAAAAGGAGCCCATCTCCAAGGAGGTGAGAGGAGGGAGTGCTAGTATACTGCGCTTAGGTCATTGGATAGTGATCAAACACACACCTCATCGTGTAGTAGGTTGACTGGCTCGATTACTGTTTTCGGCCCTTTTTTATCTAGTGTGGGTATGTTGGTCGCGGCCATGCTTTGGGCCGACTGAATTTAGTCTCTCCCCC
>LR738710.1:936813820-936845841 GCA_902687465.1 Secale cereale
AACCGCTGATATGGGATTTTTTTTAATAATTCTAGTAAAGAAATATTTGTGAGTTTTAAACAAGGTTATACAATATAAAAAATATTAAAAAATTAATAGTCACAAATTTAGAAAATATTTTGGAAATTTAAAATGTGTTCATGAATCTTAGTAGTACTACTAGATTAAGAAATTTTCACAAATTATATAAAAACGTAGTCAAGTTTATAATTTAAATAATGTTCCTGCGTTAAAAAATGTCATAAATATAAGAAAAGCTTCTAGAATGTTTTATTTTCTCATGTGGTTTAAATTAATATTCATGAGTTTTTGAAAGTGCTGATGAATTTGTATGAATAAGGGAATTTTTGAAAATATTCATAATTTGCTTTTTTATGTAATGGTGATGAATTTGATTAAATGTGCGTTTGAGTAAAACAAAAAAATTGAAACGAAAAAAATCAAACCGAGCCAAAAAAAACAAGGAAAAAGCCCGGCAGCCCAACCAACCAATGGGCACCAAAGAAAAGGAAAAAATGAACAAAAAAACAAAAAACAAGGAACGCCTTTTTGAACCCAAATGATAAGTGACCTATGTGTGGGCACTAAGCACTTCGGCCTGAACTCCCGATCTACCGTTAGATCCGCCACGCTCTAGTGCTGCTCGTCGTAACGCTAGGGCAACCTCCTCCCACTCCTCCCGCTGGTGCCACTGCCCTCCATGGTGAGTCCATCCCCGGCTAGATACATCAGGGGGCCTAGCCGCTGGCTGCTCTGCTCCATCAGTGTCGCACTGCCCCCTGGCTTCCATGTTCTGTAGCATTGTTGCTGACTGATGTGTGGCAGTAGTTAACTCCCGGAGATGATAGGGGGAATGGAATGATGTGCATTGGTCAGTACATATTCCCCTGGCTTCCTCGTAGCTTCTACAAGCATCAGATCCCCAAAGGGATGTATACTTACTATCTCATAGCTTTGCTGTTTTTGTAGCATCTTCATCATGTGAGAGGAAGCGAGGGGAATCACGAAGTTATGTAGTGGAAATGCCATGAAAATTCGTTGTCATGGGCATAATTTGCTACGAGTAGTTGCCATGACAACATTCTGAGAGTAGTTACATTTTGGAGTATTTTTTCATATTCGTATCAATTTGTTTTTATGTAAGCATGGAAAATTTTATAAAAAAAATCACATGTCAAAATACCATGGCAAATTTGAACATGCATTTGCCATGGCAATTTTTCATCATTTTTCTTATCATTTCATATTCGTGGCAAATTGTTCGATGAAAGCATGGTAAATTTGAAAAAAAAACTCTAACGATTTTTTATTATGCATTTGTTTTGGCCATGGCAAATTTGATAATTTTTTTGTGTTGTTTCACATACACAACAATTTAATCACACTAAAAGATGGCAAATATTGGTAAAATACCATTGAAAATTTGAATATGCAATTGCCATGGCAAATTTGATCATACATTTGCCATGGCAAATTAAAAATATGCATTGTTGCCATGTTGAGTAGGAAAAGAAACCATGTCAAAATTAAATATTTGATCATACATTTGACATGGCAAAATTCTCCTGCAAAACACTGTAATTTAATTAAACTTCCATGGCAATTTCAATTAAAAATGGAATTGCATTTTTATCTTTTATTTGTCCTATCAATGTTTCGTGTTTTTTTCACACGAATTTTTCAACTTTTTTGTGTTTCTTTCACATGGCAATGTTGATTTTTTTTGTCATGGCAGATTTGCCATATTTCAACGGGGAATTAAATATGTGTTTATAAACCTTTGCCGTTGTTAGAAAACAATATAATGGCAAATAGTTTGGTCAAACTCAAACGGTGATTTTTCTGCTATTTCAAAGCTAATGGCATTTTTTAGTAGCCGAGCAAAATCTAGGTTTTTTATTTGTCACAGAAAAAACACAGGGTCGTGTGATAGGATGCTCCTCCTGCCACACATGTGGGCAGTTTTAATGTTCGCTAACACAAGGTCGTATGGGCTGTCTCCTGGGTACGACCACAAGACTCGTGTGGTCGGGTATCCATTATGCCAGACATGTGGCAGTTATCGGCATCCTTTTTGAAACAACCAAGGAAAGACTAGTGAAATAGAGAAGAAAACTGGAATAAAGTACCATTGAGAGCAACTCTCTCTGGTACCTGTGGATTTGGTGGGCTGGCCAGGTCGGGCTTGGGCAGTCAGAGAGTGAGACCGAATACAAGTTGAGCATACCCGTAAAAAAAGAATACATGTTGAACATCTTCCCCCAATTCGTGCATTTCGTAGAAACCCTAAGCTTGAATGGGAGCGACAGCGGTGAGAAGAGCAATGGGGCGTAAGAAGGGTTGGAAGGGGGCGAAACAAGCATCCTCCTCGATGTTTTCTCCTGCTGATGAGCTGGTGGAGCAATGGGATACATGTCCGGAGGGTCCGGTGGCGCAAGGTGATACATCTCCAGCAGGTCTGGGGGGTCTAGTGATTTCTCAAACTCCCGATCAGCGTCCGATTTGGGCGGTGATTGTTCAGGGAACACCTCCGCCTTCGTTTCCGGCGGCTTCTTCTACTCATCTGGGTCTGCGTCCGTCTCCAGCGGCTTCTTCTGCTCGTTCGGGTCTGCTTCTGTCTCTGGCGGCTCCACATGGTCCGCGTCCGCCGCACAACGGCGGATCGAGGTCCATCACCAAGCAGCAGAAAGATCCCATGACGACGTGATGGCTTCTCGCCCCTCGTTGGTTACCCCAAGTGGAAGGTTTGAGATGTAGCGTAGCGGCAAATTTCCCTTGGCAAAGATACCAAGGATCGAATCCCGTGAGACTCCGAGGGTCGACAAGAAGGTGTCAATAGCGCCAGAAACTTTTGCTTGACAGGACCTGCACACAGATACAAATAA
This sequence comes from Secale cereale, assembly GCA_902687465.1. Taxonomy (NCBI): domain Eukaryota; kingdom Viridiplantae; phylum Streptophyta; class Magnoliopsida; order Poales; family Poaceae; genus Secale; species Secale cereale. The sequence goes on from LR738710.1 coordinate 936,816,706, forward strand.
CTTTGCTCCCAACGAGTACAGAGAGGTTGTCAATCCCTCCGGCCTTGTCATTTACAAAAGATCAAACACAAGAGATAATAGTGATAGGTATGACTGCAACTAGGAAATAAGAACAGGAAGTAAATAGCGGGTGTGATCAGTGATGGTAATATGGACCGGGGTCCCATGATGTTCACTAGTGATGTCTCTCTCCCAAAAGACGATAAAACAGCTAAGCGAGGTAAACAAATTACAGCTAGGCAATTGACAGGATTATGTGCGCAAACCAATGCTAACTATGCTGTAAAGAAAGGTAGAGGCTCAAAAGCATGGGCGGTATGCCAAGGCAAGTAGACCGAAATCCATCTGCATCTACTACTAATCATCCACCTTGAGATATCTATCCAGAACATCTTGCTGGTATTAAGTTGCGAGTCCCACCCAAAGTGTAAACTCAAAGCAACAGACAACTGCATTAAAAGAACTTTGCGTAAAGTAAACAATCCTTGCACCCGCAAGTACAAGCACCGTTGTTTTCCCCCTTGTGGCAACAGCACATCCTCTAGACTCATGTTTCTGTCACTCAAGCTAGTCATCGAGGGGCATGAACCCACAATCAAGCATAACGTTCCCTCTTGGAGTTACTACCTACTACTTGGCCAAAGCAATAAATAGCAACGGAGAACATGCAAGAATTACTCAAGAACATAAATATAAAAGAGGTGAATCAAATATATTACTCACACACAATCTGAACATAATCTCATAATCCATCGGATCCCAGCAAACTCAGTAGAGCAACAGCATAAAGATTACATATGTGCCTCGATCATGTAGGGCAGCTCACGAGGTCTAATCCATGAAGAACAAAGAGGGGAGGAGAACATCACATAGCTACTGGTCATGGACCCATGGTCCAAGGGAGACTACTCACAACTCATCCGGGAAGCGTCCATGGTGGTGGAGAAGCTCCCGGTGGTGGTTCTCCCGGCAGGGTGCCGGGAAGAGTTCTCCTGGTGCTCCCGATCTTGGAAGCGCGGCGGCGGCGGAACAGAGATGAGATCGCGAAAAAGGGTTCCGTCCTCTAGGGTTTCGGGACGCGAGCAATATATATGCAAAAGGGGGTCACCAGAGGCGGAGGTGGGGCCCCAGGCGCCCCCCTGGCACAGCCAGGGGTGGGGCCGCGCCGGGTGGCCGCCTGGGCCACCCCAAGATCCCCTCTGGCCCTGCCTTGGTTTTTCTGGAAGCTCCCGATACGCTGATTTTTCCTGTATTTTTCCCGGAATTTTTAGGGCACTTTTAATATGGGGAAAACCTGAAATAGAAAAACAGCAGAAAACAGGAACTGGCACTGTGGTGCACTGAGTTAATAGGTTAGTCCAAATATGATCAAAAGTGTATGGAAGTGCATAAATATCATAGCAATATCACACAAAAGAGGCATGGAGCAAGCAGAAATTATAGATACGTTTTGGACGTATCAACATCCCCAAGCTTAATTCTGCTCGTCCTCGAGAAGGTAAATGATAACAAGCATAATTTCTGTGGTGGCATGCTATCAACCATATAAGAACTTTTAAGTAAAGCAATCAAGGCATGTAAATCAATTCAAGTCATAACAAGCAAGAGTCTATATTAGTATTGTAACAAGCAACATAAGAACATAATGGTGCAAGAGCTCTCGCTGTCCGTGACTCGAATGTCTCCAAATGGTGTTTGCGTGCAAGAAAGGGGATAGGGATATATGAGAGAGTAAAACATAGTTTTTGTATTGTTGAGAACTTAATCTACTAAAGTTTCACACTTGGTCTTCTTTGGAATCTTATCTTGACTCATCCCCAGACCGTCAGCCAGGTACAAGTCAAAATGATCCACTCCCTTTCGATATTTTGAGCACTCATGCAATGGATGAGCGTAAGCAAGAGAGTCGACACTTAGGATGGCAAAGAGAGAAAAATGATGAAGGGGGAAGACAAAAAAGGTGTGAAAGGCTCACATCAATGAGGACAATCATCGGCGAGAGAAAGCCAAATGATAGATATGATGTGAGGAGTAGGGATTGCCATGCAACGGATGCACATATGATCTAAGGTAAGCTCTCCAATGGAACTAGTGGGGGTGCATCCAACTCGCTTGCTCAAGAAGACCTAGAGCTCTTTTGAGGAGGCTCATCATTGGAATATACAAGCCGAGTTCTATAGTGTAAAGGTCCCCACATAGCTATATGCATGAATGATAATCTCTATGGAGTACAAGGTATAAGATGGAGTACGAGTGTGGATCTCTCAAAAGAAATAGTAGTGTGCCCCCTTCTCTCTTTTTATTTCTTTTTCACTTTTTTCTCTTTTATTTTTATTTTTTTGTGGCCTCAATGGCTCTTTCTATTTATCTCTCATTTGTCCTCTTTGGGATCTTTTGATTTTGTCCTCTTTGGGATCTTTTGATTTGTCCTCTTTGGGATCTTTTCCTCACTTTAGGGGCAACACTCTATGTATTACAAGAAGTATAGAAGATCTTTCACACTTTACAAAAGTACTCAACATAAAGAAAATGAAACTATCATGATGTATGCAAATGTATGCCTCTGCCAGTGTAGCAGGATATGCAATGATACTAGCGTGTCATGTAGCAATGATTAGGGCAAGGCCCAACTAGCATGCGGCTCATCGATCAAGCAAAAAGCATGTATGACATGAAGATCAAGTCATGAGAAGATGGATGTTGCATGGCAATGTATCTCGGAAAGGCTATGGAAATGCCTTAATAGGTAGGTATGGTGGCTGTTTTGAGGAAGGATATAATGAGGCTTATGATGACAGAGCGTATCGTGCCAAGGATTTGGATGCACCGGCGAAGTATGCGCCAACTCTCGAGGTGAGAAAGGGCAATGCACGGTACCGAAGAGGCTAGAAAAATATGGTTAGGTGGAAGTGTCAACCTTCGAATACTCACATTAGTCCAAAGAACTCATGCACTTATTATCGGTAACTCTCAATCTAGTTAGGAGGTTCACAAAGAGACAAGTACCCCGAGGAGGTGTGTATGGGGGTTTGGTTACCCTTGCGCATCCTCGACCCATGGTACGTGAGTGTACTCTAATATTCGATCCCTCCAAAGATTAGTGATCCATTTAGTAGCTAAAGTTCTCAACTATTTTGTAGGTTTTCGAAAATAAACACGGATTGCCCAAAATACGACATCTATCACTAATAGGCTAAAGCTCTTGACACCAAAAGTTCATACATTACTCATGGCAATACCTCAAAACCATTGCAAGTTACTACTAAAATTAAATAGCAACCTTAGTTACCTACTTTAAGTTAAGACACACAACTCAGTGCAACAGACAAACTCTCTTAACAAGATAAACATGGAAACTCAAGAGAGTTTAGCAACCAACTAAACAAAAGCTCTTTAAAAAGAAAAGCATGAAAACTAAGAGCTAAACATGACAGTAGCTATGGAAAGACAAAGAACATACACAACAAAGATAAGCATGAAAATCCTATGTTGTGTTCTAGGTTGAAGTGGAGCGTGTTTCTCTCCCACACAAAGAAAGTTGGGTTCTAACTCGTTATGAACAGCAAGCAAAGCTAAAGAAAACTAAAAAAGGAAACTAAGAGCAAGACGCTCCAAGCATAGCACATAACGCATGAAGTGATTAAAATATAGTGGAACGAAAGACGAACTGATAATTGTTGATGGAGAAGGGGATGCTTAGACGCTTGAGTCTTCTTGAATATTTCTTGGGGGTGCACGGGGGCATCCCCAAGCTTGAGCGTTTGACCCTCCTGAATCTTTTTATCATCTTCCCTCGCACACTTGAAAACTCCCTTCATACATAACTCATCATAATCTGATTAGCGAGGTTAGTACCCATAATAAAATAACTATTCCCTGCTGGAAATAAGGATAATCTTGAAGAGCTACTGTTTCTCAAGATTGCCAAAAGGTTTTTGCAAAGAAAAAGCAAGCTCAAGGTTTGCAAAACGAAGAAAAGGCAAAACAGGACAGAATCTGTGAAAAACATACCAGCAGGTAGTAAATAATTTTTTCGGGGCACTGGCAACTCAAATAAAAAAACTCAGAACAGATGCCCGAAAGCCAATTGTATAGAGCACGCTGTCAAAAACATTCAGATCAAAAAGATGATCTGGTGATTTTATACGAATTTTTCTGTCCAAGGACAGAATCTGTTTTCTGGACTGCACGTCACAACTTTTGAACTTTCTTGCAATCGGAGGCTAAACTTGGCACAAAGCTGAAAAGAAAAGATACAATGATGATGCTACTGTAGTAACAAACATCAAGACACAACAAAGGAAAAATAAAATTTTATTCATTGTGGGCTGCCTCCCAAAAGCGCTTTCTTTTATGCCTTTAAGCTAGGCATAATGCAAAGAGATCAAGTTGTATCAATTGAACCATCATCAAGATCATCAAAAAGCTCTTCAATAGTACAACTAGTCTTAAGAGGACTTTCAAATAAAGGCCTAATAGAGATACTTCTAGGGAGAAGACCAAAAGGTAGAAAATCAATGGAAGATTCATTTATAAATTTATCAAAGAGAGGTGTTTCTTCCAAAGTCTTCACAGTTTCAACCCCTTTGGCAATAGATGGATTACTTTTGGAATGAGGAGCCTTTGGAACGTAAACGAACTTAGGCTCCTTCTTTGCCGGAGTTTCTACCTTTTTGGTTTTGATTGAGGAGAAAGTAGTTCCTAAAGTGTTAAAGATTTCCTCAATCTTGTATATCCTAGAAGAATCCAAGTCATGGGATTTGATGGTCTCCGAAGTTTTGAGAATTTTATGCATGGAGCTATCAAGCCTATTCAAATTCCCTTGGATCTTATGATCCAACTCATTTATCTTATTAATGTTTGGCATCTCTAGCTCTATCTTTTCAAGTTTTTTCATAATGTGAGCTAGGGTAATGTCCTCTTGAATGCTAACAATAGGGGGATTTCCAACAAGATTTTCCATAATACTAAGAGATTCCCAAACTGGGGCTTCTAGGAAATTTCCATTGATAGCAGAATCTAGAATAAACCTATTCCAAGAAGTAATTCCAACATAAAAATTTCTAAGCAGGATAGTAGTAGATTGCTTCTTGGTGGCTCTTTTTTGAGAATCATTAATTCTATACCAAGCATCTTTTAGACTCTCACCACCTCTTTGTTTAAAGGTGAGCACTTCTGCCTCACCAAAGGCAAAAGGACCAGACATAATGCCAACTAAAAGCAAGATAACTATTTTTGTGGTTTTTGATAAAGGACACTAAAGCAAAAACTGAAAGGTAAACTAACAAGACTAAAAAGCAAAGATAAAAGATAGCGTGCAACTCCCCTATCTTGAAGAGTGGAGTCCCCGGCAACGGCGCCAGAAACTTGCTTGATGGCTTCTCGCCCCTCGTTGGTTACCCCAAGTGGAAGGTTTGAGATGTAGCGTAGCGGCAAATTTCCCTTGGCAAAGATACCAAGGATCGAATCCCATGAGACTCCGAGGGTCGGCAAGAAGGTGTCAATAGCGCCAGAAACTTTTGCTTGACAGGACCTGCACACAGATACAAATAACTTTGCTCCCAACGAGTACAGAGAGGTTGGCAATCCCTCCGGCCTTGTCGTTTACAAAGGATCAAACACAAGAGATAATAGTGATAGGTATGACTGCAACTAGGAAATAAGAACATGAAGTAAATAGCGGGTGTGATCAGTGATGGTAATATGGACCGGGGTCCCATGATGTTCACTAGTGATGTCTCTGTCCCAAAAGACGATAAAACAGCTAAGCGAGGTAAACAAATTACAGCTGGGCAATTGACAGGATTATGTGCGCAAACCAATGCTAACTATGTTGTAAAGAAAGGTAGAGGCTCAAAAGCATGGGCGGTACGCCAAGGCAAGTAGACCGAAATCCATCTGCATCTACTACTAATCATCCACCTTGAGATATCTATCCAGAACATCTCGCTGGTATTAAGTTGCGAGTCCCACCCAAAGTGTAAACTCAAAGCAACAGACAACTGCATTAAAAGAACTTTGCGTAAAGTAAACAATCCTTGCACCCGCAAGTACAAGCACCGTTGTTTTCCCCCTTGTGGCAACAGCACATCCCCTAGACTCATGTTTCTGTCACTCAAGCTAGTCATCGAGGGGCATGAACCCACAATCAAGCATAACGTTCCCTCTTGGAGTTACTACCTACTACTCGGCCAAAGCAATAAATAGCAACGGAAAACATGCAAGAATTACTCAAGAACATAAATATAAAAGAGGTGAATCAAATATATTAATCACACACAATCTGAACATAATCTCATAATCCATCGGATCCCAGCAAACTCAGCAGAGCAACAGCATAAAGGTTACATATGTGCCTCAATCATGTAGGACAGCTCACGAGGTCTAATCCATGAAGAACAAAGAGGGGAGGAGAACATCACATAGCTACTGGTCATGGACCCATGGTCCAAGGGAGACTACTCACAACTCATCCGGGAAGCGTCCATGGTGGTGGAGAAGCTCCCGGTGGTGGTTCTCCCCTCTGGCAGGGTGCCGGGAAGAGTTCTCCTGGTGCTCCCGATCTTGGAAGCGCGGCGGCGGCGGAACAGAGATGAGATCGCGAAAAAGGGTTCCGTCCTCGAGGGTTTCGGGAAGCGAGCAATATATATGCAAAAGGGGGTCACCAGAGGCAGAGGTGGGGCCCCAGGCGCCCCCCTGGCGCGGCCAGGGGTGGGGCCGCGCCGGGTGGCCGCCTGGGCCACCCCAGGCTCCCCTCTGGCCCTGCCTTGGTTTTTCTGGAAGCTCCCGATACGCTGATTTTTCCTGCATTTTTCCCGGAATTTTTAGGGCACTTTTAATATGGGGAAAACCTGAAATAGAAAAACAGCAGAAAATAGGAACTGGCACTGTGGTGCACTGAGTTAATAGGTTAGTCCAAATATGATCAAAAGTGTATGGAAGTGCATAAATATCATAGCAATATCACACAAAAGAGGCATGGAGCAAGCAGAAATTATAGATACATTTTGGACGTATCACGAAGCAGCCCCCGATTGTTCCCGCTAGTGGTACCAGGATTGCTACATTGGGTTGGTTTGATGATGTGAGCAAGGAGAAGTTAGTGACCGAGGTTGGATACATGGAGCTGGTCAGGAGGAAAAAAGAGTTGCATCAGTCGAAGGCTGCCACTGCCAGGGAGCTCCAGCTCATTGAGCAAGAGATGCAGAATTCAGATGCACTGGTGCTGAGGAAGAAACAATGGAGGAGGAGGACGAGCGTCAGGAGGATGAAAAGGCCACTTGCAAGTAGTAGATTGATTGCGTTGTTCCATCACCATCTCTTGCATTCCACACGCCCGCTTCCAAATTCAATCAAACCCAGCTTTCCATCTATGACTTGGATGAGTCAAGGGCTGCCACACAGCTCAAACTTGTGGTGGAGCAAGAAAAAACAGTGAGCATGAGATGGATGCAGCCAAATCAAAGTAGAAGGGGATCTCTCAGCAGTAGATTGAGGAGCTTTGTGGGGAGATGGAGGGACGGTGTCAAAGGAGATCGAGTTGCTCCATAAGGAGTTGATGACGTTAACTGAAGAGGATGAAGTGTGAACTGATGGGGACGAGGACAAGATGGACAGAGGCAAATTGAATTCCATGATCTCCATGCGGCAGATCGAGAAGCTCTGTGAGGATTACCTGTGGGACATCAAACCAGCAGCCCCTTCATAGTTATACCAAACTTTTATACTTTCTATGCTTTTTTATCAACTTAAAATATGATCTATTATTTGTACTGCTTGTTTATCATAATTAATCACCTAAAATTATATTTACTAGAAATATTATTTATTTCTTATATTTAACACATTATCACTTACAAATATTTACAAATCAGCAAGTTAAATGTGAGAACAACAAAAGAAGCACAAATAGCAGCCCTATGCGGGATTAATCTATGAAATGATTATAGTGATTGTGCTTGTGCATACTTATTATTGCCGAATGTCTTGATAAAGATATCTAGTAAATCTGTACGTACAATCAGAGAAATCTAGAGTAATGTGCTCATGAGGAGCTGGTCATTTAATCGTCTGTGTTTTTCAATTGATTTATGAGTACTAGTACATCCGTACATACAACGCATGTTCATATTAAGCAGTATATTAGTTATTTGCAGATATTATCTACCTATTAATTATGTGATTAGTGATGTACTTGATACATGATATGATATTAACTTCATACTAACGGTGTTCTGTCGTCACCATTGGAGCAATCTGGTTCGATGGATTGAATAGATTTGATGGTCGAGATTTGTTGATCTGCCCCTTTGTGTCTTTTTATATTGGTATAAATGTATAGCTAGCTTCATATTCATAGTCGCCTAATATGGTCATTTTCTTAGGCCTGTGTACTTACACATATCTCAATAATTAGAGCGAAAGGCTCTAATCAACATAATTATTTTCTAGGTTAGCTACGAAATACCAAACCATAGATTTGATTAACAAACTTGTCACAGTTAAAAAAATATGATAGCAAACCAGTTGCACAATTAGAGAGAGGACTAGAAAAAATAAAGAAGATGCTCGACGAAGAAAGGACTATAATTGTCATGGAAGGACGAGTCTAAGCTGCTTCGTGCCCCATTCCCTCTCCAAGTCTGGTAGCAGTGCCACGTGGTGAGAGGATACGAGGGAGGCCGGATAGCGAGGTAGGGACACAACGATTGTGAACAGCACCCATCACCGCCTAGTCCTTGTTCGCCGCGTCTGGGTGTGATGCTTCAATGCCGGGGTGACCCTTTAGCCAGTGCCAACACACACAAGAGGTGTTCAATGAAATGACGAGAAGAAGGATTTGAGACAGAGGAATGTTTGACTCTCCAAAAGTCATTGTATTTGAACCATGCAAAGATCTCTTTCTATATTATAAACTCATCTCTCAAAAAGTCGACTAAAATATCTTTATGTGGTGGTGACAGTTAATCCATTGAGAAAATTAATATACATACATAGTGCCTAACTAGGGTGATGGGATACGTCTCGGACGTATCTATAATTATTTTTGTTCCATGCTATTATATATTCTGTTTTGGATGTTTAATGGGCTTTATTATACACTTTTATATTATTTTTGGGACTAACCTACTAACCCAAGGCCTAGTGCAGATTGCTGTTTTTTTGCCTATTTCAGTGTTTCGCAGAAAAGGAATATCAACCGGAGTCCAAACGGAATGAAACCTTCGGGAGAGTTATTTTTGGTACAATATCAACGTAGGAGACTTGGAGTACACGCCAGGAAGCGAAGGAGGTGGCCACGAGGGCATGGGCGCGCGTGCCATCCTAGTGGGCCACATGTTGCTCCCCCGGTGCCCCTCTTCAGCCTATATATACTCTCATAACCTGAAAACATCGAGGCAACAGACGAAACCCTAATTCCATCACCGCAACCTTCTGTTCCCGTGAGATCCCATCTTGGAGCCTGTTCCGGAGCTCCACCGGAGGGGGATCGATCACGGAGGTCTTCTACATCAACATCACAGCCTCTCCGATGAGTTGTGAGTAGTTTAACACAGACCTTCGGGTCCATAGTTATTAGCTAGATGGATTCTTCTCTCTTTTTGGATCTCAATACAAAGTTCTCCTCGATCTTCGAGGAGATCTATTCGATGTAATCTTTTTGCAGTGTGTTTGTCGAGATCCGATGAATTGTGGGTTTATGATCAAGATTATCTTTGAACAATATTGGATTCTTTTCTGAAATCTTTTATGTATGATTATAATATCCTTGCAAGTCTCTTCAAATTATTGGTTTGGTTTGGCCTACTAGATCTATAGTTCTTGCTATGGGAGAAGTGCTTGGCTTTGGATTCAATCTTGCGGTGTCTTTCCCAGTGACAGTAGGGGCAGCAAGGCACGTATAGTATTGTTGCCATCGAGGATAAAAAGATGGGGTTTATATCATATTGCTTGTGTTTATCCCTCTACATCATGTCATCTTGCTTAAGGCGTTACTCTGTTCTTATCAACTTAATACTCTAGATGCATGCTGGATAGCGGTCGATGTGTGGAGTAATAGTAGTAGACGCAGAATCGTTTCGGTCTACTTGTCACGGACGTGATGCCTATATATAATAATCATGCCGCGCCTAGATATTCTCATAACTATGCGCTTTTCTATCAATTGCTCGACAGTAATTTGTTCACCCACCGTAGAATTATGCTATCATGAGAGAAGCCACTAGTGAAACCTATGGCCCCCGGGTCTATTCTCTTCATATTAATCTTCCATCTACTTTACTTTGCACTATTTACTTTCTGTTTCTATACCAAAAATACCAAAAATATTATCTTATCATATCTATCAGATCTCACTCTCGTAAGTGACCGTGAAGGGATAGACAACCCCTTATCACGTTGGTTGCAAGGTTCTTATTTGTTTGTGCAGGTGCGAGAGACTCGCGCGTGGTCTCGGACTGGATTGATACCTTGGTTCTCAAAAAATGAGGGAAATACTTACACTACTGTGCTGCATCACCCTTTCCTCTTCGAGGGAATACAACGCAAGCTCGAGAAGTAGCAAGAAGAATTTCTGGCACCGTTGTTGGGGAGATCTACGCAAAAGTCATATACCAAGTACCTATCACAAACCCTTATCCCTCGCACAACATTTTTTGCCTCTCGTTTTCCTCTTCCCCACTTCACCTTTGCCGTTTTATTTGCCTTTTTCCGTTCGCCTTTCTGTTGCTTGTGTTGCTATGTGCCCTCTATTAGCTTGCATCTTCGCTTGCTAAATTATGGATGCTCATCGACTTGCTAATCTTTTTAAGAGAACCAGTTATGATGAACCAATTTCTAGTGAGCTGCGTGCACTAGATTATCTTTATGAGGTTTTGCTTGAAATTTGTCAGTCCGAAAATTGTGATGAAGTGTTGAAAGAAGAAGATTATAAAGTTATTCATGATAGCTCCTTGAATGAAAAGCATGATTGAAGTGATGTTACTATAAATTCTATTAATTTCAATTGTGCTAATGATATGCAAAACCCAAAGTTTGGGGATGCTAGTTTTGCTATCTCCACTACTTGTTGCAATGATCATGATTGGGGTGATTCTTCTTATGATCTAGAAAACTTATTTAAACCCCATGATATATATGAGATTGATAATAATGTTTAAAATAATATTGAAAGTGGGTTTGGAAGAGTGTCAACTTTAGATACCACATATTTGGAGAATGTTCAATCCTATGAATTTTTTGATAAAAGTTGGTTTGGAGAGGTCATGACTTTAGTTAATGTTAATCCCACTATTTTGGAAGAGTGTCAACTTCGCATGCATGTGGATCATGTTGAGAATATGTTATGTGATAGCTATACCGTTGAATTTGCTTATGATCCTACATGCAATTATTATGAGAGAGGAAAATATGGTTGTAGAAATCTTCATGTTACTAAATTACCTCTCTTCATGTTAAGATTGATCTTGTTTCTTTCTTCTTCCTTGCATATGTTAGATCTTGCTTGTCTTGCTAATTTGTTTTCCTATAAAATGTGTATGCATACGAAGTATGTTAGACTTAGATGTTATTTTCACATGCTATATGATGCTCTCTTTGTGCTTCAATTCTTATCTTTCATGTGAGCATTATTGAATTCTCAAGCCTATTTTAATGGCTATAAAGAAAGAGCTTGTTGGGAGGCAACCCAATTTTATTTTATTTGTTTTTGCTTCTTTTTAGGAATAAATATTGCATCTAGTTTCTGCTTAGATGTGGGTTTGTGTTTCAATTAGTGTTTCTGCCAAGCAGAACCTTTGGGAAGACTTGTGTGAAGTTTATGTGATCATACTGTAAACAACAGAAACTTTAACGCTCTCGAGCTTAGCTATCATTTTTTACTGGAAAGTGCTTTTTAGTTGATTCTTTTTACAGATGATTAATAGACAAATTCCTCACGTCCACCAATTTATTTCAATGTTTTTTGAGTTACAGAAATATTCGAAAGTTACAGATTACCACAAACTGGTCTGTTTTTGACAGATTCTGTTTTTCATGCGTTGTTTGCTTATTTTGATGAATCTATGAGTAGTATCGGGGGGTATGAATCATAGAGAAGTTGGAATACAGTAGGTTTAACACCAAGATAAACAAAGAATGAGTTCATTATAGTACCTTTGAGTGGTGGTTTGTTTTCTTATACTAATGGAGCTCACGAGATTTTTGGCTAAGTTTTGTGTTGTGAAGTTTTCAAGTTTCGAGTATGGATTTGATGGAGAATGGAACAAAGAGTGGCAAGAGCCTAAGCTTGGGGATGCCCAAGGCACCCCAAGGTAAAATTCAAGTATAACCAAAATCCTAAGCTTGGGGATGCCCCGGGAAGGCATCCCCTCTTTCATCTTCGTCTATCGGTAACTTTACTTGAGACTATATTTTTATTCACCACATGATATGTATTTTGCTTGGAGCGTCATTTATGATTTGAGTCTTTGCTTTTTAGTTTGCCACAATAATCCTTGCTGGACACATCTTTTGAGAGAGATACAAATAAATTGGAATTTATTAGAATACTCTTTTTGTTTCACTTATATCTTTTTGAGCTAGATAGTTTTGCTCTAGTGCTTCACTTATATCTTTTAGAGCATGGGGGTGGTTTTTATTTTGTAGGAATTATTGATCTCTCATGCTTCACTTATATCTTTTTGAGAAGAATAGCATGGTAATGTGCTTTGGTTATAAAACTAATCCTAATATGACAGGCATCCAAGATGGATATAGTAAAAACTTTGATATAAAGTGCATTGAATATTAAGAGAAGTTTGATGCGTGATGATTGTTTTGAGATATGAGGATGGTGATATTAGAGTCATGCTAGTAGAGTAATTGTGAATTTGAGAAATACTTGTGTTGAGGTTTGCAAGTCCCGTAGCATGCACGTATGGTAACCGTTGTGTGAAAAATTTGAAGCATGATATATTTCATTGAGTGTCATCCTTTGTGTCGAGGTCGGGATCGCGTGATGGTTAACTCCTACCAACCCATCCCCTAGGAGCATGCGTGTAGTACTTTGTTTTGATGACTTGTAGATTTTTGCAATAAGTATGTCAGTTCTTTATGACTAATGTTGAGTCCATGGATTATACGCACTCTCACCCTTCCACCATTGCTAGCCTCTCTTGTACCGCACAACTCCCGCCGGTATCATACACCCACCATATACCTTCCTCAAAACAGCCACCATACCTACCTATCATGGCATTTCCATAGCCATTCCGAGATATATTGCCATGCAACTTTCCACTGTTCTGTTTATTATGACACGCTTCATCATTGTCATATTGACATGCATGATCATGTAGTTGACATCGTATTTGTGGCTAGGCCCCCATGCATAGTTTTTCATACATGTCACTCTTGATTCATTGCACATCCCAGTACACCGCCGGAGGCATTCATATAGAGTCATACTTTGTTCTAGTATCGAGTTGTAAATCAATAAAAGTGTGATGATCATCATTATTAGATCATTGTCCCGAAGAAAAAAAAAGAAAAAAAGAAAAAAAGAAAAGAAAAGAAGGAAAGGCCAAAGAAAAAAGAAAGGTCCAAACAAAGAAAAAGAAAAAAAGGAAAGGAAAAAAGGGACGATGCTACTATCTTTTTTCCACACTTGTGCTTCAAAGTAGCACCATGATCTTCATGATAGAGAGTCTCTTGTTTTGTCACTTTCATATACTAGTGGGAATTTTCGTTATAGAACTTGGCTTGTATATTCCAACGATGGGCTTCCTCAAATGCCCTAGGTCTTCGTGAGCAAGCAAGTTGGATGCACACCCACTTAGTTTCTTTTGTTGAGCTTTCATACATTTATAGCTCTAGTGCATCCATTGCATGGCAATCCCTACTCACTCACATTGATATCTATTGATGGGCATCTCCACAGCCCATTGATACGCCTAGTTGATGTGAGACCATCTTCCTCTTTTGTCTTCTCCACAACCACCATTCTATTTCACCTATAGTGATATATCCATGGCTCACGCTCATGTATTGCGTGAAAGTTGAAAGAGTTTGAAAAAAAAATTAAATTATGAAACAATTGCTTGGCTGAAACCGGGGTTGTGCATGATTTGAGTATTTTGTGTGACGAAGATGGAGCATAGCCAAACTATATGATTATGTAGGGATGAACTTTCTTTGGCCATGTTATTTTGAGAAGACATGATTGCTTTGTTAGTATGCTTAAAGTATTATTATTCTTATGTCAATATGAACTTTTGTCTTGAATCTTTCGGATCTGAACATTCATGCCACAATAAAGAAAATTACATTGAGAATTATGTTAGTTAGCATTCCACATCAAAAATTCCATTTTTATCATTTACCTACTCGAGGACGAGCTGGAATTAAGCTTGGGGATACTTGATACGTCTCCAACGTATCTATAATTTTTGTTTGTTCCATGCTATTATATATTCTGTTTTGCATGTTTAATGGGCTTTATTATACACTTTTATATTATTTTTGGGACTAACCTACTAACCCAAGGCCAAGTGCAGATTGCTGTTTTTTTTGCCTATTTCAGTGTTTCGCAGAAAAGGAATATCAAACGGAGTCCAAACGGAATGAAACCTTCGGGAGAGTTATTTTTGGAACAATATCAACGCAGGAGACTTGGAGTACACGCCAGGAAGCGAAGGAGGTGGCCACGAGGGCAGGGCTGCGCGCCCCACCCTCGTGGGCCACCTGTTGCTCCACTGGTGCCCCTCTTCAGCCCATATATACTCTCATACCCTGAAAACAGCGAGGCAACAGACAAAACCCTAGTTCCACTGCCGCAACCTTTTGTTCCCGTGAGATCCCATCTTGGAGCCTGTTCAGGAGCTCCACCGGAGGGGGATCGATCACGGAGGGCTTCTACATCAACAACACAGCCTCTCTGATGAGTTGTGAGTAGTTTAACACAGACCATCGGGTCCATAGTTATTAGCTAGATGGCTTCTTCTCTCTTTTTGGATCTCAATACAAAGTTCTCCTCGATCTTCGAGGAGATCTATTCGATGTAATCTTTTTGCGGTGTGTTTGTCGAGATCCGATGAATTGTGGGTTTATGATCAAGATTATCTTTGAACAATATTGGATTCTTTTCTGAAATCTTTTATGTATGATTATAATATCCTTGCAAGTCTCTTCAAATTATTGGTTTGGTTTGGCCTACTAGATCTATAGTTCTTGCAATGGGGGATGTGCTTGGCTTTGGGTTCAATCTTGCCGTGTCCTTTCCCAGTGACAGTAGGGGCACCAAGGCACGTATAGTATTGTTGCCATCGAGGATAAAAAGATGGGGTTTATATCATACTGCTTGAGTTTATCCCTCTACATCATGTCATCTTGCTTAAGGCGTTACTCTCTTCTTATGAACTTAATACGCTAGATGCATGCTGGATAGCGGTCGATGTGTGGAGTAATAGTAGAAGATGCAGAATCGTTTCGGACTACTTGTCACGGACGTGATGCCTATATATAATGATCATGCCTAGATATTCTCATAACTATGCAGGTTTTTATCAATGGCTCGATAGTGATTTGTTCACCCACCGTAGAATTCTGCTATCATGAGAGAAGCCACTAGTGAAACCTATGGCCCCCGGGTCTATTCTCAGCATATTAATCTTCCATCTACTTTACTTTGCATTATTTACTTTCTGTTTCTATACCAAAAATACCAAAAATATTATCTTATCTTATCTATCAGATCTCACTCTCATAAGTGACCGTGAAGGGATTGACAACCCATTATCGCGTTGGCTGCAAGGTTCTTATTTTTTTGTGCAGGTGCGAGGGACTCGCGCTTGGTCTCCTACTGGATTGATACCTTGGTTCTCAAAAACTGAGGGAAAATACTTACGCTACTGTGCTACATCACCCTTTCCTCTTCGAGGGAATACAACACAAGCTCGAGAAGTAGCAAGAAGAATTTCTGGCGTCGTTGTTGGGCAGATCTACGCCAAAGTCATATACCAAGTACCTATCACAAACCCTTATCCCTCGCACTACATTTTTTGCCTCTCATTTTCCTCTTCCCCACTTCACCTTTGCCGTTTTATTCGCCCTATTTCCGTTCGCCTTTCTATTTGCTTGTGTTGCTATGTGCCCTCTATTAGCTTGCATCTTCGCTTGCTAAATTATGGATCCTCATCCACTTGCTAATCTTTTTAAGAGATCCAATTATGATGAACCAATTGCTAGTGAGCTGCGTGCACTCAATTATCTTTATGAGGTTTTGCTTGAAATTCGTGACTCCGAAAATTGTGATGAAGTGTTGAAAGAAGAAGATTATAAAGTGATTCATGATAGCTCCTTGAATGAAAAACATGATTGCAGTGATGTTACTATAAATTCTATTAATGTCAATTGTGCTAATGATATGCAAAACCCAAAGCTTGTGGATGCTAGTTTTGCTATCTCCACTAGTTGTTGCAATGATCATGATTGGGGTGATTCTTCTTATGATCTGGAAAACTTATTTAAGCCCCATGATATATATGAGATTGATAATAATGTTTGCAATAATATTGAAAGTGGGTTTGGAAGAGTGTCAACTTTAGATCCCACATATTTGGAGAATGTTCAATCTTATGATTTTTTTTATAAAAGTGGGTTTGGAGAGGTCATGACTTTAGTTAATGTTAATCCCACTATTTTGGAATAGTGTCAACTTCGCATGCATGTGGATCATGTTGAGAATATGTCATGTGATAGCTATACCATTGAATTTGCTTATGATCCTACATGCAATTATTATGAGAGAGGAAAGTACGGTTGTAGAAATCTTCATGTTACTAAATTACCTTTCTGCATGTTGAGATTGATCTTGTTTATTTCTTCTTCCTTGCATATGTTAGATCTTGCTTGTCTTGCTAATTTGTTTTCCTATAAAATGCGTATGCATACGAAGTATGTTAGACTTAGATGTTATTTTCACATGCTATATGATGCTCTTTTTGTGCTTCAATTCTTATCTTTCATGTGAGCATTATTGAATTCTCAAGCCTATTTTAATGGCTATAAAGAAAGAGCTTGTTGGGAGGCAACCCAATTTTATTTTCTTTGTTTTTGCTTCTGTTTAGGAATAAATATTGCATCTAGTTTCTGTTTAGATGTGGTTTTGTGTTTTAATTAGTGTTCGTGCCAGGTAGAACCTTTGGGAAGACTTGTGTGAAGTTTATGTGATCATACTGTAAAAAACAGAAACTTTAGCGCTCACGAGATTAGCTATCATTTTTACTGGAAAGTGCTTTTTAGTTGATTCTTTTTACAGATGATTAATAGAAAAATTCCTCACGTCCACCAATTTATTTCAAAGTTTTTGAGTTACATAAGTATTCGAAAGTTACAGATTACCACAGACTGGTGTGTTTTTGACAGATTCTGTTTTTCATGTGTTGTTTGCTTATTTTGATGAATTTATGAGTAGTATCGGGGGGTATGAATCATACAGAAGTTGGAATACAGTAGGTTTAACACCAATATAAACAAAGAATGAGTTCATTATAGTACCTTTGAGTGGTGGTTAGTTTTCTTATACTAACGGAGCTCACGAGATTTTTGGCTAAGTTTTGTGTTGTGAAGTTTTCAAGTTTTGAGTATGAATTTGATGGACAATGGAACAAAGAGTGGCAAGAGCCTAAGATTGGGGATGCCCAAGGCACCCCAAGGTAAAATTCATGGATAACCAAATGCCTAAGCTTGGGGATGCCCCGGGAAGGCATCCCCTCTTTCATCTTCGTCTATTGGTAACTTTACTTGAGACTATATTTTTATTCACCACATGATATGTATTTTGCTTGGAGCGTCATGTATGATTTGGGTCTTTGCTTTTTAGTTTGCCACAATCATCCTTGTTGGACACACCTTTTGAGAGAGATACAAATAAATTGGAATTTATTAGAATACTCTTTGTGCTTCACTTATATCTTTTTGAGCTAGATAGTTTTGCTCTAGTGCTTCACTTATATCTTGTAGAGCACGGTGGTGGTTTTATTTTGTAGAAATTATTGATCTCTCATGCTTCACTTATATCTTTTTGAGAAGAACAGCATGGTAATGTGCTTTGGTTATAAAACTAATCCTAGTATGATAGGCATCCAAGATGGATATAGTAAAAACTTTCATATAAAGTGCATTGAATATTAAGAGAAGTTTGATGCTTGATGATTGTTTTGAGATATGAGGATGGTGATATTAGAGTCATGCTAGTAGAGTAGTTGTGAATTTGAGAAATACTTGTGTTGAGGTTTGCAAGTCCCGTAGCATGCAAGTATGGTAACCGTTGTGTAACAAATTTGAAGCATGAGGTATTTCATTGAGTGTCATCCTTTGTGTGGAGGTCGGGATCGCGCGATGGTTAACTCCTACCAACCCTTCCCCTAGGAGCATGCGTGTAGTACTTTGTTTTGATGACTTGTAGATTTTTGCAATAAGTATGTGAGTTCTTTATGACTAATGTCGAGTCCATGGATTATACGCACCTCACCCTTCCACCATTGCTAGCCTCTCTTGTACCGCGCAACTCTCGCCGGTATCATACACGCACCATATACCTTCCTCAAAACAGCTAGCATACCTACCTATCATGGCATTTCCATAGCCATTCCGAGATATATTGCCATGCAACTTTCCACTGTTCTGTTTATTATGACACGCTTCATCATTGTCATATTGACATGCATGATCATGTAGTTGACATCGTATTTGTGGCTAGGCCACCATGCATTGTTTTTCATACATGTCACTCTTGATTCATTGCACATCCCGGTACACCGCCGGAGGCATTCATATAGAGTCGTACTTTGTTCTAGTATTGAGTTGTACTATCAAGTTTTAAATCAATAAAAGTGTAATGATCATCATTATTAGAGCATTGTCCCAAAGAATAAAAAAAGAAAAAAGAAAAAAAGAAAAGAAAAGAAGGAAAGGCCAAAGAAAAAAGAAAGGTCCAAAAAAAGAAAAAGAAAAAAAGGAAAGGAAAAAAGGGACAATGCTACTACCTTTTTTCCACACTTGTGCTTCAAAGTAGCACCATGATCTTCATGATAGAGAGTCTCTTGTTTTGTCACTTTCATATACTAGTGGGAATTTTCATTATAGAACTTGGCTTGTATATTCCAACGATGGGCTTCCTCAAATACCCTAGGTCTTCATGAGCAAGCAAGTTGGATGGACACCCACTTAGTTTCTTTTGTTGAGCTTTCATACATTTATAGCTCTAGTGCATCAGTTGCATGGCAATACCTACTCACTCACATTGATATCTGTTCATGGGCATCTCCACAGCCCGTTGATACACCTAGTTTATGTGAGACCATCTTCCTCTTTTGTCTTCTCCACAACCACCATTCTATTCCACCTATAGTGCTATATCCATGGCTCACGCTCATGTATTGCGTGAAAGTTGAAAGAGTTTGAAAAAATTAAAGTATGAAACAATTGCTTGGTTGAAACCGGGGTTGTGCATGATTTGAGTATTTTGTTTGACAAAGATGAAGCATAGCCAAACTATATGATTTTGTAGTGATGAACTTTCTTTGGCCATGTTATTTTGAGAAGACATGATTGCTTTGTTAGTACGCTTAAAGTATTATTATTCTTATGTCAATATGAACTTTTGTCTTGAATCTTTTGGATCTGAACATTCATGCCACAATAAAGAAAATTACATTGAGAATTATGTTAGTTAGCATTCCACATCAAAAATTCCGTTTTTATCATTTACCTACTCGAGGACGAGCATGAATTAAGCTTGGGGATGCTTGATACGTCTCCAACGTATCTATAATTTTTGTTTGTTCCATGCTATTATATATTCTATTTTGGATGTTTAATGGGCTTTATTATATACTTTTATATTATTTTTGGGATTAACCTACTAACCCAAGGCCCAGTGCAGATTGTTTTTTTCCTATGTCAGTGTTTCGCAGAAAAGGAATATCAAACGGAGTCCAAACAGAATGAAACCTTTGGGAGAGTTATATTTGGTACAATATCAACGCAGGAGACTTGGAGTACACGCCAGGAAGTGAAGGAGGTGGCCACGAGGGCAGGGGCGCGCGCGCCATCCTCGTGGGCCACATGTTGCTCCCCCGGTGCCCCTCTTCAGCCTATATATACTCTCATACCCTGGAAACATCGAGGCAACAGAAGAAACCCTAATTCCACCGCCGCAACCTTCTGTTCCCGTGAGATCCCATCTTGGAGCCTGTTCTGGAGCTCCACCGGAGGGGGATCGATCACGGAGGGCTTCTACAACACCACAGCGTCTCCAATGAGTTGTGAGTAGTTTACCACATACCTTCGGGTCCATAGTTATTAGCTAGATGGCTTCTTCTCTCTTTTTGGGTCTCAATACAAAGTTCTCCTCGATCTTCGAGGAGATCTATTCGATGTAATCTTTTTGCAGTGTGTTTGTCGAGATCTGATGAATTGTGGGTTTATGATCAAGATTATCTTTGAACAATATTAGATTCTTTTCTGAAATCTTTTATGTATGATTATAATATCCTTTCAAGTCTCTTCGAATTATTGGTGTGGTTTGGCCTACTAGATCTATAGTTCTTGCAATGGGATAAGTGCTTGGCTTTGCGTTCAATCTTGCGGTGTCCTTTCCCAGTGACAGCAGGGGCAGCAAGGCATCTATAGTATTATTGCGATCGAGGATAAAAAGATGGGGTTTATATCATATTGATTGCGTTTATCCCTCTACATCATGTCATCTTGCTTAAGGCGTTACTCTATTCTTATGAACTTAATACTCTAGATGCATGTTGGATAGCGTCGAAGTGTGGAGTAATAGTAGTAGATGCAGAATCGTTTCGATCTAGTTTTCACGGACGTGATGCCTATATATAATGATCATTCCTAGATATTCTCTTAACTATGCACTTTTCTATCAATTGCTCGACAGATATTTGTTCACCCATCGTAGAATTCTGCTATCATGAGAGAAGCCACTAGTGAAACCTATGGCGCCCGGGTCTATTCTCATCATATTAATCTTCCATCTACTTTACTTTGCATTATTTACTTTCTGTTTCTATACAAAAAATACCAAAAATATTATCTTGTCATATCTATCAGATCTCACTCTCATAAGTGACCGTGAAGGGATTGACAACCCCTTATCGCGTTGGCTGTGAGGTCTTATTTATTTGTGCAGGTGCGAGGGACTCGCGCGTGGTCTCCTACTGGGTTGATACCTTGGTTCTAAAAAACTGAGGGAAATACTTACGCAACTGTGCTGCATCACCCTTTCCTCTTCGAGGGAATACAACGCAAGCTCGAGAATTAGCATACTGCTTGCTACATACATTAAATATCTCTTAAAATATACATCATACATGGTTTTAACTTTTAAATAGCTCACTATCGTGTTTAAAAGAGGTCTTGCGCTAAGGGTGTTTGATCCAAACACGTGAACAAACATTTTAAATAGCGTATTATAGAGAGATCCGCCGCTAAAAGGCATAACACGCTATATAAAACTATGACATCATAGCATGCAAGGTCTACTTACAGTGGTTACTGCGTCATATAAGGTGATAGATCAGTAGATCCAACATCAAGACTCATTATGTTTTCCTACCAATCTTTCAACCCATATACTCACTTCACAAAGGTTGAAAAATATGGTATCCTTGAGTAGACAACCAAGGGGGTCATGTTCAAGCTTTTTACGAGATCGGAAATGACGTAGATGATTGCATGCCTTATCTAGGACGTCATCGTGAATCAAAATTTGGGGGTTGTTTTCACACAAAAAGTGGTAGAGAGCACATAAGGCTTTGTTTATAAGTTGAACAAATGTACTAAAGGAAGATATTGTTGTTTTTAAGGCATAATAATTCAAAAATATTAAAGCTTGACATTTTTTACACACATGAGTAGCTAAAAAGCACATACAAGATGATTGTATTACATAAATAAAAGGAAGTATATAATGAGATGAATTTTTCAGAACAACTTATCTTTCAACTTACATATGAAAGTAGGCAAGAGGTAATCCAGAACGAGATGGATTCAGGAAGAGTTTCTTCGAAAGTATGATAATATTCCCAAAAGCATACCACAGTTTCGTCAATATGTCATCATGAGGTTCGAGCATAGGAAAACCATAGTGATACAAGTTGTCAAGGTGAACTGGGTACAGATATACAGTCTCATCCTTCAATACCTTAATGATAAAAAAATAACTCCTATGCTGTAAAGAATTTTTTTGGGACAGTGAGTTATGCCAACATTAACATAAGTTATGAACATGTCAAATATTCAAGATTACTAAACAACGATATGTCTTAAGGCCCATTTTATTACTTACTAATCAAAAGAATACAGTTCAGTTGAATAATCCAATAGGAAGTGAGCAACCCCACTTAAATCAAGGAGATGATAAAATACCATGGGTAAAATTACTAATATATCATAGATAATAACAAAACCAGGATGGATCCTCGACAATGATGCGATCTGATGTCAAAATTCCAATAGTATAAAAAATTGAAGTAAGTTAGCATGATATCATTTAAGTATTTGATGGTAATAACTCAGCAACATAAAAATATTCACGTCCTCATTCGCCGCATCTCGACTTGCTACGGCAGTGTGACTCTGAAGCCAGTGCGAACGTGCACAAGAGGTGTTTGATGAAATTGCATGGAGAGAAACTGCTTCAGACAGAGACAGAGTGTTGACGTGCAAAACATCACTGTTATTAGCAATCTATTGCTAAAAGTGTGAGTGCGATAGAGACAGAGAAGTTACCCTGCATATGCATGTAGGAAGCAAGACATGTACTCAAATAAAGTTGTGAGTCTCACATTAAGTGAGATGTCTCTTTTAGATTAGGCACGTAGGAGCTGCACATTTGTGTCTATATTCTTGCCTCACACACACCTCATTCAAACCTAGGAGGGAGCTAAGTTCTAGACTTAAGGTCTGTTTGGATTGTAACTATCTTTGCCATATATTGCCACACTATTTTTGCCACACTTGCCTTACTTGAGTTGCTCAAATTGTTAGCCACACTTTGGCTTGCCTAAGGGAATCTCGACACATTTTTTGTGTCGATGACATGTGGGGTTCACTGCTCATAAAAATATTCTTGCCTTAGGTGTGGCTAGAAAAAAACACCCACCTAACTTGGTCAAACTTGCCTAAGGTGAGGTGTGGCAAAGTGTGGCAACAGTAGTAGAAAATAGGGCATCAGTCCCGGTTCCTAAGGGCCTTTAGTCCTGGATCAGCAACCGAGACTAAGCTATCGGGACAAAAGGGCACCCAACTTTTAGTCCAGGTTCTGTTACGAACAGGGACTAAAGGATCTCCACGTGGCCGTAGTGGGGCACCCAGGCAGGAGGACCTTTAGTCCTGGTTGGTAACACCGACCAGGACTAAAATGCAGCCACGCGTTAGCACCTGCCAAGCGTTCTGTTTTTTTAAATCAGGGGTTTAGGGTTTTGGAGAGTTTAGGGGTTTCATATTGTGTTTCCCCCTTTTCTTTTGTGTTTACCATTCAATTCTTTTACATTTAGGGTTTTCGTTTTTATTTTATGTTTTCCATTCAACTCGATGCTAGCTACTACATATAGCAATGAAGGAACTATTACACAAATCGTCATGAATATAGAGAGAAGTGACCTCTCTTTCTCCGTGCTTGGTCGAACAAAAAGTTTCATATTTTATTTGACGCTACTATGTATAGTACACGTTCATGCATATATACAATGTAACATCTCTTACAATCCCTAATATCTAATTACCAACATTCACTACCAATTCTCGATGGTATTCTTCGGTTTTAGCTATGACCTCTTCAAGGACGAATCCCGCCAATTCCTCTTGAATTGCTCGTATGCGAGCCTTTGGTAGGAGTTCGTCCCACTTCCATTCGATCTAATTTAAAGAAGGGTGTCAATATATATGAATGAAACTCAACACAATTGATGGTAATAAAATAAATTTGTGTATATTGTTTATGTACTTCAAGTTTTTCCAAAAATCTGCCCGTCTCAAAGGTCGTCTGGCGAATGAGCTCGCAAACATAGTATGCACATAAGTTATTCGCAGATCCCTGCCTCGAGCACTTTACGAGAATAGAGTTCAGTCAAAATAATAATCAAGCATGATAGTGGTATTGAAACTACAATCAAAGATATGCGCGGAACTAGCTAGTACTACTTACACTGAGTTGTTGAAATCGCAGCTCCTCTCTCCATTCACCCCTAGTCTGCTTCGTGAACTCTTTGCAATGTATGCCCTGCAAAGAAAATGATTAAAAGAGCTATTAATTACTTGATATCAGGAAATGAATGAAATTTGTCGATATAGTGTGATAATGATTGAAATTACCTCTAGAGCATTTCTCTCAGGTCCGCCCACATCTCCATGCCTTTATGTGATGAGTCCATGACAAGTACTTTTCCTACATCAAGCTGAATGACTAGAAGAATAAAGTGGAACTTGCGCACGCATAGCTCATCAATTAATTACATTTAACATCAAGTAATTAGTGAAACCAAATGTGTACAAGACAGTATAACACCCACTTGAAGTTCCATTGTACCGTACCTTCATGAATAGTATTTGTCTTAATGAACCCAATGTCCCAGATTTGTCCTCTTTTGTATTCGAGGATCTTCTTTCTCCATAATATATATAGTGAGGATAGTTATACATGCAATGAACAAGCTGAGCTAGAGACTTAATTATAGAAATGATACTTACAAACAATAGCAACTGACGACATATTTGTCGATGATGTCTTGATTGTATAACTGAAATAATTCTTCAAATTGAATGTAAATCTCCGCGTCTACATTGAAGTAATGCTCATTTTTAATCCACGCAATGATATAGTTGGCCCCTTGCTTTGAGGCTTCCAAGTACCAGTAATGCAATCTTCGCATCATTGTTGGTAGATGTGGGAGCTCCTCGGGTCTAACGAGAGGCTTCCCATGCTCAAATCTAAAGGCTAACTCAGCCATTTCGAACGGTACCTCATTGCCTAAGTAATCACGAAGAGTGAAACCAGGACCAGCGGCCGCTATCCCCGGATCATTAGCGATATCGGTAAACACCATGAGTGGGGGCACAATTGGTGTTTCTGTTCGCCAAGTTGGGAATTGTTTTCCCCTTTGCACTACTGCTACTTCCAGACCGCTGCTCTGGATCTCTAAATGAGTTTACAATAGAGTGGTCATAGTTTGATAGCAGCGGTGGCGGCGGTGGTTTCCTAAGGTTTCTCAGACAGTGCCTCGCTTTTATCGGATCTATTTTCTCCGTTGGATCTGGATGCCTCGATGCAAGCTGGCGTTTCACGTTGGCACCACGACCTCCTTGGTTTCCTCCTCAGTCATGTTGTATGGTAACTTGGCAGGAGCCTTCTGCACACTACCTGCTCTGGATTTCTTCGCTGTTGTACTACTAGCCGCCGGAGCGATGGTGGATCTCTTTCGCTGGTGCTGAGGCGGCGGAGGAGGCGGAGTCAGCTGACATGGCGGATTTTGCTGGGGGCCTCCTCCGGCTTAGTCTGCTGACGCGGTTGAGGCGACGGAGTGTGCTGACGTGGCGGAGACGACTGTGGCAGCGAAGATAGAGCTGGACTGTGAGGAGTCTGTTGAGGGGCCTCCTCCGGCTGAGTCTGCTGACGCGGCGTCTAGTGTGAAAGCACGATGTGTTCCTTTCTCCATAGAATGGGACTCCTAATGGCATCTCCCAGATGAGTCTCCCCTTCACCTGTAGGGTACTCAAGCTCCAGCTGATCAAATCCATTGGTAACTCCATCCACCCCAACAACAACATAGGCATCTAGAATCGGAGAGCAATAGTAAGTTCCATCAGGTCCACGAGGTACACTAGTAGAAAACAGGGCTTTGGTTCGGGCCTGGCGAGCCCATTAGTCCCGGTTCACCCACGAACCGGGGCCCATGGGGGCATACGTCCCGGTTCGTGCGCCCAGGGGGCCGGCCGGGCCTCGTCGGGCTTCTGTCCCGGTTGGTCTGGGACCATTTGTCCCGGTTCCAGGCACGAACCGGGACAAATGGGTGGCCTTTAGACCCGGTTCCTGATATGAACCGGGACCAATGAGTTTCCTATATATAACCCCTCGGCCACCACTTCCACTGCTCTGTTTTTTCTGGCCAGCCGGGGGGAGCTGTGGTGCTCTAGCTAGCTCACCTCCTATGTACATGAGGTGTTCGATGAAATGCCCGAGTCACACTAGTTAAGCTTTTCTCCTCTCGAAGCTCGAACTCCAAGCTCCATTTTCTCTGAGATTTGTCTGGGTTTAGCGCTCCGTCACGTCCCGTCCCCGTCTTCACCGCCGTCGATCGCCCCCGTCGATCTCGTCACCGGCACAACCGTGGTGAGCCTCTTGTTCTATCCTTGCTTTTTTTACTTTTATTGTTGCTTGTTATTATTGCTTTAGATAGATATTTGTCTAATTTTCTTACGTTTGTTATTGCTTGTTATAATATAGTGCGATGGTTTTGATATCCGCCCACGTCGGCCCTCGTCCTGTCTACGATTCGGATGTGGTATATTATCTTTAATTTATAACTATTTGTTTTAGTGTTTATGACAATTATGCTGACCAGCATGACATAGATGTTTTTATATGTCTAGGAGGTAGTTGAACCGGAAATTCCAACCGGCCCTCTTGTGGAGAGGTTAAATTTAGTTGAAGAGGAAAACATTTCCTTGAAGAAAATTTTGGAAAAAACGGAGGAGGAGAATATGGAATAGGAGGTGCATGTTGCGGAAGTCGTCGGTGATCACAAGATCAAGATGGACCCTATTGTCAAGAGGTTAAATTTAGTTGAAGAAGAAAACAAGTACTTGAAGGAAAAACTAAAAAAATTTGAGGACGAGAAGATGATATTGGAGTTGCATGTTGCGGATATCATTGATGATCACAAGATCAAGATGGATTCCATGCGCTTGAAGATTAGAAAGATTAGAAAATATGCCATTCATACCAAGGCTTGGTATCATTATGATGTTGGATCAATTGTGACCTTGGTTGCGATTATGATCGCATTTGTTGTTGCGTTGAAATGTTCTACATAGTTTCAATGTATGGTTTAATTAGATGCTCTAGAGATATGCATGTACTTTGAATGGCATGTGATGATGAACTTATATTAATTTCATCACTTATCTATCCATGATGTTCTGTAATGGTTTTGTACACGAAGTGCATCCAGTTTTTGCCGTAACCCTCTCTACTTTTTTGTACATGCTACATGCGTGAAATGATGATACCATGCCAACTTTCAACCTTTTCAGAATTCATTTGAAATGCTTTTCAATTTCAGGGTCATTTAGCTCAAAAAATTCAGTAAATGCATGAAAAATAGCAAATGAAGTCAGAAATGGTTGAAAATTGATGATGTTGCTTTGAATGGTGCATCCACGAGCACAGAAAAAGTCTGTAGTTCAAATAAGTTCAAAAAAATAAAATCCCTTTGTAACAGACGAGTTCTCGTTTGAAATCCTCATACCTCGAAAGAGATTGTTCGTTTTGTACACGAAGTGCATCCAGTTTTTGCCGTAACCCTCTCTACTTTTTTCCACATGCTATGTTGGTGAAATGATGATACCATGCCAACTTTCAACCTTTTCAGAGTTCATTCGAAATGATTTTCAATTTCAGGGTCATTTAGCTCAAAAAATTCAGTAAATGCATGAAAAATAGCAAATGAAGTCAGAAATGGTTGAAAATTGATGATGTTGCTTTAAATGGTGCATTTTGAACACAGAAAAAGTCTGTAGTTCAAATAAGTTCAAAAAAAATGAAATCCCTTTGTAACACATGAGTTATCGTTTGAAATCCTCGTACCTCGAAAGAGATTGTCCGCTTTGTACACGAAGTGCATCCAGTTTTTGCTGTAACCCTCTCTAGTTTTTCGCACATGCTATGTGGGTGAAATGATGATACCATGCCAACTTTCAACCTTTTCAGAGTTCATTTGAAATGCTTTTCAATTTCAGGGTCATTTAGCTCAAAGAATGAACAAATAAAAAAAATAATGAACTGGAAAACTTTAATGAAACTCTAATAGCAAAAATAATAAACTAAAAGAATGAACTAGAAAACTTTAATGAAACTCTAATAGCTAAAGGAATCAACCAAAAAGCAAAAAATAAAATAAATAAGTAGAATAAAAATAAAATAAATAAGTGGAAACAAAATAAACTTTAATAATGTAAAATAAATAAACTTTAATAAAATAAATAAAAATAGCAATAGTAAGTAGTTTTTTGAAAGTAGAAACAAAATTAAAGCAACAAAGGAAAAAAATGGTAACAAAATAAAAATATGCCACCTACAGGGCCGCCATGCCCTGAATACGAATAGAAACCCAACAATGGGCCAGGATTCAGGCCCGCAGTAGGCCTAGTAGGCCCACAGGCACACAGTCACAATTAGGCCCGAAAGCCTGCAGTTGAGAGGAGCTCGAGAGGGTGGGCGCAGCAGCGCTTATAAAACCACTCTCGAGCTCTCTCAACTAGCGAGGTGGGACTAAACTTTTGGCCGCGACGCGGGCAGCACTAGGACGTTGGTCCCGGTTGGTGGCACCAACCGGCACTAAAGGTGCTCATTAGACCCAGTTCGTGGCACCAACCGGGACCAATGCCCCCCTTTAGTCCCGGTTGGTGCCACCAACCGGGACCAATGGCCTCTTTTTCCCGCCCTTTGGGCTGCTGAAAACTGGCCATTTGTCCCGGTTGGTAGCACGAACCGGGACTACTGGTTCCATTAGTCCCGGTTGGTGCCACGAACCGGGACCAATTCTTCTACTATATAAGTAGCACTTGGGAGATTTTCAGATTTCCATCGTCACTTCGTCCCCAACGCCGCCAGGCTGCTCACCGTCGACGCCGTCGCCGCCTCTGCCCCGACCTCGCCGTCGACGCCCTGCCCCGACCTCGCCGTCGACGCCTCTGCCCCGACCTCGCCGCCCTCCCCGACCTCGCCATCGCCGCACAGTGTGAGCACTCCGGCTTCTCCTCCGTCGCCGCCCCTGCCTGCGCCGCCCGTGCTGCAGGCCGCCGCCGCTTACCGGCCTGCTCTGCTCGATCGGCATGCCCTGCTTTTTTTCATTATAT
>LR738710.1:936845851-936866940 GCA_902687465.1 Secale cereale
ATATATATATATATATATATATATATATATATATATATATATATATATATATATATATATATATATTGCAGATGTATGTATATGATGCATGGATGTATTCATGTATGAATTTTCTATTTTTATAGTTTTTTTTAGAGTTTTAGTTATATATACAAATGTTAGATGAATTTTCTGTTTTTATAGTTTTTTATAGTTTTAGTGATAGAATGTAGTTGTTTTAGTAAGAACTAGTTCATTTTTCAATTATATTAAGTTCTTATTAGTTGAACTAGTTGAATTAATAGAACTAGTTTATTTTTAGTAAAACTAGTTTAATTTTAGTAAAACTTGTTTATTTTTAGTAAGAACTAGTTCAGTTTATTTATAGTAAGTGCTTATTAGTTGAACTAGTTGAATTAATCGAACTAGTTTATTCTTAGTAAAACTAGTTTAATTTTAGTAGAACTAGTTCATTTTTATTTATAGTAAGTGCTTATTAGTTGAACTAGTTGAATTAATAGAACTAGTTTATTCTTTTAGTTCAAGCAATTATTCCTGCATCGACGTTGACGATGCCTATCCCGCATCCTCGTCATCGACTCAACGGAGGCCTGATTGATTAGAAGGGCCATGTTTGGGACTGGGCCCCGCCGGGCTGGTATTGGGAGGTGCTTCCTTCCGGTGGGCGCAACTTGATGAGGAGCCAACCCGTTGTTGACCCTAACCTTCTTTGGTGGCGGGCGCGCGGGCCAGTGACGGTGCGGAGGCTTGAGGACCCCGCGGAGGTTGTACGTCACCGTCTCAACGAGGAGGACGAACACGTCCGTCGCTACATGGTTGCGTTGGAGGGCAGGTTCGACAATACATGGCAGGTTCTTCAGGGATCTCACTTGAGCTATGATCCTGTGATGGTTCCTTCTCTTTGGGTGTCCATCGCCCGCGCCGATACCCTTCGTTCACTAGGGTTTTAGCTGTATTAATTAATTAATTAATTCATTAATTAATGAGTCATTAATTAATAATTAACGGACGCGTTAATTACTGAGGTTTTTGGGGAGCGCACTCGCGCGACTACTGGCAGCGACGACTTCGCGAACGACGACTTCTTCCCCGACCTCGGCAACCTCATCCTCGATGACATGGGCGACAACGTCAACGCCGGCGGTGCTGCTCCCGCTGCACCGTATGTGATTCTATCATTCCCGTTCGAGATCGTGGTAGAATTCATGTTTCTAGTATGTGCCCTAGATATGATCTGTTCATCTGCTATGCTAGTTCACATGATTAGTTTAATCTCTGCTGCTGCAGTCATGACTTATCTTCTGTTTATTCGGATTAAATCTCGTAGTGATTTGCTCATATTTCCAACAATCCAAAAACCTGATTATAGGCAATTTACTCTGAGTGGTTTTGCTGCGCATCTGAAGCCGCCTGCCTTTAAGGGGGCGCAATATAAGAGGTGGCGCACGAGAGCAGTCTACTGGTTTCAGACCATGGGCTGCTATGATGCCACCAAGGGCAAGCCTGAGGGCGATCTTAATCCAGCACAGCTGGAAGCTTTTGAGTAGATCGATACCCTCTTTAAAGGCGCTCTTCTGAGTGTTCTTGATGACTCAATTGTGGATTCGTATATGTCGTTTGACAACGGCAAGGACATGTGGGCTGCGCTCGAGGCCAAGTTTGGTGCCTCGGACGCCGGCAGCGAGTTGTACGTCATGGAGCAATTCTATGACTACAAGATGACTGATGAGCGTGCTGTTGTACAGCAGGCTCATGAGATACAGTCGCTCGCAAAAGAACTTGAGTACTTCAAGTGTGTGTTGCCGGACAAATTTGTTGCCGGGGGCATCATTGCCAAGCTTCCACCTTCGTGGAACAATTTTGCAACTTCCCTGAAACACAAGAGACAGGAGTTTTCCGTTGCGGATCTCATTGGTACTCTTGATCGATGTTGAAGAGAAGGCGAGAGCAAAGGACACACGTGCTCGAGTTGCTGAAGGAGGTTCTAGTGCCCACATGGTACAGAAGAAGAACTTCCAGCCCAACAAGTTCAAAAACAACAAGAACAAAACTCAGGGCAAAGGCAAGTTTGATACAAAGAATAAGCCATCACATTCTACCAACTTCAAGAAGAATTCTCACAAGAAGGGGAAGGAACTTTGCCATGTCTGCGGTGATCCTAATCACTGGGCTCCGAAGTGTCCTAACCGCTTTGAGGAGCGCGAACATGAGAAGAGCGGCAAGTCCGCTAATGTTGTCATCGGTGATACTGATATGAAGGAATCAGGGTACGGTATTCTTCCTACCATCCTTTCAGTATTTCAATCCCCTGATTGGTTAATTGATACCGGTGCCAATGTACATGTTTGTGCTGACGCCTCCATGTTTTCTTCTTACCAGGGCACTGGGACTTCTCCCGTGTTGATGGGGAACGGGTCACATGCCATCGTTCGAGGTGTTGGTACGGTCGATCTGAAGTTTACTTCGGGGAAGACCGTGCATCTGAAGAACGTTCATCATGTGCCGTCCATCAATAAAAATCTCGTTAGCGGTTCCCGTTTATGTCGAGATGGTTTTAAGTTGGTTTTTGAATCCAATAAAGTTGTAATTTCTAAGTGTGGACAATTTGTTGGAAAAGGCTATGAGTGCGGAGGCTTGTTCCGCCTATCTTTATCAGATATTTGCACTAAAGTTATTAATAATGTTTGCCACAATAATGAGTCTGATATTTGGCATTCACGACTTTGTCATATTAACTTTGGATGCATGACGCGGCTAGCCATCCGAAAATCTCTACTGTCAAGGGCTCTAAGTGCCAAGTATGTGTGCAAGCTAAGCAACCTCGCAAGTCCCATAAGACTGCAGAGGCAAGAGACTTGGCGCCACTAGAGCTTATACATTCTGATCTTTGTGAGATGAATGGCGTGTTGACAAAAGGTGGAAAGAGATACTTCATGACGTTGATTGATGACTCGACTAGATATTGTTATGTGTATCTTCTGAAATCAAAAGATGAGGCTTTGACTTTCTTCAAAAACTATAAAGCTGAGACAGAGAACCAACTTGATCGAAAAATTAAGCGGCTTAGGTCCGATCGTGGTGGAGAGTATTTTTCCAATGAATTTGATATGTTTTGTGCGGAACATGGTATAATCCATGAGAGGACGCCTCCCTACTCACCCCAGTCAAATGGGGTAGCCGAAAGAAAGAACCGAACTCTAACTGATAGGCTTAACACCATGTTAGACACTTCGGGTCTATCCAAGGAATGGTGGGGGGAGGCGCTAATGACTGCGTGTCATGTCCTAAACCGGGTTCCCACAAAGCATAAGACCATGACTCCATTTGAGGAATGGGAAAGGAAAAGGTTGAAACTTTCTTACCTACGTACTTGGGGTTGTTTGGCGAAAGTCAATATACTAATTCCCAAGAAGCGCAAGCTTGGACCAAAAATCGTAGATTTTGTTCTTCTGGGCTATGCTTTTCATAGCATCGGCTATAGATATTTTATATTAAAATCTGAGGTGTCCGACATGCATGTTGGTACGATTATGGAGTCAAATGATGCAACTTTCTTTGAGGACATATTTCCTATGAAGGATATGTCGAGTTCATCAAATCAGGAGATACCTACTCCATCTAGTGGGGAATTCAGGGTAATTCCTGAACCCACCATTGCAATGGAACACGTTGAGAATCCTGTTGAGGGTGACAATGGAACTCCTGTGAGGAGTAAGAGACAGAGGACTGCAAAGTCCTTTGGTGATGATTTCATTGTGTACCTCGTGGATGACACACCCAGGACTATTTCAGAAGCCTATGCATCTCCTGATGCTAACTACTGGAAGGAAGCTGTACGTAGCGAGATGGATTCCATCTTAGCTAATGGTACCTGGGAGATCACTGACCGTCCTTATGGGTGCAAACCTGTAGGATGTAAGTGGGTGTTCAAGAAGAAGCTTAGACCTGATGGTACGATTGAAAAGTACAAGGCACGGCTTGTGGCCAAGGGTTATACCCAGAAAGAAGGTGAAGACTTCTTTGATACTTACTCACCCGTTGCTAGACTGACCACAATTCGGGTGCTGCTATCACTGGCTGCCTCACATGGTCTTCTCGTTCATCAAATGGACGTTAAGACAGCTTTCCTCAATGGAGAGTTGAAGGAGGAAATTTACATGGATCAGCCAGATGGTTTTGTAGTACCTGGTCAGGAAGGAAAGGTGTGCAAGTTATTAAAGTCTTTATATGGCCTTAAACAAGCTCCTAAGGAGTGGCATGAGAAGTTCGAAAGAACATTAGCTGCTGCCGGCTTTGTAGTAAATGATGGTGACAAGTGCGTGTACTATCGCTATGGTGGGGGCGAAGGAGTTATTCTTTGTCTGTATGTCGACGACATATTGATCTTTGGAACCAAACTTGATTTAATCAAGGAGGTTAAGGATTTCTTATCTCGCTGTTTTGAGATGAAGGATCTAGGAGTAGCTGATGTTATCTTAAACATCAAGCTGTTGAGAGATGAGAATGGTGGGATCACACTGCTTCAGTCTCACTATGTGGAAAAGGTCTTGAGTCGTTTTGGGTATAGCGACTGCACACCTTCTCCAACTCCATATGATGCTAGTGTGTTGCTTCGAAAGAATCGACGGATTGCTAAAGATCAACTGAGGTATTCTCAGATTATTGGTTCGCTTATGTATTTGGCAAGTGCCACGAGGCCTGACATCTCTTTTGCTGTGAGCAAGCTGAGTCGGTTTGTGTCAAAACCGGGAGATGATCATTGGCATGCGCTTGAGAGAGTTATGCGCTATTTGAAAGGCACCACGAGCTATGGAATTCACTACACCGGGTATCCAAGGGTACTGGAGGGTTATAGTGACTCAAACTGGATTTCTGATGCTGATGAGATAAAGGCCACAAGTGGTTATGTTTTTAAACTTGGTGGTGGCGTTGTTTCCTGAAAGTCTTGCAAGCAGACCATCTTAACGAGGTCAACTATGGAAGCAGAACTCACAGCATTGGACACTGCCACTTTTGAAGCAGAGTGGCTTCGTGAACTCTTGATGGACTTACCTATGGTTGAAAAACCAATACCCCCTATCCTGATGAACTGTGATAATCAAACTGTGATCGTCAAGATAAACAGTTCGAAGGACAATATGAAGTCCTCAAGACATGTGAAGAGGAGACTAAAATCTGTCAGAAAATTTAGGAACTCCGGATTTATTACGTTGGATTATATCCAAACGTCGAAAAACTTGGCAGATCCCTTCACAAAGGGTCTATCACGTAATGTGATAGATAATGCATCGATGGAGATGGGTTTGAGACCCACCGCATGAGTTGTCCATAGTGGTAACCCAATCTATGTGATCGGAGATCTCGTGACGTAGAAGTGGGAGACAAACTGTTGGTCAGCTGGGAGGAGAGTATCCCTATATTAACTATCCCACTCCGTGAAGATGCAATACTCTCCTAATCTGCATGGCAGGTTGATACTTATCTTAATGTGTTCCAAGTGGCTTATTCCGGTAAGCAGAGATGTTGTCCTGCAGAACATCTTCTGAGGAACACACCTATATGAATTTGACTGTTAACGTCGCAGTCTGTGAGAATTGGGTGTTCTCTAATAAATTCATGAAAAGACCCTGGAGTATGACATATACGCTCCACCCACGGGGAAGCCTTGCGGCAGCCAAGTATCGGTCAAGAATTTGTGTGAAACTAGTCTCGCAGAAAACTTGTAGTTCAAGGCATAGTCCACTATTCAAGTTGTGATCTAGTGTAGCATAAATCTCTAAGTGGAAGTTCAACTTCACAGTCTCCACTAAGCACCGGTATATAAACAATGTTTTGGAACTAAATGATGAGATGTGCCAATGAGACTTTGTGGGGGATTGTTGGAATTTTTGCTAGTAGGCCTTTGGCCCAAAGCCCAACTAAAATTCTGAAATTCTCTTGGCCCATTCATGCACACATGTGAGTGGAGTGAGTGAGGCTAAAGTTCAGTCCCACCTCATAAGTTGAGGGAGAGTTGCACCTCTTTATAAGGTGAGCTCTTCTACCACTTGTATGAGCATGAGAAGAGGAGACCTACACGCGCGCTCCGCCTCCTCGCTCGCCTCGCCACGCCACGCGTCGTCACGATGCGCCGCAGGTTGCGGGATTGAGGCGAGCCGAGGACAGAGCTATGCACGTTGTCTATATTTTTGCTGCTCGGGAAAATTAATGAGTCATCAATTAATAAATAACGGATGCGTTAATTACTGAACCGTTTCCGATTCTTTTGGATCGTGGCGACTCGGACGTGGGGTTTATTCCCACGACCTACCCGGCCCGCACTATATAGTTAGGCAGACGTCTACCCTAGCCGCCGCCGCTTCGTATGGTTTCTCACCACCGTTCCAGATCATTGCGCCGCCAAGCAAGTCTTCTCCATCCCTCCTTTCGGCGTGCACCGGGAGAAGGGACAGCAGGCCTCCGGGACCCCGCCTCTCGTGATCCTGTACGGGAGAGGGGCGATCAGGTTTTTGGGGAGCGCACTCACGCGACTGCTGGCTGCGACGACTTCGCGAACGACGACTTCTTTCCCGACCTCGGCAACCTCATCCTCGACGACATGGGCGACAACGTCAATGCCGGCGGTGCTGCTCCCGCTGCATCGTATGTGATTCTATCCTTCTTGTTCGAGATCGTGATAGAATTCATGTTTCTAGTATGTGCCCTAGATGTGATCTGTTCATCTGCTATGCTAGTTCACATGATTAGTTTAATCTCTGCTGCTGCAGTCATGACTTATCTTCTGTTTATTCGGATTAAATCTTGTAGTAATTTGCTTATATTTCCAACAATAACATACAAAGGGTCCACTCGATGTCAGAACACACCAAGGTCTAGCAGAAATGCATATCAGTCATACATTAGGAACCATGCTACACACACGATGCCCTTTTTGTATGATTTTCATAGGTCAGTTATGATTTTTGGAATTCGCACTGGACCGTCAAAACAACTTAAAGGACGGACAAAACTAATCTAAAAAGAAAATGTTTAACAAAAGCATCTCTTGACACATAATCCTTTTGTTTTTCTAATCTAAAAACACAAGGATTTTTACCATAGAATCACAACTTAGCATTAAGGTCCACCAATCTTCCTAGGAGGTAGATCGAAGGAGTGATACGCAGGGGCAGGGGCATAAAACAAATGATACAGTATTCTACACACCAGGCCAGAAACAAAAACTTGCGAGCTAGCAAAGAGTTAGTTTTAAAAGAAATGTTGCAAAGTCTACACACGAAACTGAAGGCGTCAAAAGATGGCTTGCATCACTCTCGAAAATTATAATTTGCATCGACAATACTCCCTCCAATCCATATTAATTGATGCCACTTTTGTACAATTAATATGAATCGGAAGGAGTACCATTGTTGAAGCACCCTTGAGAACCCCTGAGCTTTACTAATCCTGGTTTCTCAATAAAAAATGCTTAGTAGTTTATCATGTATATAATTCTATTATGTCACATTTTCATCAAATAAAACGAAAGCATTAAATAGCTCTTCCAGATAAATAACACAGTACAACAGCGCATTATGTGAGGCATACACAGGCACCAAGCTCAAAGATGCAAAACTGATAAGGTGGACTGTCCTATACGGTACAGTGAACAAGCAACAAATGATTCCACACTTTACATTAACAAACAACTTAACTAAGTGTGAGAAATCTACTTGTCAGATCTAACTTCAGTGTTAAGAGTTCAGTACATTTCTGAAGTCAGAAGAAAGTCTGACCTCAAATAACCTTGAGTCACATGATTCATGGACGGAAAAATTCAGCAGCAGTGGCAATTGGATAAACGATGGCATAAAAAGTCAAAGGAGTGATATATATTATCACCCATGTGCAGCAGCGAAGAAACTGATCAAATCTGTACTTATTGTTCCATGTGGGATAGAAAGAACATAATATGGAGAATACCATGTTTCTGTCTAAATTTTGTTGTCTGCTATGCTCAAGTTCACATGCATCCAGATGCATGCCTGGAAGTAGCTTATATTGGCGTACTTCTGAATATGGTAAGTGTTACCTGTCAATGTTCAAACACCAGTAGCAATTTGCACCATTCCATTGGGATGCAGATACTCCAGTTGCTAGCTAGCAAGCTCGGAGGAGGACCTTTTGAGCGTCATGATCTTTTATGGCGGGGCCAACGCCGGCCATCCCAACCGGGTGGTGAGAGCAAGAATGACCTGCAGTTGCCATCACCATGTAATTCACAAACCTCACCGCTCGTATGCCTCTACTTTGAGGCATTCGACAGCCTGAGGCCCTTCCAGTACACCATGGCCGTCAGCCTTAACATTGAACCCAATGATTCTCCATGCCCAAGTACAACCAAAGAGCAGTGAGTGTCTCAAGCAACTTCGATACAAATGATTCGTCGATCGCGCCAGAATGATCTGAGATTTTTTCCATCTCAGTGATTACTCCTTTCTGGGCAACTCCAACAATTGTTACTCATAACAGAATTTGGCACGATCCTTGTGAGCCAGCAAGGCATCAAAGGCATGTCGGCCAACTCGAGCAACCGTTTTGCCCCAACTGAGTATCTCGCGGTCGCGTGCGGCAACGCTCGGTTTCCAACAGGGTTAGCTTTCCCAATTTGGAACGTAAGCGCTGCTTCTTTAGAGGATTAGAAGGAAGGTTATTAGGTGGGCCCCCTCCTGAAAATCAGGGCGGGAGAGAGATTAGGCTGGTTGTAATGGGGAGTATCATATTCTAGTATCATGCTATGATACTAGTGTATGATATTACATCCGTAATGCATATTATCATATGTTGGTATTATAGAGTAGTACATTTATTGACATGCATGACACAAAGTAGCACATCATTTAATATGATACGGTATCATGATATGATACTCAAGCTTCTCTTTTTTCATTTAATTTCATGCTACCTCATCGAAATTGCTTAGTTGGCATGCGTGATACTATCTATGATACTCCCATTACGGGCAGCCTTAGTAGGAATTGGGTGGGTCAGAGCCCTGCATGCACGTTCCATATTTACTTCAACCTAATCCATGTGGTGGGCCCCTTACCAGAAAAGCCTGTCAGCTGAGCGCTCCATCTTTGACGCATTCGCTCCTTGGAGCGCGCGAGCGTG
The DNA here is from genome assembly GCA_902687465.1 of Secale cereale. Classification (NCBI taxonomy): domain Eukaryota; kingdom Viridiplantae; phylum Streptophyta; class Magnoliopsida; order Poales; family Poaceae; genus Secale; species Secale cereale. The sequence goes on from LR738710.1 coordinate 936,855,005, forward strand.
AAAGAGCTTCTTCGCTGAGAATAAGGCTGGTCACAATGGGCAGGAATATAAGGTAGTAACATACACACTTATCTAGACTATGTTATTAACTTCACAGTGGGTAGGAACATGTAGGTAGTGTCATGCAACGATGCATTTATTAGCTTATAGACTCATTGTTTCTTGAAGTGTGTGATGTTCCGGTAACTTAGCTAGTTACCACAAGCACCTCACTCTTCGTTAAATATGTGCCACATAAGCAACGTTGTATTGAAATATGTGATGTTACTCCTAAGTTCCACCCCATTGTGACCAGCCTAATAGGTTGTGCGACTGTGCCACGACAACTCGAGCAACAGCCGCAGAACTTGGGCACTCTAGCATCACCGTAGGGAGTCTCCCACAAGCAGCTAGGTCCTCCTCGACATCTCTGTGCTGCCCTCCGAGCAATAATGGCATGCCTAGATGCTTCCCGACGCGGAGCCACTCCAGGCGGCAGAGGACGACGCGCCATGACGGCTTGTGTGGAGCTGGCCAGAATTCGCCATCTAAGGGGAGGAGCGGCTCAACATCAAGGTTGTGGTGCGCGTCTTCCAACAGGTCGACAGCACGGTGCCGGGCGTAGGCTACGGGCACCACATTTGCGCCGCGCCTGTGGAGGAAAGGTAAGGGGAGGCAAATTTGACAATTTTGACCTGTTTGCGTAATCAATTCACGGAATGAACTATCTGCCAAATTATTTCACAGTCATGACCTTGTTGTGTAGCGCCTGCCTCAGTGGCGCTGCACCCTACTGTGCAGCGCCTGGCTCAGGGCGTTGCACGCCTGTCCATCGTGGCAGCCTCTTGTGCAGCGCCTGCCTCAGAGCGTGCAACGCCCCTGAGCCAGGCGCTGCACAGTGGGTGCAGCGCCTCTGAGGCAGGCGCTATACAAAAAGGTCATGGCTGTGAAATAGTTTCGTAGATAGTTCATTCCGTGAATTGATTACGCCAACAGGTCAAAAATGTCAAATTTGCCGTAAGGGGAAGGGAAGAGGATAGTCCCTTCGCGTGTGTAGGGGACATGGGATAGTGGTAAGCCCAGCATCGGGGTATGCAGTGGCGGCGCGCGGTAGGGTGGGGCGGTGCGGCGCGCTGGATGAAGATGGGATTGAAGGAGGTTGAGTCGTGGGTCGTGCATGTTTTTTTCTGGTCCGGGTTCCGTTTGACTTATTGTAAGGACCGAAGGTGCAATTATCAAAAAAGCATGTAGATTTTTCTGTAAAAACGCCACGACGGTGAAGCCAGTTGATGCTGCGGGACCAGGAGGCGGCAAAAACAAGGCCAGCCACGATTACTACCTCCGTGCTGGTTTATAGGGCTTCTTTGTAGTTTGTGTCAAATTTTGATCAAATATTTAACTAATAAAATATTAATACATGTCAATAAAAATTACATCATTTGATTCACATTTGAACATAGTTTTCAGTGATATAATTTTTTGTGACAGGCATAAACATTTTGGTAGTTAAATTTAAGGTCAAAATTTGGCACAAAATACAATAGAGACCAATAAATCAGGACGGAGGTAGTACTAGTTAGAGCAACTTCAATGGGGCGACCCATTTCGTCCGCCCGCGTCCGTTTTTCGTCCGCGGGCGACCCATTCCAGGCCCAATTTTGCGCCGGATTTGCGTCGGCGCAGACACGAGACGAACGCGCGCGCCTACTCCTCTCCCCGGGCCCGCCGGTCGATGGCAGCCACCAACATTTTCCCCAAAAAGGCTCCCGCCCGCGTGCGCCTCCGCCCCCCAACCAGCCATGGAGGACGTCATCGACCTTGACCTCGACGTCGCTGTCGACCTCGCCTCTCTCGCCTCGTCCGCCGCCGTCGCCCCCTCCGGGAAAGGCAAGCCTCGTGCCCCGCGCAAGACCACCGCCGCAACCAAGCCGAAGAAGACGCAGACGCCCGAACAGCGGGCAAGGGAGTCGACCAAGAGGAAGGGCCGGAGGCACGCCGCGGACGCGATGGATGAGGCCGGCAGGCAGGCCGCCGCCGTCGTCGCCGCGCAGCAAGAGTTCACCACCGCCCGCATCGCTGCGGCAACGAGGGGGGCGCTTGCTAGGCTTCTCGCCCCTCGTTGGTTACCCCAAGTGGAAGGTGTGAGATGTAGTGTTGCGGAAGTTTTTCCCTTGGCAAAGATACCAAGGATCGAATCCCTAGAGACTCCTAGGTTCAACAAGAAGGTGTCAACTGCTACGGCGCCAGATATTGGCAATCAACGTGGACCTGCACACAGATACAAATAACTTTGCTCCCAACGAGTACAGAGAGGTTGTCAATCCCTCCGGCCTTGTAGTTCACAAAGGATTAAACGCAAGTGATAGTAGTGATAGATATAATTGCAATAGTAAATAATAGCGAAAAGTAAATAGCGGATGTGATCAATGATGGTAATATGGACCGGAGTCTCATGATGTTCACTAGTGATGTCTCTCTCCCAAAAGACGATAAAACAGTTATGTGAGGTAAACGAATTACAGCTGGGCAATTGACATGACCATGTGCGCAAACCAATGCTGATTAAATTGCAAGAAAGGTTGAGGTTCAAAGCATGGGCGGTACGCCAAAGTAAGTAGACCGAAATCCATCAATATCTACTACTAATCATCCACCTTGAGATATCTATCCAGAACATCTCGCTGGTATTAAGTTGCGAGTCCCACCCATAGTGTAAACTCAATGCAACAGACAACTGCATTAAAAGAACTTTGCGTAAAGTAAACAATCCTTGCACCCGCGGTCACAAGAACCGTTGTTTTCCCCCTTGTGGCAACAGCACATCCCCTAGACTCATGTTTCTGTCACTCAAACTAGTCATCGAGGGGCATGAACCCACAATCAAGCATAACGTTCCCTCTTGGAGTCACTACCTATTACTTGGCCAAAGCAATAAATAACAACGGAGAACATGCAAGAATTACTTACGAACATAAATATAAAAAAGGTAGATCAAATATATTACTCAAGCACAATCTGAACATAATCTCATAATCCATCGGATCCCAGCAAACTCATCATAGCAACAGCATAAGGATTACATATGTGACTCGATCATGTAGGGCAGCTCACGAGGACTAATTAGTGAAGCACAAGAACGGGAGGAGAACATCACATAGCTACTGGTCATGGACTCATGGTCCAAGGGAGACTACTCACAACTCATCCGGGAGGCGTCCATGGTGGTGGAGAAGCTCCCGGTGGTGATCCTCCCCTCCGGCAGGGTGCCGGGAAGAGTTCTCCTGGTGCTCCCGATCTTGGAAGCGGCGGCGGCGGAACAGAGATGAGATCGCGAATAAAGTTCCTCCCTTAAGGGTTTCGGGAGACGCTTTAAATATATGCCAAAGGGGGGCATCGGAGGAGCCTCGGGGGGCCCAGGCGCCCCCCCCGGCGCGGCCCGGGGGGGGCACCGCCAGGGCGCCTGGAGCCCTGGTGGCCCCCCCCCCCCGGGCTGTCCTTCGGGCGCACGGTAGTTTCTGGAACGCTGATTTTTTATATAATTTTTCTGGATTTTTCCTGACAGTTCTCGTAATGTGAAAACCTGAAATACAAAAACAGCCGAAAACAGAAACTGGCACTGGGGTGCACTGAGTTAATAGGTTAGTCCAAATATGATCAAAAGTGTATGGAAGTGTATAAATATCATAGCAATATCACCCAAAAGAGGCATGGAGCAAGCAGAAATTATAGATACGTTTTGGACGTAGCAACATCCCCAAGCTTAATTCCTGCTCGTCCTCGAGTAGGTAAATGATAACAAGAATAATTTCTGTGGTGACATGCTATTAACCATATAGGACTTTTTCATAGTCATATGACAAAAGCTTACTGAGACAATGAATCTATAGTAATTAAGTTGCCTCATGAGAAAATCACAAAGGACTGAAAGTTTTACAATATGATACTGAAACATCAAATAGATTTGCAATGAACATGATGTGCAAATATGATAAAGTGATATCTAGCTTGCCCCCTTTAGTGAAGCAAAACATAAATGCAGGGGCACCTCCAAGGTTTAAGTGATGATTAGATACAATGATTTCAGAATAAATGATATCACAATCATGCAAAAGACAATGCTACTTTGGGACAATGCACATTACACTCAGAATGACAATCATGCTCTCAGTAGTTGGTGCTTTTAAAAGAAGGTGGAGACTCTCGAACCGTAGCTTTTGTTGGCAAGGTTGAAAACCCGTAGTCGGAAACAAAGACAAAACATGTACCAGAGCTCTTGGCTTTAAAACAGAGGTAATAATTTATTTTAGATCATGCATGTTTCGTCAACGAATGCTAGCAGACAACTCAATCACTTTTCGAGATGGACAAGTTTCGAGGAACGGCTCCCGAATGAGGACGATCACATCCTCTTAATCTCCTTTGTTTATCACTGCCAAAGTTTTCTGATTTCTCATGAACAAAGCGTGAAGGAGGGTTTGTTTGTTATATTATCTTTTTGAGCCGGGCGCACTCAATGCCAGTTCCTTCTCGTATTATGGGTTTGCACATTATACATGCAATCCCGGGGTGAAGCTTGTCCAACTTAAAAAGGTCATGAATTAACTGTTGGGGAACGTAGTATTTTAAAATTTTCCTACGATCACGCAAGATCTATCTACCAGATGCATAGCAACAAGAGGGAAGAGTGTGTCTACGTACCCTCGTAGACCGGAAGCGGAAGCGTCAAGTGACGCGGTTGATGTAGTCGAACTTCTTTGCGATTCAACCGATCAAGCACCGAACGTACGGCACCTCCGCGTTCAGCACACGTTCAGCTTGATGACGTCCCACGAGCTCTTGATCCAGTTGAGCTTCACGGGAGAGTTTCGTCAGCACGACGGCGTGGTGACGGATATGATGTATCTACCAGCGCAGGGCTTCGCCTAGGCACTGCGATGGTATGACCGAGGTGTGTTTCTGTGGAGGGGGCACCGCACACGGCTGGAACAATTCAACTTGTGTGTCCTAGGGTGCCCCCTGCCCCCGTATATAAAGGAGCAAGGGAGAGGCCGGCCCTAGAGGGGGCGCGCCAAGTGTGGGGAGTCCTACTAGGACTCCCAAGTCCTAGTAGGATTCCCCTTTCCTTTCCGGAGTAGGAGAGAAGGAAAGAGGGGGAGAGGGAGAAGGAAAAGGGGGCTGCACCCCTTGTCCAATTCGGACCAGAGGGGGGGCACGCGCCTCCATCCTTTTGGCCTTTCTCCTCTATTCCCGTATGGCCCAATAAGGCCCATATACTCCGAAAAATACCCGAATCACTCGGAACCTTTCCGATGTCCGAATATAGTCGTCCAATATATCGATCTTTACGTCTCGACCATTTCGAGACTCCTCGTCATGTCCCCGGTCTCATCCGGGACTCCGATCTCCTTCGGTACATCAAAACTCATAAACTCATAATACCGATCGTCATCAAACGTTAAGCGTGCGGACCCTACGGGTTCGAGAACTATGTAGACATGACCGAGACTCATCTCCGGTCAATTACCAATAGCGGAACCTGGATGCTCATATTGGTTCCTACATATTCTACGAAGATCTTTATCGGTCAAACCGCATAACAACATACGTTGTTCCTTTTGTCATCGGTATGTTACTTGCCCGAGATTCGATCGTCGGTATCTCTATACCTAGTTCAATCTCGTTACCGGCAAGTCTCTTTACTCGTTCCGTAACACATTATCTCGTGACTAACTCATTAGTCTTTTGCTTGCAAGGCTTATTATGATGTGTGTTACCGAGAGGGCCCAGAGATACCTCTCCGACACTCGGAGTGACAAATCCTAATCTTGATCTATGCCAACACCACGAATACTTTCGGAGACACCTGTAGAGCATATTTATGATCACCCAGTTACGTTGTGACGTTTGATAGCACACAAGGTGTTCCTACGGTATTCGGGAGTTGCATAATCTCATAGTCATAGGAACATGTATAAGTCATGAAGAAAGCAATAGCAGTAAAACTAAACGATCAAAGTGCTATGCTAACGGATGGGTCTAGTCCATCACATCATTCTCCTAATGATGTGATCCCGTTGATCAAATGACAACTCATGTCTATGGCTAGGAAACATAACCATCTTTGATCAATGAGCTAGTCTAGTAGAGGCATACTAGGGACACTCTGTTTTGTCTATGTATTCACACATGTACTAAGTTTCCGGTTAATACAATTCTAGCATGAATAATAAACATTTATCATGATATAAGGAAATATAAATAACAACTTTATTATTGCCTCTAGGGCATATTTTCTTCAGTCTCCCACTTGCACTAGAGTCAATAATCTAGCTCACATCGCCATGTGATTTAATACCGATAGTTCACATCGTTATGTGAATAACACCCATAGTTCACATCACCATGTGACCAACACCCAAAGGGTTTACTAGAGTCAATAATCTAGTTCACATCGCTATGTGATTAATACCCAAGAGTAATAAGGTGTGATCATGTTTTGCTTGTGAGAGAAGTTTAGTCAACGGGTCTGTCACATTCAGATCCGTATGTATTTCGCAAATTTCTATGTCTACAATGCTCTGCATGGAGCTACTCTAGCTAATTGCTCCCACTTTCAATACGCATCCAGATTGATACTTAGAGTCATCTGGATTTAGTGTCAAAGCTTGCATCGGCGTAACCCTTTACGACGAACTCTTTATCACCTCCATAATCGAGAAATATTTCCTTTAGTCATCTAATTACTAAGGATAATTTTGACCGCTGTACAGTGATCTACTCCTGGATCACTATTGTACCTCCCTGTCAAACTTATGGCAAGATACACAACGTGTTTTGTACACAACATGGCATACTTTATAGAACCTATGGCTGAGGCATAGGGAATGACTTTCATTCTCTCTATATTTTTCTGTCGTGGTCTGGCTTTGAGTCTTACTCAACTTCACACCTTACAAGTCAGGCAAGAACTCCTTCTTTGACTGATCCATTTTGAACTACTTCAAAATCTTATCAAGGTATGTACTCATCGAAAGTCTTATCAAGCGTCTTGATCTATCTCTATAGATCTTGATGCCCAATATGTAAGCAGCTTCACCAAGGTCTTTCTTTGAAAAACTCCTTTCAAACACTCCTTTATGCTTTCCAGAAAATTCTACATCATTTCCGATCGACAATATGTCATTCACATATACTTATCAGAAAGGTTGTAGTGCTCCCTCTCACTTCTTGTAAATACAGGCTTCACCGCAAGTCTGTATAAATCTATATGCTTTGATCAACTTATCAAAGCGTATATTCCAACTCCGAGATGCTTGCACCAGTCCATAGATGGATCGCTGGAGCTTGCACATTTTGTTAGCACCTTTAGGATTGACAAAACCTTCTGGTTGCATCATATACAACTCTTCTTTAATAAATCCATTAAAGAATGCAGTTTTGTTATCCATTTGCCAGATTTCACAAATACGGCAATTACTAACATGATTCGGACAGACTTAAGCATCGCTACGGGTGAGAAAGTCTCATCGTAGTCAACTCCTTGAACTTGTCGAAACCCTTTCGCAACAAGTCGAGCTTTGTAAACAATAACATTACCGTTTGCGTCGGTCTTCCTCTTGAAGATCCATTTATTTTCGATGGCTTGCCGATCATCGGGCAAGTCAACCAAAGTCCATACTTTGTTCTAATACATGGATCCCATCTCAGATTTCATGGTCTCAAGCCATTTTGTGGAATCTGGGCTCATCATCGCTTCCTCATAGTTTGTAGGTTCATCATGGTCTAGTAACATGACTTCCAGAACTGGGTTGCCTACCACTCTGGTGCGGAACGAACTCTGGTTGATCTACGAAGTTCAGCAGAATCTTGATCTGAAGTTTCATGATCATCATCATTAGCTTCCTCACTAATTGGTGTAGGAATCACTGGAACGAGTTTCTGTGATGTACTACCTTCCAATTCGGGAGAAGGTACAATTACCTCATCAAGTTCTACTTTCCTCCCACTCACTTCTTTCGAGAGAAACTCCTTCTCTAGAAAGGATCCACTCTTAGCAACAAAGACCTTGCCTTAGGATCTGTGATAGAAGGTGTACCCAACAGTTTCTTTTTGGGTATCCTATGAAGATTTACTTCTCCGATTTGGGTTCGAGCTTATCATGTTGAAACTTTTTCACATAAGCATCGCAGTCCCAAACTTAAAGAAATGACAGCTTAGGTTTCTCGTCAAACCACAGTTCATACGGTGTCATCTCCACGGATTTAGATGGTGCCCTATTTAACGTGAATGTAGCTGTCTCTAATGCGTAACCCCAAAAGCGATAGTGGTAGATCGGTAAGAGACATCATCGATCGCACCATATCTAATAAAGTACGGTTATGACGTTCGGACACACCATTACACTGTGGTGTTTCAGGTGGCGTGAGTAGTGAAACTATTTCACATTGTTTTTATTGAAGGCCAAACTCGCTAACTCAAATATTTTACCTCTACGATCATATCGTAGAAACTCTTATTTTCTTGTTACGATGATTCTCCACTTCACTCTGAAATTCTTTGAACTTTTCAAATGTTTCAGACTTGTGCTTCATTAAGTAGATATACCCATATCTGCTCAAATCATCAGTGAAGGTCAGAAAATAACGATACCTGCCGCGAGCTTCAACACTCGTTGGTCCGCATACATCAGTATGTATGATTTCCAACAACTCTGTTGCTCGCTCCACGGTTCCGGAGAACGGAGTTTTAGTCATCTTGCCCATGAGGCATGGTTCGCAAGCACCAAGTGATTCATAATCAAGTGATTCCAAAAGTTCATCACTATGGAGTTTCTTCATGCGCTTTACACCAATATGACCTAAACGGCAGCGCCACAAATAAGTTGCACTATCATTATTAACCTTGCATCTTTTGGCTTCAATATTTTGAATATGTGTATCACACGATCGAGATCCAACAAACCATTTTCATTGGGTGTATGACCATAGAAGGTTTTATTCATGTAAACAGAACAACAATTATTCTCTAACTTACATGAATAACCGTATTGCAATAAACATGATCAAATCATATTCATGCTCAACACAAACACCAAATAACACTTATTTAGGTTCAACACTAATCCCGAAAGTATAGGGAGTGTGCGATGATGATCATATCAATCTTGGAACTACTTCCAATACACATCGTCACTTCATCCTTTAACTAGTTTCTGTTCATTATGCAACTCCCATTTCGAGTTACTACTCTTTAGCAACTGAACCAATATCAAATAGCGAGGGGTTGCTATGAACACTAGTAAAATACACATCAATAATCTGTATATCAAATATACCTTTGTTCACTTTGCCATCCTTCTTATCCGCCAAATATCTAGGGCAGTTCCACTTCTAGTGACCATTTCCTTTACAGTAGAAGCACTTAGTTTCAGGCTTGAGTTTAGCTTTGGGTTTCTTCATGGGAGTGACAACTTGCTTGTCATTCTTCTTGAAGTTCCCCTTCTATCCCTTTGCCCTTTACTTGAAACAAGTGGTCTGGTTCACCATCAACACTTGATGCTCTTTCTTGATTTCTACCTTCGCCGATTTCAGCATCGTGAAGAGCTCGGGAATTACTTTCGTCATCCCTTGCATATTATAGTTCATCACGAAGTTCTACTAACTTGGTGATAGTGTCTAGAGAACTTTGTCAATTACTATCTTATCTGGAAGATTAACTCCCACTTGATTCAAGCAATTATACTACCCAGACAATCTGAGCACATGCTCACTGGTTGAGCTATTCTCCTCCATCTTGTAGGCAAAGTACTGTCAGAGGTCTTATACCTCTCGACACGGGCATGAGTATGAAATACTAATTTCAACTCTTGGAACATCTCATATGCTCCGTGGCGTTTCAAAACGTTTTTGAAGTCCCGGTTATAAGCCGTAAAGCATGGTGCACTAAACTATCAAGTAGTCATCATATCGAGCTTTTGTCAAAACGTTCATAACGTCTACATCTGCTCCTGCAATAGGTCTGTCACCTAGCGGTGCATCAAGGACATATTTCTCTGTGCAGCAATGAGGATAATCCTCAGATCACGGAACAATTCCGCATCATTGCTACTAACATCTTTCAACTTAGTTTTCTCTAGGAACATATAAAAAATAAACGGGGAGCAACATCGCGAGCTATTGATCTACAACATAGATATGCTAATACTACGAGGACTAAGTTCATGATAAATTAAAGTTCAATTTAATCATATTACTTAAGAACTCCCACTTAGATAGACATCCCTCTAGTCATCTAAATGATCATGTGATCCAAATCAACTAAACCATGTCCGATCATCACGTGAGATGGAGTAGTTTCAATGGTGAACATCTTATGTTGATCATATCTACTATATGATTCATGCTCGACCTTTCGGTCTCCAGTGTTCCGAGGCCATATCTGCATATGCTAGGCTCGTCAAGTTTAACCCGAGTATTCTGCGTGTGCAAAACTGGCTTACACCCGTTGTATTTGAACGTAGAGCTTATCACACCCGATCATCACGTGGTGTCTCGGCACGACGAACTTTCGCAACGGTGCATACTCAGGGAGAACACTTATACCTTGAAATTTAGTAAGGGATCATCTTATAATGCTACCGTCGTTCTAAGCAAAATAAGAAGCATAATAAGATAAACATCACATGCAATCAAAATATGTGACATGATATGGCCATCATCATCTTGTGCTTTTGATCTCCATCTCCAAAGCACCGTCATGATCACCTTCGTCACCGGAGCGACACCTTGATCTCCATCATAGCATCGTTGTCGTTTCGCCAACTATTGCTTCTACGACTATCGCTATCTCTTAGTGATAAAGTAAAGCAATTACATGGCGATTGCATTTCATACAATAAAGCAACAAGCATATGGCTCCTGCCAGTTGCCGATAACATTACAAAACATGATCATCTCATACAAAACCGTATAACTCATCATGTCTTGACCATATCACATCACAACATGCCCTGCAAAAACAAGTTAGACGTCCTCTACTTTGTTGTTGCAAGTTTTACGTGGCTGCTACGGGCTTAGCAAGAACCGTTCTTACCTACGCATACAAAACCACAACGATGTTTCGTCAAGTATGTGCTGTTTTAACCTTCACAAGGACCGGGCGTAGCCACACTTGATTCAGCTAAAGTGAGAGAGACAGACACCCGTCAGTCACCTTTAAGCAACGAGTGCTCGTAACGGTGAAACCAGTCTCGCGTAAGCGTACGCGTAATGTCGGTCTGGGCCGCTTCATCTCACAATACCGCCGAAGCAAAGTATGACATGCTGGTAAGCAGTATGACTAGTATCGCCAACAACTCATTGTGTTCTACTCGTGCATATCATCTACGCATAAACCTGGCTCTGATACCACTGTTGGGGAACGTAGTATTTTAAAATTTTCCTACGATCATGCAAGATCTATCTACCAGATGCATAGCAACGAGAGGGAAGAGTGTGTCTACGTACCCTCGTAGACCGGAAGCGGAAGCGTCAAGTGACGCGGTTGATGTAGTCGAACTTCTTTGCGATTCAACCGATCAAGCACCGAACGTACGGCACCTCCGCGTTCAGCACACGTTCAGCTTGATGACGTCCCACGAGCTCTTGATCCAGTTGAGCTTCACGGGAGAGTTTCGTCAGCACGACGGCGTGGTGACGGATATGATGTATCTACCGGCGCAGGGCTTCGCCTAAGCACTGCGACGGTATGACCGAGGTGTGTTTCTGTGGAGGGGGCACCGCACACGGCTGGAACAATTCAACTTGTGTGTCCTAGGGTGCCCCCTGCCCCCGTATATAAAGGAGCAAGGGAGAGGCCGGCCCTAGAGGGGGCGCGCCAAGTGTGGGGAGTCCTACTAGGACTCCCAAGTCCTAGTAGGATTCCCCTTTCCTTTCCGGAGTAGGAGAGAAGGAAAGAGG
>LR738710.1:936882911-936970454 GCA_902687465.1 Secale cereale
CCCCCCCCCGGCTGTCCTTCGGGCACACGGTAGTTTCTGGAACGCTGATTTTTTATATAATTTTTCTGGATTTTTCCTGACAGTTCTCGTAATGTGAAAACCTGAAATACAAAAACAGCCAAAAACAGAAACTGGCACTGGGGTGCACTGAGTTAATAGGTTAGTCCAAATATGATCAAAAGTGTATGGAAGTGTATAAATATCATAGCAATATCACCCAAAAGAGGCATGGAGCAAGCAGAAATTATAGATACGTTTTGGACGTATCAGCGCTCTACATGCTAGGGGTAAACCCTAGCCAGCACAGCGTCCTCCAAGCCGCCGTCGCCGCGGCCAGCACCGGCTCGTCGGTGTTTCCTCGGATAGTGCTGCCCGACTCACCCCGCGCGTCAACTTGCAACCCGGTCCCCGGCTTCCACGTCTACCCGCGGGCCTCCCGCCTCTCCGGGGAGTGCTCACCCGACGTGAGCGAGGTCGCGCCTTCCACGCCCGCGCCCATCGACCTCAACCCCCCCCCCCCGGGTGGTCAGTGGCTCGTCGTCTGGCGGCACGAGGAAACGCGCGCGTCAGACGCCGGCCGGCGGGCTCCCGGACGCCCGTAACCTGTTCGAGGAAATGCCGACCGCCGTCGACGAGGACTACATGCAAAACCTCATCTTTGACGGTGGTGCGTCGGGCGCTGCCTACGATCCCGACGAGACACAAAGCCAGGACGGCCGCAGGGTGTTCACGCCGGCCGCTGCTGGCTATTATCCCGATCAGGCGGCCTTCATGCGTGATCAGGTCAGCCTCAACCTGGACGGCTTCCCCCTCGACCACGAGTTCCCGGAGGACTATGGGCTAGAGGAAGAGGACGAGTGCGACATCGAATTGGAGCCTTTGTTCGAGGACGCGCTCGCCAACCAAGGCGCCGGTGCTAAGCCGGAGCGCAAGAGCAAGCGCACGAAGGCGTACACAGCTGCCGAGGACAAGCTTCTTTGCGAGTGTTGGCGAGACATTGGACAAGACCCAAAGACGGGTGCCGAGCAAAAGCATTCCACCTTTTGGACTCGTGTGCACCGCGAGTTTCATGAGCGCAAGAAGTTTCCACCTTACCAATTTGTTAGCACGCGCGGGGTGGGTCTCCATTTCCAAGCGATGGAGGGTGATCCAACTAGAGTGCAACAAGTTTTGCGCCACCCTTGAGTGCGTCAAGGCCCGCCCCGTGAGCGGCATTGGCCTGCAAGACATGGTATGATAGCAAGCAAGCCGCCCTCTTTTGTGCCATCGTGATCATCCTTTTATGTCTTCATTTGCTATCACTTTCCCATATGCTTGCATGGAAACATTTTGTAGGCATTCAAGGTTCAACACAATGGCAATTGCTTCAACCTCTCCCATTGCTATCGGGTCATCAAGGACGAAGAGAAGTTCAAGGCACAATATGCCGCACTCAAGGCACGTGGGGGGAAGGGTGCCGTGGAGGATGTTGGGGAGGGCGAGCCGGCACGGCCGCGGGGGAAGACCAACTCGAAGAAGGAGGACAAGCGAGATGTGGCCACCAACGCCTTGATCACAAGCGTGGACGGCATGATGAATAAGAAGGACTCAAGGGAGGAGGAGTGTCGGCGTTTCAAGGCCGAGCAAATGGATGCTTTCATGGAGATCCAAAGGAGGAGGCTCGATCTTGACGCCGAGAAGCAAGCCAAGATGTTCGAGCTCGAGGCGGAGAAGCAAGCCAAGATGCTAGAGATCGAGGCCACCAACACCAAGACAAAGGCGAAAGAAGTGGCTCTTGCAAGCATAATGACCGGGGTGGAGATCATGAAGGTCGATCTCAACGCCTTGTCGCCAAGGAAGAGGACGTGGTTCGAGAAGATGCAGGCCGACATGCTCAAGTTGGATGACTAGTGATCTATGGCGTCGAGGGTCAAATTTTTTGTATGACGGCAGGTGTGCCGGCATGACCACGAGAGCCGCGATGGCGTGGTCGAACTCAAGTCCCACCATTTTTGTGTGCTGGCATGTGTGCCGGTCGGCTGGTGAGAGCACCAGCATGAACTGTGATAATTTCTGAAGCCGGCATTGTATGCCGGCGTTGGCATGGTGCCGGCATGAGTCATGGCCGCTGGCATGATCGGCCGCGGGCCTTTTTTATTTGAAAGTTCAATGTGGATATGAAATGGGTCGGCGCATTGGGCGCATTGCCGATCCAAATGCAAAACTGTGCGGACAGCGGACGGGCGGCCGACCCAAACGGACAAAAATCGAACAAATGCGCCGTCCGTTTGAATCGCCCCATTGAAGTTGCTCTTAACGATATGAAAGATGATAATTCTCGCGTTGTTAAATGAAAACGATATGCAAGAAATACAATGGGGACTGTTAACATGGTATGTGAGGGGGCTGGCATCAGCGCAAGTAGCCGGGTGGTCATGTACTGCCAGTAGCTAAGCTATGAAATATCTGTTGGGTGCGCATTTTTTCAATTTGTTAGGGCATCTTCAGCCGTTGGCCTCTCAGGAGGGGCTAAAAATCGCCCCTGAGGGCGCACCGGCGCTAAACCGCGCACTGGGGGCGTGATGCCCCCAGTCGCGGCCCCCACGGTTTTTTAAAAAGTTAAAATTCGAAGCAAACATTGCTCAAATTTAACGCAAACACCGGCGAGTTCATTCAAATTTAAACATATTTTACAAAAAAAGAAAAAAAAAACTAGCGCGGGCTACCCCGCCGTCTCCCTCGCCGCCCGCCCACGCGGCTCTACATGCCGAGGAGGCTGTAGTACCGCGTGTAGTCACCGCCGTTGTCGTCGTCGTCGTCCCCGCCTCCGCCGTCCCTGCTGCATCCCTCCACCGGTTGGCGCGGCGCGTTGGACGGTCCGGGAGCGTCGTCGTCGTCGCTATCGAGGACGACGACACCGTTCTCTTCCTCGCGCCCACGTTTGCGGGCGGCGATCTCCTCCAGGGCTCGGCACTGCCGGACCATCTCCTCGCGCAGGTAGTCGTCGCGCGACCACCGCATGGCGTCCTCGTCGGAGAAGCCGCGCCGGGCTATCTCCTCGTACTCCGAGGGAAGGCCGAGCTCCGCCTTGGGCTCGACGAGGGCGCCGGAGCTGCGGGTACGCGCGCTGACAGGTGTGTCCTGGGGCTCCGGTTTGACGGGGCGGTGGTGGAGACAGGGAGAGCCACCGGACGAGAAGGAGGACACCCCGGGCTTCATGCGCCTCGGCATCCAGGAGCTTCCCCGGCGGCGTAAGAAGAACGGGGGAGCGGGGTACTCGAGGCGCGGCGTGTTGCCGCCCTCGATGTACTCGAGGACGGACCCCAACGTGCGGCCGGGCACGCCTCACCACCGGCGCCGGCCGTCGGCGTTGAACCTGCCGGAGAGCACGACGCCGTTTGTGGCCTCGAGCTGCTCGGCGTGCCGGCGGCGGAAGTAGGGCTCCCAGATTGGACTGTCGGGGACGTACCGGGGCCCCTCCCTCGCCGCACGCGGCAGGGACGAGCGGATACGTGCGATCTCCGCACGCCGCGCCGTGCCGGTGGGTAGCGGTGGCACCGGCACGCCGCCGGCGCTGATCCTCCACGCCCCGGGCACCCGCATGTCCGGCGGGACCGGGTACACGGCCTCGAAAAGGAGGCGAGCCTCGTCCTCGTGCAGATGACGGCGCCCGAATCCATTCGCCGCCGCGCCGTCGCCTGGGAAACGCTCGGGCATGCTTCTCAACTGAGGACGGCGAGAGGAGTAAAGGGGGAGAAATGGGCGCGTCGGCGGTGGATGATCTGTGCGAGTCTCCGGCACGCTTGCGGTCGGCTTTTATAGGTGGAGTAGGCTTGGCCGGCGCGTTACGCGTGGCGTGATTGCGTGGCGGCCAAGGGACGCATCGCCCAGCCTTCACTGCGCCGCCCGTGAGGCATCAATGGAGGCTGACCGGCGCGGCAGCGCGTGCAGTTTTGGCATTGATTCGCCGCGGGAAACGAGGCGATGAGGACGACGAAGCGGCGAGATGAGAGTCGAGTCGCTGACGCGGCGGGCCCGCGGATCTTCGCGCCAAAAACGATTTGCCCGGTGCCCCCGAGCGACCCCAAGCCTGCCGGGTTCGGGTTGGGTCCGCCGGCGCCAATTTCGGCCCGAGCCGGCGAAAACTGGGCTTTTGGGGGCGCGACTGAACCAATTTTTTGACGCCGGCAAACGAAAAAACACCTGGGAGCTTCTTGGTGACGCGGCTGAAGATTCTCTTAGGACGAAGGGCAGGCTGTGGTTTGATACTTTATGTGTGGTGTCATCAAGATTGATTGATTCCACACACGCACGTCGTCCTCTTCTGCGGCGTCGGTGAAGCTTTATTCATCCTTTAGAATCAATACACGTTCCATGTGGGCGCTCAAGACGAAGCTGCCTGCTACATTGGTTTCTTACTACAGTATAGACATTAAAGACCAACTTCACCGCGCGACCCCAAACGGACGTCCGTTTTGTTCGGATCCAGTTCGTTTGGGTAGGGATTTGAGGTCGTGTCCGGGCATGTTCTGGGATGCGGTGTCCGTGTGGCCAGCGCGCGGCCGCATCCCGGCCGCATCCTATCCGCATGCATTTTTCTTTGCATGTCCTTTAATTTTTTTTTATCATTCATTTTTGGTACATGACAATACATCATCACATTTTGACTAGTAAAATAAGGCCTAAAAAAATAAGAACCACAAGAATAAATTTTAGAAGATACCCAACTTCCATAACTCCCCCCTTGAGTTGGGTTAGGGCCTTCTCGATGCACTCGTTGTTGATCTGTGGAGGAGGCTCGATGTTGCATCCTCATTTCTTCTTCAAGTCAGAAGTAGAGGTTGCTTCTTCACACCTAGTCTCATCTGCAGTCTCTATTCTAGTTAAAAGTGCACGAACATCTATTAAATTGCGCGCTATTAATATATCGATGTACTCTTCTTCCCAATACCAAAACTTTGCGTCCATACTACATAATAAAATTTTAAGTTAGCACTTGTCAAATCCGGAAGCAAAATCAAAGCTAACAAATAGCACATACCCCATCGTTTAAGCACTTGATGAACACCCATGCGGGATGTTCCGGCGTTGTAGACACGCGGCGCATGACCTTATTTGGGCAGTCGTCGCACTTAATAAGTGGCAATGGTGCGCCGACGAGCTTTTGGGCTAGCACCGAGCCCGGCCGGCCACCATTCGTATATCTGCCGGCGGACCACCAACGATGCAGATCCCAGCCGCTAGAAGAGATGAATAAGACATATCCTTTATATTTTTTGTATTTGCAGTCAGGCTTGCAGCTGATGTCGATCCCCTTTACGGTCCCATCTCGTGGTTCCAAGTCGATGCACCAGCACCAGCACTAGCTACATCACGCCACCAAGTCTCTGTTTTATTGTTTTCTTGCAGCCCTGGCTTCATTTCTTACCCGACCTCCAAGTCTCCTTTAAAACAAACAGCCAGTACCTCCCTGTTTTATTCTGTTCTTGCTGTTGTTGACGCTCTCTCTCACGTCGGACTGGAGGTAGACGAAACACTTTTTCTGACGACCAACGCCCCGGCGCTTCAACGCCCCGGCGCTCAAAACGCCCTAGTTTTTCTTTGTTCCAACTGGATAGCTCCGTCCGTGCGGTTACAACGATCAGGGGCTTTTATACCCAGGCTAGTACACACGCACGCACTCAACGGCCAGCCACACCGGCCATGAACCCACGCACGTCTAGCTAACTAACCTTATCCTGCAACTCACGCATGCATGCAGCTCGCCGATACGACCGGTTCTCAAGCTGCTGGACGTAGCGCCCACGCGAGCCTCCGCTCCGCACGCACGTCTAGCGGCTCGCTCGCCCAGCCTGTGCACACGACGCGTTCCAGCCCCAACACGGACGCAACACGCACCGGCGTCCCATCCAAACCTAAACACACACGCCACGCTACTGCGTTCCACACGTCCCGCCCGTCCCGCGTGCAACCGGCACGCCCGACGAACCCGACGAGCCCGACAGCATCAGTGTGTCCCGCCCGTCCCACGCGCACCGATGCGCCCGACGAGCCCGACCACACACGCCGTGGCTTATTCCAACACACCCCCCCTAAGCCACGGCCTAGAGGAGTCCGCCGTTGTCGACGTTGATGCCGGCCAAGAGAGCCTGCTCCGCCGCCGGTCCTTTCCGCAACTGCGGGCACTCGCGCCGAAAGTGCCCGTGCTCCCCGCACTTGTAGCAGCGCCTGCGCCTGTTGCCGCCGTTGCCCGACGCCACGCTGCGCCTGTCGTCTTCGTCGTCCCGTGCTCCGCCTTGCTGCCGCTCCCGTGCCCGCCACTGCGCCTGGGTCAGCAGGAGCTGACCGCCGCCGCGGTCGCCGCCATCTTGTCCACGGCGCCTAACCCGCTCGTCGAACGCGCGCAGCCGCCCGAGCGCCTCGTCGAAGGCCAGCTCATCGACGACGCAAAACTGCTCGATGCCGGCGACGACGGGGAAGAGACGATCCGGCACCGTGTCCAGCAACTTCTTGACGAGCGCCGCGTCATCCAGCGCCTCCCCGAGGTTAGCGTACCTCGCCGCCATATACGTCGAGCTCCTCGCCGTCCGCCATCTTCATCCGGTTGAACTCGCCGCGCAGCGTCGCCAGCCTCGCCGCGCGGACCCGATCGGCACCGATGAACCTCACCTTCAGGGAGTCGACACCTGCAGCAGCACATCCTCCGGCAACGCCCCGAGAAGCAACGCACGCGCCGTCTTGTCCTTCCGCGCGTTCACCGCCGCATCGCCCGGCGCCACCGCCTCCCACACGGTGTGGACGTCGAGAATCGCCTGCGCCTTGATCACCCACACGGTGTAGTTGTCCACCATGAGCATCGGCATCGCCATCGACGCCGATCCGCCCGCGCCACCGCCCTGTGGGACGAGCGCCATGGTCGCCGGTGATCGCCCGAACCGAAGCTCTGTATACCAATTGTTGTTGCCGCTCTCTCTCACGCCGGACTGGAGGTAGACGAAACACTTTTTCTGGCGACCAACACCCCGGCGCTTCAACGCCCCGGCGCTCAAAACGCCCTGGTTTTTCTTTGTTCCAACTGGATAGCTCCGCCCGTGCGGTTACAACGATCAGGGGCTTTTATACCCAGGCTAGTACACCCGCACGCACTCAACGGCCAGCCACACCGGCCATGAACCCACGCACGTCTAGCTAACTAACCTTATCCTGCAACTCACGCATGCATGCAGCTCGCCGATACGGCTGGTTCTCAAGCTGCTGGACATAGCGCCCAGGCGAGCCTCCGCTCCGCACGCACGCCTAGCGGCTCGCTCGCCCAGCCTGTGCACACGACGCGTTCCAGCCCCAACACGGACACAACACGCACCGGCGTCCCATCCAAACCTAAACACACACGCCACGCTACTGCGTCCCACACGTCCCGCCCGTCCCGCGTGCAACCGGCACGCCCGACGAACCCGACGAGCCCGACAACATCAGTGTGTCCTGTTAGAATAAATCCGAGGCATACCGTCGATCTACCGAGGACCAAGCAATCACATGAGGCACGGCACCGAGATTTGTTAACGAGGTTCACCATCATGGCTACATCCCCGGGGCATGACTACGAGCGCTCCTCCCCATGACACCGCTACAATACCGCACCCCGGCCGCCCGGGCGCCGGCACACGCCGCCGGCTCCCCCGCGTGCCCGTGCTATTATGTTGGCATAGGTTACATCGTGTGTCTACCCCCAATATATATGAGAGGCCTAGGATACAAGTGTCCTATTAGGACACAACTCCTACTCTGTCTACACACAATCCAAATCCAAGTCCAACTGTAACCTACCTTGTACACAATATTCGACACAACTCTAACAAACTCCACCTTGGCGAATATTCTCCACCATCTTGGATTCATCCGTGCGTCGAACCTCCATGTACGTTGGACTTGAGATACGCCATGAGCACTGCTGCTACTCCCAGACTCCATGTGACTCCACCTGCAACTGTAGTTCCTTCTCGTTTTCTTAGCAGTCAACGCTCGAGCAAAATTAAGTTCCTCGTTACTCTACCTTGTGCTCCCAACTTCCGGAGTATCCCTCCACCGCCATCACACACCGATCACTGTCTGCGTGAAAGTGAAAAACTCGCATATTGGATGCCACATGTAAGAGTTACCTGAACTCAAGGTCACCGCTCTTTCTTCACTGTGTGTCTGAAACTTGAAGGAATTTCACCGTCGCCCTGTGTCACCCTTTGTCAAATTGACAGTTGTCTCATCCTTTTCCCGAATAGTCTCTGACATGTCCCACCGCTATAGCACTCCACCTCCTTCTGTATTTGTCATCCGCACTTTGCTATGTGCACTGAACGCCACAGAATATACGGCCATGTACTCTCTCAGCTTTTGACAATTTCAGACTCTCCGTCACTTTCTCAGATTCTGCATGGTCAACTCCTGTCCATCAACTAGCACCGATTGACCCAGTCACCAACTTGAATCTGGTACTCGTCAACACTGCTTCAGCACCCCTGCACACTTTGTCTGACCATATGTCTGACCACCAGTGCCCTGGCCTGTCGCTATGTCCCATGCTTACCGCACGCCTCGCCGCTAACACCGCGTCGAGCCTCTGCTGTACTGGTCGAGTCTCTCAAGGTTGCGAACCCATACCACTCAAACCTCTACTGCAGAGAACCACCGATCATCACCGACCGATGACGAGTATCACGTCTCCATCAGACCACTGGTACCCAGTCTGATCCACATGTCTCTCGCTATCCCGCTGAAATAGGCTTCGACTCTCCATGCATTTACGCCGTAGCCCCTCCATCAGCACAGAGTGAAGTCGTCCATCAGACTCCAGCTCCATCTTCAACATGACTCCATGTAGCTGGCCATGCTACCCTCGCGCCTCGTCGACTTCAAGCACTCTCATGTGTACACTGCCTTGAATCAACTCTGCGTCATAGTCTTGTCGAAGCCGCACAAGCCCTCATTCTTGCACCACGTGTTTCCACGCCCCAGAAGTCGGTCACCATCAGCATCACGCTCCTATGTCGTCGTCGCCGAAATCACCACCGTCCTCTGCTTTGACCAACATCCCCGTCGATCCATCAGACTGTCCAGTCTGACCCAGCCGAAGAATATTCGACCGCAACCATGCTCCACCCTGCGTCGTGTCTGCCCCGCACATCCCCGTGCATTGCTTTGACGCCCTGTGTTTGCATGATCCTGACGCGCTCCAGGCTCCAAAATCTTCCGCGAAACTCATCCATCACATGATACCTCCATCTTAGCTCGTCCTGACTTCTCGCAATGACTCCAAACATCTCTGTTGTGCCAACAAAATTTTCATCCTTGCCCACCATATGGTTGACCCGTGAAAAATAACCAAGTTACAACACTTTCCATGCATGTGCCGAAGTGCACTTAACCTGAGACATGCTTCACGTACTGCTGCTTCCACAACACCCGATGCCTTTTTTTGTTATTGCTACCAAAGCGTTATCTGATGGGTTCTCCCCTTGATGAATTTTCTTTCCTTCCATTGATTTGCTGCCTTCGTCAGGGTCGCTCGTGAGGATTCCATCCTCGTACGCCCAATCGCTAGCGCAACCGGCTCGGCCTGCTGGCAAGCCTCGCAGCGTACCGGCCATCCCATGCTACCGCCCACCAACTAGCTGCTGCACATGGGCTTCCATCCAACATGGGCCTCGTGCCTGGACAGTATCCGAGTGTGCTTCGCATCCGCACGATGCAATCGATCCACAGATCGATCCGTGCGCCTGGCTTGCCTTGCCGCCGCCGTCGATACGCTAGTACACGCACCGCCAAGTGCCGCCGCCGTTTCCTCTGATCTGCTTCTATTACTTCTCTAATTGCTCCAGTCGCCGACTTTAGATTCAATCGATCCCGATGCTTCGGTTCTCATCGTTCTGCCAAACGATACCTGCACCTGATCTTGTCGATTACGCCATGAGCTCTCGCGGATGGTTCCACGTTATCTCCTCGCCGATAATCTCGACATTGATCACGAATCCGAAGGAACTTCTTCTCGGCAACTCCATGCAATTTCCACTAGATCAACACCTCCGAACAACCTAGCTCTGATACCACTTGTTAGAATAAATCCGAGGCATACCGTCGATCTACCGAGGACCAAGCAATCACATGAGGCACGGCACCGAGATTTGTTAACGAGGTTCACCATCATGGCTACATCCCCGGGGCATGACTACGAGCGCTCCTCCCCATGACACCGCTACAATACCGCACCCCGGCCGCCCGGGCGCCGGCACACGCCGCCGGCTCCCCCGCGTGCCCGTGCTATTATGTTGGCATAGGTTACATCGTGTGTCTACCCCCAATATATATGAGAGGCCTAGGATACAAGTGTCCTATTAGGACACAACTCCTACTCTGTCTACACACAATCCAAATCCAAGTCCAACTGTAACCTACCTTGTACACAATATTCGACACAACTCTAACAAACTCCACCTTGGCGAATATTCTCCACCATCTTGGATTCATCAGTGCGTCGAACCTCCATGTACGTTGGACTTGAGATACGCCATGAGCACTGCTGCTACTCCCAGACTCCATGTGACTCCACCTGCAACTGTAGTTCCTTCTCGTTTTCTTAGCAGTCAACGCTCGAGCAAAATTAAGTTCCTCGTTACTCTACCTTGTGCTCCCAACTTCCGGAGTATCCCTCCACCGCCATCACACACCGATCACTGTCTGCGTGAAAGTGAAAAACTCGCATATTGGATGCCACATGTAAGAGTTACCTGAACTCAAGGTCACCGCTCTTTCTTCACTGTGTGTCTGAAACTTGAAGGAATTTCACCGTCGCCCTGTGTCACCCTTTGTCAAATTGACAGTTGTCTCATCCTTTTCCCGAATAGTCTCTGACATGTCCCACCGCTATAGCACTCCACCTCCTTCTGTATTTGTCATCCGCACTTTGCTATGTGCACTGAACGCCACAGAATATACGGCCATGTACTCTCTCAGCTTTTGACAATTTCAGACTCTCCGTCACTTTCTCAGATTCTGCATGGTCAACTCCTGTCCATCAACTAGCACCGATTGACCCAGTCACCAACTTGAATCTGGTACTCGTCAACACTGCTTCAGCACCCCTGCACACTTTGTCTGACCATATGTCTGACCACCAGTGCCCTGGCCTGTCGCTATGTCCCATGCTTACCGCACGCCTCGCCGCTAACACCGCGTCGAGCCTCTGCTGTACTGGTCGAGTCTCTCAAGGTTGCGAACCCATACCACTCAAACCTCTACTGCAGAGAACCACCGATCATCACCGACCGATGACGAGTATCACGTCTCCATCAGACCACTGGTACCCAGTCTGATCCACATGTCTCTCGCTATCCCGCTGAAATAGGCTTCGACTCTCCATGCATTTACGCCGTAGCCCCTCCATCAGCACAGAGTGAAGTCGTCCATCAGACTCCAGCTCCATCTTCAACATGACTCCATGTAGCTGGCCATGCTACCCTCGCGCCTCGTCGACTTCAAGCACTCTCATGTGTACACTGCCTTGAATCAACTCTGCGTCATAGTCTTGTCGAAGCCGCACAAGCCCTCATTCTTGCACCACGTGTTTCCACGCCCCAGAAGTCGGTCACCATCAGCATCACGCTCCTATGTCGTCGTCGCCGAAATCACCACCGTCCTCTGCTTTGACCAACATCCCCGTCGATCCATCAGACTGTCCAGTCTGACCCAGCCGAAGAATATTCGACCGCAACCATGCTCCACCCTGCGTCGTGTCTGCCCCGCACATCCCCGTGCATTGCTTTGACGCCCTGTGTTTGCATGATCCTGACGCGCTCCAGGCTCCAAAATCTTCCGCGAAACTCATCCATCACATGATACCTCCATCTTAGCTCGTCCTGACTTCTCGCAATGACTCCAAACATCTCTGTTGTGCCAACAAAATTTTCATCCTTGCCCACCATATGGTTGACCCGTGAAAAATAACCAAGTTACAACACTTTCCATGCATGTGCCGAAGTGCACTTAACCTGAGACATGCTTCACGTACTGCTGCTTCCACAACACCCGATGCCTTTTTTTGTTATTGCTACCAAAGCGTTATCTGATGGGTTCTCCCCTTGATGAATTTTCTTTCCTTCCATTGATTTGCTGCCTTCGTCAGGGTCGCTCGTGAGGATTCCATCCTCGTACGCCCAATCGCTAGCGCAACCGGCTCGGCCTGCTGGCAAGCCTCGCAGCGTACCGGCCATCCCATGCTACCGCCCACCAACTAGCTGCTGCACATGGGCTTCCATCCAACATGGGCCTCGTGCCTGGACAGTATCCGAGTGTGCTTCGCATCCGCACGATGCAATCGATCCACAGATCGATCCGTGCGCCTGGCTTGCCTTGCCGCCGCCGTCGATACGCTAGTACACGCACCGCCAAGTGCCGCCGCCGTTTCCTCTGATCTGCTTCTATTACTTCTCTAATTGCTCCAGTCGCCGACTTTAGATTCAATCGATCCCGATGCTTCGGTTCTCATCGTTCTGCCAAACGATACCTGCACCTGATCTTGTCGATTACGCCATGAGCTCTCGCGGATGGTTCCACGTTATCTCCTCGCCGATAATCTCGACATTGATCACGAATCCGAAGGAACTTCTTCTCGGCAACTCCATGCAATTTCCACTAGATCAACACCTCCGAACAACCTAGCTCTGATACCACTTGTTAGAATAAATCCGAGGCATACCGTCGATCTACCGAGGACCAAGCAATCACATGAGGCACGGCACCGAGATTTGTTAACGAGGTTCACCATCATGGCTACATCCCCGGGGCATGACTACGAGCGCTCCTCCCCATGACACCGCTACAATACCGCACCCCGGCCGCCCGGGCGCCGGCACACGCCGCCGGCTCCCCCGCGTGCCCGTGCTATTATGTTGGCATAGGTTACATCGTGTGTCTACCCCCAATATATATGAGAGGCCTAGGATACAAGTGTCCTATTAGGACACAACTCCTACTCTGTCTACACACAATCCAAATCCAAGTCCAACTGTAACCTACCTTGTACACAATATTCGACACAACTCTAACATGTCCCGCCCGTCCCGCGCGCACCGATGCGCCCGACGAGCCCGACCACACACGCCGTGGCTTATTCCAACACTTGCAGCCCTGGCTTCATTTCTTACCCGACCTCCAAGTCTCCTTTACAATAATACCAAAATTTGCCATCTCACAGCTCCTCTCCATCCTCTTCTTAATACCTTCTCAGTGTGCTGAGTTGATGCACAATACCCAGCAGCAACCGCCATCCATCAGTTGATAGGAACACCACAAACACAAAGCACACAAGGAGAGAGAGAAAGAGAGAGAGAGTGGGAGAGTATCAATGGCAGACTTTGCGCTTGGGTTAGCCAAGACGGCGGTTGAGGGGACCCTCAGCAGGGTCCAATCCGCGATCGATGAAGAGACCACGCTGAAGGCGGCCGCGCAGCAAGACCTGGTGTTCATCACCGGGGAGTTTCAGATGATTCAATCCTTTCTTAACATCGCCAGTAAGGAGCGTGCCAGGAATGAAGTGGTGAGGGCCTGGGTGCGGCAGCTCCGTGACCTCGCCTTTGATGTTGAAGACTGCGTCGAGTTCGTTATCCACCTGGATAACGACTCGACCAGGAACTGGGTGTGGCGCCTGGTGCCGTTTTGCATGGCACCACCTCGGACTCGGGACCTCGACGACGCACTCTCTGAGTTGAAGTTGCTCAAGGCCAGGGTTGAGGAGGTGAGCCAGAGGAACACCCGCTACAATCTAATAAGCGACTCTGGCTCCAATCACGTTCCATCGGTTGTGCAGTTGGCCCCAACCGCCCCATCAACAATGGACATCCTGATGGAGCTATGGGAGGCCAATGGGAAGCACCGCGGTTTTTGCAACCTCCAAAAGTTGATAACCAATGAGGGCAATAACCTTCAGGTAATCTCTTTGTGGGGAAGTGCAGGATCTGATATTGAGGGGGCGCAGATCATCAATAAGGCCTACTGTGACCCAGAAATCAACCGGATATTCAAAGTCCGTGCCTGGGTAAAGCTGCTGCATCCATTTAACCCTGACGAGTTCCTCAAGAACTTGCAGACTCGGTTGCACGCCAGCTCTTGGTCTTGCCGAGCTGTCAATATCAAGGGCAAGACTTCAGAAAATGATTCCATGAAGCAATTGACTGAGCAGAGATATCTGGTCATCCTTGAAGGAATACCTAGTGTTGCAGATTGGGAAATCATCAGAATGTACCTGCCAGACAATAACAACGGCAGCCGGATCATTCTTTCCACCAAGCAGATAGGGGATGCCATTTTTCTCACGGGGGAGCCATACCGAGTATCAGTGCTCCGAGAGTTCACGGGTGGTCATTATCTTTGTGCATTTTATAAGAAGGTAACGCTCTAAGCCCAAGAAAACTCTAATTAGTACTCCCTTCGTCCCATAATGTAAGACGTTTTTTCACACTACACTAGTGTCAAAAAGCGTCTTATATTATGGGACGGAAGGAGTAGTATGTACTTCCTACTAAATTACCTCGCCCTTGCAAAAAAAATCGCTTCATTTCATATCTTGACATGTGGGAGTGAACATATTGATTCATACGTTTGATTGTCTCCTATTCCTTTGGGATGAGAGATGAAGGGGAAGGAGAGCGTTATGAATTTATTTGGAATACAATCTAACCAGTGACCAAAAATATTGTCAACACTTGTGGGCGGATAAAAATTGGATGCTATTCGAATGATGGACGAAGTAGAACGCGCAAACTTGCACCGAGAACCAATGAAAAAATAGTAGATTTAGGGCCGCCATTCTCCAAATACTATACAAGTTATATTGTGCTATATTTGAAAATAGCGTTTTGCGTAAAATTGTCAAATATATCACTGGTGCCGGTGGCGTGGTTGACATCGGCACTATCTTGCTGGAGTTGGAGGCGTGGCTCACGAACTGCCGCCGCCTTGGCTCATGAGTCAGAATGCCGCCATCATGCTATAGCGCGAACAGCGCCACATCAAGCAAATTAGCGAAAACGTAACGTGGCCCTTCGAGATATGCTATAGCGACGCTATAACGTTGAAACATAGGCGTTTGATTGTCTCATTATGAGTACAAAAACTACATTTCTTTTTTTTTCGAAAAGGGGGACTTCCCCAGCCTCTGCATCTGAGTGATGCATACGGCTAATATTATTGAAAAGCATAATATCCGACAAAAGTCTCCAAGAGTCGAAAAAATAAGAAAAAACGCTCAGCAAGAGCTAAAAGTAAAAAGGAAGAGCCACAACCGGCTGGCATAAGAGGATATGAACACTACATGCCTATCCTATTACATGACCGCCATCCAAACCGGTTGAAAATATCCCGCGCTACCATCTCCCATCGGGTAGACGCAGTAACCAAATGCTCCCTGGCCTCCGTCGGAGTGAGTAGCGACCACATACGGATTAACGCAGTGGTTCTGAAGATAACCTGCAAAAAGTGAATATGTGTTGTCCTGTTAAAGACCAAATCATTTCTGCAATTCCAGATTGCCCATAATAAAGCACACACTCCTACACGAATGTGCCTCGCTGTATCATAATGTATCCCATCAAGCCACGTCCCAAATAACATATTGATGGAAGTCGGTTGAGTAATATTAAAAGCTATGTGAACCGAACGCCACAAAATTTTTGCCAGAGGACAATCCAGAAAGAGATGTTTGATTGATTGATTCGTGTTGGTCGCAAAAACTACATCTGGTAGATCCTGTCCAGCTTCGTTTTGCCAAATTATCCTTAGTTAAAATAACTTGTTTATGCACAAACCACATAAACACTTTGATTTTCAAAGGAACTTTAACTTTCCAAACATGCTTCGATCTAGGAATCACACTAGAGTTGATAACATCCAAGTACATGGATTTCACCGAGAATGCGCCATTTTTAGTGAGATTCCAGCACAACTTATCAGGCTGTTGAGACAACTGAACATCCATTAATCGTCTGACAAGATTAAGCCACGCTTCCCAACGGGTTCCCACTAACGCCCTCCTAAATTGGATATTGAGCGGCGTTGACTGCATAACTGTTGCAACGTAAGCGTCTCTACGCTGAACAATGTTATACAAGGAGGGGTATTGAAGTGCGAGGGGCGTCTCCCCTAGCCATGTATCCTCCCAAAACCTCGTAGCTACACCGTTTCCTACTATGAATCTTGTCCTATTGAAAAAGAGTGATTTAACTCTCATCAGTCCTTTCCAAAAAGGTGAATCATTCGACCTCACTGTCACCTGGGATAAGGTTCTCGAATGAAGGTATTTGTTCCGCAATATCTGAGCCCAAGTGGTCTCCGTCTCAACAGAGAGCTTAAACAGCCATTTGCTAAGGAGACATCTGTTCTTCACTTCCAGATTCTCAATGCCTAGACCCCCTTGGTCTTTCGGCCTACAAATTATATCCCACTTAGCAAGTCTGTATTTGCGCTTAAGTTCATCACTCTGCCAAAAAAATCGTGATCGGTAGAAGTCTAGCCTCTTCCTGACTCCCACCGGGACCTCGAAGAAGGAAAGAAGAAACATAGGCATACTCGTGAGAACCGAATTAATGAGAATTAATCGCCCTCCGTATGACATCAGCTTGCCCTTCCAGCAACTCAATTTCTTCTCAAACCGATCCTCAATGCACTTCCATTCTCTGTTAGTTAGCTTACGATGGTGAATTGGTATACCTAAATACGTAAAAGGTAAAGCTCCCAATTCACACCCGAACAATTGCTTGTACGCCTCTTGTTCGTCATTAGCTCTTCCGAAACAGAACAGTTCGCTCTTGTGAAAGTTAATCTTTAATCCAGACAATTGTTCGAACAAGCATAACACAAGCTTCATGTTTCGTGCTTTTGCCAGGTCGTGTTCCATGAAAATTATAGTATCGTCGGCATACTGTAGAATGGATATACCACCGTCTACTAAGTGTGGGACGAGGCCGCCTACCTGACCCGCATCTTTAGCTCTGCCTATAAGAATGGCCAACATATCGGCCACTATGTTGAAGAGAATAGGAGACATCGGATCCCCTTGCCTCAGTCCTTTGTGTGTTTGGAAATAGTGGCCTATGTCATCATTCACTTTAATTCCAACACTTCCTTTTTGCGTGAAGGATTCTACCTGGTGTCTCCAGGCCTGATCAAAACCTTTCATACGCAAGGCCTGTTGCAGGAAGGGCCATTTGACCTTATCGTATGCTTTCTCAAAATCCACTTTGAAAATAACCCCGTCTAGTTTTTTTGAGTGGATTTCATGAAGTGTTTCATGCAGAACGACAACCCCTTCCAGGATGTTTCTGTCCGGCATGAAAGCGGTTTGGGACGGTTGTACGACAGAATGCGCGATTCGTGTAAGCCTATTAGTCCCGACTTTGGTGAAAATTTTGAAACTTACATTAAGAAGACAGATCGGCCGGAACTGCTCAATACGAACGGCCTCTGTCTTCTTGGGGAGTAAAGTAATCGTTCCAAAATTAAGTTGAAACAGTTGAAGCTGTCCAGAGAAAAGATCATGGAACAAGGGAAGCAAATCCCCTTTGATAATAGGCCAACATCTTTTATAGAATTCCGCTGGAAAGCCATCCGGCCCGGGAGCCTTGTTGTTCTTCATTTGTGAAATGGCCTCAAACACCTCCTTCTCCGTAAATGGGGCAGTCAAGACCTCATTTTCGTCCGACGCGAGTTGAGGAACATCCTCCACCCTGGACTCATCTAAGGATACATAGTTATCCACCGGTGGCCCAAACAGTTGCTTATAGTAATTGGTAATATAGACTTTCAGATTTTCTTGACCTAAAATAGTCCCGTCATCTTGCTCAAGCTGAAATATCCTCTTCTTGCGATATTTGCCATTAGCAATCATGTGAAAGAACTGAGTGTTATCATCCCCTTGGACGATTTTGCGAACTTTAGCTCGCAATGCCCACTTCAATTCCTCTTCTCGAAGAAGATCTTTCAGTCTCAACTCCGCCGCTATCTTAGTTTCCAGCTCTCTGGCGTCTAAAATAGTGGATTCAGCTTTTAAATCTAGGGATTGAATAAGTGAGAGAAGTCTTTCCTTCTCAGCCTTATAGATCCCATGCGTATGTTTGGCCCAACCCCGAAGGAATCTTCGCAGATGCCTAATCTTATTCTGCCATCTCTCAATAGGAGACCTTCCTCCTAAATCCTTAGTCCATTCTCTCTCAACCAACTCAAGGAACCCTTCTCTATCAAACCATGAGAGCTCGAAAGAGAAAATATTCTTATTCCCCACATGGGCTGGATCGCCAGAGTCAACAAGCAACGGAGTGTGATCCGAAATTGCGCGTGATAAAGCCTGAACAGTTACGAGTGGGAATTTCTGTTCCCATTCGACACTAGCAAGGACACGGTCCAGCTTCTCAAAAGTCGGGTTCGGTAGCGAATTAGCCCACGTGAATTTCCTACCAGATAATTCTATCTCTCTAAGATCCAGGCTTTCAATTATGGTGTTGAACATAAACGACCATCTGCCGTCAAAATTCTCATTATTCTTCTCCTCCCTCCTACGAATAATGTTAAAATCGCCTCCAACTAAGATTGGGAGCTGCTCGCTACCACAAATACGAACCAGATCCGCCAGAAAATCTGGTTTTAGATCGGGCTGTGCGGCTCCATATACCGCTACCAAAGCCCAGTTGAACCCATCGGCCTTAGATCTTACCCGAAATTTTACCGCAAAATCTCCCATGACCACACTCCGCACTTCCAACGAATCACACCTGACCCCGAGTAGGATTCCGCCGGATCTTCCTCGTGGAGGTAAGCAATGCCAGTCAAAGTCGACACCCCCGGATAAAGTACTAAGGAATTGAGGTGAAAAATTATCCCTTCCGGTCTCGGATAGGGCTATAAAATCCAAGTGGTAGTCAACAGATGCTTCTGCCAAGAACCTTCTTTTAGCCAAGTCTTTAAGACCTCTGCTATTCCAAAAAATTCCTTTCATAATTCATCATGAAATTTTTTAGAGGTACGGATCCTAGCACTTC
The DNA here is from genome assembly GCA_902687465.1 of Secale cereale. Taxonomy (NCBI): domain Eukaryota; kingdom Viridiplantae; phylum Streptophyta; class Magnoliopsida; order Poales; family Poaceae; genus Secale; species Secale cereale. The sequence continues at coordinate 936,901,967 of LR738710.1, forward strand.
TACGCACAACCGAAGCTGGATAAACCTTCCGATTCCACTTCCGTTTGGGCATATGCTGATCCTCGTGCCGGTCCTCACAACCGGGCTCTGAGGATTTAGCCTGAGAGATAGCAACATGGATCGAAGCCCTAGGGGAGTCGAGTCCTTCAATCTCCTCTGTCTCCGGAGCCAGATCGTCACAAAAACTATCAAGAACCCTAACTCCCAACGCATCTATGTCGGAATCATTCATTGGTTTAACGGCTGCGATATTATGAATCATCTCCAAAGCGCGCTCCGCTTCGAGATCGAGAATATCATTAATGGATGCTTTGATTTCACTACCATTACTCCCTAGTGAGATCCCTAATTGATTTGCATTGTGAACAATCTCGTCATTGGAAAAATGCAAAATCGAATTAGACATATTAACAGACATACCAGTATTGACCTCTATGTCACGAAGCTTGGACGCCCGCATAGCACACCTCAGCTGCATGTCGTCCACTTCCGGATGCTCCTGGAGACGACTGCTTATCCGCCGCCCCTCAGAAACAGGATCCGGTATGTCGTCCACTACATTTCTTATTTCCTTCAAAATTGCCAAGGGCGAAGTTGTCTTTGGCTAGCCACAACTTCCCTCAGAAGATACTACATGAAGACTATAACTTTTGGTGAAATCTTTGTCTTCCTAGTTTTCTTGTATTATCCACTGGACCTCGAAATGCGTGAGTACGCGGTACATAAAGTCAACTGTGAAGAACCTATATGTAGTAAGGTTCGAGGGAAACACGTCATGTTCTTGCGTCAGGTAATCATATCTAGTGTGGATAAATGATTTTTTCATGACATAAGATGGGGGCCATTCAAATCTCGCCTGAAAAATATATTTGTCGTAAGGAATTGAGCACATTTGCAAGAGTATCATTCTTACTGCGAACAATGCGGTATAAATCTGAGGAGTGTGGCGTTGCCTAGACACATGTCCCCTGATAAACGAATTTCCAACCCATCTTTTATCACAAAGGATCCAAAGGGGAAAAGATTTTCTTTGCCACCATTAGACCAGCCCCAAAGTGTGAGTCATCGGGTTTCTAATAGGCCCGAGACACCACTTTTTGGCCTATATGCATATTTTGCAGTAAGGTTTTTCAAATGCCATCCTCACTAAGTTGAACAACCATTTACTATGTAAGGCATTATTCTTGACCTGCAGGTCATGAATGCCAATGCCACTTTGGTTTTTCGGACTATAAACTATGCTCCTCTAGTTCCAATCGAGTAAAGGCAAGTCGCCCTCTATTGAAGGATGACTAGTCTTGATCAATTATGTCATCACAAATATGATTCTCTATATGCCTTTTTTACTCCCAAAATGGGTCTTGCAAATGTTGGACAATTCCCGATCCTGATTCTTTTGGTAGGGAGATAGTGGATTGGAACTAGTACAACTAGACTTAGACATCCAGGCCGACTCAATCTAGCTAGCTTGCATATGTATACAAGAATATGCAAAATAAAGACAGAAACTAATGCGAGTCATGATTCGTTTCTGATAATATAGGGTAGCTCCTACGCAACTACCCTCTCACAATGGGTATCATAAGGTAGTATCATTAATCATCATGCAACTCTAGTTAGGCATATGAATGACATGACATAGCAATATATGAAGAAAAAGAAGGTACTAACTATCATGATAATATATATTCACGAGTTACTAACATGAGTCTACAAAATAATAAATGAAGGCATATATGATATTACCTACTTATGATATTATGCATCATTGAGTTAGTATCATAGATTTGTATCATATGCATGATATTCACTTATGATAATGCCCAGTGTGAGGCTACTCGCAATGGGGAGTGTCATACATTAGTAACATGCATATGATACTAAGGCTGGTCACAATGGGAAGTATCATAAACTAGTATAATGCATATGATACTACCTCTACAATGCATATAGTACTCCATCTATACCGGTGCATTAGTCATCTTAGGTTGTGCACTGTGAACAAGGTGGGGGGGGGGAGAACTTAATGTTTATTTGCTAACTAATACCATTGCATGCGGAGAATCGACCCCTGCGTGTTGTGCTAAGTAGTCTCAAATCATTAAATGCATACACGTCTCGTGACTCCTAGTGTTGATTTCTTTTTTCATGGCAAAAAACATGAAACAAGGTGGATAGTTAATGCAACACGCCTAAGAGTTTTGAAATTATTTGGTTTTCGTAATGTGACTAGTACAACGGTATAGAGGGGGTATCATAACTTAGTATTATAGTAACCTAATTTATTGCAATACATGACACATACTAGTATAACATTTAATATGATACAATATCATATATATCATGATACTCAATACTCTCTTTCCTCATTTAATTGTGTGTCACCTCAGCAAAAATGCATAGTTGGCGTGCATGATATGATACTCCCATTGTGACCAGCCTAATGTATACGATACTACCATCATAGTGCATAGTATCATAGATTAGTACTATATTAGATGCACTCATTTAGTGTCATGAAAAAGCATAGCAGTATAACATTTATTACGATGTGGTATCATTATATCATACTCAACACTCAATTTCTTCATTTATTCTATGTCACTATATCAATATTGTCTAGTTGGAGTACTACCACCGTCCAGATTTATTAGCCCCCCTAGTATTTTAAGCCAAACTTTGATCATTCATATGAGTAATAAAATATAAAATATATGCTACAAAAAATACACTGCTGGATTTGTATTCGAAAGAGCTTTTCAAAGGTATAAATTTTGTACATATCGTTTATATTTTGTTAGTTAAATTCGTTGGTCAATCTTTAGCATAAATTGAGAGGGGCCTAATAAATCAGGACGAAGGTGCGCTAATTATGATGCTCACACTGCGGACAGTCTGAGGAGGGATGCTATTCCGCGCTCGCTCGTTGGGACGAGCGATTTCCGACAAGAGCTTAGGAAGTGAACTTTCCATTTTAAATAAGCCAGGATTAGAGATATAAACAGAGACAACCGGATACCAGCAGCTGAAATCACGAGGGGAGATGAAAATATAGAAGGGCACACCCCGGCCCTACCAGTTGGAATCACGGGGGGTGATTTTTTGATGTTAAGGACACATGTGGTGGGCCCTCTTGTTCTTGTCCGAAAGCATGCATGGCCTGAGGATAATCGCGCGTTGCGACGCGTGGCCGCGAAGGAGCCTTTTCCCAGTCTGAGAGGTCTAACAATTCTCATTATTACGTGCAGGGTTCAGGGCGTCGAAATGTTATGGACGACCTTATTCGCCTATCAAAACGTGCTGGTGTCGTCTCTGTTTGGGGGACTGGTGATGACAAATCAAGTCTCGTCAAAGAATTTCGGGATGAGTACCGTAAAAGAGAATGTATAATTGACGGATGGGTTGATGTGGCCCATCCATTCATTTTGAAGGACTTCTACAAGAGCTTGTTGCAGTCGATCCATACGGATGGTATTGAATCTGCCCATGGATATCCTCAAGATATAAGTGATGTAATGCTTGAACCAATCGAGGGATATATGCAGCGATGTTTATATTGGGTGCTTTGTAATCGAGACTGTCTGGTCGTTATTAACGGCCTGCAGTCCACGAAGGATTGGCAGGCTATTAAAAGTGCATTTGCATCGGGTATTAAAAGTTATATAATTGTCATAACGAACGATGAAAGCGTGGCCACAAGTTGTGTAGACCATGAATATCGTGCTCTCAACGGCAACGATGTAGCCCTTCATCCATCGATGCAACAGGTATGCCTACTTCAATGGGCTTAATTATACTCTACTTTGTACATGTAGTCTGCCAGCCAGTTTAACTTTCGTGCCTATTTTTATTTATAAATCACATCTCGGCGAGTGTTTGATGTTGTTATTTTCAGGGCTCTATGCCTTATATCATCAACTTAAACAGATTTTGTGTACCATCCGAGAAGTTTGCGTTGCCTATTCTTGAATGCTCGATATCTCACTATTATATGTCGCGCTATAGTATTATATGCATATGTATATACTGCCTAAATTATAAATACAAATATATACTACTCACACCGATCCAAAATAAGTTCTATGGTTTTAGTACGACACTTACTTTCGATCTGCGGGAGTATTATATATCTATTTAACATCAATGCATCATATTTTTACGGGCGGTAAAATTATTTTTACATTAGAAGTCAAACAATAACGTAAGAAAATATATATCAGCCTAAAAATTGTTATATGGTAAAATTAGGACCGTAAAAACATAGTATACAATATACATAAAAATATAATTTTGGGGTCTTATGACAACACTCGTGGTAAGCAATCCAAACATGATGAGAAAAAAAAGACTTCTTGTTTGATTTTCTTGTGCCAAATTTAATGTAGCGAGTCAATATGAACAAAACTATTTGTATGCCAAACAAAAAAATCAGTATAACGATCGAAAGAATACCTGGGTGCAAAATAATTTATTCTGCGTCATGGTGATGAATACATATATGTATTGTTAAACCCGTGTGTTTTGAACTGCACCTGAACTCTACGTAGTCCTCCTAATTGGTTATACAAATTTTGATGCTGGAGACAATAAATGTACGCCTTCCGTTTTTATTTACTCCGCATATTAGCTTTAGTCAAAGTTAAGCTTTGTAAACTTTGACAAAGTTTATAGACAAAAATATTAACATATACAATAACAAATCAATACCATTAGATTCATTGTTGAATGTACTTCTACATCATATAGATTTTTTATGAAAAATATTTATATTCTTTTCTATATATTTGATCAAACTTTACAAAATTTGACTTCAGTCAACTCTAATATGCGGAGTAAATAAAAACGGAGGGAGTAACTTCTCTATCTCTCTCTCCCTCTCTCATGCAGGCTTCTGACTACAATGGATATGGAGATTGAAGGTTTCTCGGAATATCTTTCTGTCCAACAGGGCGAAATCTAATATAATGGGCCCGATGTCTCAAAACAAGGTGTCTGCTAAGATCGCACAAAGTACTGGGGTCACCTCGGTATGGGGCATTGCTGGTGTTGGGAAATCAACTCTTGTCGGAGATCGGAAAGTTTGCTTGGGTCGATGTGCCAGATCCGTTTGATTTGGTGGAATTTTCTCGGCTCTTACTTCTGGACTTCCATCAGCGTAATCTTAAAGCCGTGGAAGCTGCAGCAATTGGTATTATGGAGGGTGAGGACCCAATTCAAGGATGCCGTGAAATCATGCGTCAAGACGGGTATGAATCTGTCTTTTTATCCCAGCCTACTACGGAGGCCAAAATATAGTCATCACAGCTGAAGAACGCATCGCCAAAATATAGTCAATCAGCAAATAGATCAAATGGTCAATGTCAAATGTGCAGAATATCACGAGGCCTGTGAGATCTTCGAAAAGGTCCGTTTCATTAATTGCGCTGAATCATTGCCCTGCTTTATTTCAAGCAATTTTAGTTTAGTTTATCTCTAGAAATTAAAGTAGGCACTGAGGTTGCCCGTAATGGGAGTATCATAGGTAGTATCATGCATGCCAACTAGACAATTTTGATGATGTGGCATAGAATTAAATAAAGAGAGAGGAGGTTGAGTATCATATTATGATGCCGTATCATATTAAATGATGTGCTAGTATGTGTCATGCATGATAATAAATGACTATCCTATGATACTAACATATGATACTACTATGCACTACGGACTTAGTATCATACAGTAGTATCATGTGCATGATACTAGTTTATGATACTCAGCATTACAACCAGCCTGATGGAAGCCGCAAACTTGCAAGGTGAGGTAAATTACCCCTTGTCTGTTATCCCCCATTCCGTGAAACTCTTGTTAATTGTTTCTCTGAATTTTTCGTCTGTCACTGAATCTACCCCTAAAGTTGAAGTAAATTACCCACCCGTCATCCATTAAAATATATATATAGGAAAATGGTTGTGTACTCCTGGGAGTACGTACTCCCGCTCCTCATATACCATATAGATGAATCTTTTATACCTCTTTATTATTTTTAATATACTTCATTAGTAATTATTAGATACCCCAAAATGATTTTCATGAAAATTTTTATGCGAGTCTACATATTTTAAATGTTTTACGTATATACTGATGTGTTTGTACGTGAAAAAGGTATATTTAAAAAAGTACGTCGCAGATGATATTTTTTTAACAAAACTCGTATTGGAGTATCTTAGAATATTTAATAAAGTATATTGAAAATGATAAAGAGGTATAATTAATGCGTATATGAGGTATATTGAGGATGGGAGTACATACTCCTAGGAGTATAAAAAAGGAGTCCTATATATATAGGAAAATGGTTGTGTACTCCTGGGAGTACGTACTCCCGCTCCTCATATACCATATAGATGAATCTTTTATACCTCTTTATTATTTTTAATATACTTCATTAGTAATTATTAGATACCCCAAAATGATTTTCATGAAAATTTTTATGCGAGTCTACATATTTTAAATGTTTTACGTATATACTGATGTGTTTGTACGTGAAAAAGGTATATTTAAAAAAGTACGTCGCAGATGATATTTTTTTAACAAAACTCGTATTGGAGTATCTTAGAATATTTAATAAAGTATATTGAAAATGATAAAGAGGTATAATTAATGCGTATATGAGGTATATTGAGGATGGGAGTACATACTCCTAGGAGTATAAAAAAGGAGTCCTATATATATATATATATATATAATAGCGTTTCTCCGATTTATTCGTACGTCATAGGGCTCTCCAGTTTTTCGTGAGACTAACCTTTTCTTTTTCTTCTCATACAAGCATCGAGGATTTACTAAAAAACATACACGCATCAAGGATTAAACCCAACATCATTCCATTGTGGCCATGTTAGAATACAGGTGCATGTGCGTGTGGTCAAGTCCAGGCACCTATAGGCTATAGCCTTTGTGCTCCAAGTGATAACCGAGGAAAATACACCTAGTGGGCAGTGGGGCGAGCTTGTGCGGACTGGTGGTGCTGGTGTTGGGGAAACATAAGCAGACAAAAATGCACATGTGGTCATAAGTTGGGTGGTGACCGAGAAGAAGGAAGTAGGGAGTTGCGAAGTTGATCGCCCATGGGTGGTTGCCAGTTTAGGATGTAAGTAGCGGTGTGTAGGGCTTCTACCAAAAATGGAGGCGGAAGGTTTCCGTGAATGAGAAGCACACGGAGAATGTCATTTGTCATTCTGTGTGCCGTTCGGCCTTTCCTTTTTGCTGGGAAGTGTAGGGACACAAGAGATGGAAAGAAGCGTCGTGGCGTGAAAAGAGATCGCACAAGGAAGAGGTGAGAAACTTGCGTATTACATGCATTGGATGGGATATGAAATTGTGTGAGCACATAGGTGAAGAAGCAATAAACAGTGTTGGCGGTATCGGATTTGTTGCGCAATGGGAACGTCGCAAGTAGTGTGAATAATAATCAAATATCACGAGGTAATACTAAAATACGGAAAAGCTATAGACGGGCGAGGTGCTGAGGTCCACATGTCACAATGGATCAACTGAAAAGGTGCACTCCTTTTAATAGAGGTATGTCGGGGGAAACCTCACCTATGGGATCACGAGGATCCCTTCTACGGTTGCCGGGCGCGAGGTTATGCCAATAGCGGGTCTAGAAATCAGTACAAGGAGATTTTATCCAGGTTCGGGCCGCAAGTGATGCGTAATACCCTACTCCTGCTGGTTTGTACTTATCTGGTGTTCTTGGACTAGCTACAAGGCGTACAGGGTCCAAAAAGTCCGAATCCTTCCTCAGTACGCCTTGAGCATCCTTTTATAGGTCAAAGGGGTCGTCATAGAGGCACACAGGAGGTGGAAAGTATGTACAGTGTACAAGCTTATCCCCTGACATCACAGGACAAACGCATTTAATGCGCTGCTTACATGCCCTCTTGCTTTATTGGGAATGGCAACAGGACTCATCTCGTCCGTCGCCACCCCGCCTTGCTTCGACGCGCGTCCCAGCTGACGAGGCATGCAGCGCCAGGCTGACTGGCTGGTCGATGTGCTGGTGCGGTGACAGGGCCTTCACGAAGATCTACATGCCACCACGCAGGTGCTTGACTAGTTGGCCTAGGAGCCGCACGCTGCCACGCAGGCGTTTCCTAGTTGGCGGGTTGGTTGCCGCGTGGGAACGGTCGCGGGGCAGCGAAACTTTGGCAGGTAAGGGCCTAGTCGTGGCCTCGCAGAACCCCCCGGCAAGGGTCTTGCCGGGTCTCGCGGACGTCCCCGGCAAGGATCTTGCCGGGGGTCTTCGGCAGTCCCCGGCAAGGATCTTGTCGGGGGTCTTTGTCTTCTGGTTGGTTTGCTTGAGTGATGATCCATGCCGTGGGAGAGATGCTCCCCGCGCAGCAGTAGTGCATGCCGGCGAAATAATTGTCGGGCATTGCTCAGCACTGTCATGGCCTATCTTCAGAGGTTAGCAGGACTCTGGTTCTCATTACACCGACACAGCCCCGGGGCCCAACTTCAGCGAAGATCTCTAAGAGCTCGAAGCTAGAGTTGGGGCCAAATTTTGCATGGGCCATGATAGTGTTTAACCATGTTTCCCAAGAAAAGTTGCTTCCAAAGGCGCTGGCCAGCCCCCGAGTCTACTTCCATGGAATATTTTTGGCAGAGAACTCTACAGATCTTGATGCTAGAGTGTGGTTGTGTTTGTTTTCTTGCTCCCGGCAAGGCTGTTGCCGGGAAGTCTTATGTTTTCAGCGGAGACTTTTGACGTTCTCGACACCGGCTTCGGGCAAGCTTGTCACAGGGAAGGCTTTTATCTTAAGCAGAGAACTTGGACGTTCTCGATGCCCGATTTCAGTGGAGAACTCCGGAGTTCTCCAAACCACCGGGAAGGCTCATGGCGAAGAACTTCGTCGTCCTTGACACCGGCTCCCGGCAAGATCGTTGTTGGGAAGGCTTATGGCGAAGAACTTCGTCGTTCTTGACACGAAGAAGATTGGTCCTATGGGCGTTGCCAGCCCCCGGGCCATAACTATGTTTAAATATGACAAGTTGATTAGCATCTGAATTGCACTTAACTCACTTGTAAATTTTGACTTCTGCTAAATATTCCCTATGCCTGTCAGAATGCTTTCTGGTGCATACGATTCAGTCAATAGCGCTTGAGGGAACGAGCCCTTAGAAGCTACTCGGGAACGTCGCCTCCCGGAAAGGTTTGCCTTCCTGGTTCTAGCGCAGCTGCACAAGTTGCCGAGCGGACTCGAGGCAATATGGAGCGCAACTAGCCCCGAGAAGGTTCCTTGGCATACGGGTTTATGCAGAAATCCCAAATAAATAAAAACTTGTTAAGTCTTTTCCTTAAATGACTAAATTTTTGCACAACTATTCCCCTACGTTTGCCGGAATGCATCTCGATCGCGCACGTCCTAGTCAATGGCGCTTAGGAACGGATCCTAGTTAGTAGCCTATCGAGGACGCCACCTTCTCGAGAGCTTCACACTTCAAGAACAAACGCGGCAGCATGGGTGTTGCTAGGCGGACCCGAACAACCCGGAGCGCACAATATTCCAAAAGTGCTCCTTCGCGCACGGGTTATGTGCAAAAACGTCGTTAAGGATAAGACTATACAACAGGGTGTAATTAAAGTTTAGGGACTTAGCTTTCTCTGAATTGCAATGATGGCGAAGAAGACGCCATTGTTGGTGAAGAAATTTGGCCGGGGGGTCGCGGAGGATGACCGCCTCCAGAATCTCCATCGCCCGCTCTTGCCGCAGTGGGCACGGCGTCCATGCCGCCTGCGCCGGTCGTGCCTACCGCAGCCGCCGCGCCGTTCGCGGCACTAGCGCCACCCACGCCACCCGCAGGCGTGGGTGATGGAAGCTTGGACAGGGAAGGTTTCATCGTCATGGAGCCCTTTTTCTTGGGCGCCATGCAAGGTGATCATGATGCTCTTGAAGAAACTGACGCGCTAATTGCTAGACCAGGTTTGCAGAACTCTCTCGCCCCCTACCTGGCGCGTCAAAGATGTCAGGGGAAACGACACCTATGGAATCACGAGGATCCCTTCTACGGTTGGCGGGCGCGAGGTTGTGCCAAGAGCGGGTCTAGAAATCAGTACAAGGAGATTTTATCCAGATTCGGGCCGCAAGTGATGCGTAATACCCTACTCCTGCTGGTTTGTGTTTATCTGGTGTTCTTGGACTAGCTAGAAGGCGTGCAGGGTCCAAAAAGTCTGAATCCTTCCTCAGTACGTCTTGGGCCTCCTTTTATAGATCAAAGGGGTCGCCATAGTGGCACACAGGAGGTGAAAAGTATGTACAGTGTACAAGCTTATCGCCTGACATCAAAGGACAAACGCACTTAATGCGCTGCCTATGTGCCCTCTTGCTTTATTGGGAACGACAACAGAACTCGTCTCGTCCGTCGCCGCCCCGCCTTGCTTCGACGCGCGTCCCAGCTGACAAGGCATGCAGCGCCAGGCTGGCCGGCTGGTCGCTGTGATGGTGCGGTGACAGGGCCTTCACGAAGATTTGCATGCAACAACGCAGGTGCTTGACAAGTTGGCCTAGGAGCCACACGCTGCCACGCATTCGCTTGCCTAGTTGGAGGGCTGGTTGCCGCGTCGGAACGGCCGCGGGGCAGCGAAACTTTGGCAGCTGCGGGCCTAGTTGTGGCCCCGCAGAACCCTTGCCGGGGTCTCGCGGGCGTCCCCGGCAAGGATCTTGCCAGGGGTCTTTGTCTTCTGGTTGGTTTGCTTGAGTGTTGATCCATGCCGTGGGAGAGATGCTCCCCGCGTGGTAGTAGTGCTTGCGGGCGAAATAATTGCCGGGTGTTGCTCAACACTGTCATGGCCTATCTCCAGAGGTTAGTGGGACCCTGGTTCTCATTACACCGACACGGTAAATGCACCAGCTGTTATAGAACTTGCATGTGATGGTCAGTTTGGTGCATAAACTTGCAAAATAGTACTATATGTTTCCGGTCATTTAACTTGTTCTGGACGTATCGAAAACAAAACAAAAAGGCAAGCACCCTTGCATTTTATTTATTTATGTAGCAAGCTATTAAGACAAAATGAAATATTCTAGTGCTGTCAAGTTTCGAACCCTGGACTTGCTTCTACTTGTAGCGTCGAGATAGCCACCAGACCAAATGAAGGTCCACCTTTAACATACACTACTATGTTTATATTGGTTTAAGGTGGACTGTACAAATTAAGATTCGAACATGTGACGTCTGGTTGCTCTCCCACGAGCGTGGTTTAACCATCGTGACCACAAGGACAAATGGTGATATTAAATGACAAACAACACTTGTCTTGTCAGTTCTTCATTTTTAATATTTGTGTATACATCAGAAACATTTTTAGCATGATTAATAATCTTTGTAAAAACATTACATGTTTAGCATCTTTCAAATATATGATTAATAATTTTATGTATGTTTTGATGCCTACTTTTACATACACACTGCATATTTTTTGTATACATCAGAAATAATTTAATACATGCTTAAGAAATTCCAAATAAAAGATTATTATTATTTTTCAAATATATGTTTTGATGTCTACTTTTACATACACATTGTAATTTTTATATGCATCTGAAACATTTGTCTACACGTTTAAATTTTTTCAAATGCATGATTAATATTTTTTAAATATAGTTTTGATGTCTATTTTTCTTGCACATTATCCATTTTAGGTATACATCTAAAACCAATTTTATACAAGTTTAGTATTTTTTATGTTACAAAACATTTTTTAAATTATGTAAAAAATATTGTTACATTGTATAAACATTTTAAAAATGTCATGGCTATGTTTTTTGAAAATGCGTGAATATTTTGAAAATGTTACTTATGTTTTTTAGTTACATAAATATATTTTGCAATGTTTAGACATTTTCTAAAATGTCACGTACCTATTTTTTGTAACACACTGACATTTTTAAATGTCCCAAACACCAGAATATAAATAGTTTTCTTATATAGAACAATAAGAAATGACAACATAAAATGTTTTTTACTCCCTCCTTTCCGGTTTATAGGGCTTATCTCAAAATTTTAGTTTTTTTTTCATTTTATAAGGCTCAATTTGGTTGTTCCCTATCACATGTTCAGATTTCAAGATGCATTAAATCATTGCATGCAAGTATTAAGAGAAAATTGACCAATGCACGTACTTTATGCATGCATACATTGCAATTAATGCATTGATAAACATAACTTTTTCAGGAAAACAAGAGCATTAATTAGGTGCTTTTGCAAACTACAAAAAATATTCCACCACTTACCATCTATCTTGGTTGGTCAGATTTTTGAATTGAGCCCTATAAACGGGAAAGTAGGGAGTATCCCTTTTGGACATGCTATGTTGACGTAGCCTGGTGGTTAGCTTAGTTAAAGGTGATCAACCCCTCAAAAAATAGTTAAATGCAATCACGAGGTCACTTGTTCCGGCCGCGGGGCTCCCTTTTTATTGATTTAATTTATTTTTAAAAATTCGGTCAATCTTCATATGATATAAAGCCTAGTCATGGCATCCACACATGAAGCGTTGTTGGTCTGGTTGTTATCCAAATGAGTCTTCTATCGGTAGTTCGTGGGTTTGAAAACCCGTCCTTGCTCATTTCTTTTATTTTGTTTTAGGGACTTGATACATAAAAACAAAAACCCGAGGGCTTTTCTGTAAATATACGATGCCACAGCGGCTGACAGCTCGCTTATTTCTTTCATTTTGTTTTAGGGACTCGATACATAAAAACAAAAACCCAAAGGCTTTTCTGTAAATATACCATGCGACAGCGGTTGACAGCGGGCGCTTGCATGCGATGAAGATGACCAAAAACACATATTTTACAAGATTATGCACCAAACTGACCGTCACGTGCCAATTCTATGACTCTCTATGTATTTACCTTTTTTATACTAAATGTGGAAATGGCAGCCGAGGCTGCTAGCCTCATTTACACGATAGGCAAACAGTAGTACTCCCTCCGTCCGGGTTTATTAGGCCTCTTAGCATCACAGGCATGTCCCTTTTTATAAGGCCTTGCTTTGGAAATGTGCATGCATGCAACCATTTCATTGGTTGCATTGAAAACCATTGTTGTTGGTGCCATGGTTGCGAAATTAATACAGTTCATGCGTGTTTTTTCATTGCTTGCATGCATGTGAGAGAGTGCATTGGGAGTGGAATGAGAGAATTAATGTGAGCAAATTACTATGTGTCTTGGTCTAAGAGCATCTCCAACAGCCGCGCTAAGGCTGGTCACAATGGGCAGGAACATAAGGTAGTAACATACACACTTATCTAGACTATGTTACTACCTCCACAGTGGGTAGGAACATGTAGGTAGTGTCATGCAACGATGCATTTATTAGCTTATAGACTCATTGTTTCTTGAAGTGTGTGATGTTCCGGTAACTTAGCTAGTTACCACAAGCACCTCACTCTTCATTAAATATGTGCCACATAAGCAACGTTGTATTGAAATATGTGATGTTACTCCTAAGTTCCACCCCATTGTGACCAGCCTAAGCGTCGCGCCCAAAAAAAGCATATGCCGCGCGCGCTTCGGCAGGTATAGCGCGGGGATAGGCGCTGGCTCCAACAGCCGCACTATAATGCAGCGCGCGCGCGCCGCTCCAGCAGTGCCCAAAAATGCAGCGCGCGCACACTATTTTTTAATACGTAAAATTGCATTAAAATAAAAAGGATACAAAGTTATTTTACATATTGCAACTAGATAGGTAGTCCGAAAACATAGATAGATAGTTGGAAAACATAGATAGATAGATAGGTAGTTCGAAAACATAAAAAAAAACTAATCGCTCCAGTCATCTCCACCATCACCGGCTTCGTCGTTGGTGTCGGAGGAGGTTGACAGCCAGACGTCAATCCAACGGTCATCGTTTTCAGTGAAGATCGTTCTCCCGCCTGCATCGCGGACGGCGCACTGCTGACACGCCAATTCCCTCCGACGACGCCTGTCCAACCGCTCCTCGCGGCGGCGGCGCGTGTCCTCCTCGCGGCGACGTGCCCAATACTGCTGCTCGTAGGCGACGTCCTCCGGGTGGAGCCGGCGCCACTCCGCCATGCGCCGCTCGTTCTCCTGGGCGATGAGGAGGCGGTTCTGCGTCGCCGTGTGCTCCGCACGGTCTCGTGCGGAGTGTAGACGGGGCGGCGGGGCGAGCTCCAACGCCTGCTCGAGCGTGCGGGCGTCGTCGAAATTCATCTGACGGCGCGGCCTACCTAGGCGCCACGCCGCCGCGTCGAACGCGCGGGCGGCCTCGTGCGCCGTCTCGTACGTGCCGAGGGGAAGCCGGAGATCGCCGGAGCGTATCTCGGCGTAGAAGTCGGCGCCGTTCGGGCGCTTGTAGACGCCGCGGTAGCCCGACGAAGAACGGCGGCGCGGCGGCATGGTGGCGCGTCGGGGGCGGCGGCGGTGCTCCGGTGCGGCGGCGGCGCTCGGGGGCGGCGGGCGCAAGCGGTGGCGCGAGAGGCAGGGAGAGAGAGAGAGAGAGAGAGAGAGAGAGAGAGCGGTGGAGAGCGAGGGGAGCGCGCGCGCGCTGCATTTTATAGGCGCGCGGGAGGAGGCGTCGCAAAAATGGCGCGCGAGAGGCCGCCATTTCACGCGCGCGCAAGCGGTTTTCCCGCCGCCGCTGGAGCGCGCAATTCTGCCCCGCGCGCGCGAAATCGCAAGTTTAGCGCGTGCATGCCTTTTTGCGCGGCTGTTGGAGATGCTCTAAGAGAAGTTGTCTTTAGGCCTAATAAACCTAGACGGAGGGAGTAGTAGGGAAGTCTTTAAGTTTGGAAGGAAATCACGAGCTAAGGCAGAAACTAATTTATTGCTAGCATGCCCTAAACCAAGGTGCTATAGGTGTTGGAGAACGTAGTATTTTAAAATTTTCCTACGATCATGCAAGATCTATCTACCAGATGCATAGCAACGAGAGGGAAGAGTGTGTCTACGTACCCTCGTAGACCGGAAGCGGAAGCGTCAAGTGACGCGGTTGATGTAGTCGAACTTCTTCGCGATTCAACCGATCAAGCACCGAACGTACGACACCTCCGCGTTCAGCACACGTTCAGCTTGATGACGTCCCACGAGCTCTTGATCCAGTTGAGCTTCACGGGAGAGTTTCGTCAGCACGACGGCGTGGTGACGGATATGATGTATCTACCGGCGCAGGGCTTCTCCTAAGTACTGCGATGGTATGACCGAGGTGTGTTTCTGTGGAGGGGGGCACCGCACACGGCTGGAACAATTCAACTTGTGTGTCTTTGGGTGCCCCCCTGCCCCCGTATATAAAGGAGCAAGGGGGGAGGCCGGCCGGCCCTTGTTTGGTGCGGCTAGGGGTGCAATCCTATTCCTAGTAGGAACCACCAAAGAAGGAAGAGAGGGAAAGGAAAAGAGGGAGAGGTGGCGCCCCCCCAATCCTAGTCAAACTAGGAACCCTAGGTGGGGCGCCGGCCAGCCCTATGGGCTGCCTCTCTCTTTTCCATAAGGCCCACTATGGACCATCCCCCTTCGTAGGGGGTTCCGGTAACCCCCTCCGGCAATCCCGTTAAATCCGAAACTTTTCCGGAACACTTCCGGAGTCCGAATATAGTCGTCCAATATATCAATCTTTATGTCTCGGACATTCCGAGACTCCTCGTCATGTCCGTGATCTCATCCGGGACTCCGAACTACCTTCGGTACATCAAAACTCATAAACTCATAATACCGATCGTCATTAAACGTTAAGCGTGCGGACCCTACGGGTTCGAGAACTATGTAGACATGACCGAGACTCATCTCCGGTCAATAACCAATAGCGGAACCTGGATGTTCATATTGGCTCCTACATATTCTACGAAGATCTTTTATCGGTCAGAACCGCATAACAACATACGTTGTTCCTTTTGTCATCGGTATGTTACTTGTCCGAGATTCGATCGTCGGTATCTCCATACCCAGTTCAATCTCGTTACCGGCAAGTCTCTTTACTCGTTTCGTAACACATCATCTCGTGACTAACTCATTAGTCTTTTGCTTGCAAGGCTTATTGTGATGTGTGTTACCGAGAGGGCCCAGAGATACCTCTCCGACACTCGGAGTGACAAATCCTAATCTTGATCTATGCCAACACCACGAATACTTTCGGAGACACCTGTAGAGCATCTTTATGATCACCCAGTTACGTTGTGACGTTTGATAGCACACAAGGTGTTCCTACGGTATTCGGGAGTTGCATAATCTCATAGTCATAGGAACATGTATAAGTCATGAAGAAAGCAATAGCAGTAAAACTAAACGATCATAGTGCTATGCTAACGGATGGGTCTTGTCCATCACATCATTCTCCTAATGATGTGATCCCGTTGATCAAATGACAACTCATGTCTATGGTTAGGAAACATAACCATCTTTGATCAATGAGCTAGTCTAGTAGAGGCATACTATGGACACTCTGTTTTGTCTATGTATTCACACATGTACTAAGTTTCCGGTTAATACAATTCTAGCATGAATAATAAACATTTATCATGATATAAGGAAATATAAATAACAACTTTATTATTGCCTCTAGGACATATTTCCTTCAGTCTCCCACTTGCACTAGAGTCAATAATCTAGCTCACATCGCCATGTGATTTAATTCCGATAGTTCACATCGTTATGTGAATAACACCCATAGTTCACATCGCAATGTGACCAACACCCATAGGGTTTACTAGAGTCAATAATCTAGTTCACATCGCTATGTGATTAATACCTAAGAGTAATAAGGTGTGATCATGTTTTGCTTGTGAGAGAAGTTTAGTCAACGGGTCTGTCACATTCAGATCCGTATGTATTTTGCAAATTTCTATGTCTACAATGCTCTGCATAGAGCTACTCTAGCTAATTGCTCCCACTTTCAATACGCATCCAGATTGATACTTAGAGTCATCTGGATTTTAGTGTCAAAGCTTGCATCGGCGTAACCCTTTACGACGAACTCTTTATCACCTCCATAATCGAGAAACATTTCCTTAGTCATCCAGTTACTAAGGATAATTTTGACCGCTGTACAGTGATCTACTCCTGGATCACTATTGTACCCCCTTGACAAACTCATGGCAAGGTACACAACATGTTTGGTACACAGCATGGCATACTTTATAGAACCTATGGCTGAGGCATAGGTAATGACTTTCATTCTCTCTATATTTTTCTGCCGTGGTCTGGCTTTGAGTCTTACTCAACTTCACACCTTACAAGTCAGGCAAGAACTCCTTCTTTGACTGATCCATTTTGAACTACTTCAAAATCTTATCAAGGTATGTACTTATCGAAAGTCTTATCAAGTGTCTTGATCTATGTCTATAGATCTTGATGCCCAATATGTAAGCAGCTTCACCAAGGTCTTTCTTTGAAAAACTCCTTTCAAACACTCCTTTATGCTTTCCAGAAAATTCTACATCATTTCCGATCGACAATATGTCATTCACATATACTTATCAGAAAGGTTGTAGTGCTCCCACTCACTTCTTGTAAATACAGGCTTCTCCAAAAGTCTGTATAAAACCATATGCTTTGATCACCTCATCAAAGCGTATATTCCAACTCCGAGATGCTTGCACCAGTCCATAGATGGATCGCTGGAGCTTGCTTACTTTGTTAGCACCTTTTGGATCGACAAAACCTTCTGGTTGCATCATATACAACTCTTCTTTGAGATATCCATTCAGGAATGCAGTTTTGACATCCATTTGCCAGATTTCATAATCATAAAATGCGGCAATTGCTAACATGATTCGGACAGACTTAAGCATTGCTACAGGTGAGAAAGTCTCATCGTAGTCAACTCCTTGAACTTGTCGAAACCTTTTCGCAACAAGTCGAGCTTTGTAAACAGTAACATTACCGTCTGCGTCGGTCTTCCTCTTGAAGATCCATTTATTTTCGATGGCATGCCGATCATCGGGCAAGTCAACCAAAGTCCATACTTTGTTCTCATACATGGATCCCATCTCAGATTTCATGGCCTCAAGCCATTTTGCGGAATCTGGGCTCATCATCGCTTCCTCATAGTTCGTAGGTTCATCATGGTCTAGTAACATGATTTCCAGAACTGGGTTGCCGTACCACTCTGATGCGGAACGAACTCTGGTTGATCTACGAAGTTCAGCAGAAACTTGATCTGAAGTTTCATGATCATCATCATTAGCTTCCTCACTAATTGGTGTAGGAATCACTGGAACTAGTTTCTGTGATGTTCCACTTTCCAATTCGGGAGAAGGTACAATTACCTCATCAAGTTCTACTTTCCTCCCACTCACTTCTTTCGAGAGAAACTCCTTCTCTAGAAAGGATCCATTCTTAGCAACGAATATCTTGCCTTCGGATCTGTGATAGAAGGTGTACCTAACAGTCTCTTTTGGGTATCCTATGAAGACACATTTCTCCGACTTGGGTTCGAGCTTATCAGGTTGAAGCGTTTTCACATAAGCATCGCAGCCCCAAACTTTAAGAAACGACAACTTTGGTTTCTTGCCAAACCATAGTTCATAAGGTGTCGCATCAACGGATTTAGATGGTGCCCTATTTAACGTGAATGCAGCTGTCTCTAAAGCATAACCCCAAAACGATAGTGGTAAATCGGTAAGAGACATCATAGATCGCACCATATCCAATAAAGTACGGTTACGACGTTCAGACACACCATTACGCTGTGGTGTTCCGGGTGGCGTGAGTTGTGAAACTATTCCACATTGTTTTAAATGAAGACCAAACTCGTAACTCAAATATTCTCCTCCACGATCAGATCGTAGAAACTTTATTTTCTTGTTACGATGATTCTCTACTTCACTCTGAAATTCTTTGAACCTTTCAAATATCTCAGACTTGTGCTTCATTAAGTAGATATACCCATATCTGCTCAAATCATTAGTGAAGGTTAGAAAATAACGATACCCGCCGCGTGCTTCAACACTCATTGGCCCACATACATCAGTATGTATGATTTCCAACAAATCTGTTGCTCGCTCCATAGTTCCGGAGAACGGAGTTTTAGTCATCTTGCCCATGAGGCATGGTTCGCAAGCACCAAGTGATTCATAATCAAGTGATTCCAAAAGTCCATCACTATGGAGTTTCTTCATGCGTTTTACACCAATATGACCTCAACGGCAGTGCCACAAATAAGTTGCACTATCATTATTAACCTTGCATCTTTTG
Source organism: Secale cereale (assembly GCA_902687465.1). Taxonomy (NCBI): domain Eukaryota; kingdom Viridiplantae; phylum Streptophyta; class Magnoliopsida; order Poales; family Poaceae; genus Secale; species Secale cereale. The sequence continues at coordinate 936,921,157 of LR738710.1, forward strand.
GTTTCAATATTATGAATATGTGTATCACTACAATCGACATCCAATAAGAATAGACCACTCTTTAAGGGTGCATGACCATAAAAGATATTATTCATAAAAATAGAACAACCATTATTCTCTGATTTAAATGAATAACCGTCTCGCAACAAACAAGATCCAGATATAATGTTCATGCTCAACGCTGGCACCAAATAACAATTATTTAGGTCTAAAACTAATCCCGAAGGTAGATGTAGAGGTAGCGTGCCGACGGCGATCACATCGACTTTGGAACCGTTTCCCATGCGCATCGTCACCTCGTCCTTAGCCAATCTTCGTTTAATCCGTAGTCCCTGTTTCGAGTTACAAATATTAGCAACCGAACCGGTATCAAATACCCTGGTACTACTACGAGCATTAGTAAGGTACACATCAATAACATGTATATCACATATACCTTTGTTCACCTTGCCATCCTTCTTATCCGCCAAATACTTGGGGCAGTTCCGCTTCCAGTGTCCAGTCCCCTTGCAGTAGAAGCACTCAGTTTCAGGCTTGGCTCCAGACTTGGGTTTCTTCGTGGAAGTAGCAACTGTCTTGCTATTCTTCTTGAAGTTCCCCTTCTTTCCCTTGCCCTTTTTCTTGAAACTAGTGGTCTTGTTAACCATCAACACTTGATGCTCTTTCTTGATTTCTACCTTCGCCGATTTCAGCATTGCGAAGAGATCGGGAATTACTTTCGTCATCCCTTGCATATTATAGTTCATCACGAAGTTCTACTAACTTGGTGATAGTGACTAGAGAACTTTGTCAATTACTATCTTATCTGGAAGATTAACTCCCACTTGATTCAAGTAATTGTAGTACCCAGACAATCTGAGCACATGCTCACTGGTTGAGTTATTCTCCTCCATCTTGTAGGCAAAGTACTGTCAGAAGTCTTATACCTCTCGACACGGGCATGAGTATGAAATACTAATTTCAACTCTTGGAACATCTTATATGCTCCGTGGCGTTCAAAACGTTTTTGAAGTCCCGGTTATAAGCCGTAAAGCATGGTGCACTAAACTATCAAGTAGTCATCATACCGAGCTTTTGTCAAAACGTTCATAACGTCTACATCTGCTCCTGCAATAGGTCTGTCACCTAGCGGTGCATCAAGGACATATTTCTCTGTGCAGCAATGAGGATAATCCTCAGATCACGGAACAATTCCGCATCATTGCTACTAACATCTTTCAACTTAGTTTTCTCTAGGAACATATAAAAAATAAACGGGGAGCAACATCGTGAGCTATTGATCTACAACATAGATATGCTAATACTACAAGGACTAAGTTCATGATAAATTAAAATTCAATTTAATCATATTAATTAAAGAACTCCCACTTAGATAGACATCCCTCCGGTCATCTAAATGATCACGTGATCCAAATCAACTAAACCATGTCCGATCATCACGTGAGATGGAGTAGTATCAATGGTGAACATCTTATGTTGATCATATCTACTATATGATTCACGCTCGACCTTTCGGTCTCCAGTGTTCCGAGGCCATATCTGCATATGCTAGGCTCGTCAAGTTTAACCTGAGTATTCCGCGTGTGCAAAACTGACTTACACCCGTTGTATTTGAACGTAGAGCTTATCACACCCGATCATCACGTGGTGTCTCGGCACGACGAACTTTCGCAACGGTGCATACTCAGGGAGAACACTTATACCTTGAAATTTAGTAAGGGATCATCTTATAATGCTACCGTCGTTCTAAGCAAAATAAGAAGCATAATAAGATAAACATCACATGCAATCAAAATATGTGACATGATATGGCCATCATCATCTTGTGCTTTTGATCTCCATCTCCAAAGCACCTTTATGATCACCTTCGTCACCGGCGCGACACCTTGATCTCCATCGTAGCATCGTTGTCGTCTCGCCAACTATTGCTTCTACGACTATCGCTACCACTTAGTGATAAAGTAAAGCAATTACATGGCGATTGCATTTCATACAATAAAGCGACAACCATATGGCTCCTGCCAGTTGCCGATAACATTACAAAACATGATCATCTCATACAAAACCGTATCTCATCATGTCTTGACCATATCACATCACAACATGCCCTGCAAAAACAAGTTAGACGTTCTCTACTTTGTTGTTGCATGTTTTACGTGGCTGCTACGGGCTTAGCAAGAACCGTTCTTACCTACGCATACAAAACCACAACGATGTTTCGTCAAGTATGTGATGTTTTAACCTTCACAAGGACCGGGCGTAGCCACACTTGATTCAGCTAAAGTGAGAGAGACAGACACCCGCCAGTCACCTTTAAGCAACGAGTGCTCGTAACGGTGAAACCAGTCTCGCGTAAGCGTACGCGTAATGTCGGTCCGGGCCGCTTCATCTCACAATACCGCCGAAGCAAAGTATGTCATGCTGGTAAGCAGTATGACTAGTATCGCCCACAACTCATTGTGTTCTACTCGTGCATATCATCTACGCATAGACCTGGCTCTGATACCACTGTTGGAGAACGTAGTATTTTAAAATTTTCCTACGATCACGCAAGATCTATCTACTAGATGCATAGCAACGAGAGGGAAGAGTGTGTCTACGTACCATCGTAGACCGGAAGCGGAAGCGTCAAGTGACGCGGTTGATGTAGTCGAACTTCTTCGCGATTCAACCGATCAAGCACCGAACGTACGGCACCTCCGCGTTCAGCACACGTTCAGCTTGATGACGTCCCACGAGCTCTTGATCCAGTTGAGCTTCACGGGAGAGTTTCATCAGCACGACGGCGTGGTGACGGATATGATGTATCTACCAGCGCAGGGCTTCTCCTAAGTACTGCGATGGTATGACCGAGGTGTGTTTCTGTGGAGGGGGGCACCGCACACGGCTGGAACAATTCAACTTGTGTGTCTTTGGGTGCCCCCCTGCCCCCGTATATAAAGGAGCAAGGGGGGAGGCCGGCCGGCCCTTATTTGGTGCGGCTAGGGGTGCAATCCTACTAGGAATAGGATTGCAATCCTATTCCTAGTAGGAACCACCAAAGAAGGAAGAGAGGGAAAAGAAAAGAGGGAGAGGTGGCGCCCCCCCAATCCTAGTCCAACTAGGAACCCTAGGTGGGGCGCCGGCCAGCCCTATGGGCTGCCTCTCTCTTTTCCATAAGGCCCACTATGGACCATCCCCCTTCGTAGGGGGTTCCGGTAACCCCCTCCGGCAATCCCGTTAAATCCGAAACTTTTCCGGAACACTTCCGGTGTCCGAATATGGTCGTCCAATATATCAATCTTTATGTCTCGGACATTTCGAGACTCCTCGTCATGTCCGTGATCTCATCCGGGACTCCGAACTACCTTCGGTACATCAAAACTCATAAACTCATAATACCGATCGTCATCAAACGTTAAGCGTGCGGACCCTACGGGTTCGAGAACTATGTAGACATGACCGAGACTCATCTCCGGTCAATAACCAATAGCGGAACCTGGATGTTCATATTGGCTCCTACATATTCTACGAAGATCTTTTATCGGTCAGAACCGCATAACAACATACATTGTTCCTTTTGTCATCGGTATGTTACTTGTCCGAGATTCGATCGTCGGTATCTCCATACCTAGTTCAATATCGTTACCGGCAAGTCTCTTTACTCGTTCCGTAACACATCATCTCATGACTAACTCATTAGTCTTTTGCTTGCAAGGCTTATTGTGATGTGTGTTACCGAGAGGGCCCAGAGATACCTCTCCGACACTCGGAGTGACAAATCCTAATCTTGATCTATGCCAACACCACGAATACTTTCGGAGACACCTGTAGAGCATCTTTATGATCACCCAGTTACGTTGTGATGTTTGATAGCACACAAGGTGTTCCTACGGTATTCGGGAGTTGCATAATCTCATAGTCATAGGGACATGTATAAGTCATGAAGAAAGCAATAGCAGTAAAACTAAATGATCATAGTGCTATACTAACGGATGGGTCTTGTCCATCACATCATTCTCCTAATGATGTGATCCCGTTGATCAAATGACAACTCATGTCTATGGTTAGGAAACATAACCATCTTTGATCAATGAGCTAGTCTAGTAGAGGCATACTAGGGACACTCTGTTTTGTCTATGTATTCACACATGTACTAAGTTTCCGGTTAATACAATTCTAGCATGAATAATAAACATTTATCATGATATAACGAAATATAAATAACAACTTTATTATTGCCTCTAGGGCAAATTTCCTTCAATAGGCCATTGCCGACTGCCGACGATGAAGAGTGCTGGTTGGAACCGGATTTGGAGAAGAAGGGGTATTGGACCTCATGATTGTTCTCCCGATTGCTAGGTCCTTCACGGAGAAGCCGGAGGGGTCAAACTCAATGGATTAGAAATTATCTTGCCTAAAACGACGGAAATTGAATTTCTGATAATTGTAGGAGAGATCCGGACGTCCTTAAGGGAGAAATTTGAGAGAGAGGTGGAGGCGTGGAGCCGAGGACAATAAGGGCATCTACAACGCGGCCACTTAGCTCGGGCGCCAGGGTTGATTTCCTGGCTGTTTTGCTTGGTTCCCGTCCGTGACCAGGATTTGGCCTTGCGCCGATGCCAGGTCTGACGCCGAGCGCTCCAGCTCTTTTGCGTTAATTTTTCAATCACTAAGCGTCTACAGACCTCTACTAGCGTTGGACAGACAGAATCCTATAGAGACGCTATGTTTAAAATCTCATTCCCCCCTTTGCTCAAGCGCCTGAATAAGCGTCGCCCATTGAAAATGCCAGAGGAATGACGCGTATACGGGGAACTATACGAGGTGAGAGTGCTCGCCGTGCCTGCGATGTGCGATGTGGCGCCCGTGTCGAGGATCCAGTCTGAAGCGCCGTCAACCTGCTGGTGGTGGATGGAGAGGTTCTGATGCGCCGCGTATGGCTGGTTGTACTATTCCCACATCGGCCCGCCGAACGGAGATGCAACAGCCACCAGGTAGGCCTGATACGGTGTCGGGGCAGGGGCCTAGGGCGCCTGCGACGTTGGCGCGGCCCAAGTTGCTCGAGGTGGAGGCAGGCCGGGATGGGGCGAAGTAGCCCATGGGGGATTGCGAGGCGAGGATGGGAGGAGCAGCGTTGCGCCCAACCGAAGCACCGCTGGAAGATTGGGATATATATGGCTCTAAAATATACTCCAGAAGTTTAGAAAAGAGAAATCTAAAAGGGCAAAGCATACTGCTCACATTGGTAGTCCTTTATTTAGTCAAATCCGAGATTTCTTAGTCATTGTTAGAATCCCTAGTTTAGTTGTCCTCTCTTAACTCTAGGTGGTTAGGGCAAACTTTTCCCTCTAGGTTACACCGGCAAGTTCTTAGATTCGCTTCTCTCTCTGCCTGCCGCTCAGCTGGCGTCAGGGATTGGACTTCCGGTGCCTTCACTCCAGTTAGTAGTTTAGCTTAGGGTTTTTAGTCCACCCGGGTGTGGCGCTCGGGCAGATGGCGACGCTTCTTCTTGGAGTTTGATTTCCGGGCACCAATCTTCCTCGAGTTCGTCAATCTGGACATAGTCGTTAGGGTTTCGGCGTAGATTCCTGCCATCTTCTTCGGGCGGTGAGGTCAGGGTTTTACGTCATGTTGCAAAATTTGGAGGTAGGTGTTTCAGATCTATGCAAGGGTTCAACGTTGAAGACCGCGGCTCCAGAGCCGTGATCCTTAGGGGCATGTTCACGAAGTATCCTCGATAAGGTCAAGCCGGCTTCAGTAGGGGAACAGCGAGAGCAGCGCATCGACGGATTGGTCTGCCGACAGTAGTGGTCATTCGGTGGTCTCGGGATCTTAATGCAATTTTTATTATCTACCATGAAGGCTTGATTATTCTGTAGTTAAACAACAAGTATCAAGTCCAAATCGATTTTTTTATGAGTTTCCTAATCTTTTTTTTTTTTGGACTACAGCTTATTGATCCTAACGGCACGGAGCTGGTTAGTCGAACGGGAAAGGTGGACCTTGTAAAACTTGTGGCCAAATGCGGTGGGCTTCTGAAAGTAGTGGCTGCCATAGGCAAAGTCTCCTGGGCATTCTTGGAGCATATGAATGATGACTTTATGTTCAAATTGGAGACCGATCCTCAATTCCATAGTTTGAGTGGTCTTTTATCTTGGATGCATTCCTACTTTGATGCTTGTCCAGATTCGGTAAAGCCATGTATCTTCTACCTTTCTGTCTTCCCCGCAAGCAGCAAAATTAGGCGAGGCTATTTACTGAGAAGATGGATCGCTGAGGGCTACTGCAGGGACACACCTGGTTGTACCGCAAAGGAGAATGCGCAAAAGCGTTTGTCTGAGCTCGTTGAATTGAGCATAATCCAGCAAGCAACAAGACAGAGCAATTGTTTGTCTGAGCTCGTTCAATGGAGCATAACCCAGCAGGCAACAAGCAAGAACAATTATAAAGTCAATGGTTTCTTCCTGGAATACATCATCTCGCGGCCAATGGAGGATAATCTTGTTTTTGCATTGGATGGACGTTGCAGTCCAAAGTCCAAACACGCAACGCACGGGACAACACCTGACCATAATGGCAGACTGGCACAGGGACCAAAATGTGTTTGAGAGCATCGACTTCGCACGGCTGCGGTCTTTGACAGTGTTTGGAACATGGTATCCGTTCTTTATCTCTGACAAGATGAAGCGACTTCGAGTGCTGGACCTAGAAGACATGATAGCTGTAACAAATGATGACCTTGAGCAGATATTTCTGAAGCTGTTGAGCCTCAAGTTCATCTCCCTACGAGGATGCAGGAAGATTAGTCGTCTGCCTGGTACATTGGAAGGGCTAAGGCAGCTACACACTCTGGATGTAAGATTCACCTCCATAGTCATGTTGCCACCTGCTATCATCAAGCTTCATAAGCTGCAATACATCCGTGCTGGTACAGATCAAGATTGGACATCAGCATCAACATCATCAGAGTTAGAAGGCCGTGATAGCAGCATATCTGCAGGGCAGCCAACAGTACCAGCATCTCCCGAAAACCCAGCACAGGCAGCTAGATCACCAGAAGCCTCGCACAGGTCAGTGGTACCAAAGGTGGGATGGGCATCCAAACTTTCACGTACCTGGAGCTCGTGTGCCCCACATCGTAATGGTGGTGTTAAGGTTCCTGTGGGGATTGAAAAACTTGCAGCCTTGCATGCTGTTGGTGTGGTGAATGTCAGTGCAGCAGGTGGGGAGGCCTTTCTGAAGCAGCTGGCAAGACTGAGCCAATTGCTCAAGCTCAGAGTGTGCGGCATCAATAAAAAAAACTGGGAGCTGCTGTGTTCTGCCCTCTCGGATCATGGCCGTCTCGAATCCTTGTCAGTGCGATTCAACGAGGATTGCCTCGACGATAGCTTCAAGCCACCCATGACCCTGAAGAGCCTTAAGTTGTACGGGCCTATGAGCAGATTGCCAGACACTATCAAGGCTCTTGTCAATCTCAGAAAGTTGGATCTTGAGATGACTATTACAGGGCCAGATGACGTGCACTTCTTCTTGAAAGAAAAATTGCCATGTATGATTATCCTTAATCGTCTCTGCATCAACGTGCAAGGAGACCAGAAGGTAGATTTAGACTCGAGGGCATTCCCGTGCTTCGAGTTCAACTGGGATGATCCTTGTAAACCTCGGGTCCTCAAGATGGATTGCAGCTCCAAGTTAGAGGTAATTTTCAGTTATGGAGGCATATTCGAATATGTTGAGGTGCTGATAATCCAGTGCTCTGAAGGATCGTATTTCCGTTGTGATGGGGTAAGAACTTTGTCCAATCTCAAGACAGTCTGGCTTAAGGGTTCCTACAGCGAGGAACAACGTCAGCACCTGAAGGAACTCGTTGACCGTCATAGTAGGAAGCCAGTCTTGAAGCTGGAGCCACTGTAATAGTACATGCTTTCTTGCTTGCCTTCCTTCTCTGGTTTGTGTGTCTTTTCTTGTATGCACGTTGACATGTATCTTTCTTTCCGCATTGCCACGATGAGAAAAGCTAGATTCTTAGATTGAACCAGCAGCAACCCGCACATGTATGACGGGCTTTGTTGTAATCAAAAGGTTTCTTATCTTTGTGAATTGTGGCAAAAAAATTGTTTCTATGTTGGTTGTGTCCGCAAGCGTGTATATCCTAGGACCACTGAAAGAGATGACTACTCCTGTTACTAGACCAATTGTTTCTATGAGCCAATGTTGTAGCCAGAGGATAACGGACCAGGTAGCAGCAGAGTTGGTCATCAGTCTAACAAGCCATTCCGTCGTTCACTGTTCATTCCTTAATCAACCATCTGACATGATTTGCATGCTGTGTACAATACATACACTGTATACAGTCACTCGGCTGCCATCAACTCATTCTCTGCAGCTATCTTTGCAACCAAACACCACGGGCCTTCCAAGACTAGTAAATGTAAATCAAACTACGACCCAGATATTCCATCCCTACGGTTTTCACTTTTCACATAGGGATACGCCGAGCACAGATTTGGCTCGCCGAAATAGCACTGAAATTTCCTTCTGAAAGATTTGCAGTTGCGCTGTCGCCGGGTGAAAAGGGAAACAGGGCAATTCACCTAAACTGAACCCATACATAACCTGGATGCAAAGTTGAAACAACTTAGCAAAAAAGACCATATTGCAGTTGTACACGGCGAGGCGCAGATTGCCATCGAGCTGTAGACAGAGGAGGCACTGCAGTTACGCCCGCTTAGCGGGACGTCGGAGCGGCCGGTTCTGCACAGCAACCGCACGCAGTGTCGGACTGTCGGTTGTGAGTGTCGCGCCGCCGGCACTCTCGCTGGCGCGGCTGGTAAATGCGCTCGCGTTTGCACCTTGTATGGTATCGCCGACCGAGCGGAGCTTAGTACCACATTTGCATTTTGCGTCTGAATTATGCCTTAAAGGAAATAATTTTTTTTTGAGACAATCATGCGAAGCTTTTATTCACAATGTTTACAGGGACGAAAGTAAGATCACCGGGGTGGCCTAACCAGACATGGCGACCAATCCCCAGTCCCAAAACATGCTTCGCCAGATTGTGAGCTTCGACATTTGAGCTCCTAAACTCATGAACAAAAGTACATAAATTAAAACTACTGGAGTACTCTATGATCTCATGTATAATGGCCCCATAGCTCGGGTTACTCTTCTGCTTGATATCGTTCACCATGTCCATGCAATCCATCGCCACATGAATCGCTTGCAACTGGAGATCCTCTGCTAGTGCCATCGATTCCCTGACTCCCATGGCTTCAAGTGTCGTAGGGTCGGAGTCTTGGAGATACCCTTGAACACGACAGTGGACGCACCGAGAAAGAGACCCTCCCTGCTCCTGCACACCGCTGCCACCGCGCCAACGCTTGAACTTCCCATGCATGCTGCATCAACATTTATTTTGGATGTGCCCAACGGCGGCTGCAGCCAAAGAGTTGGTCGCTCCATTCTGGCCTGCACCACAGTATTGGTCATGTTCTTGACCACTTGAAGATCGCTCGGGAAGGAGTTAATGAAAGAGTGTGTTGCGGACGGACTCTGGAATATATCCTCATATATAGCTTTCCTCCTAGCTGCCCACACTGCCCACAAGGAAACCGTCATGCGGACAAAATGTTCATGCGAGAGAGCATCCTTCAGAGCGAAAATCCATTCCCTTGCATTTTCATCATCATGCTGACTCATATGTTCGACAAGAGAATCGTCAGATAGAGCCCAAACGCTGCTTGCCATCGGGCACTCAAGCAAAGCATGCCTCCAAGAATCCCTGGCACCGCAAAACATACATGTAGATGTAGTCGACATGTTTCTATGGTGGAGTAGTTCCGCTGTTGGGATAGAGCTGCGTGCAAAACGCCATAAGAACAGCCTCACCTTCGATGGCACGTCCGTCCTCCATAACTTAGCCCATTCATTACCCGTATTGCCAGATGCTGATGCGGTGTCGCCACTTCCATGCTCTCCCTCTAACCTTGCTTGCACAATCAGTCTATAGGCAGATTTTACTGAAAAATTACCCTTCTTCTCGCCACTCCATGCCCAGAAGTCTTCCATGTTGCGTGTGCATAGAGGTATAGACAATATTCCTTCTGCATAGACAGGTAAAAAGACAGTCCGGACTAGCTGCTCATTCCACGTGGCCTCCTGATCATTGATAAAACTCCGACACTAGGCGCGGCGGATTCTGTATTAACGGCGACACCGGTCTCATCATTCCCGGTCTAGGAATCCAGTTTTGGGTCCAAACTTCAGTCGTTTGCCCGTTGCCAATTCATCGGACTATACCCAACTTTAGCATATCCCTCCCATCCAGAATAGCTCGCCAGATTTGCGAGGGCCGGCCCCCAAGCTCCGCCTCCAGAATGGATGTCTCGGGGAAATATGATGCCTTCAAAATTCATGCACTCGGCGATGTTGGTTCTTCAAAACTCTCCAGGCCTGTCTTGCGAGTAGAGCTAGGTTAAAAATCTCCATATCCCTGAAGCCGAGCCCCCCAAGGTGCTTCGGCCTTGTCATAGTATCCCATGCCACCGACGCTGGTTTTCGTTTTCCGGCCTTACCTCCCCACCAAAATTGGTGAATAATGGAGGTTATGTTCTCACAGAGTCCCCTCGGAATCCTGAAACAAGCCATGGAGTAAACCCGCAGTGCTTGTGCCACTGCCTTGATTAGCACCTCCTTTCCTCCTGCCGACGGAAGCTTCTCCATCCATCCCTTCACCTTCTCCCACACTCAGTCTCTCAGGTACCTGAAAGTATCCATCTTAGAGTGGCCGACATCAGTTGGCATACCCAAGTAGCGCTTATTTAGAGACTCATTCTGAACATTCAAAGTTGCCTTGATGCTCTCTCTCAGCTGTTGAGGACATCCCTTACTAAAAAATATCGAAGATTTATCATGGTTGATTTTCTGCCCCGAAGCCTTACAATAAACATCCAATAGGTTTGAAACCGCTATGGCCCCCTCATTACTCGACTTGAACAACAACAGGCTATCATCCGCAAATAGGAGGTGATTTACAGGCGGAGCTGAAGTTGCCACCTTGATCCCACCCAACACAGATGACTGAGAACTGGTTTTAAGTAGGCACGATAGGCCCTCTGCTGCGATCAAGAAGAGGTAGGGGATATCGGATCTCCCTGTCGAATACCTCGTGATGGTGTAAAAGACTCAAGTTTCTCTCCATTAAATAAAACTGAGAATGAGACTGAACTGATCATACTCATCATGATGTCGACCCACTGATGTGCAAAACCAAGCTTGATCATCATTGCTTTGAGATACGCCCATTCCACTCTGTCATATGCTTTCATCATGTCCAGTTTCAGAGCACAATGGCTATTTGACCTAGACCTGCTCCTCTTCATAAAATGTAAGCACTCGTAAGCACAAATAATATTGTCAGTTATAAGCCGACCTGGAACAAATGCGGACTGCTCCTCTGATATGATGTCAGACAAGATAATTTTTAACCTGTTTGCAACAACCTTGGAGGCAATTTTGTATATGAGATTGCATAAACTGATAGGCCGAAATTAGGTAAGGAGAGTGGGGTTCATCACCATGGGAATAAGCACAAGTACTGTATCATTAACACATGCCACACTTTCCTCCCCTCTGATTATAAGAAAGACTGCTTCCGCCACTTCGTCACCACATATATCCCAGTGCCTCTGATAAAAATGAGCTGGGAAGCCATCCGGTCCCGGTGACTTTGTAGGGCCCATCTGGAAAAGTGCCTTCTTCACCTCATCTTTTGTATATGGAGCCGTTAGCATCTCATTCATCTGTGGCGTTACTTCCCTAGGGACATGTTGGAGCACACGATCCATGTCTGTCACCCCCTCCGTTGTGTATAAGTCTCTATAAAAAGCGGTAGCCATCTCCTTCAATTCTGCCGGATCCTGAACATGAACTCCCAACGAATTTTCCAAGGCTTTAATCGTATTCTTCTTTCTTCTCATACTTGCACGCAAGTGGAAAAATCTGGTGTTTTTGTCTCCTGAAGCCAGCCACTCAATCCTCGATCTTTGGGGCCACATTAACTCTTCTCGGTGGTAAAGCTCTACCAGCTTATCATTAAGATTGATCTCCAAGTGTGACAGTCCTGTTCTACCTGGTTCGTTTCGGAGTCGTTCAATTTCGGCCGTCAACTTCTTAATCTCCTTCCTAACGCTGCCAAATGTATCTCTATTCCACTTACCGAGATTGGATGCCACCTTCTTAAGTTTGTCCTGTAAATCTACAAGACTCAGCGCCGGTGCAACTCGTCCCCAACAATGTTGCATTGTTTCCTTCCATGAGTCATGAGTATCCCACATCACCTCATATCGGAATGGTGGTTTTCGGGCCGGACGCACCTGCTCTTCCGTCATACTGATGAGTATCGGGGCATGGTCTGATGATGCGACTGTAAGGTGCTTAACTGACATAGAGGGAAACCTCGTGATGCAATCAACATATGCTAACGCCCGGTCCAGACGGACCCGAGTGAAACTCCCTCCCGTGACCTTTTTCTCGAACGTCCAAAAGTTTCCTTGATAGCCCAAATCCTCCAACATGCAGACATCAACCGCCTCGCGGAACCCTGTATTTGGGCATTACTACGTTCTCCAATACCTTCTTGTTCTTCCGGACGTAGCACCTCATTGAAATCCCCAAAGCATACCCAAGGCAGCTCGCTCAAACTTGCAATGCCGTTCATTGTGTCCCAAGTCTGATGGCGTAGATGTGTTTGTGCTTCTCCATAAAAACAAGTAGCTCTCACAGAATCAGTCCCCGGATCATCGATCTTACAATCTATATGATACACAGAGTACCCCAAAATCTCAACTTTTATTGGATTATTCCAAAAAATTCCAAGGCCCCCACTACGGCCCTGACTGCTTACAGCAAAAGCGTTATCGTAGCCAAACAAACTTGCTAGGTTTTCCACCCTAACTCTATCAGTTTGAGTTTCAACAATACAAAGAAAGGTGGGGGCAAATTTCCGCACTAACTCGCGGATTTCCCGAACTGCCGCGGCAGTTCCAACTAAGGATACTCATTGTGCTCGGCGGTACTCCGCCCGGGAGTCCGCCGATGTTGCATCTGATGTGTTGTCGTTCCTCATGTTGTTGCCCTTTTCCTGGTTTAACTTCTCCACTGTTTGATCAAACTTGGTCTGCTTCGGGTCTTGTTTTGGCGGCGGACTAAGAGGTACCTAGGGTGGAGGCAGAGCCAGCACACCGCCCCGAACTCCACCACCCGTGTTGATCACATGAGAGCTGGCCATTGTGGTTGGATCCGCCTGGGTTCGCTTCCTGTTTCCATCCGCCTCCTCCATGTCCTCATCGTGATCACCGCTGCCCCAGAATACTGCCCAGTCTTTGTTGGAGCCTTGCGTGCAGTTGGCTTGGGTTTGCTCTTCGCCTCGCCCGGACCCGGTCCTGCACCTCTGAACCACGTTGCCTTCAGATTCTTGAATACCAGCGCTGAAGGAGGGTGAATGCCATCACCATGTTCCTTAAACTGATGACCCGGCCTTCCACAAACTGCACACCAGTTGGGCAGTCTTTCATATTTGACCCTAAAGATCAGCCGCTTCTCACCGATCTTAAGCGATATGGCGTTTTTCAGTGGTTTGGTGACATCCACCTTTACACGGACCCTAAAGAAGTTACCCTCAAAATCATGGGATGCATTCTCGGCAAAGACTAGCTCTCCCAACTTCGCCGCCAAAGAAGGTATCTGCGATACATAGCCATCTGGAAAATCATGTATCTGTGCCCATATCTCCAGTAGGTCCAGTTTGATAGATGATGGCTTAGTGAAGCCATCGTACTCTGCCAGCATCACAACATCACACCGAAAGTTCCATGGACCTTCCAGCATCACTCTTTCCCAATCTCCAAGGCACGAGAATTGCAGAGTGTAGAGATTTTCCTCAAGTGGGCGTATATTGACCCTCTGCGCCAGATCCCATGCCGATCTCATGTTCTTGTAGAACCAAGACTGACTATAGGTTTTTTTCGTGTGAACCCTAGCAATTGCCATCCACCTCGTAGCTTCTGGTTGTAGAGTTTTTTGATCTACAACCACGTCATCTAGGTCCTCCTCCGAGAGACCCAACTCCCTCATCATTGCCTCCAGATCCTCTTGAACTCCTGATCCAGAAGCTTTTGTCGCCATCGTTGATCCCTTGCCCGAAGAAACTTCCTCGCCGGACCTTGACCTAACCCTAGACCTCCCGCTGGACTGCCTTCCCCCGCCAAGATCGGGTAGCGACGCAGAGATCGCCCCGTAATCGATCCGAGCAGGGAGGGGTGAGACAAGATGGGATCAGTGAACAAAATCTCAACAGCGACAGGATCGCCGCCGAGAGGACGAGAACCCTAGCGAGCCTAAAGGAAGTAAATGAAATACTTTCGCTCGGCAAAGTAAGTGTATCGTGGCCTCTATCTAATCCGGCCCAACACTGGCCCAGTGGAGGTGAGTAACCTCTTCATTTTCGGGTGAGTCTATGTCTCCAAGAACGCACTGCCTCAAGGTAGCTTGAAACTGGTCAGGCCTGTCAACATAGGCCCAATTTTTGTTAGGATTAGTCGTTTATATAAAAAAAATCATTTCTATAAATTACTTTCTATTGTAGATTTTCTCTGGATTTTATCGCTGGTTTTTTTATTTCTTAACTTTTGTTTATATTTTCCAAAAAATAAAAATACACCTATTCCAAAAAACTAATGTACTTGAATTTGAAAAATGTTAGCATGGTGTAAAATCTGTGTTAATGTAACTTTAAAAATATCTATAGCATTAAAAAATTTGTGACATCTAAAAAAAGTTCAGTTATTAAAAAAATAAGAGTTACCTATTTGAAAAATGTTATACAAAGTTAAAAAAGGTTCATGACTTCAAACAAAACTAATTCAAACCATTCATAAAATGTAACTTACATTTCAAAAATGTTAATCATGTATTTTAAAAATATCAAGCATGTATAAGAAAATGTTTTACGTAGATACCAATACTGTACAATTTGTATTAAAAATAGACATCAAAACATATATTTGAAGAAATGTTAAATGTGTACAAAAATTATATGTACTCCCTCCGGTCCTTTTCAATCTGCAGATAAGTTTTGTCCCAAGTCAATGTATCTCCACTTTGGATAAAATTACAGAAAAAATATATAAACATTAACAATGCCAAGGCAATATTGTTAGACTCATTATAAAATGTAGGCTCATAGTATATATATTTGGTGTTGTAGATGTTGACATTTTTTAATATAAATTTCTTAAACTTTGCAAAGTTTGAGTTGACTCAGTTCTAATACATGAAGTAAAAAGGACCGGAGGGGGTATATGAAAAATGTACAATGTGTATCAAAAAATAAGCATCAATTTTTTAAATTAATCATGGATATTGAAAAATGTTAAGTTTGTATAAAAAAATGTTCGAGATGTACACGAAATATATACATTGTGTATGAAAAAGTGTCATCGTGCCCAATGGAGCAGGTCTCCCTAACGAAGCACTAAACCCTAAGCACCCGCTCGCCCTATGGTTGGACATCCCAGATTGCGGACAGACGGAGGCGGCCGGGTTTTTGCTAGGGCAGTTGGTGCCCAAGAAAGTAAGAGAGGCACATTGGCGGTAATCGAGGCAAGCACATTCGCATACATTGTTTTTGTTTAGGTCGAAACTAGAGCAATGAAACAAGCCACAAATCATGGATTTATATATATATTGAACCGTGTGCGATGTCCCAATCTGTACTATTGTACCATGGACATACCTCGTGGTCGCCGGCACCGACGGTCAATGCTCTCGTCTAGTAAGGTAGCCTGGTCATCTGGCTAGAGTTCTTTGGGTACATGTCTTTTCTTTTTGCTAGGACAGTCCTGATGGCCAAGAAAAAATAAGGGAGGCACGTTGGGGTTCACGTACATTGTTAGTCTCAGATTAGGTCAATGAAACAAGCGACAAAAATGATGAATTATAGCAAACACCCTACACGACACAACATTACTCCTATATAGGAGGATGGAGTACCCGCCTCGCTAGGCTCCTCGCCGTCCGTTGGCCCGTGGCATGCCGCGCGATGCGAGCCGTCCGATCTGCCCGGATTGCTCACACCAGAGCAACCCAACTAGAGGGTCCTTGATGGCGCCGGTGGACCTCGTGCATCTGCTTCTTTGGCAATGACCATACGAACACACAACCTAGTCGTATGAGCATCTTCCAGAGACTGAGTCGGCGGATTGGATCTTCACATTGACAAAATCACCACAAACATCTCGTTATCAACAAGACGTCACATCTACTAAAAGAACATGTCGCCTTTACGGGGCATCAAATTGACAAATCTGTAGTTTGATCTTTGGTGGGCCGAGGGTACCACTATTATCCTAACCATCCAACCACATGTTGGTTTTTCCAAACCTGACTATTTGAAATGTACATGTTGGATGCCTCAAATAAATTGGAAGTGCCGTTTGTATTAACTAATGGCCTATCGTTGGGCATCTCCAATGTACCAAAAACATGGGCCTTAAGCAAATTAAAAATAGCATTAAGATCCACCCCCGAGCGCATTATGAGAAGGGTTCTTAATAGCAAAATCTAAGGACCAGGCCACGGTGCTAAGAATAAGCAATAAAGAAAGAAAATATATTTCTCACTTCTCTTACATGGTTTGAGGGGTTACACTAGAAGAGAGAAAAATGACATGTGACTCCACAATAAGACAGATAGGGTATTAAGCATCTGAGGTATTCTACTTTGCCATAGCACATTTACTGAAGACCAGCTTATGAACGACTTAAGAAGCATCTGAGGTATTCTACTTTGCCATAGCACATTTACTGAAGACCAGCTTATGAACGACTTAAGAATTATCCGATGTTTGGTTAGGAAATGGCTTTTTAGAAAGCAATTGTGCCAACCCATTTTTGTAGAAAAAAGAGGTTGGAACATAACTTTTGCATCATTGTGATGCACACAGCCATAGTTGTGAAGCTGATTGTAACGGCAAATTTGACAATTTTGACCTCTGGGCGAAATCAATTCACAGAATGAACTGCCCGTGAAACAATTTCACACCCCTGACCTTTTTGTGTAGCGCCCGCCACGACGGCGCCACACTACACTGTGCAACGCCTAGCTCGGGGGCGCTACACGCCTGGCCAGCGTCGCACCCCGAACTGCCTAAAAATTACTAATGCAATATGCCGCGCCTAAGAGCTAGGCGCCACACTATACAGTATAGCTACTAGCTCCTAGGCATTGCACTAGTGGTTGCTTCATTTTGTAGCGCAACCACTTTTCTAGGCGTGTGGCGCCGTCGTGGCTAGGCTACGTCTAGGAGCTAGGCGCTACACTGTATAGTGTGGCGCCTAGCTCTTAGGCGTTGCACACTGACTTAGTAATTTTTCGGATCACCTGGATGCGATGCTGGCTAGGCGTGCAACGCCCCCGAGCTAGGCGCTGCACTGTAGGGTGTGGCGCCGTCGTGGCGGGCGCTACACAAAAAGGTCAGGGGTGTGAAATTGTTTCGCGGACAGTTCCTTTTGTGAATTGATTTCGCCCACAGGTCAAAATTGTCAAATTTGCCGATTGTAACACCCCCCCCCCCGGCGCAAAAAACCCAAAAAAACCCCTACATTTTTCCTCAAAATTGACTAGAGTTTTATTGTGATAGGTCATTAGATTATGTGAAACTGATTGTAACCCCCCATGGAAAAAATCTCTGCATTTTTCTCAAAATTAACTAGAGTTTTATTGCCAGAAGTAGAATTAACACTACATTTTGAATATGCATATCCCAAACATGGACGGTCTATCCACTGAGCAGATATGGAAATTAATAAGGATGGACTAATCCTTGGAGCAGATGTGGCAGTAGCAAGCCCCGTCCAAGGGCGCGAGCGAGCCATCATTCATGCAGGCGGCGGACTCGAGCGTGATGCAGTCCGGGCACTCATACTCCTGCAGATGCTTCTGGCAGTTGGCCAGGCACCCTTGTTGCTTGCAAAAGTGCTTCGGAAGGACGGCATCATATTTACACCATGCATCCGCACCTGCATGTTACTTAGTGTGGATGCATATAGTATAGCAGATGATCGACCATGCAAATGCAGATGCACGCACCGGATGAGATCATGATCAAGGCGATGGCGAAGAGCAGCAGCACTTTAGACCTCCTCATCTGATCTGGTCTAGATCTGATCAGCTAGGTAAGAAGATGTGGTTGATCGATTGATCTGATCGATGGGGAGATGGTGGTGAGAAAGACATGTAATCGGTAGCATTTTATAGAGGACGCAATCGGCATCAATTAACGTGGATTAAGTCACATTAAGTTGTTGCCAAATATATTTTACTAGAGGATGTTTACTGTGGATTAAAGTCACATTAAGTTCTTCCAAAATATATTTTGGGAAGGAATTAAGCGCATCGATTTGTTTCCTTTGTATTTCTCCATTGTCTGAAACCCCGGTTCAGTTACACCCTCTTGTTCAGTGCGTTACATCATCTGCTACTAAGTCCAGGCGAGAGATTAGGTGGACTGATGAATCGCTAGGTGGACCGCTTCTGCATGTCACGATGCCTGCGTTTGTTTTCTCTGGCAACCAATAATCCGGCGCTAATATTGTGGGATTTATGAGCAATTACACGGGAAAAAGTTATATGAGACCAAGTCTCACGGTTAGCAGGTGAGACCCACCCTGATGGATGACACGTGGCATTCACAAATCACAAAGACCTGGTCTCATAGAATTCTTTTCCGCAATTACACCCCCTATTTTAGGAAATAATCCTATTTTCCCGTAGTAAATAATGTTTCATATGTATTTCAATTTGTTGCAAAGTACTACCCCTATCGTTTTTGGTATGCTTCCATAACAAAAATTGTGTTTATGACCATTGAAGAATTGGCTTCCAGGGAAAATATTACTCCAAGTGCGCTTTGCCGAATGCGAGTCCTTTTTCCTCTCAAGCAGGCGACAAGTCCTTGCCCCCCTAAGGAGAGTCCATCTGCCGCCTTTCTCCAGCAGCTTCCCTCCAACGGTAATCTCAATCGTAGGTGATGATATGGGGGAGGGGGCGGTCGCCGTATCAATGTGTGTGGATCGGGTAGCTCTAGGTAAGACCCCACTAGCTTAGGTTTCTGTCATTGGTCATCTTTGCTTCGGCGGTGGCGCCGAATTAAAAAGTTTCAGATATTTCCACAACAAGGCAATCGGTCCTATGCTTGGAGGAATTTGGAAACCTGTCTGTTCAAGCTGTAATGGCGTGGCGGCGGCGGCATCCTTGTGGTGGACTTGTGTCCTAGGGCTTCGCCATTGCGATAGAGTTTGCTCCAACATCGGCTTGGAGCTTGGGAGGTAGTTCAGAAGCGGCTTCAAATTGTGGTTAGCATCAACACCATCTAGAATATGTTGAATCGTGCGCTATTTTCGTAGTTCGTGGCAGACACGTATGGTTTTCTCCTCGGACGTCTTAGTCCTAACCAGGTGCTAGATCTAGTTTTTTATGGCGTGTCCACTGTGTTGCCCCGGTCTGATTCGTTCAACGGGAATGGCTCCGCCTTTGGTGAGCCACCTTCGAGGTCCGCAAAGCTGCATATTAGTGAAGGAGCCACGCCGAGCTCGGGTGATGAGGTGATCCAGCATATTCTTTTCTTTGGTGACTGTTGTGGTGGTGTAGAAGGCAGGTGACAGACAATTGTGTCAAACTCAAGGGATTCTTCGGTCTTGATTGTAGTTTTCTTTCTTGGCTGATGTTTCTTTTTTGCAAAGGCTACCATTCTGTTGTCATTTCAGTCATGTCAGGTCGATGTTTTCATGGTTTGTACTATTATCTTTCTGCTATAAATGCGACATATGTTCCAATGCAAAAAAAAAACTTATAACCAAATGATAGAAAGGTCCATTTAAAACATAGAAACTCAAAACGTTGGAATACAAAAAATGCCAAAATTGAGATGCCATGTACCCAGGATTACTACAGGAATTAAAACCACGAAGAGAATAAAGCATGAGGTATGACCTCATGTTTGGTTCCCTCCAAAGTTTATTAAATTGAGATATTCCAAATCCGTAGGAACCATAAGAATTTCATGAGGATTCTTGGATGGCAATTCTTATGTTCTGAACATTACCAAAGGAATATTTCCTACAAGAATCCTAGTTCTCCAAAATTTCTATATGTTTCTTTTGTTCAAGACACGGCCAAAGTAATTATCACTTGAAACTTTCAACTATGCAACCTCTTTGAGCATTGCTTTGAATAAGCTGCCATGGCGTATCGCAAGTGTCACCATGCAACCTCTTTGAGCATTGCTTTGAGCATGTCCCCCTAACAAAGCACTCGATCTCCCTCTGAAAATACATCTGGCTGGAGATCCCGAAATACAGAAAGACGTAGACGCACGGGTTTTTGCTAGAGCGTTGGTTCCCAAGAAAAAGAAGAGTCACATTGGTGCTCACCAAGGCGAGGACCATCACGTACATTGTTTGTCCGTGGAGTCCGAGACTAGGGCAATGAAACAAAGGTGCTGCTACACGTTCGCCGGCAGATCTACTGAAATTATCCGCCGCTTGGACAGCCGTTGGATCCCTATAAGCTTTTAGCCGTCCGTTCTTCTGTGCGCGTCCCGCATGCCCCCCTCATTATTCCTGCAGGATGCGCGTTGTTGCAGAAACAAGACAACAAACTTGCCCCCGGCCCCGACAGAGCTGCGCACAGCGCGCCGCCGCCGCCAACCCGCCCCCAAAATCAGCCCGCCACCGGTGTGCAGGGGCTAAATTGAACTCTGTGCAACACCATGGCGTACCATATCTCGCGTTAGATGCTTGGACCGGAGGCAAATCGACCTCACCGAGGGACCCTGCTTGGAAAACAGGCGCAACCTCTACTCCAGCATGACGGCGACTAGCTCCCACGCCGGGCACTCCTTTGACGATTTCTCTACTGAAGCTATATTTCTGAAGCAATGCTTGGTCTTGTACCACGCAGCCTCTACTGTTGCAATGCTTGGTCTTGTACGCTCTAACATCATGCGCTCCTCCAACGCTTTCTGCAACCGGTGATATGTTTCTGAAGCAAGACCCATGTTGCAGAAGAAAAAAATCTTCGCTACCGAATCATTTTTTTTTCTTCTGAAACAAGACCTCTGTTGCAGAAACTTTCTAAAATTAGACCCTGCTGCTGAAAGAAACTTCACCACCGAATCGTTTTTCTAATTTCTCAAACAAGATCTCTGTTGCAGAAACCTTCTGAAACAATACAATTGTTGCAAAAATATATGCTGCACAGGACTTGTGGCCAGCATCAGCGCTTGATCAAGATTGATCCGACGAATACACAAGCGGCGGAAACTACACGTGCATCCATGGGCTGAAGGATAGCGGTTTCCATGAAACAAGGGGCAAACCATAAATTTTATAGATTTCTAATCTCGTGTGATGTCCCAATCTGCACTAGTGTGCCTACCAAAAGTGTCACTAAGCATTAGAGGAGGCATTCTTTCGCCGTTCGCGACATACCTCGTGGTCGGCGGTGCCGACAGGTAAATGCTCTCGTCGTAATAAGCCAGCAGGTCATCTGGCTAGAGATCCTAGAATATTTTTTTCCAACAACAGTAGTGATGTCCAAGAAAAGAAGGGAGACACATTGGTGGTCACCAAGGTGAGCAAGTTCACCTAGATTGTTTGGCTCAGATTAGTGTGATGAAAAAGGCGACAAAATGACGAATCATAGCAAACACCATAAACGATTCAAAATTGGATGAAAGAAATACAATTAATCATGTCATGTGTTTACAACACGTGCACATTATATAATTGCTAAAACGATTCTGTGTTGTCGTTGTCGATCATCCTCGTCGCCATAAAAAGTGACCTTCAGAGGTACGTCGAGCCCCTTGATCGGGCATACAATGGAGAATGAGTACCAAATCTTCTCTAAAGGGTCATCACTGCGCCCGAGACAGCGAAATCCACAGCAATACATGCTATCCAAGCGCATGGGGAATTGGAACACAGCATCATCATCAGTGATGACCTCAAGGAGAAAGAAGTTCAGTTCTGCAATGATATACAAAATAAAATAGTAAGTTGGACAACAAGAAGCTCAAGTTAACTAAAAGAAAAGTAGATTTACAAATGAATCAACAACCAAACACACAATTCTAGATGGCAAGAGTAAACAACCAGGAATAACTCGAACGTACCTGCTCGTCGAAAGGCAAAGCTACAGGAACTCCACCAAGAAAATCATCTTTAAATGTAGTAGGAATCTCTTCGACAGGCTCTGCAAAACTAACATCCCTGGGAATCAAGGCAGCGCGGCGTCTCACAAACAAGTTGTGCACTTCCTTGTACATTTGCAGAAGTTGCAACACAGTAGGCTTGGAGGTGATTCTAATTCTATCAAGTTCCTATTGAAGGAAGGCAGAAATATTCAAGTTAGATCTGGTTCGACATAGCACATAATAATATGTAAGAATCATAAGAATGACGTGCCAACCATGTTTACACATTTCATACTCTGACATAGCATATAATGAGGTGATTCTAATTGTATCAAGATCCTATTGAAGGTAGGCAGAAATATTGAAAGTTAGATTTGTCCTAAAAACATGTCTGGACAATACATATTACATACTGACAGAAAGAGTAAGTCAAAACAGCAATCATTAGAATCATTAGATAGATGCATCAACAGATAAAGCTCTGAGAAAGTACAAATGGCTACATGCTTGCACAATACTTAGGTAGAGTGCACTTGTAATTACTGAAAAGATGTCACAAGGGCATTTGTAGCACGTATAACAGTTTCATATTGAAGCAATTTAATCCACTAGCATTAAGAATTCAAAGAGAGATTGAAAGAGCAATACTGGCTGAATTTGCAGTTGGAATCATTAAGTTAACAAAACAACATAATGTTTTATTTTAGACAAGTTCCGCCGCCACAAGTATGAACTGAAAACTAAGAGACAAACTATTGCATGCCTGGAAATTGATATGTTTCACATTAATGAAGAGACAAGGGATCACAGACATAGTAAAAATTCATCGCAGCAACAGTTTGTAACTGTTGTCACAAAAGTATACAAGAACGAAAGAGATAAACTGGTAAACTACATTATAGGAGCGCTGCGTGGGCCTCTTCCTTCTGGTAGCCGCTACTGCCTTTGCATGTGCCTTATCAAAGACATCTTGCTTCAGCTTTGACATATTGAAGAAACAAAAAAAATCCACACAAAAGGAAGACATTGTTGTTTGTAAGGCATAATAATTCATAAACATTAAGACAAAAAAATTATCAGTAGGGAGTGTTATTGGGACATCATCACAAATTTTATCTTTTTTTATATTAAACTTTTTTACTTTGTATGACTTGTTTTATTAACTTCAGATGTTATTTATTATTTTTACTACTTGTTTATCATAATTAAACACATAAAGTTATGTTTGTGAAATATGATTTATTATTATGTTGAAGACATAATCACTTATAAGGATCAATAAATTAATCACTTAAATGTGAGAACAATAAAGAAGGACAAATTGCAGGACTCTGCGAAATTAATTTGTGACACGATTATAGTGTATGTATATTTGTGTGTGTGCGTGCTTGTGCATATTTAGTATTCTCGAATGTCTTGATAAAGATCTCTAATGTGTGTAGGTCGTAGATCTACCAAATATCTTGGCAATAGTTTATACTACATGAGTCGTTACAAGTAGATAAATCTTGGGTAATGTGTCCATAAGGAGCTGGTCATTGAATTGAATCGTTGGATCTTTTTAGCTCATTTATAAATTTGTATACTTAGCTCGATATTCATAGTCGTGCAATGGTAATTTTCTTAGCCATTTGTATTTGTACATATTACAATAAATTGGAAGGCCCTTATAGCATCATAGTTATTTTTGACAAACTTGTCACAATTGACCAAATATATCTTAACAAATTTAACCAGTTGAACAAGTAGGGAGGGGAGAAGCAAAATGGAGACGATCCTAGAGATAGGAAGGACTAGAGTGTAAATGCTACATATGCTGCACAACTGTGTTTTCTTTTCTTAAAAAGGATGCGTCCTCTGTGCACTACACTGCTGAATGATGATATCATAAAAAAGTTGGTGAATCGGGAGTTGATAAATTTAGTGCACTACTAATGATGTCATAAATATATTTGCTCGGATCTCGTCGTAGTTCGTCTATATTTGTGTGTCTTCATGATGGATCCTTTCGATCTATGCTACTCTTCAACGGTGACGATTGCTATTCTGCTGCGATGGTTCTATGGGGTCTTAGCACGATGACTTCCCGACTGTCTACTGCAACAAGTTTTGCGCGGCTCCAGCGAGGGATGGCCAATGACAACATCGCGTCTTCGGCTTGCTTCAGTGCTTGTAGTCGTCGCTAGGTGGTCTAAGGATCTGGATGTAATTTTTATTATTTCTGGTGTACGTTCTATTGTCATGATTGAAGATGAATAGATCAGCAGTTTTTGCGCAAACACATAAATAAATAAAAATCATAGAGTGTTTTGATGCATCTCGGAGCCTGGAAAAACATACACATCTATTTTTTAGACAAAGCAAATCACGCACATTTTGGTTTTAGTGTAACAAGTGTTGGGGAACGTAGCATGCAATTTCAAACAAATTCCTACGCTCATGCAAGATCTATTTAGGATATGCATAGCAACAAGAGGGGAGAGTGTGTCCACATACCCTCGTAAACCGAAAGCGGAAGCATTAGGTTAACACGGTTGATGTAGTTGAACGTCTTCACGATCCAACCGATCCAAGTACCAAACGTACGACACCTCCGTGTTCAGCACACGTTCAGCTCGATGACGTCCCTCGAACTCTTGATCTAGCAGAGGGTCGAGCGAGAGTTCCGTCAACACGACAGTACGGTGACGGTGTTGGTGATGTGATCTGCGCAGGGCTTCGCCTAAGCACTACGACGCTATGACCGGAGGAGTAAACTGTGGAGGGGTACACCGCACACGGCTAAGAGAATATCTGACGTGCTTTTGGGGTGCCCCCTGCCCACATATATAAAGGAGGGGGGAGAGAGGCCGGCGGCCAGGAGGGGCGCACCATGGGGGGAGTCCTACTTGGACTCCTACTCCAAGTAGGATTCGCCCCCCCCCTTTTCCTTTCTTCCACCTGAGGGAAAAGGAAGGAGAGGGGGAGGGAAAGGGGCCGTGCCCCCTCCTCCTTGTCCTATACAGACTACCTAGGAGGGGGGCGCGCGCCAGCCCCCCGCAGGCTTCCCTCTCTCTCCCTTAGGCCCATGTTGGCCCAACACTTCCCCGAGGGGTTCCGGTAACCCCTCGGTACTCCAAAAAATACCCGAATCACTCCGGAACCATTTTGGTGTCCGCATATAACCTTCCAATATATCAATATTTACCTCTCGACCATTTCGAGACTCATCGTCATGTCTGTGATCTCATCTGGGACTTCGAACAAACTTCGGTCACAAAAACACACAACTCATAATACAAATCGTCATCGAACGTTAAGCGTGCGGACCCTACGGGTTCGAGAACTATGTAGACATGACCGAGACACATCTCCGGTCAATAACCAATAGCGGAACCTGGATGCTCATATTGGCTCCTACATATTCTACGAAGATCTTTATCGGTCAAACCACATAACAACATACGTTATTCCCTTTGTAATCGATATGTTACTTGCCCGAGATACGATCGTCGGTATCATCATACCTAGCTCAATCTCATTACCGACAAGTCTCTTTACTCATTGTGTAATGCATCATCCCGCAACTAACTCATTAGTGACATTGCTTGCAAGGCTTATAGTGATGTGCATTACCGAGAGGGCCCAGAGATACCTCTCCGATACACGGAGTGACAAATCCTAATCTTGATCTGTGCCAACCCAACAAACACCTTCGGAGACACATGTAGAACATCTTTATAATCACCCAATTACGTTGTGACGTTTGATAGCACACAAGGTGTTCCTCCGGTATTCGGGAGTTGCATAATCTCATAGTCAGAGGAATATGTATGAGTCATTAAAAAAGCAATATCAATAAAAGTTAACGATCATTATGCTAAGCTAAGGGATGGGTCTTGTCCATCACATCATTCTCCTAATGATGTGATCCCGTTCATCAAATGACAATACATGTCTATGGCTAGGAAACTTAACCATCTTTGATTAACGAGCTAGTCTAGTAGAGGCTTACTAGGGGCATGGTGTTTTGTCTATGTATCCACACATGTACCAAGTTTCCAGTTAATACAATTCTAGCATGGATAATAAAAATTTATCATGATATAAGGAAATATAAATAACAACTTTATTATTGCCTCTTGGGCATATTTCCTTCAGTTTCCCACTTGCACTAGAGTCAATAATCTAGTTCACATCGCCATGTGATTTAACACCAACAGTTCACATCTTTATGTGATTAACAACCATAGTTCACATTGCCATGTGACCAACACTCAAAGGGTTTACTAGAGTCAATAATCTAGTTCACATTGCTATGTGCTTAACACCCAAAAAGTACTAAGGTGTGATCATGTTTTGCTTGTTAGAGAATCTTTAGTCTACGGGTCTGCCACATTCAGATCCGTATGTATTTTGCAAATTTCTGTGTCTACAATGCTCTGCACGGAGCTACTCTAGCTAATTGCTCCCACTATCAATATGTATCTAGATCGAGACTCAAAGTCATCCAGATCGGTGTCAAAGCTTGCATCGATGTAACTCTTTACGACGAACTCTTTATCACCTCCATAACCGAGAAATATTTCCTTAGTCCTCTTTGGGTAACTAAGGATAACTTTGACCGCTGTCCAGTGATCCACTCCTGGATCACCATCGTACCCTCTTGCCAAACTCATGGCAAGGTACACAATAGGCCTGGTACACATCATAGCATACTTTATAGAACCTATGACTGAGGCATAGGGAATGACTTTCATTCTCTTTCTATTTTCTGTCGTGGTCGGGTTATGAGTCTTACTCAACTTCATACCTTACAACTTAGGCAAGAACTCCTTCATTGACTGGCCCATTTTGAAGTCTTTTAAAATCTTATCAGTGTATGTACTCATCGAAAGTCTGATCAAGCATCTTGATCTATCTCTATAGATCTTCATGCCCAATTTGTAAGCAGTTTCACTGAGGTCTTTCTTTGAAAAACTCGTTTCAAATAATCCTTTATGCTTTCCAGAAAATTCTACATCATTTCCGAACAATATGTCATTCCCATATACTTATCAGAAAGGCTGTAGTGCTCCCACTCACTTTCTTGTAAATACAGGCTTCTCCGGAAGTCTGTATAAAACCATATGCTTTGATCAACTCATCAAAGCGTATATTCCAACTCTGAGATTCTTGCACCAGTCCATAGATGCATCGCTGGAGTTTGCACACTTTGTTAGCACCTTTAGGATTGAGAAAATCTTCTGGTTGCATCATATACAACTCTTCTTTAATAAATCCATTAAGGGATGCCGTTTTGTTATCCATTTGTCCGATTTCATAAAATGCTGCAATTGCTAACAAGATTCGGACTTAAGCATCTCTACGAGTGTGAAAATCTCATCGTAGTCAACACCTTGAACTTCTCGAAAACCTTTTTGCGACAATTTGAGCTTTGTAGATAGTAATGCTACCATCAGTGTATGTCTTCCTCTTGAGGATCCATTTATTATCTATGGCTTACCGATCATCCGGCAAGTCAACCAAAGTCCATACTTTGTTCTCATACAGGGATCATGTCTCAGATTTAATGGCCTCAAGCCATTTTGCGGAATCTGGGATCATCATCGCTTCCTCATAGTTCGTAGGTTCATCATGGTCTAGTAACATCACTTCCAGAACAGTATTACCGTACCACTCTTGTGCGGAACGTGCTTTTGTTGTCCTACGAGGTTTGGTATTAACTTGATCTGAAGTTTTATGATCATCATCATTAGCTTCTGCACTAATTGGTGTAGGCATCATTGGAACTGATTTTTGTGATGAACTACTTTCCAATTCGAGAGAAGGTACAACTACCTCATCAAGTTCTTCCTCCCACTCACTTGTTTCGAGAGAAACTCCTTCTCTAGAAAGGATCCATATTCAGCAACAAAAATCTTGCCTTTGGTTCTATGATAGAAGGTGTACCCAACAATCTATTTTGGGTATCCTATGAAGACGCACTTCTACGATTTGGGTTCGAGCTTATCAGGCTCAAGCTTTTTCACATCAGCATCGCAACCCCAAACTTTAAGAAACGACAGCTTAGGTTTCTTGCCAAACCACAGTTCATACAGTGTCGTCTCAACAGATTTAGATGGTGCCCTATTTATAGTGAATGCAGCTGTCTCTAATGCATAACCCCAAAATGATAGTGGTAAATCGGTAAGAGACAACATAGATCGCACCATATCTAATAAAATACAGTTATGACGTTCGAACAAACCATTACGATGTGGTGTTCCAGGTGGTGTGAGTTGTGGAACTATTCCACATTGTTTTAAATGAAGTCCAAACTCGTAACTCAAATATTCGCCTCCGCGATCAGATCGTAAACTTTATTTTCTTGTTACGATGATTCTCCACTTCACTCTAAAATTCTTTGAACTTTTCAAATGTTTCAGACTTGTGTTACATTAAGTAGATATACCCATATCTGCTCAAATCATCTGTGAAGGTCCGAAAATAACGATACCCGCCGCGAGCCTCAACACTCATTGGACCGAATACATCAGTATGTATTATTTCTAATGAGTATGTAGCTCGCTCCATTGTTCTGAAAAACGGAGTTTTAGTCATCTTGCTCATGAGGCATGGTTCACAAACATCAAATGATTCATAATCAAGTGATTCTAAAAGTCCATCTCCATGGAGTTTCTTCATGCACTTTACACCAATATGACCTAAACTGCAGTGCCATAAATATGTTGCACTATCATTATCTACTTTGCATCTTTTGGCATCAACATTATGAATATGTGTATCATTACGATCAAGATTCAATAAACCATTCACATTGGGTGTATGACCATAGAAGGTTTTATTCATATAAACAGAACAACAATTATTCTCTGACTTAAATGAATAACCGTATTGCAATAAACATGATCTAATCATATTAATGCTCAACGCAAACACCAAATAACATTTATTTAGGTTCAATTCTAATCCCGAAGGTAGAGGGAGTATGAGATGGTGATCTTATCAACCTTGGAATCACTTCCAACACACATTGTCACCTCGTCCTCAACTAGTCTCAGTTCATTTCGCAACTCCCGTTCCGAATTACTACTCTTAGCAACCGAACCAGTATCAAATACCAAGGGGTTGCTATAAACACTAGTAAAGTACACATCAATAACATGTATATCAAATATACATTTGTTCACCTTGCCATCCATCTTATCCGCCAAATATTTGAGGTAGTTCCGATTCCAGTGACCATTCCCTTTGCAGTAGAAGCACTCAGTTTCAGGCTTAGGTCTAGCTTTGGGCTTCTTCATGGGAGTGACAACTTGCTTGTCATTCTTCTTGAAGTTCCCTTTCTTTTCCTTTGCCCTTTTCTTGAAACTAGTGGTCTTGTTAAGCATCAACAATTGATGTTTTTTCTTGATTTCTACCTTCGCCAATTTCAACATCGCGAAGAGTTTGGGAATCATTTTCAGCATCCCTTGCAAATTATAGTTCATCACGAAGTTCCAGTAACTTGGTGATAGTGACTACAGAACTATGTCAATCACTATCTTATCTGGAAGATTAACTCCCACTTGATTCAAGCGATTTTATTACTCAGACATTCTGAGCACATGCTCACTTGTTGAGCTATTCTCATCCATCGTGTAGGCAAAGTACTTGTCAGAGGTCTCATACCTCTCAACATGGGCATGAGAATGAAATACCAATTTCATCTTCTTGGAACATCTAATATGCTCCGTGGCGTTCAAAACATTTTTGAAGTCCCGGTTCTAAGCCGTAAAGCAAGGCGCACTAAACTATCAAGTAGTCATCATACCGAGCTTGTCAAACGTTCATAATGTCTGTATCTGCTCCTGTAATAGTTCTGTCACCTAGCGGGGCATCAAGGACATAATTCTTCTATGCAACAATGAGGAAAATCCTCAGATCACGGACCAAGTCCGCATCATTGCTACTATCATCTTTCAACTTATTTTTCTCTAGGAACATATCAAAAATAAACGGGGAGCTACACCGCGAGCTATTGATCTACAACATAATTTGGCAATACTATCAAGACTAAGTTCATGATAAATTAAAGTTCAATTAATCATATTACTTAAGAATTACCACTTAGATAGACATCCCTCGAGTCATCTAAATGATCACGTGATCCATATCAACTAAACCATGTCCGATCATCACGTGAGATGGAGTAGTTTTCAATGCTGAACATCTCTATGTTGATCATATCTACTATATGATTCACGTTCGACCTTTCGATCTCAGTGTTCTGAAGCCATATCTACATATACTAGGCTCGTCAAGTTTAACCCGAGGATTCTGCACGTGCAAAATTGTCTTGCACCCGTTGTATGTGAACGTAGAGCTTATCACACCCGATCATCACGTGGTGTCTCGGCACAACGAACTGTAGCAACTGTGCATACTCAGGGAGAACACTTATACCTTGAAATTTAGTGAGGGGTCATCTTATAATGCTACCGCCGCACTATGCAAAATAAGATGCATAAAAGACAAACATCACATGCAATCAAAATATGTGACATGATATGGACATCATCATCTTGTGCCTTTGATCTCCATCTCCAGAGCACCGTCATGATCTCCATCGTCACCGGCTTGACACCTTGATCTCCGTCGCAACATCGTTGGCGTCTTGCCAACTATTGCTTCTACAACTATCGCTACCGCATAGTGATAAAGTAAAGCAATTGCATAGCGATTGCATTTCATACAATAAAGCAACAAGCATAAGGCTCCTGCCAGTTGCCGATAACTTTTACAAAACAAGATCATCTCATACAATAACTTATATTGCATCATGTCTTGACCATATCACATCACAACATGCCCTGCAAAAACAAGTTAGACGTCCTCTACTTTATTGTTGCAAGTTTTACTTGGCTGCTACGGGCTTCTAGCAAGAACCGTTCTTACATACGCATCAAAACCACAACGATTTTTCATCAAGTGTGATGTTTTAACCTTCAACAAGGACCGGCCGTAGTCAAACTCGATTCAACTAAAGATGGAGAAACGGACACCCGCCAGCCACATGTGTGCAAAGCACGTCGGTAGAACCAGTCTCATGAACGCGGTCATGTAATGTCGGTCAGGGCCACTTCATCCAACAATACCGCCGAATCAAAGTAAGACGTTGGTGGTAAGCAGTATGACTATTATCGCCCACAACTCTTTGTGTTCTACTCATGCATATCATCTACGCATAGACCTGGCTCGGATGCCACTATTGGAGAACATAGCATGCAATTTCAAAAAAATTCCTACGCTCACGCAAGATCTATATAGGAGATGCATTGTAACAAGAGGGGAGAGTGTGTCCAGGTACCCTCGTAGACCGAAAGCGGAAGCGTTCAGTTCACGCGGTTGATGTAGTTGAACGTCTTCACGATCCAACCTATCCAAGTACCGAGGCAGCTCCGGTTAATACAATTCTAGCATGGATAATATACATTTATCATGATATAAAGAAATATAAATAAAAACTTTATCATTGCCTCTAGGGCATATTTCCTTCAAGAAGAACAATTGTGTATCCCCAGAGGCATATACAACATAACACAAGTCAAAGTTGATACACAAATAGTTGGGCAAGTTAGCTAATGAATAAAAAATATTGCAGCACATTGAAAAACCATTTGCAAGACAAAAACTTATATACTAGAACCATACATAGTCCACATAATCAACGACATGTTGCGATAGACACACGAATAGCTAATCAGATAGCATAAGTCACGGTCGATACATAAGAAAATTTCTCAATGGAATAGCTAATCAAACAATTTGCAAGACAAAAACTTATATACTAGAATCAAACTTAGTGTTTTACCAACGTGTCATTTTTAGACATAGTGTTTTACTAACGTGGCATTCAACGAGACCGACGTAATACATAATAAAATGAACACTTTTGATCCAATCTGTACCTTTTGGCACCAAATATTCTGTCATGTGTGTTCATATCTTCAAAGGCCTATAAACTTGTAAGAACAGATGTTGAGCCCTCTCGTTCTCTAGGTGAAATGATGTGTAAAGGTGAAACTTTGTTTTTGAGCAACAGAAATATAAGAACAAACAGGAACTATGAGCATTTCTAACCGATCCCCTAGAAATAGTGGAGTATCCGGTGGAGTATATTTACTCTAAGTTTTGGCCGAACCTAGTCGATCCCCTATATTTAACGGAGTAAAAAAATCATTTGCATTTCATTTTCGGCCACCGAAACACATTTATTTTTCCACTTTATTCCATTCAAGGATATTTTGATACATTGAAGCACTTAATTCGCCACTTCTCTGGTATGAGAGCAAGACCAAAGGAAACAAGAACCACAATTAGACATTTTGAAAGATATCCAACTTCCATAACTACTCCTACTAGTTGGATAAATATCTTTTCTATGTCTTCATTGATGATCTGCAGATTCTCGAGCTTGCACACTTCTTTCTTCTTCGATTCTAAAGAAGTGTACGTTGCTTCCCCTTTAGTCTCTTCTCTAGTCTCATCTCGAACCTCAATTCTACCAACGAGTGCACGAACATCTATCAATTTTCTTGCTATCAATAAATCGATGTATTCTTCCAATACGAAAATTTGCATCCTTCCTACACACAAATTTGAACAAACAATGAGCATCAAAAATTGCGCCGAATCCGGTGAACAACCAAATAAAAACAAGCACATACCAAATATTTCTTGCACTTGAAGAACACCCATATGGGATGTTCCAGTGTGGTAGAAACTCATCGCACTTTATGACCGGCAATGGTGAGCCGACGAGCCACTGGGCTAGTGCTGAGCCTGGACGACAGACGGGCTTGTCTTTGCCGGCGAACCGCCGACGGGGAGTGGCTACAAGAGGAACCGATGCCTGCATGCGGGACAGAGGCATTTCAGGGCTGTGCGGTCTGGTTCCCTGCTAATCCATGGCAAGGCGCACTAGCTAGCTGCCGAAAGCTCCAAACCTAGTGGCGGCGGCTGCAGCCAGTGGCGGAGTCAGAAACTGGATATAGAGGGGGCCAAAACATGTCATATAATGTTAGAGGTGGCAAATCATCTAAACCTAGCTAATTTTGTCTGGTAAATGGAGGATTGGGAGTACATATAGCTGTAACGCCCAAGATGCGATTCTATCCCGATCACGTGACGAACTCGTGATTGTGACACAACCGCATTTCGAGCGCTTAACAAGATGGATATCATTACATCGTACCATTACATACATACATGGGGGATACATACAAGTCATACAAGTCACATGAATACAACATCATCATGAACAAGACATCCGACTACAGATGCAAGCAGGAAAAGAACAACGACATCCATCCTGCTATCCCAGGCTGCCGACCAGGAACCTAACCCAAGACTGACGAGGAGGAAGAACTCCAACACAACATAACATCGCTCTCGCGTCAAGTTATCGGAAACCTGCACCTGCAACTGTGGTTGTAGTATCTGTGAGCCACGAGGACTCAGCAATCCCATAACCATGGGTACCAAGACTAGCAAAGCTTTATTGGGTATGGAGAGGTCAAGTGGTGAGGTTGCAACAACGGCTAAGCAAAAGTATGCTAGCTAACTTACGAGTACAAGAATAAGATCACTACTAGGAAAAGGGCTGCTAGTGGCGCACCTGTTTTCGCTACTAATGGCGCACTACAGGTGCGCCACTAGCACCACGCCATTAGATTTTTTTACTAATGGTGCACCAGTGGTGCGCCATTAGTAACAATTTTTTTTTAAAAAAAAATCAGAATTTTTTTTTAAATTTTTTATTTATTTTTTCGATTTTTTCTTAATCTCAGGTCACTATGGCTTAATCTCGGGTCAATATGCTTAATCTCAAGTCAAATCGACGTCAAATCGAACTCTATGGTCAAACTTCCCGGAAGGTCACCCTGTTGGAAATATGCCATAGAGGCAATAATAACAGGATTATTATTATATTTCCTTGTTCATTGTCTGTTATTCATGCTTGAATTGTATTGTACGGAAACAGCGATACATGTGTGAATACATAGACCACAACGTGTCCCTGGTAAGCCTCTAGTTACTAGCTCGTTGATCAACAGATGGTCACGGTTTCCTGACCATGGACATAGGATGTCATTGATAACGGGATCACATCATTAGGAGAATGATGTGATGGACAAGACCCAATCCTAAGCCTAGCACGAGATCGTATAGTTCGTAATGCTTAAGCTTTTCCAGTGTCAAGTATTTATTCCTTAGACCATGAGGTTGTGCAACTCCCGGATACCGTAGGAATACTTTGGGTGTGCCAAACGTCACAACGTAACTGGGTGACTATAAAGGTACGCAACGGGTATATCCGAAAGTGTCTGTTGGGTTGGTACGAACCGAGACTGGGATATTGTCACTCCGTATGACGGAGAGGTACCTCTGGGCCCTCTCGGTAAGACATCATCATAATGAGCTCAAAGTGACTAAGGAGTTAGTCACGGGATGATGGATTACGGATCGATTAAAGAGACTTGCCATGACGAGATTGAACAAGGTATCGGGCATACCGACGATCGAATCTCGGGCAAGTACCGTACCGATGGACAAAGGGAATAACATACGGGATTGAGTGAATCCTTGACACAATGGTTCATCCAATGAGATTATCAAGGAACACGTGGGAACCAACATGGGTATCCAGATCCCGCTGTTGGTTATTGACCGGAGAGTCGTCTCGGTCATGTCTGCGTGTCTCCCGAACCCGTAGGGTCTACACACTTAAGGTTCGGTGACGCTAGGGTGATGGCTTCTCGCCCCTCGTTGGTTACCCCAAGTGGAAGGTTTGAGATGCAGTGTAGCGGAAGTTTTCCCTTGGCAAAGATACAAATGATCGATTTCCCCTGAGACTCCAAGGTTCAACAAGAAGGTGTCAACTGCTAATGGTGCCAGATACTTAGCAATCAACTTGGACCTGCACACAGATACAAATAACTTTGCTCCCAACGAGTACAGAGAGGTTGTCAATCCCTCCGGCCTTGTCGTTTACAAAGGATCAAACGCAAGAGATAATGGTGATAGGTATTGCTGCAACTAGTAAGTGAAAGCGGAAAATAAATAGCGGATGTGATCAGTGATGGTAATATGGACCGGGGTCCCATGATGTTCACTAGTGATGTCTCTCTCCCAAAAGACGATAAAACAGCTATGTGAGGTAAACGAATTACAGCTGGGCAATTGACAGAATTATGTGCGCAAACCAATGCTAACTATGTTGCAAGTAAGGTAGAGGTTCAAAGCATGGGCGGTACGCCAAGGTAAGTAGACCGAAATCCATCTGCATCTACTACTAATCATCCACCTTGAGATATCTATCCAGAACATCTCGCTGGTATTAAGTTGCGAGTCCCACCCATAGTGTAAACTCAAAGCAACAGACAACTGCATTAAACGTACTTTGCGTAAAGTAAACAATCCTTGCACCCGCGAGTACAAGCACCATTGTTTTCCCCCTTGTGGCAACAACATATCCCCTAGACTCATGTTTCTGTCACTCAAGCTAGTCATCGAGGGGCATGAACCCACAATCAAGCATAACGTTCCCTCTTGGAGTCACTACCTACTACTTGGCCAAAGCAATAAATAGCAACGGAGAACATGCAAGAATTACTTACGAACATAAATATAAAAGAGGTAAATCAAATATATTACTCAAACACAATCTGAACATAATCTCACAATTCATCGGATCCCAGCAAACTCAACATAGCAACAGCATAAGGATTACATATGTGCCTCAATCATGTAGGGCAGCTCACGAGGTCTAATTAGTGAAGCACAAGAAGGGGAGGAGAACATCACATAGCTACTGGTCATGGACCCATGGTCCAAGGGAGACTACTCACAACTCATCCGGGAGACGTCCATGGTGGTGGAGAGGCTCCCGGTGGTGATCCTCCCCTCCGGCAGGGTGCCGGGAAGAGTTCTCCTGGTGCCCCCTATCTTGGAAGCGCGGCGGCGGCGGAACAGAGATGAGATCACGAAAAAGGGTTCCGTCCTCGAGGGTTTCGGGACGCGTGTTAAATATATGCCAAAGGGGGGCATCAGCGGAGGCCTGGGGGGCCCAGGCGCCCCCCCGGTGCGGCCAGGAGGGGGGCCGCGCCACCAGGGCGCCTAGAGCCCTGGTGGCCCCCCTCCGGCCCTACTTCGGCCGTGTGGAAGCTTCGGGAACGCTGATTTTTTATATATTTTTTCCGGGATTTTTCTGGCAGTTTTCGTGACGGGAAAACCTGAAATACAAAAACAGCAGAAAACAGAAACTGGCACTGGGGTGCACTGAGTTAATAGGTTAGTCCAAATATGATCAAAAGTGTATGGAAGTGTATAAATATCATAGCAATATCACCCAAAAGAGGCATGGAGCAAGCAGAAATTATAGATACGTTTTGGACGTATCAACATCCCCAAGCTTAATTCCTGCTCGTCCTCGAGTAGGTAAATGATAACAAGAATAATTTCTGTGGTGACATGCTATTAACCATATAGGACTTTTCATAGTCATATGACAAAAGCTTACTGAGACAATGAATCTGTAGTAATTAAGTTGCCTTATGAGAAAATCACAAAGAACTGAAAGTTTTACAATATGATACTGAAACATCAAATAGATTTGTAATGAGCATGGTGTGCAAATATGATAAAGTGGTATCTCGCTTGCCCCCTTTAGTGAAGCAAAACATAAATGCAGGGGCACCTCCAAGGTTTAAGTGATGACTAGATACAATGATTTCAGAATAAACGATATCATAATCATGCAAAAGACAATGCTACTTTGGGACAATGCACATTACACTCAGAATGACAATCATGCTCTCAATAGTTGGTGCTTTAAAAGAAGGTGGAGACTCTCGAACCATGGCTTTTGTTGGCAAAGTTGAAAACCCGTGGTCGGAAACAAAGACAAAACATGTACCAGAGCTCTTGGTTTTAAAAACAGAGGTAATAATTTTTTTTTTGAATATGCATGTTTCGTCAACGAATGCTAGCAGACAACTCAATCACTTCTTGAGATGGACAAGTTTCGAGGAACGGCTCCCGAATGAGGACGATCACATCCTCTTAATGTCCTTTGTTTATCACTGCCAAAGTTTTCTGATTTCTCATGAACAAAGCGTGAAGGAGGGTTTGTTTGTTATATTAATTTTGAGCCGGGCGCACTCTTTGCCAGTTCCTTCTCGTATTATGGGTTTGCACATTAGACATGCAATCCTGGGGTGAAGCTTGTCCAACTTAAAAATATCATGAATTAACTACTACTTCCTCATGAGCTAAAACAGAGGCACAAAAGAGAAATGCTTTTTTGAATAATTTCGAGATGACACATGAAAGTCTTCGTTAGGAATGGCAGGTAAATACCATGTATAGGAAGGTATGGTGGACTCATATGGCATAACTGGTTTAAAGGATTTTGTATGCACAAGCAGTCAGTCCGCTTAGTACAGGTGGAGGTTAGCAAAAGACTGGGAGCGACCAACTAAAAGAGCAATGACGGTCATAATCATGCAGAGCGACAAAGCAACATTGAATCAGGCATGGAAGTTATATCGCTACTCAGAAATAAAAGATCATCAAGGCTTGACAGACTTTCTTTACAGTCTTAAATATGCATGAGCATACGCCAAGTCAATCAAAATAAATTCTTGAAGGAAGATATCATTAAACCATACCACATCATAGGCAAACAAATCATGTTTGTACTCCAATAACACATTGGGAACCCCCCAGCTATTTGAGACTAACCAAAAGAAAACATGAACTACTAAGCACCATTATGCACGTAGCATTTTTATCATAGACATATCGACCAATGCAACAGAAGCCAACTCTCTTAATAAGATAAGCATGATAAATAAAGAGAGTTCCAACGACCAACTAAACAAAAGCTCTTTAAAAAGATAAGCATGAAAACTAAGAGCTAAACATGATAGTAGCTATTGAAATACCAAGAACATACACAGCAAAAATAGACATGATAATTCTATGTTGTGTTCTAGGTTGAAGTGGAGCGTGTTTCTCTCCCACACAAAGAAAGCTGAGTTCTGACTCGTTATGAAAAGATAAAGAAAACTAAAAAGGAAACTAAAAGCAAGACGCTCCAAGCATAGCACATAACACATGAAGTGATAAGAATATAGTGGAACGAAAGACGAACTGATAATGTTGATGGAGAAGGGGATGCACGGGGGCATCCCCAAGCTTAGACGCTTGAGTCTTCTTGAATATTTCTTGGGGGTGCATGGGGGCATCCCCATGCTTGAGCGTTTGACACTCCCGAATCTTTTTATCATCTTCCCTCGCACACTTGAAAACTCCCTTCATACATAACTCATCATAATCTGATTAGCGAGGTTAGTACCCATAATAATATAATTGTTCCTTGCTGGAAATAAGGATATTCTTGAAGGTCTACTGTTTCTCAAGATTGCCAAAAGGTTTTTGCAAAGAAAAAGCAAGCTCAAGGTTTGCAAAATGAAGGAAAGGCAAAAGAGGACAGAATCTGTGAAAAACAGAACAGCAGGTAGTAAATGATTTTTTCGGGGCACTTCTGCAACTCTAATAAAAAAACTCAGAACAGACGCCCGAAAGACAATTGTATAGAGCACGCTGTCGAAAAAATTCAGACCAAAAAGATGATCTGGTGATTTTATACGAATTTTTCTATCCAAGGACATAATCTGTTTCCTGGACAGCACGTCACAACTTTTGAACTTTCTTGCAATCAGAGGCTACACTTGGCACAAAACTGAAAAGTAAAGATACAATGATGATGCTACTGTAGTAACAACATCAAGACACAACAAAAGCAAAATAAAATTTTATTCATGTGGGCTGCCTCCCAAAAGCGCTTTCTTTTATGCCTTTAAGCTAGGCATAATGCAAAGAGGAATCAATAATCATCATAATAATCGGAGTTATAAATTGCTTCAATTGGTTCCTCAACAAGTTCACTTTTGTTCTTTCTAGGAAAGGGGTACACACCTTTTGCCTTCCCGCGTAAGCGGATTTGTCCCTTACCTATATCGATGAAGCGTTTTACTGCTCGGAGGAAGTCCCTTCCAAGCACTATATTTCCTTGGTTTGGCTTCACGAGGATGAAATCAATCATTGCAATCCCTTTAAGGAATTTAACTGGCACGTCTTTTATTCTTCCCTGGATTTCAGAAATATCTCCATTAGTGTGTTCATGATAATATGATAATCTATCCATGTTAAATTTTAAAGAATCATGAACAATTTTTGGCATAGTGGAAACCATAGATCCAATATCACAATAAGCAAGGAAGTCTTGATTAGAGATACTAATCCTAACAAAAGGCTCCCAATCATTGTCTATTTCCAAAATATCTCTCTTATTGGGTTTGGGTTTCTCTTCCTTCACTAAGTCTAGAGCATCCATTCTCTTCTCAATAGTAGCAAGTCTATCTATCACAGTATCAAAACTATGATCATAAACAAAGTAACTAGATAGACCATGTATAATTTCAAGAGCTCTAGCTTCATCACACTCTAGGAATTCTCCTTTAGCTATAATATCAAGAGAGTGTTTACACCATTTAAAAAGACCATGGTAAAAATTTCTAAGCACAATTTTTATAGGTATTCAAGGCATAATTCTCTTATGTGCATCAGAAATTCTGTCCCATGCCTTCTTCATATTTTCTCCATCCTTTTGATGGAAATCCAAAACTTCTGATTCCCTCAAAGCACCAAATCCTAACATGCTTGACTAAACAGAAAGGACTACTAGCAAATAATTAAATTTTTTGTGATTTTTGATAAAAGATACTAAAGCAAAACTGAAAGGTAAACTAACAAGACTAATTAGCAAAGGCAAAAGATAGCGTGCAACTCCCCTATCTTGAAGAGTGGAGACCCCGGCAACGGCGCCAGAAAACTTTGCTTGATGGCTTCTCGCCCCTCGTTGGTTACCCCAAGTGGAAGGTTTGAGATGCAGTGTAGCGGAAGTTTTCCCCTTGGCAAAGATACCAAGGATCGATTTCCCCTGAGACTCCAAGGTTCAACAAGAAGGTGTCAACTGCTAACGGCGCCAGATACTTAGCAATCAACTTGGACCTGCACACAGATACAAATAACTTTGCTCCCAACGAGTACAGAGAGGTTGTCAATCCCTCCGGCCTTGTCGTTTACAAAGGATCAAACACAAGAGATAATGGTGATAGGTATTGCTGCAACTAGTAAGTAAAAGCGGAAAATAAATAGCGGATGTGATCAGTGATGGTAATATGGACCGGGGTCCCATGATGTTCACTAGTGATGTCTATCTCCCAAAAGACGATAAAACAGCTATGTGAGGTAAACGAATTACAGCTGGGCAATTGACAGAATTATGTGCGCAAACCAATGCTAACTATGTTGCAAGAAAGGTAGAGGTTCAAAGCATGGGCGGTACGCCAAGGTAAGTAGACCGAAATCCATCTGCATCTACTACTAATCATCCACCTTGAGATATCTATCCAGAACATCTCGCTGGTATTAAGTTGCGAGTCCCACCCATAGTGTAAACTCAAAGCAACAGACAACTGCATTAAAACAACTTTGTGTAAAGTAAACAATCCTTGCACCTGCGAGTACAAGCACCATTGTTTTCCTTCTTGTGGCAACAACACATCCCCTAGACTCATGTTTCTGTCACTCAAGCTAGTCATCGAGGGGCATGAACCCACAATCAAGCATAACGTTCCCTCTTGGAGTCACTACCTACTACTTGGCCAAAGCAATAAATAGCAACGGAGAACATGCAAGAATTACTTACGAACATAAATATAAAAGAGGTAAATCAAATATATTACTCAAACACAATCTGAACATAATCTCACAATCCATCGGATCCCAACAAACTCAACATAGCAACAGCATAAGGATTACATATGTGCCTCGATCATGTAGGGCAGCTCACGAGGTCTAATTAGTGAAGCACAAGAAGGGGAGGAGAACATCACATAGCTACTGGTCATGGACCCATGGTCCAAGGGAGACTACTCATAACTCATCCGGGAGGCGTCCATGGTGGTGGAGAGGCTCCCGGTGGTGATCCTCCCCTCCGGCAGGGTGCCGGGAAGAGTTCTCCTGGTGCTCCCGATCTTGGAAGCGCGGCGGCGGCGGAACAGAGATGAGATCGCGAAAAAGGGTTCCGTCCTCAAGGGTTTCGGGACGCGTGTTAAATATATGCCAAAGGGGGGCATCATCGGAGGCCTGGGGGGCCCAGGCGCCCCCCCGGCGTGGCCAGGAGGGGGGCCGCGCCACCAGGGCGCCTGGAGCCCTGGTGGCCCCCCTCCGGCCCTACTTCGGCAGTGTGGAAGCTTCCGGAACGCTGATTTTTTATATAATTTTTCCGGGATTTTTCTGGCAGTTTTCGTGACGGGAAAACCTGAAATACAAAAACAGCAGAAAACAGAAACTAGCACTGGGGTGCACTGAGTTAATAGGTTAGTCCAAATATGATCAAAAGTGTATGGAAGTGTATAAATATCATAGCAATATCACCCAAAAGAGGCATGGAGCAAGCATAAATTATAGATACGTGTTGGACGTATCATAGGGTTGTAGAGATACATGCACATGGAAACCTGAATGTTGTTCGGAGTCCCGGATGAGATCCCGGACGTCACGAGGAGTTCCGGAATTGTCCAGAGGTAAAGAATGATATATAGGAAGTCCAGTTTCGGCCATCGGGAGAATTCCGGGGGGTCAGCGGGAGTGTCCCGGGACCACCAGAAGGGTCCCGGGGGTCCACCGGGTGGGGCCACCCATCCCAAAGGGCCCCGTAGGCCGCAAGGGGAAGGGGGCCAGCCCCTAGTGGGCTGGCGCACCCACATGGGCCCCCCTCCATGCGCCTAGGGTTGAAACCCTAGGGGGTGGGGGCGCCCCCTATGCCTTGGGGGGGAAGTTCTCACCCCTGGCCGCCGCCCCCCTAGGAGATTGCATCTCCTATGGCCGGCGCCCCCCTGGCCCCCTATATATAGTGGGGGGGGGGAGAGAGAGGGCAGCCGAACCCCAAGCCTCTGGCGCCTCTCCCCCCGTCACACCTCCAACTCCTCTCGCAGGGCGTCGGCGAAGCCCTGCAGCTTTTTCCGTTGCATCCACCACCATGCCGTTGTGCTGCTGGATCTCCGTCAACCTCTCCTCCACCCTTGCTGGATCAAGAAGGAGGAGACGTCGCTGTACCGTACTTGTGTTGAACGCGGAGGTGCCGTCCGTTCGGCGCTGGGATCATCGGTGACGGGGATCACGAAGAGTACGACTCCATCATCCACGTTCCTTCGAACGCTTCCGCACGCGATCTACAAAGGTTATGTAGATGCACTCCTTTATGCTCGTTGCTAGATGACTCCTTAGATTGATCTTGGTGAAGCGTAGGAATTTTTTTGAATTCTGCTACGTTCCCCAACAGCGGCATCTGAGCTAGGTCTTTGCGTAGCATCTTGCACGAGTAGAACACAAACAATTGTGGGCGTTGATTTTGTTCAATTCTCTTGCCGTTACTAGTCCAATCTTGATTCGGCGGCATCATGGGATGAAGCGGCCCGGACCGACCTTACACGTACGCTTACGTGAGACTGGTTCCACCGACAAACATGCACTAGTTGCATAAGGTGGCTGGCGGGTGTCTATCTCTCCCACTTTAGTCGGATCGGATTCGATGAAAAGGGTCCTTATGAAGGGTAAATAGAAATTGACAAATTACGTTGTGGTTTTGGCGTAGGTAAGAAACGTTCTTGCTAGAAAACCTATAGAAGCCACGTAAAAACTTGCAAC
Organism: Secale cereale; assembly: GCA_902687465.1. Taxonomy (NCBI): domain Eukaryota; kingdom Viridiplantae; phylum Streptophyta; class Magnoliopsida; order Poales; family Poaceae; genus Secale; species Secale cereale. The sequence goes on from LR738710.1 coordinate 936,964,199, forward strand.
AACAATTAGAGGTCGTCTAACTTGTTCTTGCAGCATGTGCTATGTGATGTGGTATGGCCAAGAAGATGTGATGAATGATATATGTGATGTATGAGATTGATCATGTTCTTGTAATAGGGAATCACGACTTGCATGTCGATGAAAATGACAACCGGCAGGAGCCATAGGAGTTGTCTTAATTATTGTATGACCTGCGTGTCGCTGAATAACGCCATGTAATTACTTTACTTCATTGCTAAACGTTAGCCATAGTAGTAGAAGTAATAGTTGGCGTGACGACTTCATCAAGACACGATGATGGAGATCATGATGATGGTGATCATGGGGTCATGCCGGTGACAAAGATGATCATGGTGCCCCGAAGATGGAGATCGAAGGAGCAAGATGATATTGGCCATATCATGTCACTTTATTTGATTGCATGTGATGTTTATCATGTTTATACATCTTGTTTACTTAGAACGACGATAGTAAATAAGATGATCTCTCACTGACAATTTCAAGAATAGTGTTCCCCCTAACTGTGCACTGTTGCTAAGGATCGTTGTTCCGAAGCACCACGTGATGATCGGGTGTGATAGGCTCTAACGTTCGCATACGACGGGTGTAAGCCAGGTTTACACACGCAATACACTTATGGTTCACTTGACGAGCCTAGCATGTACAGACATGGCCTCGGAACACGGAAGACCGAAAGGTCGAACATGAGTCGTATAGAAGATATGATCAACATGAAGATGTTCACCGTTGATGACTAGTCCGTCTCACGTGATGATCGGACACAGGCTAGTCGATTCGGATCATGTATCACTTAGATGACTAGAGAGATGTCAATCTGAGTGGGAGTTCATTAAAATTTGATTAGATGAACTTAATTGTCATGAACTTAGTCTAAATTCTTTACAATATGTCTTGTAGATCAAATGGCCCACGCTCATGTCACCCTCAACTTCAACGCGTTCCTAGAGAAATCCAAGCTGAAAGACGATGGTAGCAACTATACGGACTGGGTCCGTAACCTAAGGATCATCCTCATAGCTGCCAAGAAAACTTATGTCCTAGAAGCACCGCTAGGTGACGCTCCCGCCCCGGCGAACCAAGATGTTATGAACGCTTGGCAGTCGCGTTGTGATGATTACTCCTTGGTTCAGTGCGGCATGTTCTACAGCTTAGAATCGGGGCTCCAAAAGCGTTTTGAGCACCACAGAGCATATGCGATGTTCCAAGAACTGAAAATGGTTTTTCCAGGCTCATGCCCGAGTTGAGAGATATGATGTGTCCAACGCATTCTACAGCTGTAAGATGGAGGAAAATAGTTCTGTCAGTGAGCACATACTCAAGATTTTTGGGTTGCACAACCGCTTGTCTCAGTTGGGAATGAATCTCCCAGACGAAGCGGTCGTTGACAGAATCCTTCAGTCGCTCCCACCTAGCTACAAGAGCTTTGTGTTGAACTTCAATATGCAAGCGATGGAGAAGTCCATTCCCGAGGTGTATTCAATGCTGAAATCAGCAGAGGTGGAGATCAAGAAAGAGCATCAAGTGTTGATGGTCAATAAAACCACTAAGTTCAAGAAGGGCAAGGGTAAGAAGAACTTCAAGAAGGACGGCAAGGGAGTTGCCGCGCCCGGTAAGCCAGTTGCCGGGAAGAAGCCAAAGTATGGACCCAAGCCTGAGACTGAGTGCTTTTATTGCAAGGGAACGGGTCACTTGAAGCGGAACTGCCCAAATACTTAGCAGACAAGAAGGCCGGCAACGTCAAAGGTATATGTGATATACATGTTATTGATGTGTACCTTACCAGCGCTCGTATTAGCTCCTGGGTATTTGATACCGATGCAGTTGCTCATATTTGTAACTCAAAGCAGGATCTGCGGAATAAGCGAAGACTGGCGAAGGACGAGGTGACGATGCGCGTCGGGAATGGTTCCAAGGTTGATGTGATCGCCGTCGGCACGCTGCCTCTACATCTACCCTCGGGATTAGTTTTAAACCTTAATAATTGTTATTTAGTACCAGCTTTGAGCATGAACATTGTATCTGGATCTTGTTTGATGCGAGATGGCTACTCATTTAAATCCGAGAATAATGGTTGTTCTATTTATTTGAGAGATATGTTTTATGGTCATGCCTCGCTGGTCAATGGTTTATTTTTGATGAATCTCGATCGTGATTATACACATATTCATAGTGTGAATGCCAAAAGATGTAAAGTTGACAATGATAGTCCCACATACTTGTGGCATTGCCGCCTTGGTCATATTGGTGTCAAACGTATGAAGAAGCTTCATGCAGATGGACTTCTGGAGTCTCTTGATTATGAATCATTTGACACGTGCGAACCATGCCTCTTGGGCAAGATGACCAAAACTCCGTTTTCCGGAACAATGGAGCGAGCAACCAACTTATTGGAAATCATACATACCGATGTGTGCGGTCCAATGAGTGTTGAGGCTCACGGAGGCTATCGTTATGTTCTCACCCTCACAGATGACTTGAGTAGATATGGGTATATCTACTTGATGACGCACAAGTCTGAGACCTTTGAAAAGTTCAAGGAATTTCAGAATGAGGTTGAGAATCAACGTGACAGAAAAATAAAGTTCTTGCTATCGGATCGTGGGGGTGAATATTTAAGTCATGAATTTGGCACGCACCTTAGGAACTGTGGAATTGTTTCACAATTGACACCGCCCGGAACACCTCAGCGTACTGGTGTGTCCGAACGTCGAAATCATACTCTATTGGACATGGTGCGATCTATGATGTCTCTCACCGACTTACCGCTATCTTTTTGGGGTTATGCTTTAGAGACTGCCGCATTCACTTTAAATAGGGCTCCGTCGAAATCCGTTGAGACGACATCGTATGAACTTTGGTTTGGCAAGAAACCTAAGCTGTCGTTTCTAAATGTTTGGGGTTGCGATGCTTATGTCAAGAAACATCAACCTGAAAAGCTCGAACCCAAATCGGAAAAATGTGTCTTCATAGGATACCCAAAGGAAACGATTGGGTACACCTTCCACCACAGATCCGAAGGCAAGGTCTTTGTTGCCAAAAATGGATCCTTTCTAGAGAAAGAGTTTCTCTCGAAAGAAGTGAGTGGGAGGAAAGTAGAACTTGATGAGGTGACAGTCACCCCTCCCGAACCGGAAAGTAGCGCAGCGCAGGAAATTGTTCCTGAGGTGCCTGCACCGACAAGGGAGGAAGCTAATGATGATGATCATGAAGATACAGACCAAGTTACTACTGAACTTCGAAGGTCCACAAGGACACATTCCGCACCAGAGTGGTACGGCAACCCTGTCATAGAAATCATGTTGTTGGACAACGGTGAACCTTCGAACTATGAAGAAGCGATGGCGGGCCCGGATTCCAACAAATGGCTTGGAGCCATGAAATCTGAGATATAATCCATGTATGAAAACAAAGTATGGACTTTGGTGGACTTGCCCGATGATAGGAACGCCATAGAAAATAAATGGATATTTAAGAAGAAGACAGACGCGGATGGTAATGTGACCATCTATAAGGCTCGGCTTGTCGCTAAGGGTTATCGACAAGTTCAAGGGATTGACTATGACGAGACTTTCTCTCCCGTAGCGATGCTGAAGTCAGTCCGAATCATGTTAGCAATTGCCGCATTCTATGATTATGAGATGGAAAATGGACGTCAAAATGGCATTCCTTAATGGTTTCCTCAAGGAAGAGCTATATATGATGCAGCCGAAAGGTTTTGTCGATCCAGAGAATGCTAACAAGGTATGCAAGCTCCAGCGCTCGATCTACGGGCTGGTGCAAGCATCTCGGAGTTGGAATATTCGCTTTAATTATGTGATCAAAGCGTTTGGCTTTATACAGACTTGGGGAGAAGCCTGTATCTACAAGAAAGTGAGTGGGAGCTCTGTAGCATTTCTCATATTATATGTGGATGACATATTGCTGATGGGAAATGATATAGAATTCTTGGAGAGCATAAAGGCCTACTTGAATAAGAGTTTTTCAATGAAGGACCTTGGAGAAGCTGCTTACATATTAGGCATCAAAATCTATAGAGATAGATCAAGACGCCTCATTGGTCTTTCACAAAGCACATACCTTGACAAGATATTGAAGAAGTTCAATATGGATCAGTCCAAGAAGGGGTTCTTGCCTATTTTGCAAGGTATGAGATTGAGCACGGCTCAGTCCCCGACCACGGCAGAAGATAGAGAAAAGATGAGTGTCATTCCCTATGCCTCAGCCATAGGTTCTATCATGTATGCCATGCTGTGTACCAGACCTGATGTGAACCTTGCCATAAGTTTGGTAGGGAGGTACCAAAGTGATCCCGGTATGGAACACTGGACAGCGGTCAAGAACATCCTAAAGTACCTGAAGGGGACGAAGGATATGTTTCTTGTTTATGGAGGTGACGAAGAGCTCGTCCTAAATGGTTACGTCGATGCTAGCTTCGACACAGATCTGGATGACTCAAAGTCGCAAACCGGATACGTGTATATTTTGAATGGTGGAGCAGTCAGCTGGTGGAGTTGCAAGCCGAGCGTCGTGGCGCATTCTACATGTGAAGCGGAGTACATAGCTGCTTGTGAAGCAGCACAAGAAGGAGTCTGGATGAAGGAGTTCATCACCGACCTAGGAGTCATTCCAAGCGCGTCAAGCCCGATGACTCTCTTCTGTTACAACACTGGAGCTATTGCCATTGCCAAGGAGCCCAGGTTTCACAAGAAGACCAAGCACATCAAGCGCCGTTTCAACTCCATCCGGAATTATGTTCAGGATGGAGACATAGATATTTGTAAAGTGCATACGGATCTGAATGTCGCAGACCCGTTGACTAAACCTCTTCCACGGGCAAAACATGATCAACACCAGAATTCTATGGGTGTTCGATTCATCACAATGTAACTAGATTATTGACTCTAGTGCAAGTGGGAGACTGTTGGAAATATGCCCTAGAGGCAATAATAAAAGGATTATTATTATATTTCCTTGTTCATTGTCTATTATTCATGCTTGAATTGTATTGTACGGAAACAGCGATACATGTGTGAATACATAGACCACAACGTGTCCCTGGTAAGCCTCTAGTTACTAGCTCGTTGATCAACAGATGGTCACGGTTTCCTGACCATGGACATAGGATGTCATTGATAACGGGATCACATCATTAGGAGAATGATGTGATGGACAAGACCCAATCCTAAGCCTAGCACGAGATCTTATAGTTCGTAATGCTTAAGCTTTTCCAGTGTCAAGTATTTATTCCTTAGACCATGAGGTTGTGCAACTCCCGGATACCGTAGGAATACTTTGGGTGTGCCAAACGTCACAACGTAACTGGGTGACTGTAAAGGTACGCAACGGGTATATCCGAAAGTGTCTGTTGGGTTGGTACGAACCGAGACTGGGATATTGTCACTCCGTATGACGGAGAGGTACCTCTGGGCCCTCTTGGTAAGACATCATCATAATGAGCTCAAAGTGACTAAGGAGTTAGTCACGGGATGATGGATTACGGATCAAGTAAAGAGACTTGCCATGACGAGATTGAACAAGGTATCGGGCATACCGACGATCGAAACTCGGGCAAGTACCGTATCGATGGACAAAGGGAATAACATACGGGATTGAGTGAATCCTTGACACAGTGGTTCATCCGATGAGATTATCGAGGAACACGTGGGAACCAACATGGGTATCCAGATCCCGCTGTTGGTTATTGACCGGAGAGTCGTCTCGGTCATGTCTGCGTGTCTCCCGAACCCGTAGGGTCTACACACTTAAGGTTCGGTGACGCTAGGGTTGTAGAGATACATGCACATGGAAACCCGAATGTTGTTCGGAGTCCCGGATGAGATCCCGGACGTCATGAGGAGTTCCGGAATTGTCCGGAGGTAAAGAATGATATATAGGAAGTCCAGTTTCGGCCATCGGGAGAATTCCGGGGGGTCACCGGGAGTGTCCCGGGACCACCGGAAGGGTCCCGGGGGTCCACCGGGTGGAGCCACCCATCCCGGAGGGCCCGTAGGCCGCAAGGGGAAGGGGGCCAGCCCCTAGTGGGCTGGCGCACCCACATGGGCCCCCTCCATGCACCTAGGGTTGAAACCCTAGGGGGTGGGGGCGCCCCCTATGCCTTGGGGGGGAAGTTCTCCCCCCTGGCCGCCGCCCCCTAGGAGATTGCATCTCCTAGGGCCGGCGCCCCCCTGCCCCCCTATATATAGTGGGGGGGGAGAGAGGGCAGCCGAACCCCAAG
>LR738710.1:936977178-937083182 GCA_902687465.1 Secale cereale
CCCCCCCCCCCCCCGGCTGTACTTTGGCTACCGGGAAGCCTCTGGAACGCTGATTTTTTATATAATTTTTCCGGGATTTTTCGGGCAGTTCTCGTAACGTGAAAACCTGAAATACAAAAACAGCAGAAAACAGAAACTGGCACTGGGGTGCACTGAGTTAATAGGTTAGTCCAAATATGATCAAAAGTGTATGGAATGGTATAAATATCATAGCAATATCACCCAAAAGAGGCATGGAGCAAGCAGAAATTATAGATACGTTTTGGACGTATCACCGTTGTGCTGCTGGATCTCCGTCAACCTCTCCTCCCCCCTTGCTGGATCAAGAAGGAGGAGTCGTCGCTGTACCGTACGTGTGTTGAACGTGGAGGTGCCGTCCGTTCGGCGCTGGGATTATCGGTGACGAGGATCACGAAGAGTACGACTCCATCATCCACGTTCGAACGCTTCCGCACACGATCTACAAAGGTTATGTAGATGCACTCCTTTATGCTCGTTGCTAGATGACTCCTTAGATTGATCTTGGTGAAGCGTAGGAATTTTTTTGAATTCTGCTACGTTCCCCAACACACCCATCCTCACACTACTCCTACCCAAGCATGCTTAACTTCGCAGTTCTATCCAACCCCAGCACCAGCTCACTTAAGAGGCACTTATTGATATATCTATCATATCAATCCTAATCAACCTTCTTGATGTCTAGGACTTTGTTCATGTTCATGAGTATGATGAAATTTTGAAAAAATATTTCAAACTTCCGGGTCATATTACGTATCATATTTTAAAAAAAAAACCGATTTTTTTTCGAAACCAATTTTTTTTCTGTTACTAGTGGCGCATCTAGCAAACGGTGCGCCACTAGTAAGTTTGAAATTTTTTTCCATTTTTTTCCTCTAGATCTTAAAAGCCCTGTAACTTTTTTTCTGTTAGTTTTTGGGCATTTTGAAAATATTTAACGAGGTAGATGATTTTTCATATAAAAAAGTTTTTAATCCGAGTTCGTATGCAAAAGTTATGCCCATTTTACAAATTCCAGATATATTTTGCAAATAAAGTCGAAATTCATATTTGTAAATTTTCCCAACAAGTAGACCACATATCACATGGGAAACTTATTTTCTTTTATTTTTTTGACATTTCCATCATTTTCTTTTTTTTAACTGAAAAGGCGGTCCTTGGGGGTGGGCATTCGGTGGAATTTTTGGGCCAAGTTAGTAATGGCGCACCGTGGGAGTGGTGCGCCATTATTAGTTCAACTTGTAATCGCACACCACACACACGGTGCGCCATTACTAGTTTTAAAAAAAATTAAAAAAAATTGAAACAAAAAATTGAAAAAAAAATTACTAGTGGCGCATCGTGGATGTGGTGTGCCATTACTAGTTTAACTACTAATGACGCACTATCCACTGGTGCACCATTACTAGTTTTGGAAAAAAATAAAAAAAATTGAAAAAAAAATTAATTTTTTTTGGAATTTTTTTACTAGTGGCGCACCGTGGATGTGGTGCGCCATTACTAGTTTAACTAGTAATGGCGCACTATCCACTGGTGCGCCATTACTAGTTTTGAAAAAAATGAATTTTTTTTGTTACTAATGGCGCACCGTGGATGTGGTGCGCCATTAGTATTTGGACACTAATGGTGCACCAACACATGGTGCGCCTTTAGTATATAGTAGTGGCGCACCACATGTCTGGTGCGCCATTAGTGGCCATATCATCTATAGCCCTTTTCCTAGTAGTGGATGAGCCTCTACGCAAACGGTCGCAAACTAATAATGATCGTTAAGAGATCTTGAACTACCTACGAGTCAAACATAACCCCATCGTGTTCTCTTCTCAAAATGAAAAGAGACGGTCATGGTTACTCAAGCGGTTGTGTATTTTATTTCGGATCATCTGTCAAGTTTTCTACAATCGGATATTAACAAATTCCCATCTGCCACCTAACCGCGGGCACGGCTTTCGAAAGATTATAACCCTGCAGGGGTGTCCCAACTTAGCCCATCACAAGCTCACGATCCGCGGAGTCGCAACTCCATGTTGGGAAGACCCGAGTATTCTCGGAATCCCGTGCTTAAGATATTTCGACAAAGGTAAAACTAATCCAACAAGACCTCCCAGCGTGTCGACACCCTAATAGTAGCCGCGTGTAACTCGTCTCAGGCCACGACCGGATAGGTCAGCCTAGAGGTATATACCAATCCTCGAGTTTCCCCGTGGTGACCCCGCAGTCTGCCCAGTTTGGACCAACACTCATGAGGAGCACTGGCCCGGGGGTTGATTAAGAGTCCTCGGGTGCTAGCCGGTCCCTATGCAAGTTTTAGTTATTAGGCAAATGTAGTACCAAAGTTGGGACTTGTTGGAAAAGATTTAAGCAATGTGAATTATCGAGGGGGGCACATAAACCCCAACCGTGTTAGGAACGCAAAATCAAGGAACATAACACCGGTTTATCGGTTCCTAAGGCGGCATGAGTGGAACAAAACACCAAGAAAAAGGCCAAGCCTTCCACCCATTACCAAGTATATATATGTGCATTAAGTAAGCATAAGAGATATTGTGATATTCCAACAATGTCCAGCTCCAACATGGAGCCATCTTCATCTTCATCTGCAACTAACAACACTATAAGAGGGGCTGAGCGAGCGGTAACATAGCCAAACAACAGTTTGCTGGGATGGTGTCAAAGGGTAGAGGTTTCATGGCAACAAGGAGGGGCTGACAACAAATAGATATGTAGCGCGACATATAGCGAGAGCATCGAGACAACTAGCATAGCAAGGATAGTAATGAGATCCAAGGTGACGGTCATCTTTCCTGAGATCCCGCAAGGAAGAAGAATGAGTCCATGAAGAAGACGAAGAAGAAGCCATGAAGATGAACAAAGCATGGTCGAACGAATCCACACGATCATAACGAAACAAGCACTAATGAGAAGAAGCAAGCAACACGGTAAATACACAATACATAACAAGACAAGATGCTCAACCAAATGTGATGCATGACAATGCTACAAGATGCAAATCATGGCAAAGGATGATGCACACAAGATCAACACAACCAAACAAGTTTAAATAAGGGCGGAAACATCATATAACAATTCCGGTAAGTCCTCATATGCAAATTTCGAAATTGGTCCAGATCTGAACAAATCTGAAGTTAAAATTGTTAAACATCAACTTAACATGCATCATGATGATTTACTCGAAATTCTAGTCAAGTTACATATAAAGTTCATTTAATTCGGAGCTACGGCCTAGAAGATATGAGCAAAACAAGTCATGTTGTTTTAATAAACTCTCAAATAGATCTAAGTGAAGCATGAGAGTTCAACAATTTCTACAAAATATTACCACCACCATGCTCTAAAGGATATAATTGAAGCACTAGTGCAAAAACTATTCAACTCAAAAGATATAAGTGAAGCATGTAGAGTGTTATAACTATTTCTAGGCCATATTTAAATCTCTCAAATAGGTGTGTACAGCAAAGATGATTGTGGCAAACTAACAAGAAAAGACTCAAATTATACAAGACGCTCCAAGCAAAACACATAGCATGTTGCGAATAAAAATATAGCTCCAAGTATAGTTACCGATGGATGAAGACGAAAGAGGGGATGCCTTCCCGGGGCATCCTCAAGCTTAGGCTTTTGGATTATCTTGAATTTACTTGGGGTGCCGCGGGCATCCCCAAGCTTAGGCCTTTGCTACTCCTTGTTCCATAGTCCATCAAAGCAATACTCAAAACTTGAAAACTTCACAACACAAAACTTAGACAAAAATTCTCGTGAGCTCCGTTAGTAAGAGAAAGCAAACCACCACTCAAAGGTACAGCAAGGAATTAATTCTTTGTTTATATTTGTGTTAAACCTACTGTACTCCAAGTTCTCTATGGTTCATATCCTCCAATATTACTCATAGATGCATCGGAATAAGCAAACAACACACGAAAAACAGAATCTGTCAAAAACAGAACAGTCTGTAGTAATCTGCTGGGTTCGCCTACTTATGGAACTCCAAAAATTTCAAACTAAATTGGTAAATTTGAGAAATTTGTCTACAAATCAGCATAAAAATGAATCAACTAAAAAGCATGCTCCAGTAAAATCAGAAGACTACTTTAGCGAGCACTAACGATTCTGTTTTTCACAACAAGATCAAATAAACTTCACACAAGTCTCACCAAAGGTTCTACTTGGCACAAACACTAAACAAAACATGAAAACACATCTAATCAGAGGCTAGATGCAATATTTATTTCCTAACAGCAACAAAAGCAAAAAACATAGAATTGGGTTGCCTCCCAACAAGCTCTTTCTTTATAGCCATTAAGATAGGCTTGAGAATTCAATGATGCTCACATGAAAGATAAGAATTGAAGCACAAAGAGAGCATCATATAGCATGTGAAAAACACATCTATGTCTAACATACTTCCTATGCATAGGCATTTTATAGGAAAACAAATTACCAAGACAAGCAAGATCTAGCATATACGAGGAATGAGAAAGAAACAATAGCAACCTCAACATTAGGAGAGGTAATTTAGTAACATAAAAATCTCTACAACCATATTTCCCTCTCTCATAATAATTGCATGTAGGATCATGATCAAATTCAACAAAATAGCTATCACATAACATATTCTCAACACGATCCACATGCATGCAAAGTTGACACTCTTCCAAAATAGTGGGAACAACATTAACTAAAGTCATGATCTTTCCAAACCCACTTTTATCAAACATTTCATAAGATTGATCATACTCCAAATATGTGGGATCTAAAGTTGACACTCTCCCAAACCCACTTTCAATATTATTGCAAACATCATTATCAATTTCACATTCATGATGGGGTTTAAATAAATTTTCAAGATCATAAGAAGAATCTCCCCGATCGTGATCATAGCAACAAGTGGTGGACATAGCAATACTAGCATCCCCAAGCTTAGGGTTTTGCGTATCATTAGCACAATTGACATTAATAGAGTTTATAATAACATCATTGCAATCATGCTTTTTACTCAAGGAGCTATCGTGAATCAATTTATGTTTTTCTTTCAATATTTCGTCACAATTTTCAGATTCACAAATTTCAAGCAAAACCCCATAAAGATAATCTAGTGCAGTCAACTCACTAGCAATAGGTTCAACATAATTGGATCTCTTAAAGAGATTAGCAAGTGGATGAGGATCCATAATTTAGTAAGCGAAGATGCAAGCTAATTGAGGGCACATAGCACACAAGTAAACGAGAGCCAAGCGAACGATAAACACACGGCAGAAGAAGGGCGAATAGAACTGCAAGGGTGAAGTGGGGGAGAGGAAAACGAGAGGCAAATAAATGTAATGCGAAGGATAAGGGTTTGTGATAGGTACTTGGTATATAAATTTTGCGTAAACCTGCCCGGCAACGGCGCCAGAAATTCTTCTTGCTACCTCTTGAGCTTGTGTTGTATTCCCTCGAAGAGGAAAGGGAGATGCAACACAGTAGCGTAAGTATTTCCCTCAGTTTTTGAGAACCAAGGTATCAATCCAGTAGGAGACCACGCGCCAGTCCCTCGCACCTGCACAAACAAATAAGAACTTCGCAGCCAATGCGATAAGGGGTTGTCAATCCCTTTACGGTCACTTACGAGAGTGAGATCTGATAGAGATGATAATTATATTTTTGGTATTTTTGGTATAGAAACAGAAAGTAAAGAAAGCAAATAAATAACAGAAATTGGCTAGTTGACGAGAAAGTAATATGATAAAGATAGACCCGGGGGCCATAGTTTTCTCTAGTGGCTTCTCTCATGATAGCGGTATTCTACGGCGGGTAAACAAATTACTGTCGAGCAATTGATAGAAAAGCGAATAATATGAGATTATCTAGGCATGATCATTGTATATAGGCATCACGTCCGAGACAAGTAAACCGAAACGATTCTGCATCTACTACTATTACTCCACACATCGAACGATATCGAACATGCATCTAGTGTATTGAGTTCATAAGAACCGAGTAACGCCTTAAGCAAGATGACATGATGTAGAGGGATAAACTCAAGCAATATGATGAAAACCCCATCTTTTTATCCTCAATGGCAACAATACAATACGTGCCTTGCTTCCCCTACTTTCATTGGGAAAGGACACCGCAAGATTGAACCCAAAGCTAAGCACTTCTCCCATTGCAAGAACTATAGATCTAGTAGGACAAACCAAACCAATAATTCGAAGAGACTTGCAAGGAATTTATGAGCACACATAAAAAGTTCAGAGAAGAATCAAATATCTTTCATACATAACCTTGATCATAAACTCACAATTCATCGGATCTCGACAAACACACTGCAAAAAGAGATAACATCGAATAGATCTCCTCGAAGACCGAGGAGAACTTTGTATTGAGATCCAGAGAGAGAGAGAAGAAGCCATCTAGATACTAGCTATGGACCCGAAGGTCCGAGGTAAACTACTCACAACTCATGGAGAGGGCGATGATGATGATGATGAAGGCCTCCGTGAAGGATCCCCCTCCCGGAACAGGCTCCAAGATGGGATCTCCATGGGAACAGCAGCTACGTCGGTGGAATTAGGGTTTTCTCTCTGCGTATGGAGTTTCTGGGGTACTTAGGTATATATAGGAAGAAGGGGGGCACCGGGGGCCACACGGGCTGCCCTCGAGGCAGGGGGGCGCACCCTGGGAAGGGGGCGTGCCCCCACCCTCGAGGGTGGCCCCTCTGTCTCCTGGCTTGGCCCCGAAGTCTTTCGTGCGTGATTTCCTCCAAAAATATCTCTCGCGAAGGTTTCATTCTGTTTGGACTCCGTTTGATATTCCTTTTCTGCAAAACCCTGAAATAGGCAAAAAACAGCAATCTGGACTGGGCCTTTGGGTCAGTAGGTTAGTCCCAAAAATGATATAAAAGTGAATGATAAAGCCCATTAAACATCCAAGACTTCATAAATAATAGCATGGAACAATAAAAATTATAGATACGTTGGAGGCGTATCAATGATATGGCAATGGTAGCGAATAACTGGCTGACACCTGGCACACCGGTCTCGGGGTGTCACAATAGCACTAGTAGAAAACAAGCCTTTTGTCCCGGTTCCAGAGGGCCTTTAGTCTCAGTTCTGGAACCCGGACTAAAGGGTTGGGATTAAAGCCCCCCCCTTTAGTCCTGGTTGTGTTACGAACCGGGACTAAAGGCTCTCCATGTGGTCTCCGTCTAGAGCTCGACCTTTAGTCCCGGTTGGTAACACCAACCAGGACTGAAGGAATATTTTTTATATTTTTTGGACAAAATTTGATTTTTTTTCTTTCTCAATTTTCAATTTTCTGATATATTTGTATTTAATCTCTAATCACCCCTCATCACTGCCCAATTTAATCTCTAATCTCTAATCACCGCTCATCATTCCAAATCGTCTAACTTCCCGATCGGGCACCCATCCTCTCACTACTCCAGCCTGAGCATGCTTAACTTTCGAGTTCTATTCCCCCTTGTTTCAAGTCTGCACTTGTTGTTTTCCTGACAATAGTAAGCTGTCAATCCTATTAACCCTTAGGAGTTGAAGTTCAGCATGAAGTCACACGTTACACCATTTGAGTTTGAAACTATTATTCTTAAAACCCATAATTATTTAGTAACACTAATATTTTTTGAATAAGTAGTTTGGCCAGATTTGACCACATTTGACCAAAATTCAAAAAAACTGAAATAATTGTTTAGTAACACTAATATTCTCGAATAATTATTTAGTAACTAATATTTTTTGAATAAGTAGTTTGACCATAGTTTGACCAGATTTAACCAAAATTAAAAAAAAAACTGAAATTTGAGCATAACTTTTTTTCCTTTTAGAATTTGAGGATTCTAAAAATTTGCAAAACGGCCTACGGCTGCCAAAATCGGTTGTGGATTTTCGTGCAAATTTTCCTAACTAGGAGATGTGGTAACTTTTGATATACTCGTTTTAATTTTTGAAGTTTTTATCATTTTCTTTTGTTTTCTCAAAACTGAAATGGCAATACACGCGGGAGGGGGGGGGGTAGAGTTTGAACCCCTTTAGTCCGGGATGGTGTCGACTACATTTGCCCAACTTCCGCTAGCACCGTCCCAACAAGAGTCACAACTAAGGTTAACCAAGCCATAGTCACTTTCTATTAAAGTGGCAAAAAGAATTACTTTTTAATATAGCAAAACTAATTCTATCAACTATTATTATAGGCTAAACAAATATTAATACAAAACAGTAGAAAAATTAATATTAATTAATTATAAAAATGTATCTACTGTTGTCTAACAGAAGCCTCCTACAACATGTTAAAATCTACAGAAAGAACTAATTAAAAATAATTGAAAACAACAATTAAAGGACTAAAACAACTATATCAGCAAAGCAGTACTATTTTAATTAAAATCCTAATTTATATTATTCTAAAAATAGCCAAATAAATCTTACTGTGACAACAATCTGACATGTGACTAGGAGCAAAAAGAATTAAATTTAAAACTATTTTTAAGCTCAAATTATTCACAATCTAGTGTTTGAAGCAAATTTGAACAAATTCATATTTAAATCATTCAAATTTGAAAACTAATAGCACAAACATAAATTAGACAAAATTTTGAATCTAATGCAAAAAGAATCACTCAAAAACATCAAATATCCTAAAAGATATAAGCAATTTGAAACAGAAACAAAAAACAAAAAACAAATTTCAGAACCCCTTTAGTCCCGGTTTGTAACACGAACCGGGACTAAAGGGCATCGCACCCTTTAGTCCCGGTTCGTGTCTCAAACTGGGACTAAAGGTCCCATTTGAACCGGGGCTAACGCCTTCCCGACACCCTAGCCGCTCGAATCGGGACAAATGCTCACATTAGTCCCGGTTCGTAACTCAACCGGGACTATTGCTCCGATCCAGCTCTGACGAAAGCCCCATTTTCTACTAGTGTAGGTGTATTTGTGAGAGCATAGGGGGGCAAGGTCCCTGCCAGCACCCCTGCCTCCGCCACTGGCTGCAGCCGCAGATCCACCGGTCCTGTGCCAGGGACGGGACGGGGAGGCACAGATCCAAGTGTCGGCGGAGCCTACGAAGCATCCGCAGCGGCTGGTGGGTGCCGACGGTGTTGGGAAGGGCGGCGCCGAGGGAGATGCGGCACATAAGTGGAGAGGGCAGGCAGTGAAGGAGGGACGCGGCTTTTATGAAGCCTCCGAGCGATAGAGTAAATATAAGGAGAAGTTTGGAGCCACAGTAAAATTTATAGCCCTTATACCGGATTGGGGGTAGGTGCCGATTATTGGAGTAAAAATGCTCTAACGGGCTATAGAGGATCGATTAGAAATGCTCTAAGAAGTACAGATAAATCTTTTTTGCTCATCCGTTCTGTAAGAATATCTTCGGTTTTCCATTGTTAAGGATCCCCACCTGAAAGGTATGTGACCCCACCGCAACATATGTATATCGCCATGATATGCAAATGGAGTACAAAGAAAATGGAAATCGTACTCTTTCTAAACATGACCCAGTGTCACCAATCTTGGCGCAGATCGACGTCACAGCATCCGCGTGCCACAAATCCCCTGCCGGAGTAGGCGAAGAAGTTGCAGAAGTAAAATCTTGAGAAGGTAGTAGCTAGTCGTGTCCTCATCACAAGAAAAAGGAGGCACGAACATGTTCAAGTGCATTGATTAGGGCAATGGAACAAGGGACAAAATTACGAATTATGGCAAACACCCTACACGATACAACATTGGATTAAAAAGAGCTTCGACCACAAGCACAATGAATCATATCCGGTCGTTATACATAATGGCAAACACCCTAGACTTTGTCGATCCTCCTCATCGCATAGATATACTACCTTGATATACTAATACTTGTGAGTTTCTTGTGGGCAGATGGCCTCGAAGACCGGCAGCCTGGGCCTACTCCTAGGGCTGGGACCATAGAGCACCCTGTCCGCCTTGATCGACTGCTGCCATGGCTCCTTTTGTTGGCTTGACGCCGCCGAGATAGCATTTTCACCCACAGTTGTCTTCGGCAGTGCGGAAAAGAGACCGAGGGCCACCCGCTGCAACTAGCCGTCGAAGAAGCCGTGGTAGTACGAGGCCACCCCGTCCCCCCAGACCGGCGGTGACCAAGGAGAAGAGGGTAGATGGACGTGCCGACTTAGACATAGAGATGTCAGCCGTTGGTGTCCTTGCTGAAGATCTGCGACGCTTGCCGGGAATAATAGGAGCTGAGGTCGCAGCCAGCGGTAGTGCTCTGGTAAGGAGGCACGAAGATGGGCAGCGATGACGGAGGAGAGGGGAAGATCTTGTAGTCGTCCATAGCCTGCTAATGCACGTATCGAAAGCTATGGGATCAATGAAAGGAAGCACGTTAACCTAATCTGCTGCACGTACCTACTATGTGTCGGGACGGAGCTCCCATGTAGCCATTGGTGTCAAAATTGACACCAATGGATTTTGGCTTTTCAGCTAATACGTATTAAATAAAAGTGCGTCTGACCCCAGCCAAAAAATGCCATTGACCCCAGCCCAGCAACTAATCAGCCTTTGGCCAAAGCCCGTAACATTCATTAAGCTCTAAAAAAATCAACAACATGTGGCAGCAAACAATTATACAAGGCCCCGCCCAATGCATACGCACGTTTCTATGCGTCTATCGATTAACGTACGCTGATGTACGTCTATATTCTATACTGAACAGACGGACGCCCTCCTCTCTTTGCCTCCTCATCCCGATCCCTAGTTCCGCAGCCGCGACAGCGAATCCGCGGCGAACGACGGAGAACTCGACGCTGTTTCATCTGGTGAATCCGTGAATGTTGACATCGGCTGACCGAACCGCCACTGCATAATCTTTAATTTGCAAGTTCTTCCCAGCCCAGGTAATCTGCACTCTATCTCTCTCGCTCTCTAGACTGTACAACTCTACATCATGTGCTTTGATTTCTTGATGGCTATTGCTGGATAAGTAATTTTTTTAGTTTCTTCTCTTAGATTTGCCTAGGACCAGGATGATATGGATAAATTTTTGTTGAAAGGGAAACGACCAGCACCAGATGGTAATGTGGCAAGGACTTCAAGGCCAGTTAAACCAAGACAAGATCATGCATCAAATATTGGTACTACTCCTCCGCCTTTGGCAGAAATTAACTTACATGAATTTCCTCATGATCCAGCTAATCGAAAAAGAATAGGGCAATACACAAAGAATCCTAAGAAGAAAGATGAGATTAGAAGAATATGTTTAAATAGAGGACCTTACAGACCAAAAGAAGGCTTTAAATATCCTCAGAAAACCATCGTAGGAGCTGAACGGAGATTTAATCCAAAATGGTTTAAAGACTATCATTGGCTAGAGTACAGTGATAAGGTGCATAAGGCATATTTTGCTTGTGTTGCAATCTATTTAGAGATTGCATTGATGCCCAAGGTGGTAATGATGCATTTGTTGTTAATGGTTTCTCTTGTTGGAACAAGAAACATAGAAGATGAAAGATAGAGAAGGGAAGTTATAAAATGTTGGTCTCATATCATTTTAGTTTTTTTGTTGCTTAATGATACTTATTGTCTTCCTTATTTCTTTCTTACTATTGTTGTGAACTAATATATTCTTTTGTTTATCTTTTTCAGAAAGTTGCAAATGAAACGTCCAAAGTCATCTTTCTGCTTATTATTTCTGGAATATGTAAACAAGTGTTGTTCTATGACTTCGCTCAGCCAATACTCGGTATGAGTTTTTTATGTAATAATAATATCACAAGCTCATTGCATATTTTGCTCTTCATATTGCTCTCGGCCATTGTCTATGTTGTTGCACCACTTTAATTCATGCTAGAGGCTTAGCGTGGGCAGCGATTTACACCAGTGCCCATTTTTTATAGCTTCGTCCGGCCGTGAGGATATATACAAGAAAGAGCCAAACATAGATCACCGATGATGTGTACGGTTTAAGGTGTGCTTGTTTGGGCTCTTTTTAGGAGCTCCACACATGCCTCTTTCAAAGCGCTCCTCAAAATCGCACCTGAAAAAACGAGCTTCTCGGCTGGCTGCTATAACCCAAAGACGATTTTGAACCCACACCAAAGTACTCCCTCCATTTCCAAATACAAATATTTGTTAAGATTCCAACAAGTGACTATGTACATACGGCACAAAATGAGTGTATCTACGCTCTAAAATATGTCTACATACATCTGTATGTTGTAGTCCATTTAAAATATCTAAAAAATCTTATATTACTGCAAAATTGCCTCCGTACCGGTTCGTCTATTTTCATCAGTCCCCACCTCACCGATGCCTCGGCCGCTGCTTCTCCCTATGCAAAGCACCCACGGCGGTGGCGGATGCGTGGGGAGCTCCTATACAGTGCTGTAAGCGCCGGTTTGTGTCGCTGGCGCCCGCACGGACACGAAGAGGGCCAGCCTATTCATGGGAAGCGAGAGTCGAACCCAGCACGCCCAAGTAAATGCACACAATGATTAACCACTGTACTAACCTCAGTCTACTGATTAGTTCAGGAAAACACGAATCTTCAATCTTGCATAAGTACAAACATTAAACATATACTAGTACTGTATACCCCCTATAAATTATTTGAATAAAGAAAACATATTTTCAAAAGCCATTCATATAATCCATGAATTGAAAGGAAATGTTCACAAAGATGGAAAAAGTTCGTGAATTCGTAAAAAGTTCATCAAATTTGAAAAAAAATCATCAAATTTGAAAAAAGTTCATCAAATTTGGAAAAATGTTCATCGAATTTCCAAAAAAAATCATTGTATTCAAAAAAGTTCATCGAATTTGAAAAAAGTTCAACAATTTATAAAAAAGTTCACCGATTTCACAAAAAATTACAAATTTAAGGAAAAAGTTCACAAAATTTTAAAAACCCACAATAATGAAAACAAAAAAGATGAGGGAAAAGAAAAAGAATAAACCTCCAAGTATTACAACCATTGTTTTTCAGAGATGCAGGTTGACGTGGAATTTACTTGGATATGGAAAACTAAATGCACGATACAATGGAAAATCAAACAACAAGCATATCAACTCAACTAAGCATATAAAGATCATGGACATGTAGTAGACATAGCATACATCAAACAACTCCATTGGAGCATCTCCATAGGAGGCATGGTTCAATAACAACAAGCTCCATCAAATTGAACATGCTGATAAAATCCTGACAGGTATAATTTATAGCAACTTGAGAGCAAGAAATAAATAAGCTACAGCAGGTCATATGAGCAAGTAAGGGCATGAATGGATAGGCAAAAACATGGACAACAAGACATGATCATTGGCCACTCCAAAACAAGCATGGATTTGACTAGGGCATCAAGCAAACATGGCATCAGGTTAAACAGATTCCAGACTTAGCAGTTTTTTACTAAGTATAAAACAACAACATTGGCATGGCATGTTTACAAGCTTGTTTAAGTCACCTCAAGGCATATCATGGAAAATGGATTGCACCACAACAAAGACCATATGATTGTGCTTCTAAAACATATAGACATGTGGCATGAAGACAAACACATCAATAGCAATGAGCAAGTGAAATCAGCATCTCATAACAAGTTTTAGCACTTAACAGCCAAATGCACTTTTGCAACAGAGATTAACACGGCAATATGGCACCTAACATGAATGCTATAGCAACCATCATGTAGAGAACTTCACAATGAACATTTTGACATACCATATGCATCATTTGGATAAACATGCAGAAAGTTACAAGCATCACAAGTATGCAACAAAATATAGTTAACAACAGTTTTAAACATGTAGCACTCTTGCAACGATGATTAGAGCATCAATATGAAGTCAAACAAGCATGGCACAATGGAACAAATGTAAAGCACATCACCACGATCATTTTGACATATCAAACACTCAATTTGGACTTACACACAAAAAGATACAGCCATGCAAAGTATGCAACAGAAAATGAAGTTTTGGGGACTTAGAAGAAAAAAAACAACCTCCTGGGGGTGGACATGTCCGGGCCAGATCGGACATGTCCGTCGGTGCGGCTGGACGCGGGTCCCACTTGGCAGGGTCACAAGACGAGGCGGCCGGACATTGTCCGTGCTACAGGCGGACACGTCCGCGCCCGACGGGATCGCGGGGCCCACCTGGCAGTGAGACAACGGAGCCTGTAGGAGATATGCCCTAGAGGCAGTAACAACAGTTGTTTTGTATCTCCTGGTTTGTAATGAAAGTTTATGTTCCATGCTATAACTGCAATGATTCTCGAGTCTGCAAATAAAACGAGGCTTGGAGGGAAACTCATGTGCACGTGTGGTATAATAAACAATAAAATGTATTCCTAGTCTTGCCTCTAAGACTGGCTCAAGTATTGCATGATGATCCTGTTTTCCTGATCATGGGCATGTCTATGCCAGCAATTTTGAGGGCACGATGTTAGTAGAACACTTGTGTTGAATCGACCCAAGTTGATGTTATGCTATGAGATACGTTCGTCACAAGTTTTTGGTTTATAACACAGAGATAGTTAATGTTTGCATAATTCCTTAGACCATGAGAGTATCGAGTTCCTTCGTACTTGCTTCGTGAACTTTGGGGTTTGTTAAACGTCATCCGTAACTGGGTGGCTATTACGGCGGCTTGCGGGTTCACGGAAAAGTATGGCAAGTAACGAGATAGCTCAAGATTGGGATTTGCTCCTCCGACGATGGAGAGATATACTCGGGCCCTCTCGGTGTAACGGTATCCATCATCGTCTGCGCAGACAACTTGTGATTTGATCACTGGGATGCCGGAACACGAAAACGAGAAAAGAGAACAAAACCGGTAATGAGGTAACTTGCATAGTGGACAATATGTTGGCCCACGGGGATGCAATAAATCTCACCTCAGGTGTTTGTGACATATCGCGAGGCAACAGGAATAGCTCACGGCAACTGGAGGTTCACTGGAATATTTATTCATGTGGGTATAGGGGTCAATATGGGTGTCCACGGCTCCGATGTTGATCATTGATCGGAAGGGGTTCCGGGTCATGTCTATACTTCACCGAACCTATAGGGTCACACGCTTAAGGGTCATCTATCTGCTGAATACTAGACAGGGAGTCTGAGAGAAAGTTTTCGAAAAAGGGTTTTTCGGAAACGTCAGAAAAGTTCTGACGAGAGAGGTCACCGGATGAGTTCCGGTGAAAGTGAAAAGTTATTTCAGGGGATACCATTAAGTCAAAATGGTTTCGGCAAGTGCCTGATAATTCTTGGAGGGTGCCAGAAACGTTCTGGAAACTTTCTGGAATTTTCAGGGAAGATAACCGGAAATGTTCCGGAGCTGCCGGAACCGCTTCAGATGCTTTTCGCAGATGAAAATCACTAAACTGGAATTGTTCCAGAACGCGTTGAAAATAATTATGATGGGTACTGGAAATGTTCTAAGCCCACATGATTTTTTCAGTTCGAACAGACGCCGAAAAATGTCGTCGTGAATAGTGAAAGTGCTTTTTGGATATTTGTTGGAAAGCCACCTTTTAGGGCTTTTGCTAAAGGCTTCTAGAAGGGCTTGGGGGGCCATGAGAGCCCCTCATGGGGGGGCCCCCTAGGGGTGGCCGGCCAAGGAGGGTGGAGCTCCTTGGAGCTCCACATGGCATCCCATTTTACCCTTATGCCCATGTGGTGTGACCTAATGCATGGGTTTTTTTGGTAAATTGTGGATGAGCCCTACCCCTTGGCTTTCCTATAAATAGAGGGGATGGGGGCTGCCATCTCTTCATCCTTGCTCTCATTCACAAGCCATGCATGATCTGGCATTCTCTCTCCCTCCCACGAAATAGTTTCGTAGAGCCGAAAGGCTGTCTAGTTTCCGGCAGGAACTAGTTCTGGACGGCGAAGCCCTGCCGGATAGTTGACACCGTATGTGTGCAACCCCGTAGAGAGGTCGTAGTTTCGATCTTCTGCCCGAAGGGCTGTCCGAGTCTTCGTTCGAGTTTCGAGGGTCCTCCCGGAGGGCTGTCCGAGTCTTCGTTCAAGTTTCGAGGGTCCTCCCGGAGGGCTGTCCGCGACATCGTCCGGGGGACTGTCCGACCGCCTCCCGGAGGGCTGTCCGACGAGGGAGTACATCCTCGCGGTTGGGAGGTTATTTAAATCCTAGCTGCGGGGATCTGCACCAACGATCTCCACCGACTCTTCTTCCGCTGCGCTTCGAGTCGGTACGTAACAGATCAAACCTTGTATGCAATCTCCTTAGCAGGTCCTGGGCGTGCTCGCTACCGAAATTTTTATTTTCTGTCGCGTTCCCCAACAGAGCCAACTCAGGGTGGCTGGGCGAGGCAGAGACAGAGGTCTCAACAGCGGCGGCCGAAATTGAGTCTATCTCCGACGAGGGAGGACGCCGGCGGGATGGAGGCAGCAGATCCGGGCGGTGGCGCCCGGGATCTGGCCGGAGGCGGTGGTGCAGAGGCCGGCGGCGGCGGCTGGTTCAGGCGACGGCGGAGGGAGCGACGGGGACCATCGGGCGGCGCTGGCGCCTAGGAGCACGCGAAGCCATGGCGCTCGCCGGCGGCGGCGTGGCCCGGCGACGGAGGGGCCGGAGTCGGGGAGGAGGCCGGCGGCGGCTGCGCTGACGAAGAGGAGCAGCAGGGGGGCGAAGCCTCGGGGCGACGGGGCTGGCTCGGGCCCGGTTCGGATCCGCGGCGGGCCTGGCCCGGGCCGAACGGGCTGGCGGCGGTGGGAGCCGGCTGGGGACAGCTGGCAGCCCGGGAGAGGCTGCAGGCGCCGGCTGGGAGGCTGCTCGGCCAGTGGCCTGCTGCCACATGGCGAGTGTGGTTGGGGCGCGCCGGTTCTGGAGGGAAGGCGGAGGCGCAGCCCTCGAGGTGGGAGGAGGAGCTGAAAACGAGGGGAAGAGAGGGTAGGCTGCCAAAAATGGAATATGGCACTAGTAGAAAACAGGGCATTGGTCCAGCCCATTAGCCCCGGTTCAATCTAGAACCGGGACCAATGGGGGTACTGGACCCGGTTCGTTAGCCCAGGGGGCCGGCCGGGCCACGTGGGCCATTGGTCCCGGTTCGTCTGGACCTATTGGTCCCGGTTGGAGCTAAAAACCGGGACCAATGGCTCTTGCTCCTGGCCCACCACTATTGGTCCCGGTTTGTTTTATGAACCGGGACCAAAGGCACCCCTTTAGCCCCGGTTTGTAGCACCAACCGGGACCAGTGAGTTGCCTATATAAACCCCCTCACTCAAGAGCAGAGCTCACTGCTCTGTTTTTTTTTCTGGCCGAGGGGGAGAGGGGTTAGTGGTGCTCTAGCTCACCTCCTATGCACACAACGTGTTCGGTGGAATGCCCGAGCCACACTAGTTAAGCTTTTCTCCTCTCGAAGCTCTATTTTCTCCGAGATTTGTCTAGGTTTAGCGGTCCGTCACGTCCCGTCCCCGTCTTCGCCGCCGTCGATCGCCCCCGCCGATCTCGTCACCGGCACCACCGTGGTGAGCCTCTTGTTATGTCCATGCTTTTCTTACTTTTATTTAATTTATAACTATTTGTTTTAGTGCTTATGATAGTTATGCCGACCAACCTGACATGCATAGATGTTTTATTATGTCTAGGAGGTAGTTGAACCGGAAATTCCAACCGACCCTCTTGTGGAGAGGTTAAATTTAGTTGAAGAGGAAAACATTTCGTTAAAGAAAAAATTGGAAAAAATGGAGGAGGAGAAGATGGAATTGGAGTTGCATGTTGCGGAAGTTATCGATGATCACAAGATCAAGATGGACCCTATTGTCGAGAGGTTAAATTTAGTTGAAGAAGAAAACAAATTCTTGAAGGAAAAAATAAAAAAAATTGTGGACGAGAAGATGATATTGGAGTTGCATGTTGCGGATGTCGTCGATGATCACAAGATCAAGATGGATGCAATGCGGTTGAAGATTAAAAAGATTAGAAAATATGCCATTCATACCGAGGCTTGGTATCATTATGCCGTTGGATCAATTGTTACCTTGGTTGCGATTATGATAGCATTTGTTTTCGCGTTGAAATGTTTTACATAGTTTCGATGTGTATGGAGAGCTATATGTTGTTAGATGAGAACTATATATGTATGTACTTTTGTTTTAATGTGATGATGAACTTTTATCCATTTGGTCACTTAATTATCTATTTATGATGTTCTGTAATGGTTTTTGACACACTTAATTATATATAAATGCACGCAGATGAACCGGCAATGGATGTACGGTGACAGACACACCTCCGAGTACATTAAGGGCGTGCGTGAGTTTCTAAATGCGGCTGAGGCAAACAAGCAGAATGGTTTTATGTGTTGTCCATGCACTAAATGTGTGAATACGATGTCTTACTCTAACCGGAAAATCCTTCACTCCCACCTGCTTTACAAGGGTTTCATGCCACACTATAATGTTTGGACGAGGCACGGAGAAATAGGGGTTATGATGGAAGACGGCGAAGAAGAAGAGTACGATGACAACTATGTGCCCCCTGAATACGGTGATGCTGCAATGGGGGAGCTGGTGAAGATCAAGAGGAACCAGACGATGTGCCCAATGATGCTGCAACGGGTGAAGCTGCTGAAGATCAAGAGGAACGAAATGATGATCTTCGCCGGGTCATTGTCGATGCAAGGACACAATGCGAAAGTCAAAAGGAGAAGCTAAAGTTCGATCGCATGTTAGAGGATCACAAAAAAGGGTTGTAACTCAATTGCGAAGATGGCAACACAAAGCTCGGTACCATACTGGAATTGCTGCAGTGGAAGGCAGAGAATGCTGTGGCTGACAAAGGATTTGAGAAGCTACTGAAAATATTGAAGAAGAAGCTTCCGAAGGATAACGAATTGCCCGACAGTACATACGCAGCAAAGAAGGTCGTATGCCCTCTAGGATTGGAGGTGCAGAAGATACATGCATGCCCTAATGACTGCATCCTCTACCGCGGTGCATACAACGATCTGAACGCATGCCCGGTATGCGGTGCATTGCGGTATAAGATCAAACGAGATGACCCTGGTGATGTTGATGGCGAGCCCGCCAGGAAGAGGGTTCCTGCGAAGGTGATGTGGTATGCTCCTATAATACCACGGTTGAAACGTTTGTTTAGAAACAGAGAGCATGCCAAGTTGATGCGATGGCACAGTGAGGACCGTAAGAAAGACGGGAAGTTGAGAGCACCCGCTGACGGGTCGCAATGGAGAAAAATCGATAGAAAGTACTGGGAGGAGTTTGCAAAGGACGCAAGGAACGTATGGTTTGCTCTAAGCGCGGATGGCATTAATCCTTTCGGGGAGCAGAGCAGCAATCACAGCACCTGGCCCGTGACTCTATGTATGTATAACCTTCCTCCTTGGATGTGCATGAAGCGGAAGTTCATTATGATGCCAGTTCTCATCCAAGGCCCTAAGCAACCCGACAACGACATTGATGTGTACCTAAGGCCATTAGTTGAAGAACTTTTACAGCTGTGGAATGGAAACGGTGTACGTGCGTGGGATGAGCACAAACAGGAGGAATTTGACCTAAAGGCGTTGCTGTTCGTGACCATCAACGATTGGCCCGCTCTCAGTAACCTTTCAGGACAGACAAACAAAGGATACCACGCATGCACGCACTGTTTAGATGACACTGAAAGTATATACCTGGACAAGTGCAGGAAGAATGTGTACCTGGGCCATCGTCGATTTCTTCCGACCAACCATCAATGTCGAAAGAAAGGCAAGCATTTCAAAGGCGAGGCAGATCACCGGAAGAAGCCCGCCATGCGTACCGGTGATCATGTACTTGCTATGGTCAATGATTTACATGTAATCTTCGGAAAGGGCCCCGGCGCACTAGCTGTTCCGAATGACGATGAGGGACACGCACCGATGTGGAAGAAGAAATCTATATTTTGGGACCTACCCTACTGGAAAGACCTAGAGGTCCGCTCTTCAATCGACGTGATGCACGTGACGAAGAACCTTTGCGTGAACCTGCTAGGCTTCTTGGGCGTGTATGGAAAGACAAAAGATACAGCTGAGGCACGGGAGGACCTGCAACGTTTGCACGAAAAAGACGGCATCCCTCCGAAGCAGTATGAAGGTCCTGCCAGCTATGCTCTTACGAAAGAAGAGAAAGAAATCTTCTTTGAATGCCTTCTCAGTATGAAGGTCCCGACTGGCTTCTCGTCGAATATAAAGGGAATAATAAATATGGCAGAGAAAAAGTTCCAGAACCTAAAGTCTCATGACTGCCATGTGATTATGACGCAACTGCTTCCGGTTGCATTGAGGGGGCTTCTACCGGAAAACGTCCGATTAGCCATTGTGAAGCTATGTGCATTCCTCAATGCAATCTCTCAGAAGGTGATCGATCCAGAAATCATACCAAGGCTAAGGAGTGATGTGGCGCAATGTCTTGTCAGTTTTGAGCTTGTGTTCCCACCATCCTTCTTCAATATCATGACACACGTCCTAGTTCATCTAGTCGACGAGATTGTCATTCTGGGGCCCGTATTTCTACACAATATGTTCCCCTTTGAGAGGTTCATGGGAGTCCTAAAGAAATATGTCCGTAACCGCGCAAGGCCAGAAGGAAGCATCTCCATGGGCCATCAAACAGAGGATGTCATCGGGTTTTGTGTTGACTTCATTCCTGGCCTTAATAAGATAGGTCTCCCTAAATCGCGGTACGAGGGGAGGCTGACTGGAAAAGGCACGCTTGGAAGGGACTCAATAATATGCAGGGACGGATATTCTTGGTCTCAAGCACACTACACAGTTCTACAGAACTCTACATTGGTGACCCCGTATGTCGATGAACACAAGAACAGTCTGCGCTCCAAACACTCGGAGCAGTGCGACGACTGGATTACACGTGAACACATCAGGACTTTCAGCAGTTGGTTGGAAACACGTCTCAGAGGTGACAACACTGTTTGTGATGAGTTGTACTTGTTGTCCAGGGGACCATCTTCGACTGTATTGATTTACAAAGGATACGAGATAAATGGGAATACATTTTACACGATTGTCCAAGATCAAAAGAGCACCAACCAAAACAGCGGTGTCCGCTTTGATGCAACAACCGAGAGGGGAAAGGACACATATTATGGTTACATAGTGGACATATGGGAACTTGACTACGGACATGATTTTAAGGTCCCTTTGTTTAAGTGTAAATGGGTCAATCTGTCTGGAGGCGGGGTACAGGTAGACCCACAGTACGGAATGACAACAGTGGATCTGAAAAATCTTGGATACACTGACGAACCGTTCGTCCTAGCCAATGATGTGGCACATGTTATCTATGTGAAGGACATGTCTACCAGACCAAGAAAAAGAAAAGATAAGGAAGCGAATACATCATACGATGAGCCAAAGCGCCACATAGTTCTTTCAGGAAAAAGGGACATCCTGGGAGTGGAGGGCAAGACAGACATGTCTGAAGATTATGAAAAGTTTCATGAAATTCCTCCCTTCAAAGTCAAGGCTGACCCAAGCATCCTGATAAACGATGAAGATTATCCATGGTTACGGCGCAATAAGCAAATGACACAAGCGAAGAAAAAGTGAAGAGTTTTTTCCGCAACTATTATGATGATACCATGCCAACTTTGTAACAAACGAGTATGATACCATTGTCCGTTTGTACTATTCAAATTTCAATACTACTTGCACTAACAGAGAAAGTTTTTAATTGGTTTTACCAGAAAGAATTAAAAAAATAAAGCAAATAACAAAAGAAAATAAATAATGCAGAAAACAAAACAAAAAAACTTGAAAAATAAATAGCAACAATAAGTATTTTGTTGTAAGTATAAACAAAAAAAAATAAAGCAACAAAGAAAATAAATAAAGAAAGTAAAATAAATAAAGCAACTCTAAATACAGCAAAAAACAACTTAGAAATAAACAAAGAAAATAAAATAAATAAAGCAACTCTAAATACAGCAAAAAACAACTTAGAAATAAATAGCAACAATAAGTATTTTGTTGTAAGTATAAACAAAATAAAATAAATAAAGCAACAAAGAAAATAAATAAAGGAAGGAAAATAAATAAAGCAACTCTAAATACAGCAAAAAACAACTTAGAAATAAACAAAGAAAATAAAATAAATAAAGCAACTCTAAATACAGCAAAAAACAACTTAGAAATAAATAAAGCAAAAAAGGAAAAAAAAATTTGGGCGCTGCCCAGTGAGCCTGCAAGGCCTATAGCACAGGATCCACCTGTAATATAAGGCCCAGCAAGCTCACAGGGCAGCGCGCAGAGTTAGGCCCAGAAGCCTGCATTTGAGAGGAGCTCGAGAGGGTGGGAGCAGCAGCCCTTATAAACCACTCTCGAGCTCCCTCAGCTAGCGAGGTGGGACTAAACATCCCACCGCACCCGCGCCAGCACAGGGCCTTTGGTCCCGGTTGGTGGCACCAACCGGGACTAAAGGGAGGCATTAGTCCCGGTTGGTCGCTGAAACCGGGACTAATGCTTCCCTTTAGTCCCGGTTGCTGCCACCAACCGGGACTAAAGGCCCCTCCTTCCCGCCCTTTGGGCTGCTGAAAAGGGACCTTTAGTCCCGGTTGGTGGCAGCAACCGGGACTAAAGGGTGGCATTAGTCCCGGTTTCAGCCACCAACCGGGACTAATGCCCCTCCTATATAACCAACACTTGCGAAAATTTGGGCAGTTCTCTTCTTCCCCGCCCCGACGCCTCCCTCGATCTGCTCCTTCCCCGTCGCCGTCGCCGTCGCCCCCGTCGCCCCGTCGCCGTCGCCGTCGCCCCCGTCGCCCCGTCGCCGTCGCCGTCGCCCCCGACGCCGCCTCGTCGCCCCGCCCCGCGCCGTCGCCCCGCCCCGCGCCGTCGCCGCGCCCCGGCCGGCCCGTCGCCCCGCGCCGCCGCGCGCCCCGCCCCGCCGCCGTCGCGCCGCCGCGCCCCGACGCCGCCTCGTCGCCGCCCAGCCCCGCCGCCGTCGCGCCGCTCAGCCCTGCCGATGTGAGGGGCTCCCTTTTTTTTATGTTTAATATTGCTGTATATATATATATATATAGTTGCTGTGTATATATGTATATATGTGTATATTTTTTTTATGTTTATATAAATTGCAGTATATATAGTTGCTGTATATATAGTTGCTGTATTTATATGTATGTGTATATTTTTTTTTCTTAGGAATTTGCTAAATATATATGTTAAATATATATTTATGTGTATATAAATATATTTTTTCTTAGGAAGTTGCTGTATATATGTGATGTGTGTATATGTGATGTATATATATGTGTATGTGGCTATATAGTTTTTTGTTTATATATGCTAAATATATATAGAAAGTTTTATATATGCAAAAGTTACAAATTTAGAAAAAGAAGGATAGGAAAGAAGAAAATAAGAAAGAGGAAAGAAAGAAGAAGAGGAGAGGAAGAAGAGGAGAAATAAATAAGAAGAAGAAAAAAAAAGAAAAAAAGAGGAGAAGAAGAAAGGAATAGAGGAGAAGAAGAGAAAATTTCTCTTCTTCTCCTCTATTCCTTTCTTCTTCTCCTTTTTTTTTCTTTTTTTTTCTTCGATCTTCTCCTCTAGCGGTTCCTTTTTTCTTCTTCTTCCTCTTTTTTTTATCGGATATGTCTATGTCGATATACACCCTCCCCGATAACTTCGACATTAGGGGGGGCCGGGGTCGAGGGTCGTCGAGGGACCGAGAGGCCGAAGGTCGAGGGGTCGAGGGTCGTCGAGGGACCGAGAGGCCGAAGGGCGAGGGGTCGAGAGGTTGCCTAGCAGTCGGGGGTCTAGGGTTGTGGATCGCCGAGCAGTCGGGGGTCAAAGTATTGAAGAATTCCATGACTTCATCATTTGCCAGAAGTAACCGGGGCATTTTGGTACAAAGTTATGCAAAGTTATTTTGCAACGGAGTTCCTGATAGGATAATCCGTCTTTTGTTATGGCGGAAGGACCTAATCAACATTCTGAACTGGACGCCTCCTGATACAGGGTGGAACCCTAATCAGCGGATCTTTCACGAAATGGAGGGGATCCCACGATGAACACGAAGAACACAAAGGGAAACGGGGGAAAACACGAGTGGAAACACACAAGAACAAGTCCAATCACACATCCACTAGACAATCAAACACACAAGATCACAAGATACATGAACAACAAAGGGAAAGATACATGGGTAGAGTTCATCTCCAAGAGGAGGTCTTGAATCCGTGAAGGATCTTCCCGCTAGGGGTCTTGAATCCAAGGTGGATCTTCTCCGTAGAGGGGCCGCGGTCTCTCTCGTGGAGTAGATCCGGGATGGATGAGCAAAGCTCTATCTCTCATATGAGCTAAACCATTGCTAACCCTAAAATGGTGGAGGTGGAGGAGTATATATAGTCTAGGGTCATGAAGGGGTAAGTGAGGGGCGAAACGGGTACATGGGCATCGGCCCGGATACATGCACGCAGGCAAGGCCGGATGTCCGGGCTGGCCGCCGGATGTCCGGGGCTTCGGGGCGAGCCGGATGTCCGGGGTTACGGCCGGATGTCCGGGCTGGCTCGGTCCAGCTTCTGTGAAGGAGGGCCCGGATTTCCGGGAGGAGTGCCGGATGTCCGGCTGTTGCGGAAGCGCCGGATGTCCGGCCTTTGGCCCGGATGTCCGGCCGCTGTAGTATCAGCAGCTCCGTCTTCTTCCGTCTTCTCTTCCAAGCTTCCCTCGCAGATGGTGTAGGTGATCCTTGGCGCTTGCACTCCTCCTCGCCATCCGTGAAGCTCCGACAATACCTATGCATGCACACGAGAGGAGTGTCAAGTAGTATACCATCCTCGAAGGGGTCAAGTGAACACGTGTAAAGGAGATGATTCACCTTTATGTATGAGAAATAGAGGTCACACGTGTCACTTCCCAAGCAGACTCTTGACATGGTGATGTCCATAGGATACACCGTATCACCATTCGAGCTCTTGAGAGCGAACCACCTTTGTTCACGACGCTTCTACATCTCACTTGCTTGTGCTTTGGCATTGTGAAGGATGCACAAGGACACACTTTCAAGGTGATATACTTCTCATTCGAGACACCCAAAACCATGAGCATGGATATTGTGGATCACACTACTTGTGTTGCTTGCACCATGATACTTATTTGTCATCTTGGACCCCTTGATTGCACACATGTTAGAGATCTCGCTTCAACTTGTCATTGTCACATTGCCATGCTTCATGATATATATGCCTTGTGTGTTGCATCCGACTTGTGGATTACGTGCTCCTATCATATGCTTGGTTGCAACAATATCATCTCTTCACATATGCCATGCCACATTGCTTGTCACATGATTGACTTGTTTGCCTCACACATGATGAACAATTGCTATTTCTATTGTGTTGAGTGCCACTCGATTTTCACTACACCCTATGCACGTTATGCTTGGATTGTCTTGCATTTGACTCATGTGTTTAGACACTTCATTTTAGTGGGTGTTGTGAATGATTCCTATGCCTACCATAGACCTTTCATTGAGTGCTTTATGCATGCTTGCTATGACCATGAGGTAGATGCTTATTCTCTTGACACACATATGTGCATCTCTACCTCACATTTACATGCTTGTTTCCATGATGACCTTGATTGTGCTCAATTGATGTGCTTAAATGCCATGCCACAAACCTTTGTCACACCCTATGCTATGCTTGATGACAACACTTGTTGGGTAAATCACCTCTTGAATGTTTGGTTTTGCACTAACGCTAACCACATTTGTTTTTCCAAGTGTTTGTTGTCTTTGCTCCTTTTGAAGGAATCACTAGACGGAGAGACATTGGAGAGTGCCCATGTAGAGCTTCAAGATGATGAGCACTTCGTGATGGTCCACATCTACACGACGACGCCATCTCTTTCCCATGGTGATTTGGTTTTCGATCCGAGGTCGGATCTTTTCCAAGGGGGAGGGGATGATACGGTGTATCCTATGGACATCACCATGTCAAGAGTCTGCTTGGGAAGTGACACGTGTGACCTCTATTTCTCATACATAAAGGTGAATCATCTCCTTTACACGTGTTCACTTGACCCCTTCGAGGATGGTATACTACTTGACACTCCTCTCGTGTGCATGCATAGGTATTGTCGGAGCTTCACGGATGGCGAGGAGGAGTGCAAGCGCCAAGGATCACCTACACCATCTGCGAGGGAAGCTTGGAAGAGAAGACGGAAGAAGACGGAGCTGCTGATACTACAGCGTCCGGACATCCGGGCCAAAGGCCGGACATCCGGCGCTTCCGCAACAGCCGGACATCCGGCACTCCTCCCGGAAATCCGGGCCCTCCTTCACAGAAGCTGGACCGAGCCAGCCCGGACATCCGGCCGTAACCCCGGACATCCGGCTCGCCCCGAAGCCCCGGACATCCGGCTGCCAGCCCGGACATCCGGCCTTGCCTGCGTGCATGTATCCGGGCCGATGCCCATGTACCCGTTTCGCCCCTCACTTACCCCTTCATGCCCCTAGA
The DNA here is from genome assembly GCA_902687465.1 of Secale cereale. Taxonomy (NCBI): domain Eukaryota; kingdom Viridiplantae; phylum Streptophyta; class Magnoliopsida; order Poales; family Poaceae; genus Secale; species Secale cereale. The sequence goes on from LR738710.1 coordinate 937,003,656, forward strand.
CTATATATACTCCTCCACCTCCACCATTTTAGGGTAGCAATGGTTTAGCTCATATGAGAGATAGAGCTTTGCTCATCCATCCCGGATCTACTCCACGAGAGAGACCGCGGCCCCTCTACGGAGAAGATCCACCTTGGATTCAAGACCCCTAGCGGGAAGATCCTTCACGGATTCAAGACCTCCTCTTGGAGATGAACTCTACCCATGTATCTTTCCCTTTGTTGTTCATGTATCTTGTGATCTTGTGTGTTTGATTGTCTAGTGGATGTGTGATTGGACTTGTTCTTGTGTGTTTCCTCTCGTGTTTTCCCCCGTTTCCCTTTGTGTTCTTCGTGTTCATCGTGGGATCCCCTCCATTTCGTGAAAGATCTGCTGATTAGGGTTCCACCCTGTATCATTTACTTCGATGACATTCTAGTCTTTAGCAAGTCGCTAGAGGAACATGTTGACCATGTCCGTATGGTTTTGCAAGCCCTTCGAAAACAACAATTATATGCTAATATGGAGAAATGCACTTTTGGTGTTGATAAAGTTGTTTTCCTAGGATTTGTCGTGTCTTCACAAGGTGTTCATGTTGATGAAACTAAAACTGACGCTATTAAAACTTGGCCTCAACCAACGAACCTTCAACAAGTGCGTAGCTTTCTTGGTTTAGCCGGTTTCTATCGACGCTTTGTGAAGGACTTTAGCACCATTGCTATGCCTCTACACGCCTTGAGCAAGAAGAACGCACCCTTTGTTTGGGGTCCTTCACAAGACACCGCGTTCACTAAGCTCAAACACTTACTCACGCACTCACCACTTCTTGCTCTACCCAACTTTGATAAGCCTTTTGAGATTCATTGTGATGCTAGTGGTACCGGCATAGGTGGCGTGCTCATGCAAGAGAAACGCCCAATTGCGTATTTTAGTGAAAAACTATCCGGAGCGCAACTTAACTATCCCATCTATGATAAAGAGCTCTATGCTTTGGTGAGAGTTTTACGTGTTTGGGAACACTGTTGGAAATATGCCCTAGAGGCAATAATAAATTGGTTATTATTATATTTCCTTGTTCACGATAATCGTTTATTATCCATGCTAGAATTGTATTGAAAGGAAACTCAGATACATGTGTGGATACATAGACAAACACCATGTCCCTAGTAAGCCTCTAGACGACTAGCTCGTTGATCAATAGATGGTTACGGTTTCCTAACCATGGACATTGGATGTCGTTGATAACGAGATCACATCATTAGGAGAATGATGTGATGGACAAGACCCAATCGTAAGCCTAGCACAGATCGTGTAGTTCGTATGCTAAAGCTTTTCTATATGTCAAGTATCTTTTCCTTAGACCATGAGATTGTGCAACTCCCGGATACCGTAGGAATGCTTTGGGTGTACCAAACGTCACAACGTAACTGGGTGGCTATAAAGGTGCACTACAGGTATCTCCGAAAGTGTCTGTTGGGTTGGCACGAATCGAGACTGGGATTTGTCACTCCGTATGAAGGAGAGGTATCTCTGGGCCCACTCGGTAGGACATCATCATAATGTGCACAATATGTGATCAAGGAGTTGATCACGGGATGATGTGTTACGGAACGAGTAAAGAGACTTGCCGGTAACGAGATTGAGCAAGGTATCGGTATACCGACGATCGAATCTCGGGCAAGTGCTATACCGATAGACAAAGGGAATCGTATACGGGATTGATTGAATCCTTGACATCGTGGTTCATCCGATGAGATCATCGTGGAACATGTGGGAGCCAACATGGGTATCCAGATCCCGCTGTTGGTTATTGGCCGGAGAGTTGTCTCGGTCATGTCTACATGGTTCCCGAGCCCGTAGGGTCTACACACTTAAGGTTCGATGACGCTAGGGTTGTAGAGATATAAGTATGCGGAAACCCGAAAGTTGTTCGGAGTCCCGGATGAGATCCCGGACGTCACGAGGAGTTCCGGAATGGTCCGGAGGTAAAGATTTATATATAGGAAGTCCTATTTTGGCCACCGGAAAATGTTCGGGATTTTTCGGTATTGTACCGGGAAGGTTCTAGAAGGTTCCGAAGTGGGGCCCACCTGCATGGGGGGACCCACATGAACGTGGGTAGTGGGGGCAAGGCCCCACACCCCTGGTCAAGGCGCACCAAGATCCCCCCTTAGAAGGAATAAGATCATATCCCGAAGGGATAAGATCAAGATCCCTAAAAAGGGGGGATAACAATCGGTGGGGAAAGGAAATGATGGGATTTCTTTCCCCCCACCTTTGCCAACGCCCCAATGGACTTGGAGGGCAAGAAACCAGCCCCCTCCACCCCTATATATAGTGGGGAGGCGCATGGGAGCCGCACCCCAAGCCCTGGCGCCTCCCTCTCCCTCCCGTGACACATCTCCCTCCTCCCGCAGCGCTTGGCGAAGCCCTGCTGGAATCCCGCTACTTCCACCACCACGCCGTCGTGCTGCTGGATCTCCATCAACCTCTCCTCCCCCCTTGCTGGATCAAGAAGGAGGAGACGTCCCCGCTCCGTACGTGTGTTGAACACGGAGGTGCCGTCCGTTCGGCGCTAGGATCATCGGTGATTTGGATCACGACGAGTACGACTCCATCATCCCCGTTCTCTTGAACGCTTCCGCTCGCGATCTACAAGGGTATGTAGATGCACTCCCCTTTATGCTCGTTGCTAGATTACTCCATAGATAGATCTTGGTGATGCGTAGGAAATTTTTTGATTTTCTGCTACGATCCCCAACATACTGTTACTTTCGCCTAATGATGAAGTATTGGTTTGTTGAATCCTTTGACACTAGACAAAATGTGACATGAGGGTGTCTAGGGTTGTGGATCGCCGAGAAGTCGGGGGTCGAGGGGTCGAGAGAGGTTGCCTAGCTAGTGTCAAAGTATTGAAGAATTCCATGACTTCATCATTTGCCAGAAGTAACCGGGGCATGTTGGTACGAAGTTATGCAAAGATGTTCTGGAACGGAGTTCCTGATAGGATAATCCGTCTTTTGTTACGGATTATCTTATCTGGGACTTCGTTCCAAAACAACTTTGGAGAGCTTCGTACCATCATGCTACTGTTACTTTCGCCTAATGATGAAGTATTGGTTTTGTTGAATCCTTTGACACTAGCTAGACAAAATGTGACATGAGGGGGTCTAGGGTTTGTGGATCGCCGAGCAGTCGAGGGTTGAAGCTAGTTCTACGTTTGCCATTAATATATCCATCTGTCATGTTTGAATAATAATTGGCATGTTGTAAATATTTGTAGAAACAATGGACGACAACACCCGAGACCTAGCACAAGAAGCGATGTTGATGGACATAATCGCAGACGGACAAAATGCCGTCAGGTCGTATCTCAACGACACCGATGAGCAGGTTGAACAAGAGCTGCGGCTGGAAGATCTAGGCTATGATATTGATGAATTCGGTGACCCAATGCACATGGAAGAAGTAGACCGTGAGGACGGCTCCGGTGACCCAATGCCGGTGCAAGAAGGAGACCGTGATGTTGGCTCCGGTGACCGAACCGAGTCCGGCCAGGAGGTATATATGTTAGTTAAGCATGTGCTGACTAGTTAATTGATTCATTCATCAACTCTCGTCTTTGTTCCTTTTCTAGCCCTCCGGATCGAGCAAATCTTCGGTAAAGAGACGAGGAGCGAAGAAAAAGTTGAGGCCGGATGAAAAGTTTGAGATCTCAGAAATCTCGCGCTCCGGCGAGCCGATTGCACCCATCCGCACTAAGAACGCATTTGTTAATCAGTGCGGGGTTCTGGTTAGGGACAAGATCCCGATCAGCATCCATCAATGGTTAAAGCCGGCTGCAAACGACGCTCAGGTGACTTATGTCACTGATATGCAGAAAGAAGATCTTTGGACTGAGCTGAAGTCAAACTTCGTCCTACCGCGAGAGGTTGATCCGGCGAAGCCAGTTAAAGAGGAGTTAATCAAGTCTGCTGCACTTTCGAAGATGGCAGACCAATTCAGGGCATGGAAGAAAAAACTGAATACGTTTGTCAGAGATAAAACGACTCCAGAATTCGTGGGCATATATGAGAAGATCAAAGATGACTGGCCCGCATTTGTGGCCCATAAGAAGTCGGAAAAGAGTCAGAAGATGTCGGAGACAAACCGGATAAATGCTGCAAAGAAGATGCATCACCATCGCACGAGGTCGGGCGGCTACCTCGTAGCCCGGCCTAAGTGGGCCAAGGCTGAGAATGATCTGCTTCAGAAAGGGATCGAACCAGAGACAATGCACTGGCCAGAACGTTGCCGGACTTGGTTCTTCGGGGCTGGCGGAACCTTGGACCCTGTAACAGGGTGGTGCATTTGGACGGACAAGCAATTGGAAACACCACTCAGGAAGATGCGGCAGTATATCAAAGCAGCGCATGCAGGGACGTTCATCCCCGACAGAGAGAACGACGAGCTGACAATGGCCCTCGGGAATCCTGAGCACCCTGGACGGACACGAGGCACGCCAGGCTCCCTTCCGTGGCGTGCTGGATTTCCGGACACAGGAGGCTACAAATGCCACGACAGGAGGAAGAAAATGGAGATGACCGAAATCCAGGCGCTGCGGGCCAGAATACAAGCGATAGAGGAACGGGAAGCAGATCGGGAGAAAAGAATCGCCGAAGCTTCCCCCGAAGCTACCCCGCCATCTCAGCGGAGAAGCAGCGTGGCTTCCACCGAGCTACTTCAGCCAGAGCTTGCCTTGACGGCTACTGCCAGGAATCCTGTGGATGCTATCACGCAGGCACAAAATTGCCACCTTATGGCACAGTGGATGAATCTGAAGGTCAAGGCGGCTGCTGGCTCTGTTTATCCTTCTGGACCAGACGACACTTTTCACTGCCGGCCGATTCCAGAAGGATATGCTAGGGTGATGGTCGACGAAATAACGGAGGGATTTGAGGAGCTCCAGCTTGACCACCCTACCGGTGAAGGGGAGACTCGGCTGGGTTCTTCACTGAAGACTCCATGCCTATGGCGGAAGGACCTAATCAACATTCTGAACTGGACGCCTCCGCCTCCTCCTCCTCCGACGACGAGTCAGGGCACTCCGCCTCCTCCACCGCCTCCTCCTCCGGCGAGTGACCATCAGGGCACTCCGGCTCCTTCTCCGGCGAGTGACCATCAGGGCACTCCGGCTCCTTCTCTGGCACGTGGCGGCACACCGCCTCCTTCGCCGCCGGCGCGTGGCGGCACTCCGCCTCCTTCGCCGCCGGCGCGCCCGAGCAGACAGCCTGCTCCTCCTTCTCCGCCTAATCAGCAAGGGCGGAAGAGACCTGCCGCCGCTCCGGCTGCTCCTGCTTCGGCGCCTAAGCAAGTAAAAAAGACAGCCGCTTCGTCTGGTCCGGCGACGTCTACCAGTACAGCCAGAGGCGGGAGGCGATGCAGATTCGGTCCTTCTCTCACGCCTCTAGAGAAGTTACCGTACGAGAGGTCCGACGAGGAAAACACGAAGATCGCTGAAGGCGAAGTGAAGGACTTTTTTGAAGGGTTGAAAGCACAGAGACATCCACCTCCGGAGGAGAAGATAGATGCGGTGAAAGCAAAGCGCACTCTTGCTGCCCTGAAGCAACCAGCGAAAAGTAAGCCGAAGGGCAACTATGACCGCATTATTCAAAAGACATTTCAAGATGCCAAGCGGTCCGGAAGTACAAAAAGTGATCAGAGGTTAGCAGAAGGGCGAGCTGGGAAACAAATTGCCCAGCTCGGCGAACAAGCGAACCAATCGTGCCCCCGCTCAAGGTGTCTAGCGACATGGTCGCAAATGATCCGAGGATGGTGCCCGGTTATACCAATCTTGCAGATTACGCGTCCGACGATGTACACTATGATTTCATGGACGTGCAGATAGAAAGATACGAGTACAAAAAGCCTCTCGCCAAAAATGAAAGATCTCTATCAACGAATATGCGAAGATTGCATGATTGGTACATGAAAATCTGCAGAGAGTCTGGGGGGAGGAATAACTTGTATTTGAGAGTTAAACCGGAGCATGACCTCGTTGGAATTGAGCTGTTGCCTGTTCCATTTGAGGAGTTCTATCAATTTTTCAATCAATTGGCCCTCGATAAAACAACGATCACCTGCTACTGTCTGTAAGTAGTACTACTTCTGTCATTAAGTCTCTCTATATAGCTGATCTTCATTGCATGTATTTATAATTATCCTCACTATATTATGCAGATTGAAGATCGTCGAATTGAAGAAAAGACAAGTAGGTGATATTGGGTTTATTAACACATACCTCATAGATGCAACCGAGGTTAAATTGCGTCCCGGCGATACCGAGACCAACTTGCTACGATCATTGGTGGTAAATGAAAACAAAGATATAATACTCTTTCCTTACAACTTCAAGTGAGTGTTAATGTCTTGTGCATATTTGGTTTCCCTTATATATATCAGTCAAGTTTATAGTGATGTAATGATCTCATGCATTCGTGCGCAGCTTCCACTATATTCTCTTAGAGATTAAGCTTGAGAAGGGAATAGTAACTGTCTTCGACTCTAAACGTAAAGATCCCGAGGAGTATGCGGACATGACTCAAATGCTAGTCAGGTAAGTTAAATCGATCAATATTATCCACCATGCATATATATCAGCAACTTCATTTCTGATATCAACTAATTGTTTCCTTTGTCTGGCAGGGCTTGGAAAAAATTCACCAAAAAAGCTCCGGGACTGCCGAAGAAGCTACAATTTAGATACCCGAAAGTAAGTACTATATAGTAGCATGTTCCGCGCGCGCATCTCCTATATCTTGATTCAAGCGCTAGTTTCATCAATACCAATTTGGCATTCTTGCTTATCAGTTTGATTGACCTCTATTTCTTGTAAAGTGGTTGTGGCAGGAACCCGGGAATGATTATTGTGGATACTACATTTGCGAGTCCATCCGCCACACGACCGGTGAGCGGGGCTACACTGATGAACAATTTGAAGTGCGTAAGCAATCAATAATATTCACAAATTTATAGCATCATTTCATGTATTGACCCCCTACTTCAAATTAGATGTTTCGGATGCGGGATGAACTCCTAACACCAGATCGTCTGCGAGCAATTCAAGAGGAATTGGCGGCATTCTTCCTTGAACACGTGATCGCTGAAGACGGAGAATACTATATGGACCATGCATCCATGTGTTAGGAGATTATTTTTGTAAGAGATAATTATTGTATATATGTGCCCGGTAGTGTCGGATAGATATACGAGAACTTGTTGTTCGACCAATCTCTCGGAGAAGGAGAGGTGGTCGATATTACTTCTTTCTGTATGCATATATATATATGTTGATTATACGAGATCTTCTGTTCCTTCGTTTGCTTAGTAGCTAGCAGCTAGCTATAGCTAGCTAGCGTGACTCTAGTCCTCTCTATATACGTATGTGTAGTATGTAGCGTCGACCAAGCACGGACATAAGAGAGAACACTTCTCTCTATTAATTAGCTAGCTAACACAATATATGAAACACCTAAATTAACCCCCAAAACCTAAAATCCCCCTCCCCTTTAAAAAAAAACAAAAACCACAGCCACAGAAATGCTGACGCGTGGATGCCTTTTGGTCCCGGTTGGTACCACCAACCGGGACTAAAGCCCCTCCTGCCTGGACTCGGTGCACAGGCCACGTGGACACCCTTTTGCCCCGGTTCTGGATTGAACCGGGACTAAAGGGTCAGAGCATTAGTACCGACCCTCTTGTCCCGGTTCCAGAACCGGGGCTAAAAGGCCCAAATGAACCGGGGCTAAAGACCCTTTATCTACTAGTGTGGGGTGTTTATATAGGGAAAGGGGGCTAGGATTAGTGTAATTGCTCCGTTTCGGAGCCATTCGATCGCCATCGGACGGTCCGGAGCGGAGGGGGTTTGTAGGCTGGGCCTAGGTGGAGGTAGTGGGCTGTGTAGGATGGGTTGTGGGGAGAGAATAGAAGAGGCCCACGGGGTTTTCGGAGACCGAAAACGTCCGACGTTTAAACCGGCGACTAGTGCCGCTATATAAATCCGTTGGGCTATCAAACGAGCTCCGAATTCGATGAAATTTGGCAGGCGGCCTGTCTACACTATAATAAGACCATACGCCAAGTTTCACCCCATTCCGAGAACGTTTTCCGGCCACTCATAAAATAAATATTCGGAGGCGCCGCGGGCGCGTGCAAGTGTGTCTGGGCTCAGAACGGACAACGGAGAGGACGAGCGGACTCAGATGGATGCAAGTTTTGAAAACATGATGATGCAACACACATGATGACATGGCAAGTTGCAACACGCAAGAAGATGACATGGCAATGACGACGAATAACTGACTGACACCTGACGCACCGGTCTCGGGGTGTCACAGTGAGCCTGCACCACGGTTGCATCGGCAGCCAGAAACGGGGACCCCGAGTGTTGCCCGCAGCGACGCGCACGCGGTCAGCAGCGTCATGGAAGCGGAGGAGGAACTCATCGGGGCGCCGACGATAGACGGAAAAAGCGTCCTCGGGGAGCTGAAATCTGCCGCAGAGAAAGGACTCCACCTTGGAGGGGGGATATGCTGGATCGGGCACAACCACGATCGCGAGCAAGGCGCGCTACTCGAGGGCCAGCTCTGCGACGGCGAGGGTCGGAGTCCGCGGCAAGTAGCAGACCACCACGGCAGGCCAGAGGGATTGGTGGCCCGACATTGCGGAGGCGTAGGACGTGGAGGAAACCGGAGGGGAGGGCGAAAGCCGGACAAAGACGTCGGTAGGGACGCGAAGTAGGGCGACGCGTCTTCGGACGACCCCACGAAACCAGAACCGGAGAACGCGGGCCTGGAACGGCCAGCGGAGCTGTGAGTGGCGGAGTCGGACGAGCAGGGGGGTGGGCAGCGCGGAGGCGCTTGGCTGGCGGAGCGCTGACAGAGGAGGCACGGGGCCGCGGCCGGATGCACTTTTGGGCGATGTGTCGAAGTAGCGGCAACGACGGCACCGCACATCGCGGCGGCACTTAGAGTGCAGGTGGGTGGGGTCGGCGTCGAGGCACCTGGGGCAGTCTCCCAAGGTTGCAGGCGGCGAGGGCCGCGGCCCAGCGCGACGAGGTCGGGGCCGTCGGAGTTGGCGCGCGAGCTGGCGCCTGCACAACCGCGACAGCCCCCACCCGTCTTCCATCGGGGTGAGGCATCACATGACACCCTGTGGATCTCGGAGCGGGGACCTGGGCGGAGCGCGGCGACGTAAGCGGCTGGGGGGAGAACGCCACGGCGGAGGAGGGCACCGGAGCAAGTGACGCGGGGCAAGGTGGCAGAGCACCTCGCGGGAGGAAGGAGGGCCGCTTAAGGAGGTAGCAACGACGGAGGAGGGGATGGATTCCTGCCAGCGGAGCGTGCGGGGGCGGGAGGGAGTGGCCGGTTTGGTGGTCGCCGGGGCCAGAGTGGTCGTCGGCAAGGCGCGGGGCGGAGCTAGGGAGAGGGAGCACGAACCTGGATGTACTTTTTACTTCTGTAAATATGACATGTTTTATTACGATGCACAATTATTTAATTGTGAGCAATTTAAAATGATGACATTTTTCTGCAAATATGCAGTTCTAGAATAATTGGCAAATTCAGAGTGCAGGAAAAAACATGTACTGGGACGAAACCGCTCGGCGTTGTATAACTAACAAGGTCATCGAGCACTAGATAGCAGGAAATGATATGGGCCAAGCCCGTCTTAAGAAAAAAAAACAGATGGAGAAGGGCTGCTCATGACTAGGCCTAACAGGACGGTCAGTGGAGCTGACCGCGGCTGGGCTGCGGCCTGCGGGGGTTGGAGAGGCCGAATTGGGCTTGGGCTGGCTGCGCCTCGAGGTGGCTGGGGCAGCGCTGGGCCTTGTGGAGGTCACGGCCCGCGTGTGGAGGCACGGTCAACAGGCGAAGCGGGACTTGGTGCTGTTCGCCGTCGTCCTCGCATGCTCGCATACGCTGGCGACGAGGACTTGGGGTGGAGCACGCGAACAAGTGTGGCCGAAGCGTGGGGATGGCGGAGCTCAGCACGGATGGGACACCAGGAAGAGTCTTGGCACAAGGAGCTCCGGTGGGCGGAGACGACCAACGACGGAGGAGTCTTGGCACCAGGAAGTAGAACCAGGCTATGGCGACCCGACCGGTACAGCCACCTTGGCCACCGGTAGTACATGTTATTAGATCAATAACCTGAACTACTGTGCCACAAGCCCACAACCGCACAAGTGTCGCACCCAACACCGAGGTAAATCACCCGTCATCGGTGCTTGGGCCGGTTGAACCGCCCAACAGGTGAACTGGGATGCTTGCAAAGTCCTAAGTGATACAACCACTTGTTAGACTGGATATACATGTTATTATCAAATATCCATAATAATTGGCTAGCCACCGCCCGCGTATCATTGCCTAACCCGAGGGCATCACCACTCGAGCAGTGGTTAGAACGGTACTAGGGCCGGTAGTACCGCTCATGGAAGAAGCGGTTCAACCGCCCTAGCGCATGGTACAACTGCCTAGGCCATGGCTGCAGAATGCACCGTCCACAGAGGGAGCGGTACAACCGTTGTTTTCCTTTTTTCTGCAAAGTTAGAATTGCGGTTCTCTCATCCAAACAGAAAGGTAGATATATGTGGGTGCGATCTATATCTGTGTACGTGATTTGATTCCACCCGTCTTAATAGTATGGATTTTCTATGACCAAAGAAATAATAGCCATGGAAATGTCGTCTTCGATCTTTTTCCATTGAGATGGGTACCTAACCGTCTTGTGTCATATAAATATGCCTATGTAGCTCAACTACATGGTTAATCCACAAATTGCTTTTTCATAAGAAAAACACCCAAACACTTAAGGCAGGCAGGAAATGCTTGGCGACGACCGCCGCAAGTGCATCCGGGAACTGAGCCACGGAGTATGCACCTCTACCGACCACCGGAGCTACCACATGTTCCCCATCAGTTGGCTTGGGGCTAGCAGCATCCACGGAGTATGCACACCCACCGACCTCTCCTTATTTGGCACAACCGCAATCAACATCTCTATTTCCTTCCGCTGTATAAGTTGACGGACGAGTGCGGGAGGTCGACCATGCATGCTTTTTGATTGAGGTGTGGCATGCCGCGTCGTGTGTGTTGTTAGCTTCCACTAGATCAGTAAGTAAGCCAGTGACTGCACAAGTGAAAAACACTCGAGAGATCGGTCTTATTAGTACCACGGAGACACGGGCATCAGGTGTTTCCTAACTTCCTTTTCTCTTTTTTAATTTCTCCCATCTGGTTCTACAAGCCGGAGATGTTTGCCTTCATCTCTCTGATGTGTCTCAGATATTGTTCGCTGGTTTCCTGCGAAATGCTAATGATAACTTTTACCAAAAAAGTGCTTCTGGTGACAGTTCATGCTGCTAACTTCACACAAATCACTATATTCTGCCAATTTGCAATAAAACAAACTAATTCACAGCTTGCCAGCAAGCAAAAGTGCAGTTTTCACGCAAACATCATTCGAAATCCTCAACACAAAGTCAACATCAAAGGCCAAGGATCCAAATTTAGTAATAGTTAGTCGTCTGTCTGCCACTGCAAAGATGCTGCTGGAGATCACGATGATTGCAACTTCTGCTGCTGGAGAGCACAACAAGCTTTTGATGGAGATCACGGCAAACTGCTGCAGGAAATCACAGCAAGCTTCTGATGGAGATCACGGCAAAAAGCTACTGGAGCTTTGGACCTGCTGTTGCGGAGATTAGCGCAACGAAATCAGAGTAGCAGAGGGGGCAGCGGTGCTGCGCCCGGGAGCTCGCGGTGTTCGTGGCGTCGACCGCGGTGGCCCATCGCAGGTGGTGGGACGAGCTGCTGGGGCTCCCGGTGCAGGTGGTGGAGGCTAGCTGCTGGGGCTTCCAGTATAGGTGGTGGAGGTGTGCTTCTGGGATAGTACTAGGGAAAAGGATAGCAGTAGCGCGGGGTTTTGCCTTAGCATTAGCGCGGCCCCAGCGCTACTACTAAGACGCTACAACTAAACTTTACCAGTACCGTGGGTTTACCAGCGCTACTGCTAAAAATACATTGCAGTAGCAGGCTTGCTAAACCGTGCGCTACTGCTAATAGCTGCAACGCCTCTCTTAAGAGCGCGCTGGTGCTAAAAGCACGTTGCTACTGTGTGCATGCCCGCGCTACTGCTAAATTTTCCTTTATGTTTTCTGCAGCATATTGGCGCTGTATTTGTACAAGTTTTATATAGTAGTCTCATCATATGATTTTATGAGCATGATGAGTTATTATATATATAAATATATAAATATATATATATATATATCTTTACCTAATAATAAAGAAAATAGGGTTTCAGCCCGTCCGTCATTAAAACTACCCCCGAAGTTGCTATAAATTACCCACTATGCCATCCATAAGTTAAGAAAACGATTCACTTTTTATTTTCAAAAGTCACCGTCGCCCTGAGTAATTTTAATTATATGATTCCCATATTAACCAAAGAAATAGAAGCGTCCTAGCGGTTAACACCTTGTTATGCTACCTGGGAAACCAAGGATCGATACCCAGCTTCACGCTTTTTCCCCTTCCTTTTCTCACACACGCAGGTATTCATGGGCCGGCCCACGTGCTGGGTTTCACACACCTTTTTTTCATTTCATTTTTTGTCTTCCTTTTCTCATTTTTTCCCTTCTTTAAATTAGTTTAGGATTTTTAAAATTTAAAACTTGTGATTTCTCACAAAATGTTCAAGAAATCATCAAAATGTTTGGGAATTCAAGAAAATTCAAGAAATCATCATTTTTTGCGGATTCAAAAAAATGTTGGTGATTTTACAAACTCTTCTCAAATTATAAAAAAATATGATTTATAAAAATGGTCGGGAAATACAATCATGTTAATGATTTAAGAAAAATCGTGTATTCAAAACCTATTCGTGAATCTGAACAAAATGTCCATGAAATTTTAGAGTTTTTCGCAAAAATTCAAAAAAAATCACAAATTTCAAAAGTTGTTCCCAAATTAGAAAAAAACATTGATTCAAAAAAAAAATGTTGAGTCAAAAAATGTTCATGCATTTCAAAGAATGCTCGTCAACAAAACAAATGTTGTTGACTTTTTTAAAAGTCTTTTATATATAGGATTTGATTAGTTTTTGGAAAGTCTTTATATGTCTAAGCATTTGGAGTAGTTTGTTTTAGATGAGATATATTTTTACGGTTTAGACGTTTCCCTTGCGCAACATAATGACAAGTGTGGCGTAAAGTGGGGAAGCTCATAGCCTTGGAATTTACAACATCGAATGCATCGTGATCACGTGAACGTCGCGACCATCATCAGCGAGGGTAAGACGGAAGATAAGTGGCAACATGGTGAGACACCGTGTTAAAATAGAGGTCGCTCTTATGTCGGGGTATTTATCATACTTATTTGGCTAACACATTATTTTGTCTTCCGTTGCAACGCACGGACATATTTGCTAGTATATATATATATATATATATATATATATATATATATATATATATATATATATATATATATATATATATATATATATATATATATATATATATCAGTGGGTGAAAGAGACGTGGATTTGATCCAACCGGAGGCAACATGGTGCAGATCCAAAGTATTACTAATCCAAACTTGATCACTTTAGTTTGGATTAGTAGTACATTCGATCTGCAACATGTTGCCTCCACTTAAATCTAACTCATCATGCTCATAATGATATAACAACTCAGCATCATCAGAATAATAATAACTCATCATCGTTATCATATAACAAGTCATACTCATCATCATCATCATCATCATCATCATCATAGTCATCTAACAACTTCTGCTCTTTATCATAATAACAAGCCATACTCGTCGTCATCATAGCCATCTAACCAACCCTTGTTAATTTTTCTTAACACATGATCATGAGTATTAGTTAGGACCTGCTACCATCTCTAAGGTAAACTAGCATAAAACAACATAGCCGCCGACTCTCCATTATGGAGAATGAAGATTATCCCGTCTCCAATTCGTGGGCTTCGCACAATGTTGCTTCCAAGTACCTCCCTCTGATTATTCATAAATTTTTCCATTCTTTGCTTGTGAGGTCTCCATATGTTCGAGAAATCTTCTATGAACAACGCTTACCCATAGGCAGACTTGGTCGTAAACTAACAACATCAATGTGACCTTTTGTATGCATCAGATGAGGCACATGATCATTTGGGATTTTCTGTTGCAGAACATAATAGTAATGTAGTTAGCAATGTAGTTGAGCTTTAGAAGAATGTATGCAAAAGATCCAGTAGTGTCATAATAATAACAATAAAATCTTACCATGCCATTTTCATGGATGTTGTCGTAGTTCATCACATTGACCACTGGCACGTATTGACCATAATGTGGAGGTGTTTCATAATTATTATTGAAAGCCTCAACATCAATAATAAAGGAGACAAGATGATATTTCTCCTCGTAAGTTAGTTCACATCCATCAGTGTAGTAGGTTTTGTCTACTACTTTCCGAACATTTTTTGCAGAATGGAAATAAGCTGTATATAGAAATATATAAGCTGTCAACTATTTTCATAAAAAAAATATAAATTACTTAATAAATATGATTGAGAAACTCACATAGAGGTGGAAGTGGAAGCGTATCAACATCGACCCAAATGTCGATATTTGCTTTGTCGATATTATCCTTGTCGACATTATCTTCGTCGATGTCATCTTCAGAATCACCCAGATCGAAGGTGACATGCATATCATCCTGAAAACCATGCGCCTTGCATAGTGCTGTCCAATTCGAGAGACCAAATTGGGAGTAGGTCACCGCATTGTATAGCCTTACGTCAAAAGCATAACCATGATGGGTCCAGAGGTTAACTCTCTTTATCTCCATATTCTCATGATCTTCAAAATCCAGCTTCTCCAAGACATAACGCCCTGCATGGCAGGGGATGCACTAGTCGAATTGTAGTAAACGGAAATTACACGTTGAAGAAGTAGTAGTCATGCTTAATTATGAAAAATACTTGTCGTCGTTGCGTACCATATAAACATCGAAGGTCTCGTCAAGCTTAATACTGAAGCACCAACCGTCTTGCATGTGAGGCATGTCGCACAGACCTCGGTCGTCGCCGCAGTAGTCGCACTCGGAGATCCTATCATCATCAGACATTTCCTATGTTCATAATTCAAAGCTTAAACTTCTGAAATTCAATATATGTACTAAAATACTGAATTGGATCATTATTATTCATGACGGGTTGACTATCTGTCTGTTGAGTCTTTTCTTGAAAACACTCAGCTCGCGTGGTGTATATGGCGGCACTCCCTCTCTGATATATTTGATCATAGGTTACTTCGTCCCCAAGTGCATTACAACAAAATGTCTAGCACACGGGAACGAAGAAGAAGCGACCCCACGACAACAGTCGACATTCTTCCTCTATGACATTTTGCGACCGTCGGAGATGGAAGCTCCTACATTCATTTGAAAGTGCATTACACCAAAATGTGTAGCACCTTCGAATGAAGAAGGAGCTCCCCTCACGACAACAGTCAGGATTCTTCCTCTCTTATATGGTGGACACCCGCTCACAGTTATTTCGACCGTCGGTGATGGCCGCTTCCCCTCCGTCTCTGGTGCATTACCAAGGTATATCACGACAGAAATAAGAGGAAGCGACCCCCCATGACAATAGTCGGGATTCTTCCTCTCTGATATTTCGACAGTATATGGTGGACACTCAAGTAGCATAGATAGACTGAAAGTCAACTCGTGAGATTAATCAACACTCCGGCAAAACATAGGCCTAAGAGACCATCTTAATTTACTCATTGGATGACTACCGATGATGCCGGTGATCTTCTAGGTGTCGTCGAGCGGCACGTCGGGATCCTCCCAGGACACAAATAAAATAACTATATGAGCTATGGTTGATACACTATGCAAATCTTTATTATTTTAAATCATGGGTTGACTTTCGGTCTGTCGAGTCTTCATTAAAAACGCTCATCTCACATGGTGTATATGGTGGGCACTCCCTCTTTGATATATTCGACCATCGACGATAGTAGCTCCTCCATTTGTTCCCGAGTGCATTACACCAAAATGTCTAGCACATGGGAACGAACGAGAAGCTAGCCTAACGACAACAGTCGGGATTCTTCTTCCTCTCTGATTTCTCGACCGTCGGTGATGGTTGCTAGTCCTCCTCCCCCTAGTGCATAACAAAGGTCTAGCACAAGGAGAAGAAGGAGAAGCGACCCCCACAACAACAGTCGACATTCTTCTTCTCTCATATATGGTGGAGACTCTTCCTCACTGATTTTTTGACTGTCATGTATGGAGCCTCGACAAACTTAAAGTCAACCTGAAATGTCGTTTAATTCTCTTTCTAGCAAATCCAGGGCAGTCGATATTTCCGACATATTATAGCACAACTCATACTAAAATATACGGAAAATCCGACATGACCTTTGCTAGAATAGGACATATCGAGAGCCTGAAATTTGCTGGAATAGAAATGAATCAGCACTCCGACAAAACATAGGCCACTCGGATTTTCCTTGCGATACAAAGATGTCCATACACACACAATGATTTTTAAACTTGAAATTCTATCTGGATCAATTATCACAAGAATTCATACAAGAGCATTCAATTCAAACTGGTGCTCATTGCATTTCAATGGTTCTATTCAACACCGAGGATTAGAGAAGGAGGAGGTGGACTTTTAGCTCACCGACTCGGGTGTAGAGGAAGTAGAGGTAGCTCTGACGACGATCACTCCAGGGATATGCGACTCTACAAAGCCTACATATTCCACCGAGTGAAAATTTTAGATCATCATATCTCATATAGCATTCTTTGATGACAAAGTTATAATGACATCAAAATAATTAAATTGTCAAAAACATTCTATATTGAAAAACAAAAGTACTATTTTTCTATTAAAAATTTACTAGTTTTCTATTTGAAAAATCTCATATAGCATTCTTTGATGACAAAGTGATAATGTCTAAAAATATATATTCAAAAAACCTATTCACTAGTTTTCTATTCTATTAAAAAGATCATTCTACGTGGCTACCTACATTCTACAACAAAATTCCACCTATCTATTCTATTCATAACACCTCCATTCTAATTATTTTCTATTTTATTCTATCCAAAATACCTACATTTTGTTTATATAACCTATATGTTCTATTTTATTCAAAAAAACTTAGATTGGGGAGGGAGGAAGGGAGGAGGGAGGAACGAAGGGAGGGATGCAGGAGGGAGGGAGGAGAGGAAGGAGGCAGGAGGGAGGGAGGGACGCAGGAGGGAGGGAGGTCGACGAGAGAGGGAGGACACCGAGATGGGGAAAGGAGGGACGGGAGAGGATAGAGGAGAGAGGGAGGGAAAAGGACGACGACAAGAGGAGGAGGTAGGAGGGCGTGGACGGCGGACGGCGGGTGGCGAAGGTAGTGAGAGGACGGAGGAAGGGAGGGGGAGATACCTTAGGGGCGACGACGTACGGGCGACAACGACGCGACACAGAGAGCGAGCGAGAGAGTGTGAGGGGAGAGTGAGGTAGAGAGAGAGGTAATGAACATGCCGCGAGGAAGAAGATAGGGTTGATTAGCAGTAGCGCGGGTGCTACTTCTCGAGCCTGCGTTGTATTCCCTCGAAGAGGAAAGGATGATGCAGCATAGTAGCGTAAGTATTTCCCTCAGTTTTTGAGAACCAAGGTATCAATCCAGTAGGAGACCATGCGCGAGTCCCTCGCACCTGCACAAACAAATAAGAACTTTGCAGCCAACGTGATAAGGGGTTGTAAATCCCTTTACGGTCACTTACGATAGATAGGATAGTTTAATATTTTTTGTATTTTTGGATATAAGAACTGAAAGTAAATAAAACAAAGTAAAGTAGATGGAAGATTAATATGTTGAGAATAGACCCGAGGGCCATTGGTTTCAATAGTGGCTTCTCTCATGATAGCAGAATTCTACGGTGGGTAAACAAATTACTGTCGAGCAATTGATAGAAAAGCGAATAATTATGAGAATATCTAGGCATGATCATTATATATAGGCATCACGTCTGTGACAAGTAGACCGAAACGATTCTCTCCAAGCACTTCTCCCATTGCAAGAACTATAGATCTAGTAGGCGATACCAAACCGATAATTCGAAGAGACTTACAAGGATATTATAATCATACATAAAAGAATTCAGAAAAGAACCAAATATTTCCCATAGATAATCTTGATCATAAACCCACAATTCATCAGATCTCGACAAACACACCGCAAAAAGATTACATCGAATAGATCTCCTCGAAGACCGAGGAGAACTTGGTATTGAGATCCAAAAAGAGAGAAGAAGCCATCTAGCTAATAACTATGGACCCGAAGGTGTGTGGTAAACTACTCACATCTCATGGTGAGGCAATGTTGTTGATGTAAAAGCACTGCGTGGAAGATCCCCTGTAAGTGCATCTAGTGCCACCCCCAGTGGTTTTGGAGTATTGACGATAAACCAGGTTGATGGACTAATGTGTTTGTGAGAATTGCAGGATAACACAGGTAGTAGTCCCTCATTGATTCGGTTAACCTACCGGAGATGACCCCTAAAAATGTATGAAGACATTGATATCAGTGGTGGTATATGAAGATAATCATATTGAAGACTATGACAAGAGAAGACATTGTGTGAAGACTATGGAGAGCGAAGAAGTAGATGTTTCGTGTTTCCTTTTCTTCTTTGTTGAGTCATAGGAACCACCGTACTGTTAAGTGGGGTCCAAGTGAACTAAGTCAGAGTGACTGATGTAATGCTCAACCAAATCCTATGTCTTCGAGCGAAGACTATGAGAGCAAATCTTATCCAGAGGCGGATGAGTCCGCTTTACTTGGAGCTCAAGTAAAGTTGCCGTGTGTGTTTGAAATCTGACCGTTGGAACACGTGTCAGTTCCTTAGTGACCCAAGGTCACTTCGGACAAATCAGGTCGGGTTGCCCAGTGGCTATAAATAGCCCACCCCCTACACCATAAGTTGGTGGCTGCTCAGAGTTATTGCACGGCATTTGTCGTTTGAGAGCAACCCACCTCCGAAGCATTTGAGAGAGAAATCCTTGCGAGGACAAAGCCCAAACACCCAGAGTTAAAGAGTGTTAGGCATCACTGAAGTCTTTCTGTCTGTGTGACCTGAAGACTTATTACACTTGAGGACTGTGTTTCCTCCAGCCGGTTAGGCGTCGCGTTCTGAGCATCCAAGAGTAATTGTGGATTGCCGGTGAACGAAGTCTGTGAAGGTTT
This sequence comes from Secale cereale, assembly GCA_902687465.1. NCBI lineage: Eukaryota > Viridiplantae > Streptophyta > Magnoliopsida > Poales > Poaceae > Secale > Secale cereale. The sequence continues at coordinate 937,022,945 of LR738710.1, forward strand.
GGAAGTCTACCTTAAAGACTTACCAGAGTGATTGGGCGAGGACTAGGTGTTCTTAGCTCAAGGGGAACAAGGTGAAGACGCGATCTTCTGAGTTAAATCTCAGACTCCCTAACCAGACGTACAGTTGTCACAGCAACTGTAACTGGTCTAACAAATCACTGTCTTCCCCGAGCTACTGGTTCTATCCTTTCCTTCCCTTTACTTACTGCTCTGTGTAGTGAAGACATTGCATGTTTGCCTTATCTGATTGTCTTCACTGAGTATCTACTTGTTGTGATTAGCTTCTTTCCTTCTTCCTGTATGATCACTACTGCCTAGTTGCTATTAGTCTTCATGCTTTCACTTCATTGAATACATGACTATGGCTTATCTAGTGTAGTCCACTTTCCGCTGCATACAAATAGGCTTGAGCTTATCGTTTGTCTTCAAAACTACCATGTTTTGAAGCATTTCATAAAAATCGCCTATTCACCCCCCCTCTAGTCGATATACTGCACTTTTAATTGGTATCGGAGCAAGGTACTCCCTTGTTCTGTGTGATTCGGTTTAACCACCTCGAGTTTTAGCTATGTCGACTGCAGGGATAATCAAAGTCTCCGCTGCGTGCCCCGTCTTTGATGGCACCGAATATCCCTACTGGAAGAACAAGATGCGCATGCATCTTGAAGCCATTGACGTGGACCTCTGGTTTGTCGTCAAGCACGGCGTTCCCAAGATTGGTGAAGGCGTCACCCCTGCTGATGTCAAGAGGCTCGTTCAATTGGATTCAACGGCCAAGAACATCATCTATGGTCATCTGACCAAAGGACAGTACGGTCGTGTGAGTGCTCTGGAAACGTCAAAGGAAGTTTGGGACTGGCTCTCAAAGGTCAATGAAGGAGTCTCTACCCAGAGAGATCAAAGGATCAGCGTCCTTCGCAATCTCTTCAATCGCTTCAAGAGACATGACAATGAGAATGTCCAACACACTTTTGATCGACTCACTGACATCACAAATGAGCTTCAAGCACTTGGCGCCATTGAGATCACCAAGCATGAAATCGTCAAGACCCTTCTGAGATCACTCGATAGCTCATTTGATATCCTTGCACTGATGATTCAAGAACGTCGTGACTTCAAGACTCTCGATCCGTATGATATACTTGAGAGTCTCAACACACAAGAGTTCCAGCTATGTGAGAAGCGTGACATCTATGGTCCCAACTATGGCCGATCTCGCGCCTTGAAGGCAAAAGCTGTTTCCTCATCTGAAGAAGAATCTGACTGCAGTTCTGATGATCCTGAAGACATTGGAAAGGAGCTTGCCATGCTTGTGAAGAAGTTCCAGAAATTCACTAGGAAGAAAGGCTTCAGAAAGTCTTCAAGATCCAGCTCAAGAAAGGATGAAGCATCTGCTCTTGACTACAAGAAAAGAACTTGTCATAAGTGCAAGAAACCTGGTCACTACATCTCTGAGTGTCCTCAGTGGGACAACGAGAAGAAGAAAAAGAAGAGCAAGAAATATGATTCCGATGACAAGAAAAAGAAGAAATACTCAAAGTCTTCTTCAAAGTCTTCGTCAAAGTATTCATCACACAAGAAGAATTCATCTGGCAAGGCTCGCGCTTTCATTGGCAAGGATATGGATTCTGAGGAAGAGTCTGCTTCTGAAGAGGTGGAGGTGGAGTCAGAGGAAGAATCTGATTCTGGTGCTGCAAGTCTGGCTTTAGCCACTTCCTACATGGGCAAGTCTATCTTCTACACTGAAGACAATGGCCCCGTCCCCAACAATGATAATGAGGACGACGACTCTGCACCCACCTTCTGCTTCATGGCACGCGGTGCCAAGGTAAAATCACGCGATGCTTACTTTCAAACATCTAGTGAAGATGACTCTGATTGTGAATCAAAACCTAGTTACAAAACACTTGCTAAAATTGCCACTGAACAGCAGAAAGCCATGGAACATATTCAAAAACGGTTAGACAAAAGCGATGACCTGTTGGACGCGGAAATGACCCGTTCTCAGTCCTTAATTGAAGACATAAAAAATCTTCATGTTAAGTACAAAGAACTTGAAGAGCTTTATGAATCGCTTTCAAAAACTCATGAAAAGCTTTCCCGCGATTACATTCAAAGGAAGCGAGAACTTGCGAAAGTGAAAGCGACTCGTGAAGATCTTCAAAAGGAGAATGAGTCACTCCGCGCACAACTGATCAGATCTACTCACGAAGAGTTTGAACCACCATGTCTAAAATGCATTGAACGTGATAATGCTACATCTGTTGCTGAATGCTCTACTGCTGCCACTGTTGCAATATCTTCAACTATTGATGTGGTAACTAACCCCTCTGCTGAGGAAACCACTACTATTGCTGATGAAAATGCTAGGTTGAAGACTTTGCTTGAAACAGGGATGTACAAAAGCCTCAAAGGGCATCAGACTCTATGTGATGTCCTCAAAAAGCAGATACTGAACCGAAACCCTAGGAAAGAGGGTGTTGGGTTCGGCAGGAAAATGAATGCTGATGGTTCATACAGGAAGCCTGAGCAGTATCCCAAAACCACATGGGTTGCTGCAAAGGGACCTTCAGTGGATCCATCTACCTTATCTGGCTTCACTTGTGCTAATCCTGTTATCATTGATGAATCCTTTGATGCAAACTATAAACTGTTTAAGAATCAAAATGGTGAAGTGTTTTCCAGGTATATTCATACTAACTGCAGGAATGGACCACCTATGAAGAAGATCTGGGTACCCAAAGGATGTCTTGAGAAGCTTCCAGCAAATACTATCATGACACCTCCTGGGATGAAGATAAACCCCAGACCAAAGGCTTCATATGGTCCTAAGGCTTCATACAGACAAAGGACTCACCTGAGTCACCCTAACAAAAATGTTTTGCAGGGAAATCATACTCAGACCCATGAATATGAGCGTGTTTCTTCAAACCGCTATGTTCATAAATCAAAGAACTTTTCTGCCTATTCTTATGAGTACTATTCTCCTCCTGCAATACTATTTGCTAGGGCCCCAAAGCCAAAATTCTCAGATGCTGCTCTTAGACTCATTGCTTCTAAGCCACCCCTGAAGATGTGGGTGGTTAAGAAGAACTAACTTTCTCTTGCAGGGAAAGGTCTCCAGCCTGTAATCAAAGGCTTCTGATGCTATTGCTGGGGACCTAATACACTTGTAGGGCACAAGATTAAATGCCCAAAATGACTTACTGCTCATACTATCCATAAATCACTTGCTGATGATCTTATCAGTCCTAACTTACATCTAAAGCTTTCATAATCCACTTATGCATCAATTGTTTATGCTTCATAATGGCTTTTGGTGAAGCCTATCCTCCTAACTGCATTGTAGGGAGTGACACCAAAGTCTTCAGAATGGATTATGGATAGCGGATGCACAAATCATATGACTCGTGATCGAAATCTTCTCATGGACTCAACTTTACGTCCATCCAACAAGAGTCACATCACATTTGCTGATACTGGTAAAAGCAAAGTGTTGGGTCTAGGTAGAGTTGCAATCTCAAGAGATCAGCACATGGACAAAGTCATGCTTGTTGAATCTCTTGGCTTCAACTTAATGTCTGTCTCAATGCTTTGTGACTTAAACATGATTGTGATCTTTGGTAAATTTCGTTGCATTGTACTAATGGAATCTGACAAGTCTTTAGTATTTGAAGGATACAGAAAAGATGATCTGTATATGGTAGATTTCTCAGCAGGACCACAGATGGCCGTATGTCTTCTAGCAAAAGCTTCAGAGTGCTGGCTCTCGCATCGGAGGCTAGGACATGCTGGCATGAGGAACTTGCACACTCTCGCAAAGAAGAAGCATGTCATAGGCATCGAGGAAGTCAAGTTCAAGAAAGATCATCTATGTGGTGCCCGTGAAGCTGGGAAGACTACTAGAGCCAAGCACCCCTCGAAGACAATCATGACGACATCCAAACCCTTCAAGCTGCTTCACATGGACTTATTTGGCCCTACTCACTACTCCACATTCTCTACCACAGCCTGTCTCTATGGCTTCGTCATTGTTGATGATTACTATGTTGGGGATCATAGCAGAAAATCAAAAAAATTCCTACGCATCACCAAGATCTATCTATGGAGTAATCTAGCAACGAGGGGGAGGGGAGTGCATCTACATAACCTTGTAGATCGCGATGCGGAAGCGTTGCAAGAATGCGGATGAAGGAGTCGTACTCACTGCCATTCAGATCGCGGTTGATTCCGATCTAAGCGCCGAACAACGGCGCCTCCGCGTTCAACACACGTGCAACCCGATGATGTCTCCCACGTCTTGATCCAGCAAGGAGAAAGGGAGAGGTTGGGGAAGACTCCATCCAACAGCAGCACGACGGCGTGGTGGTGGTGCAGGAGCGCGGGACTCCAGCAGGGCTTTGCCAAGCGCTGCGAGAGACGAGGAGGGAGAGAGGTAGGGCTGCACCAAGCGAGAGAGGTCAAACCGTGTTGTTGGGCAGCATCAAACCTCAAGTATATATAGGGGGAAGGGAGGGTCTTCGCCCCCTTTAGGGTTTCCCACCCCTAGTGGTGCGGCCACCCCAGATCCCATCTAAGGGTGGCGGCCAGAGGGGGAGAGGGAGAGGGGGGCGCACCAGATTGGGCCCTAGGGCCCATCTGCCCTAGGGTTTGCCCCCTTCCCCTCTATGATGCGCCTTGGCTCCTGGTGTGGGGGGGGGGGGCGCACCAGCCCACCTGGGGCTGGTCCCCTCCGACACTTGGCCCACGCAGCCCTCTGGGGCCGGTGGCCCCACCCGGTGGAACCCCGGGACACTCCCGGTGGTCCCGGTACGCTACCGATAGTACCCGAAACTTTTCCGGTGACCAAAACAGGACTTCCCATATATGAATCTTTACCTCCGGACCATTCCGGAACTCCTCGTGATGTCCGGGATCTCATCCGGGACTCCTAACAACATTCGGTAACCGCGTACATACTTTCCCTATAACCCTAGCGTCATCGAACCTTAAGTGTGTAGACCCTACGGGCTCGGGAGTTATGCAGACATGGCCGAGACAACTCTCCGGTCAATAACCAACAGCGGGATCTGGATACCCATGTTGGCTCCCACATTCTCCACGATGATCTCATCGGATGAACCACGATGTCAAGGACTCAATCAATCCCGTATACAATTCCCTTTGTCTGCCGGTATAGTACTTGCCCGAGATTAGATCGTCGGTATCCCGATACCTTGTTCAATCTCGTTATCGGCAAGTCTCTTTACTCGTTTCGTAACACATCATCCCGTGATCAACTCCTTGATCACATTGTGCACATTATGATGATGTCCAACCGAGTGGGCCCAGAGATACCTCTCCGTCATACGGAGTGACAAATCCCAGTCTCGATTCGTGCCAACCCAACAGACACTTTCTGAGATACCTGTAGTGCACCTTTATAGCCACCCAGTTACGTTGTGACGTTTGGTACACCCAAAGCATTCCTACGGTATCCGGGAGTTGAACAATCTCATGGTCTAAGGAAAAGATACTTGACATTTAGAAAAGCTTTCGCATACGAACTACACGATCTGTGCTAGGCTTAGGATTGGGTCATGTCCATCACATCATTCTCCTAATGATGTGATCCCGTTATCAATGACATCCAATGTCCATGGTCAGGAAACCGTGACCATCTGTTGATCAACGAGCTAGTCAACTAGAGGCTTACTAGGGACATGGTGTTTGTCTATGTATCCACACATGTATCTGAGTTTCCTATCAATACAATTCTAGCATGGATAATAAACAATTATCATGAACAAGGAAATATAATAATAACCAATTTATTATTGCCTCTAGGGCATATTTCCAACAGTCTCCCACTTGCACTAGAGTCAATAATGTAGTTCACATCGCCATGTGATTAACACTCACAGGTCACATCGCCATGTGACCAACATCCAAAGAGTTTACTAGAGTCAATAATCTAGTTCACATCTATATGTGATTAACACTCAATGAGTTCTGGGTTTGATCATGTTATGCTTGTGAGAGAGGTTGTAGTCAACGGGTTTGCAACATTCAGATCCCTATGTACTTAGCAAAACTTTATGTCATATCATAGATGCTGCTACCACGTTCCACTTGGAGCTATTCCAAACTGTTGCTCCATTATACGTATCTGGTATCTCCACTCAGAGTTATCCGGATAGGTGTTAAGCTTGCATCGACGTAACTCTTTACGTCGAACTCTTTATCACCTCCATAACCGAGAAACATTTCCTTATTCCTCTAAGGATAATTTTGACTGCTATCTGGTGATCTACTCCTGGATCACGTTTTGTACCCTCTTGCCAGACATGTGGCAAGGCACACATCAGGTGCGGTACTCAGCATGGCATACCGTATAGAGCCTATGACGAAAGCATGGGGGACGACCTTCGTCCTTCCTGTTTCATCTGCCGTGGTCAAGCTTTGAGTCTTACTCAACTTCACACCTTACAACTCAGGTAAGAACTCCTTCTTTGACTGATCTATTTTGAACTCCTTCAAAATCATGTCAAAGGTGTGTGTTCTTTTTGAAAGTATCATTAGGCGTCTTGATCTATCTCTATAGATCTTGATGCCCAATTATGTAAGCAGCTTTATCCAGGTCTTCCTTTGAAAAACTCCTTTCAAACAACCCTTTATGCTTTCCAGAAATTCTACATCATTTCGGATCAACAATATGTCATTCACATATACTTATCAGAATTGTTGTAGTGCTCCCACTCACTTTATTGTAAATACAAGTTTCTAACAAACTTTGTATACCCAAAAACTTTGATCACTCCATCAAAGCATATATTTCGACTCTGAGATGCTTGCTCCAGTCCATGGAAGGATCGCTGGAGCTAGCATACCTTTTAGCATCCTAAGGATCGACAAAAACCTTTCTGATTGTATCACATACAACCTTTCCTTACGAAAACTGGTAAGGAAACTTGTTTTGTCATCCATCTGCCAGATTTCATAAATGCAGCTAATTCTAACATGATTCCGACAGATTTAAGCATCGCTACGGGTGAGAAAATCTCATCGTAGTCAGCTCCTTGAACTTGTGAAAAACTCTTTGCCACAAGTCGAGCTTCATAGATGGTGACATTACCGTCCATGCCCGTCTTCTTCTTAAAGATCCATTTATCTCAATGGCTTGCCGATCATTGGGCAAGTCCACCAAAGTCCGTACTTTGTTTTGATACATGGATCCTATCTTGGATTTCTCGGCTTCTAACCATTTGTCGGAATATGGGCCCACCATTGTTTCTCCATAGTTCGTAGGTTCATTGTTGTCCAACAACATGACATCTAAGACAGGATCACCGTACCACTCAGGAGTAGTACATATCCTTGTCGACCTACGAGGTTCGGTAGCAACTTGATCCGAAGCTTCATGATCACTATCATTAGTTTCCTCTTCAACAGTCGTAGGTTCCACAGAAACATCTTTCTGTGTTGCACTACTCTTCGGTTGAAGTGAGGGTTCGACAACCTCATCAAGTTCTATCTTCCTCCCACTCAATTCTTTCAAGAGAAACTCCTTCTCGAGAAAGGACCCGTTCTTAGTGACAAACATTTTGCCCTTGGATCTGAGATAGAAGGTATACCAAAATGTTACCCTTGGGTATCCTATGAAGATGTATTTGTCCGCTTTGGGTTCGAGCTTTTTCCGGCTGAAGCCATAAGCATCGCAGCCCCAAACATTAAGAAAATGACAACTTTGGTTTCTTGCCAAACCATAGTTCATACGACGTCGTCTCAACGGACTTAGATGGTGCTCTATCTAAAGTGAATGCAGCTATCTCTAATGCATAACCTCAAAATAATAGCGGTAGATCGGTAAGAGACATCATAGATCGCACCATATCTCATAAGGTTCGATTACGACGTCCGGACACACCATTACGCTTTGGTGTTCCAGGTGGCTTCAACTGTGAAACAATTCCACAATGTCTTAAGTGATTGCCAAACTCATAACTCAGAAAATCTCCCCTTGATCAGATCGTAGGAACATGATCTTCTTGTTATGATGATTCTTAACTTCACTCTGAAATTGCTTGAACTTTTCAAATGTTTCAGACTTTTGCTTCATTAAGTAAATATACCCATATCTACTCAAATCGTCAGTGAAGATGAGAAAATAATGATATCCACCACACGCCTTAATTCTCATTGGATCACACACATCAGCATGCATGATTTCCAACAAGTCACTTGCCCGTTTCATTGTACCTGAAAACGGGATCTTAGTCATCCTGCCCATGAGGCATGGCTTGCATGTGCCAAGCGATTGAAAATCAAGTGACTCCAAACATCCATCAGTATGGAGTTTCTTCATGCATTTTTATGCCAAAATGACCTAAGCGGCAGTGCCACAAGAAAGTGGTACTATCATTATTAACTCTACATCTTTTGGCGTTAATATTATTATCATGTGTATTACCATGATCGAGATTCAATAAACCATTGGGTGCATGACCATAAAGGTATTATTCATGTAAACAGAATAACCATTATTCTCTAACTTAAATGAATAACCGTATTGCAATGAACATGATCTAATCATATTCATGCTCAACGTAGACACCTGATAACATTTATCTAGGTTCAACACCAATCCCGAAGGTAGAGGGAGCGTGCGATGGTGATCTTATCAACCTTGGAAACACTTCCAACACACATCGTCACCTCGCCCTTAGCTAGTCTCCATTCATACTGTAGCTTTTGCTTCAAGTCACTAATAATAGCAACTGAACCGGTATCCAATACCCAGGTGCTACAAGGAGTACTAGTAAGGTACACATCAATAACACGTATATCAAATATACTTTGTTGAGGTTGCCATCTTTCTTATCTACCATGTATTTGGGGTAGTTCCGCTACCATGTGACCGTTCCCCTTACAATAGAAGCACTTAGTCTCGAGGTTTGGGTTCAACCTTGGGTTCCTTCATTAGAGTGACATTTGGTTTGCCATTCATGAAGTTTCCCTTCTAGCCCTTGCCCCTTTTGAAACCAGTGGTCTTGTTAAACCATCAACACTTGATGCTCCTTCTTGAGTTCTACTTTTGCGGTCTTAAGTACCACCTAATAGCTCCGGGATCATCTCCATCCTTTGCATGTCATAGTTCATCACGGAGTTCTAGTAGCTTGGTGATAGTGTCTAGAGAATTCCATCAACCACTATCTCATCTGGAAGATTAACTCCCACTTTGGTTCAAGTGATTTTAGCACCCAGACATTCTGATCACATGCTCACTAGTTGAGCTATTCTCCTCCATATTTTTGGCAAAAGAACTTGTCAGAGGTCTCATACCTCTCAACACGGGCATGAGCCTGAAATCCCAATTTCAGCTCTTAGATTCTAAGCCGTAAAGTATGGTGCACTAAACTATCAAGTAGTCATCAGGACGTGTCTGTCAGGTGTCCACAACATCCACAGACAACGTTGTAGGGGTTTGCACATCGAGCGGTGCATCAAAGACGTAAGCTTTCTGTGTAGCAGTGAGGACACTCCTTGGACTACGGACCCAGTCCGCATCATTGCTTACAATATCTTTCAACTTAGTCTTTCTCTAGGATCGTATTTAAAACAGGGAGCTACAACGCAAGCTTTTGGTCTACAACATAATTTGTGAAGACAAGTTAGACTATCGTGAATGACAACTAAGTTCATCCAATGAACTCCCACTCAGATAGACATCTCTCTAGTCATCTAAGTGATACATGATCCGAATCGACTAAGCCGTGTCCGATCATCACGTGAGACTGACTAGTCATCAACGGTGAACATCTTTATGTTGATCCTATCTTCTATACGACTCATGTCCAACCTTTCGGTCTTCCGTGTTTCGAGGCCATGTCTGTACATGCTAGGCTCGTCAAGTGAACCCTAAGTGTATCGCGTGTGTAAATCTGGCTTACACCCGTTGTATGCGAACGTTAGAACCTATCACACCCGATCATCACGTGGTGCTTCGGAACAACGAACCTTAGCAACGGTGCACAGTTAGGGGAAACACAATTCTTGAAATTTCAGTGAGAGATCATCTTATTCACTACCGTCGTTCTAAGCAAATAAGATGTAAAACATGATAAACATCACATGCGATCAAATAGTGACATGATATGGCCAATATCATTTTGCTCCTTTTGATCTTCATCTTCGGGGCTCCATGATCATCATCGTCACCGGCATGACACCATGATCTCCATCATCATGATCTCCATCATCGTGTCTTCATGAAGTCGTCTCGCCAAACATTACTTCTACTACTATGGCTAACGGTTAGCAATAAAGTAAAGTAATTACATGGCGTTTTCAGTGACACGCACGCCATACAATAAAATAAGACAACTCCTATGGCTCCTGCCGGTTGTCATACTCATCGACATGCAAGTCGTGATTCCTATTACAAGAACATGATCAATCTCATACATCACATATATATCATTCATCACATCCTTTTGGCCATATCACATCACTCGGCACATGCTGCAAGAACAAATTAGACGTCCTCTAATTGTTGTTGCAAGTTTTACGTGGCTGCTATAGGTTTCTAGCAAGAACATTTCTTACCTACGCCAAAACCACAACGTGATATGCCAATTTCTATTTACCCTTCATAAGGATCCTTTTCATCGAATCCGATCCGACTAAAGTGGGAGAGACAGACACCCGCTAGCCACCTTATGCAACTAGTGCATGTCAGTCGGTGGAACCAGTCTCACGTAAGAGTACGTGTAAGGTCGGTCTGGGCCGCTTCATCCCACAATGCCGCCGAATCAAGATAAGACTAGTAACGGCAAGTAAATTGACAAATCGACGCCCACAACTACTTTGTGTTCTACTCGTGCAAGAAACTACGCATAGACCTAGCTCTGATACCACTGTTAGGGATCGTAGCAGAAAATCAAAAAATTTCCTACGCATCACCAAGATCTATCTATGGAGCAATCTAGCAACGAGGGGGAGGGGAGTGCATCTACATAACCTTGTAGATCGCGATGCGGAAGCGTTGCAAGAACGCGGATGAAGGAGTCATACACGTTGCGATTCAGATCGCGGTTGATTCCGATCTAAGCGCCGAACAACGGCGCCTCCGCGTTCAACACACGTGCAGCCCTATGATGTCTCCCACGCCTTGATCCAGCAAGGAGAGAGGGAGAGGTTGGGGAAGACTCCATCCAACAGCAGCACGACGGCGTGGTGGTGGTGGAGGAGCGCGGGACTCCAGCAGGGCTTCGCCAAGCGCTGCGAGAGACGAGGAGGGAGAGAGGTAGGGCTACACCAAGCGAGAGAGGTCAAACCGTGTTGTTGGGCAGCCCCAAACCTCAAGTATATATAGGGGGGAGGGAGGGGCTGCGCCCCCTTTAGGGGTTCCCACCCCTAGGGGGGCGGCCACCCCAGATCCCATGTAAGGGTGGCGGCCAGAGGGGGAGAGGGAGAGGGGGGCGCACCAGATTGGGCCCTAGGGCCCATCTGCCCTAAGGTTTGCCCCCTTCCCCTCTATGATGCGCCTTGGGCCCTGGTGGGGGGGGGGGGCGCACCAGCCCACCTGTGGCTGGTCCCCTCCCACACTTGGACCACACAGCCCTCTGGGGCCGGTGGCCCCACCCGGTGGACCCCCGGGCACTCCCGGTGGTCCCGGTACGCTACCGATAGCGCCCGAAACTTTTCTGGTGACCAAAACGGGACTTCCCATATATGAATCTTTACCTCCGGACCATTCCGGAACTCCTCGTGATGTCCGGGATCTCATCCGGGACTCCTAACAACATTCGGTAACCGCGTACATACTTTCCCTATAATCCAAGCGTCATCGAACCTTAAGTGTGTAGACCCTACGGGCTCGGGAGTCATGCAGACATGGCCGGGACAACTCTCCGGTCAATAACCAACAGCGGGATCTGGATACCCATGTTGGCTCCCACATTCTCCACGATGATCTCATCGGATGAACCACGATGTCAAGGACTCAATCAATCCCGTATACAATTCCCTTTCTCTACCGGTATAGTACTTGCCCGAGATTCGATCGTCGGTATCCCGATACCTTGTTCAATCTCGTCATCGGCAAGTCTCTTTACTCGTTCCATAACACATCATCCCGTGATAAACTCCTTGATCACATTGTGCACATTATGATGATGTCCTACCGAGTGGGCCCAGAGATACCTCTCCGTCATACGGAGTGACAAATCCCAGTCTCGATTCGTGCCAACCCAACAGACACTTTCGGAGATACCTGTAGTGCACCTTTATAGCCACCCAGTTACGTTGTGACGTTTGGTACACCCAAAGCATTCCTACGGTATCCGGGAGTTGCACAATCTCATGGTCTAAGGAAAAGATACTTGACATTTAGAAAAGCTTTCGCATAGGAACTACACGATCTGTGCTAGGCTTAGGATTGGGTCATGTCCATCACATCATTCTCCTAATGATGTGATCCCGTTATCAATGACATCCAATGTCCATGGTTAGGAAACCGTGACCATCTGTTGATCAACGAGCTAGTCAACTAGAGGCTTACTAGGGACATGGTGTTTATCTATGTATCCACACATGTATCTGAGTTTCCTATCAATACAATTCTAGCATGGATAATAAACAATTATCATGAACAAGGAAATATAATAATAACCAATTTATTATTGCATCTAGGGCATATTTCCAACATACTCAAGATACACATGGGTACACATAATACTCTACAAGACTGAAGTGCAAGATGTCTTCAGACGCTTCGCGAACCGTGCCATGAACAATTATGGCATCAAGATCAAACATATCAAAAGTGACAATGGCACTGAATTCAAGAATACTGGCCTCGATCTTTATCTGGATGAGATGTGAATCACTCATGAATTCTCAACCCCATATACACCTCAGCAAAATGGGATCGTTGAGCGCAAGAACAGAACTCTAATTGAGATGGCTCGAACGATGCTCGATGAGTACAAAACCCCAAGAAGATTCTGGCCCGAAGCTATTGATACTGCATGCCATATCATAAACCGTGTTTATCTTCACAAGCTTCTGAAGAAAACATCCTATGAACTCCTCACTGGAAAGAAGCCAAATGTAAGCTACTTCAGAGTATTTGGAGCTAAGTGCTGGATCAAGGATCCTCATCATAAGTCAAAATTTGCACCCAAAGCTCATGAAGGCTTCATGCTCGGATATGGAAAGGACTCACACTCCTACAGAGTCTTCAAAATTTTTCTCTATAAAACTGTTGAAACTATGGATGTGAGGTTTGATGAGACAAATGGATCACAAAGAGAATCCCTATCAAATGTGCTAGATGAAGCTTCACCAAATGAATCTATCAAGCTTATGGGAACTGGTGAGATCATGCCTTCTGAAGCACAACCTGACGAGGAACTCATCATATCTGCTCCAAATCAACCTGACGACAATGCTCAGCCCGAAGACAATACTCCTGATGAAGACAATGCACAGCAAGAACAAAATCTTTGTCCAGCTCATCCTCGTGTTGCAAATGAAGTGCAAGTTGAGAAGATAATTGATAGCATAATTGCTCCTGGTCCACTCACTCGCTCAAGAGCAACACATACGACTTGCAAATTTCTGTGGGCATTTTGCTTTTGTCTCAATATCCGAACCCAAGAAATTTGCTGAAGCTTTTATGGAGCCTGAATGGATTCAAGCAATGCAAGAAGAGCTTCAACAGTTTGAGCTGAACAATGTGTGAGAACTTGTCAAGCGTCCTGATCCTCGAAAGCACAACATAATAGGCACAAAATGGATCTATCGCAACAAGCAAGATGAGCATGGTCAAGTGGTCAGAAACAAAGCTCGTCTCGTTGCTCAAGGATACACTCAAGTTGAAGGGATTGACTTCGATGAAACATTTGCTCCTGTGGCTAGACTTGAAGCTATTCGTATACTGCTAGCCTATGCAAATCATCACAACATACTTCTATATCAAATGGATGTAAAGAGTGCCTTTCTCAATGGAAGAATTGAAGAAGAAGTGTATGTTGCACAACCACCTGGCTTTGAAGACCCAAAACGTCCTGATATGGTATACAAGCTCAACAAGGCACTATATGGCCTCAAACAAGTGCCTCGTGCTTGGTATGACACCCTCAAAGACTTCCTGAAGAGCAAAGGCTTCAAACCTGGATCCCTAGATCCCACACTCTTCACGAAGACATATGATGATGAGCTATTTGTTTGCCAAATCTATGTGGATGACATTATCTTCGGCTGCACGAACAAGAAATACAGTGATGAGTTTGGTCACATTATGCAAGAAGAATATCAAATGTCTATGATGGGTGAGCTGAAGTTCTTCCTTGGTCTTCAAATTCGTCAGCAAAGTAACAGCATCTTCATATCTCAAGAGAAATACCTCAGAGACTGCCTGAAGAAGTTTGGAATGCAAGACTGCAAAGGGTACTCGACGCCAATGCCTGCCAAACATCATCTGGGTCCCGACGCCAATGGTAAAGAGTTTGATCAACAGGTATACCGCTCCATGATTGGTTCTTTACTTTATTTATGTGCATCTAGGCCAGATATCATGCTTAGTGTTTGCATGTGTGCTCGATATCAAGCGGCACCAAAGGAGTCGCATCACTTAGGTGTGAAGCGAATACTTCGATATTTGGCTTACACCCCAACACTAGGATTATGGTATCCAAAGGGCTCAGAGTTTGATCTAGTAGGATTTTCAGATGTTGATTATGCTGGTGACAAAGTTGATCGTAAGTCCACATCTGGCACATGTCACTTTCTAGGACGATCGCTTGTCTGTTGGTCTTCAAAGAAGCAGAACTGTGTATCACTCTCCACTGCAGAATCTGAATACATTGCTGCTGGATCTTGCTGCGCTCAGCTTCTCTGGATGAAGCAAACACTCAAGGACTATGGAGTCCATCTGAAGCATGTGCCACTCTACTGTGATAATGAAAGCGCCATCAAGATTGCCAACAATCCAGTTCAGCATTCGAAGACAAAGCACATTGAAATTCGTCATCACTTTCTCAGAGATCACGTTATGAAGGAAGATATTGATATCATACACGTCAACATTAAAGAGCTACTGGCAGATATCTTCACAAATCCCTTGGATGAGAAAAGGTTTTGCAAGTTGCGGTGTCAGCTAAATATCTTAGAATCCTCAAATGTCCTGTAATCAGGCACACATCCTAACACTTATGCATATTGATGACTTAGATGTGCAACAAACGAAGTAGAGTATATCTTCAATCAATGAAGACTTACATTCTAAGTGTGAATACATTAACATGGAATTTGACTTCGGAGCGCCACGATAATTGTGCGCCGTGTCTGGGTCTAATACTTCCTATACGGTGGGTAACACCACCACCAAATTCTTGTTTGAAGCGTTTCTTGTGGCATTACATTTGCAAAGTCTTCGCACTTGGTTTATCTTCACATAGGACATATATATATATATATATATATATATATATATATATATATATATATATATATATATATATATAGAGAGAGAGAGAGAGAGAGAGAGAGAGAGAGTTTGTTCTGTCCTCAACAACATTCACTTATAGCTATGTCTTCATATTTGAATCTTTTGGACTAAGTGAATGTGATCGGACCCTAACCTCTCTATGCTTTCTCATCTCACATTCTGTCTGTCCAAATCATATGCATTCTGTTGAAACAGTCGAATATCTTCTCTGCATCCTTGTCAGCAGAAGATACGAAGACAAACTTTAAATCTGATTTTAATGCTCCATCCGTTATGCCTGAAACCCGGAGAAGCCGGAACGACTACTCCGACAGTCGTGGTGTACATGGGATCGTGGGACAACTCCCAATGCATTACATGACCGCCACGTGTCACTCGTACATGAACGGCCAGGGGCACCTGAGTAATTACGCTGTGCCGTCTCCCATGCCTATAAATGCACGTTCCATCATGGTCAAAAGTTTCTTCCACCACCTCTCCACCTCGACCAACCCTAGCGCCTCCGCTAGCTTTCGACGACGCCGGTGACGAAGTGCTTCGCTGCCACAACTTGTCGACGCCGTCCTCACGCCGGCCGCGGACATCTTCCTCTCCGCCGTTGCCGTAGCTGTCCTCCGTCGCCAAGTTAGGGCACGGAAGACCAAACTGCTGGGCATCCATCTCCTACTCCGTCTATGCAGTTCATCGTGTGGTAAATAAACTTGCTTTTTACCATCTTCTAGATCCATAAAGATTCATCTACTTTACCACAAGAGGTTTCTGTCTACTTAGATATATAGATCTATCCTGTCTGCATCTCATATCTTGCCTAGTACATTCACATATGCTTCTACTATAGTTAGATTCCTCACTTGTACTTATTCGTGGATTCATACAAATCTGGAACCAACTCCCATGAGTGAATATCTTCGCACTATGAGGTCAAAGTCTTCAACACTGTTTTAATCTTCAAAACTTCTGAGAATGCATATGACCTCTTCCCCTTCCCTCGCATCTCTATTGCTGTCACAGGTACATGTCCGTGGGAGAATCCCTTGGTTCTCATAGTCTGCATTCATTTGCAGAGTTTTTACAGCATCACATTCATTTCCCTGAAGCTAGTTCCTGTCTGACGAGCAAACCGAAGCATTTGCTAGTTTTGAAGCCATTCAATTTGAAACCGTGGCAACACCTCCCGTGATTTGCCTCCTGATCTCAGTGAGATGTACAAGACTGATCCAGAGGAGGATTACAATCAGAGGAAGACCCGAATCCAATGGATTCGAAGATATTGGGCTGAACAATAGTTCAAATATAAGTTCGTGACCCAAGAGTATGCCGAGAAAAACGGTATCAAGCATCCTTGGGGAGATATCACTTATAAGAATCTTCCCCCCAAGACTCGTGCTGAAGCCATTGCTCAAGGCTTCTATCCTTGCATGGTTAGAGGGCCACAGCCTGCTGATGCTGATCCAAGCTCTCTGCTCTGGTGTCGCGACGACAATTTATTCAAGCGAAATCTTCAATTCGCCAGGAACTCGGCCAAAGAAAACAAGAAGATGTGGGGATTAGACTTCAATCCTGGCCCCTCTGCGCCCCGCGCTGATGGCTCGCGCGAAGCTGAACCAAATCTGGTTGGGCCCTTCTACAACCTAGAGGGCCTCATCAGTCACATAAGGGTTCAAGGGGCAGATGTAGATCAGCCTGAAGCAGATGATGACTCTGAAGAAGCACCTACAACGCCAAAGCCTCAGAAGAAGAAATCAAAGGCTTCGAAGACTACTCCTCCAAAGGCGTTTAGAGTAAAGCCTTTGGCCACTTCTCCACCTGCACCAAGTGTGCAATCTGAGGAACACTCTAGAATCTCCAAGAGCAGACAGCTGAAGAGGAAGCCAACACGCAACCCCAGTCCAGCTCTCACTCTTGATGCAGTACTGAAGACTGCCAATGATGCCCTTGATCTCTCAAGTGATGAAGATCTTGGAGATGATGCTTTGGAGCTATTGATCAAGAGCAAGCAGGATGCTGAAATCTTCAATGATTTGCCGCTCTTTGACGTTGAAGTGCTCAATAACTTCATCGATGAATGGCTTGACACTCCCAACCTGAGCTTCGACGATCTTCAACTTCCAGTTGGCCTCAGCGTCTCCTTCCATGGCGCCATTGCTTCTGAGCTGGCTCGGCTCATAGAATTGTTGAGCTGAAGCAAAAGATAGACTATGAAAAATCTCAGTTCAAGAAGCATATGAACAAGCTCAGCATGCAAGAAGTTCAAAACTTCAAGGTTATGATGCAAGAGCTCAAGGAAGCCTTTCGCTAGTGGCGTGAAGAAGCTAAAGGTTCACGTGAGCGCATCAAGGACTTGGCTGCAAAATGCGTTCAAGCATTCAATGAAGCTGAAAAGCGCAAGGCACTTGGGCGTCCTGGCATTGATCCAAGAATGGCTGCCAAGAAGAAGAAGAAGCAGCCTGTGCCCGAAGCTGAAGCATCTGGGCAGGAAATGCCTCGCATAGTCTTCCCTGCTAGCATGACTGACTCGAAGCCTAAGGCAACTCCAACCGCTTCAAAGCTCAAGAAGACTAAGGTGGCCGAAGCTGAAGCTCGCAAGCGTAAGCAATCTACTGATGAAGCTCCACCCACCAAGAATCGAAAGACCAAGAAGGATAAGGCTGCTTCCAAAGAGCCTATCTTTGTCGAGCCAATCTCAGTTGCTCGCCCTGCTTCTACCCAGAGAGAACGAAGACTGACTGTTCATGAGCCTGCTCCCACAGAGGCTGAAGACATTCCAGCTGTTGACCCCACCGCAGCTGAAGACATTGGTCCTCAAGACAATGTTGAAGATGATGAAGTCCTTCCTCAGATCGAGTATAACATTGACTCTTCGCCTGTTCTCACGAACAGCGAACGCACCAGCATTGGTCATCCATTGCCACCAATTGCTCAGGATGACTCGTGGGCTGATCACCCACATGATACACAAGACACTCCCCAGCAAACTCAAGACACCAGTATGGTGCTTGAAGACGAAGACTTTGAGGCCCAACAACCTCCATATCCTCAGGCGTTGCCAGCTTTTCGCAGGCTTCGCAAAGGACCAAGGCCTCAAGTCACTGCCCCGAGTGCTCCAGAAGGAGTAGAGCAACCATCTGCAACTGATGCTGCTCCTACTGGAGACCCCTCAGAATCTGAAGCCAAAGCGGCTGAAGATATTCCGGCTGCATCAGCCGAAGAAGAACCACCCCAACAAGAATAAGAGCAACCCCAAGTTGATGAAGACAGTACTGCCGCACCCCCTGTTCACGAGGAGAACGTGTCCGACCCTCCAACTCCTGAAGTGGAGGTAACAAATTCAGAGGCTGCCACCACCAACACTGATGCCAATGACGTGGTCATGGCTGAAGCTTTTGTGGCACCTGAAGATACTGTGGCGCCTGAAGAACCTGCGCCTGAAGTTACTGCTCCTGAAGCCAGTGTTGTGCCTGAAGCCAGTGCTGTGCCTGAAGCTAATGTTGCACCTGACGCCAATCTGCAGCTTGAAGACAATGCCTCTGCTCCTGTTCCGCCTCCACGGCCTCACACAATTGAGCAAACATACAACAAGGTTGATCAGCTTGTTACTGTCCGGTGGCCAATTCTGATTCCGCCACCTACAACTGAACCACGTGGTGCTGGTCCTCAGTTTGATCATCATGTAGCGCACAGGCCCCAAGTTCAGAAGCCTAAGCCAAGACTGCCAAGGCTTCCAGGTATTGCAACATCTTCAGGGTCATTCAATGCCACTAGCTTCACTGCGCACAACACCTTCTTTGACAGCGCTAAGAACCCATATTCCAAGCCAAGAATATCATCAGATAGGTTCTGGAGCCATCAACAGCGCAGCTGCTACTCAAGGGTACTATATAATCAAGGCCGTATTTTCCCTCATATGCATCTTGACACTGAAGCTATTGCTGGCCTGCCCTGCTTGGAGGAAGCTCTTGACTGCTTCCGTGATGCTGGCTTACTCAATTTTTTCCTGGATAAAGAACATTGGAATGAAGAACTGCTTCTGCAATTCTATGCAACACTCCACATATGAGGCTACAGCAGGGATCCGAAGACATGGGTCCTTGAGTGGATGACAGGCAATGTGCATCATGAAGCTAAAGCCTTTGATCTCATTGAGCTTACAGGCCTGCCCACTCCAGGAGATCTCTATAAACCTGGCTGTCAACTGCACACTGAAGCCTTGGAGAGTATCTTTCAGAAGCGTCAGCCCAACATGAGCCAAATGCTCAGCATGATGAAGCCTCTGCCAAGTGATGCTGAATATCCTAAGGAATTCTTTGTTGAAGACCTTGAGTACCTACCGCGCACCATCTATCACATTATAAGACGTACTCTATGGCCAATCAAAGGACATTCTTCATCAGCCAAGATTGAAGGCACTATGAAGACTTTGGTCTTCTATATCTTCAATGGCATCAGCTTCAATGCTCAAGATTTCTTCATCAGGCAAATGGCCACGTCTGGAGCTTATCTATTTGGACTGAAATATTATGCCCCTTGGATGATGCGCCTCATCAAGTTGCACTCAGGTGTCACTTATCAACCCTCTGCTCGCAACCATCAGATTTTCTTGCCTGAGGTTGATATGTCAGCTGAAGCAATTTTCCAAGAGCCTGCTAAAGAGCCAGTTAGTCTTCACAACGCTGATCATCAAAGCTTCACTCAGCAGATTGAAGGGGTTCCAGCAGTCTCTCGCGTCTATCCTCTGGCTGGCCGTACTCGTCTGCCTCGACACGCTGAAACCGAAGCCACTGAAAGCACCATCGCTCAAAGGCCTCAGAAGCGATCTCGTGTCCTGAATAACCGAGAGCTTCTGGTAGCCCTTCATCAGAAACAAGACAAGCATCACCTCTGGTTAAAGCGTCAGATGTAGAGCCTCTTGGTGGATGTCAATCGCATTCGCAATCTTTCCACCAAGAATGCTTTTGTTGCTCATGAAACATGCAGGCGGTCTTGGAAGAGTTTGACCTTACTTAGTGCTGAAGCGGATCTTCAAGACGATGGCTTCACTGAGAGATTCAAGTTTGACAACACTCCTCCAAGGACTGCTGTTATGCGTCGAACTCCATCCCTTGAAGACTCTGAATACTCCTCCTCCGCTGCAACAATTGACGCCAGGGTGATCGATGATCAGGATGATGCTACTTCACCGCCTCCTACTTCAGCATGCATCGACACTACACCAACTACCTCTGCACCGCCAAATGACAACACTGACCCTGCATCCTCTTCTGCTCCACCTGGGAACGAGTAGAGGCTCTATGTCTTCAAACCTTTTTGGTCCTTACTGACAAAAGGGGGAGAAGCATATGAGTTGATAGTCTTCAAGTGGGTCCATATGGGCGGGTGCTTTATAATTTGCCTAGTGTTTACAACTCTCGTTTTGCTACATTTGGTTCTTTGAGTTGTAACACTTGAACTGATGGTCGTCTGCTATGTTTTTTTTGCTACTCTCTAATGCGATGATAAATTCCGCATCTGCTACCTTATATTCCGCACTTAGTCATTTTTGCAGACGTCCATTTTTCATTATGCATGTCATTATCTTCGACATATCAATTATGCATGATGAATTGTCTTCATAAGTTGAAGAGGATCTCCACAAGTACAACCTACCATGTGCATTTGCATTCAAAGGCAAATCAACTATATGCACATCTTCAGGGGGAGCCTTTTGCTACTTATGAAGACAATACCTTTATCCTTTACAATTTCACACATCTTTATCCCCGTTGAAAACTTCAACCAGTTTGTCATCAATCACCAAAAAGGGGGAGATTGTAAGTGCATCTAGTGCCACCCCCAGTGGTTTTGGAGTATTGACGACAAACCTGGTTGAGGAACTAATGTGTTTGTGAGAATTGCAGGATAACACAGGTAGTAGTCCCTCATTGATTCGGTTAACCTACCGAAGATGACCCCTAAAAATGTATGAAGACATTGATATCAGTGGTGGTATATGAAGATAATCATATTGAAGACTATGACAAGAGAAGACATTCTGTGAAGACTATGGAGAGCGAAGACGTAGATGTTTTGTGTTTCCTTTTCTTCTTTGTTGAGTCATAGGAACCACCGTACTGTTAAGTGGGGTCCAAGTGAACTAAGTCAGAGTAACTAATGTGATGCACAACCAAATCCTATGTCTTCGAGCGAAGACTATGAGAGCAAATCTTATCCAGAGGCGGATGAAGCAGCTTTACTTGGAGCTCAAGTAAAGTTGCCATGTGTGTTTGAAATCTGACCGTTGGAACACGTGTCAGTTCCTTAGTGACCTAGGGTCACTTCGGACAAATCAGGTCGGGTTGCCCAGTGGCTATAAATAGCCCACCCCTACACCATAAGTTGGTGGCTGCTCAGAGTTATTGCACGGCTTTTGTCGTTTGAGAGCAACCCACCTCCGAAGCATTTGAGAAAGAAATCCTTGCGAGGACAAAGCCCAAACACCCAGAGCCAAAGAGTGTTAGGCATCACTGAAGTCTTTCTGTCTGTGTGACCTGAAGACTTATTACACTTGAGGACTGTGTTTCCTCCAGCTGGTTAGGCGTCGCGTTCTGAGTATCCAAGAGTAATTGTGGATTGCCGGTGAACGAAGTCTGTGAAGGTTTGGAAGTCTACCTTGAAGACTTACCGGAGTGATTGGGCGAGGACTAGGTGTTCTTAGCTCAAGGGGAACAAGGTGAAGACGCGATCTTCTGAGTTAAATCTCAGCCTCCCTAACCAGACGTACAGTTGTCACAGCAACTAGAACTGGTCTAACAAATCACTGTCTTCCCCGAGCTACTGGTTCTATCCTTTCCTTCCCTTTACTTACAGCTCTGTGTAGTGAAGACATTGCATGTTTGCCTTATCTGATTGTCTTCACTGAGTATCTACTTGTTGTGATTGGCTTCATTCCTTCTTCCTGTATGATCACTACTGCCTAGTTGCTATTAGTCTTCATGCTTTCACTTCATTGAATACATGACTATGGCTTATCTAGTGTAGTCCACTTTCCGCTGCATACAAATAGGCTTGAGCTTATCGTTTGTCTTCAAAACTACCATGTTTTGAAGCATTTCATAAAAATCGCCTATTCACCCCCCTCTAGTCAATATACTACACTTTCATCCCCCCCCTCCGATGGAGCTCCGGAACAGGCCCCAAGATGGAATCTCACGGGAACAGAAGGTTGCGGAAGTGGAATTAGGGTTTTCTCTGTTGCCTCGATGTTTTCAGAGTACATGGATATATATAGGAGGAAGGAGGGCATCGGGTGAGCCAGAGGGGCCCCACGAGGGTGGGGGCGTGCCCTATAGGAGGGGGCACGCCCTGGACCCTCGTGGCCGCCTCCTTCGTTCCCTCGCGTGTACTCCAAGTCTTCTGTGTTGATATCGTTCCAAAAATAACTCTCGCGAAGGTTTCATTCCATTTGGACTCCGTTTGATATTCCTTTTCTGCGAAACCCTGAAATAGGCAAAAAACAACAATCTGCACTAGGCCTTTGGGTTAATAGGTTAGTCCCAAAAATAATATAAAAGTGTATAATAAAGCCCATAAAACATCCTAAAGGATAATATAATAGCATGGAACAATAAAAAATTATAGATACGTTGGAGACGTATCAGCGGGGTATCGGCCCGCGTTACTGTTAATTCTACTAGTTGTAGCGTGTGGCCAGAACACACGCTGCTGCTAAGTGGGGTCCGCAGTTGTCAGGCCCAAGATGCGATTTTATCCCGATCACGTGATACACTCGTGATTGGGACCCAACCGCATTTCGGACGCTTAGCAAGATGGATATCATTACATCATACCATTACTTAAATACATGGGGATACAACAATACATACAATACACATGAATACAACAACATCAATACAAGGCATCCGACTACGGATGCAAACATGAAAAGCACAACGACATCCATCTGCTATCCCAGGCTGCCGACCAGGAACCTAGCCCAAGACTAACGAAGAAGAAGAAGAAAGAACTCCAACAAAAGGTATCATCGCTCTCATGTCAAGTCATCGGAAACCTGCACCTGCAACTGTTGTTGAAGTATCTGTGAGCCACGAGGACTCAGCAATCCCATAACCATGGGTATCAAGACTAGCAAAGCTTAAAGGGTATGGACAGGTTAAGTGGTGAGGTTGCAGCAGCGGCTAAGCATATATGGTGGCTAACTTACGAGTACAAGAATAAGATGAGCATCTACGCAAACGGTCGCAAACTAGTAATGATCGCTAAAGACCCTGAACTACCTACGAGTCAAACATAACCCCACCGTGTTCTCTTCTCAAAGTGAACAGAGACGATCACGGTTACTCACACGGTTCGTGTATTTTACTTCGGATCCTATGTCAAGTTTTCTACAATCGGATATTAATAAATTCCAATCTACCACATAACCGCGGGCATGGCTTTCGAAAGATTATAACCCTGCAGGGGTGTCCCAACTTAGCCCATCACAAGCTCTAACGATCAGCATAGATAATAATAATATGACCCCTTCTCTTAGGGAAAATCCGATCAGGCTCGGAATCCCGGTGCACAAGACATTTCGACAATGGTAAAACAAGTCCAGCAAGACCTCCCGGCGTGCCGACACCCTGATAGTAGCCGCGCGTATCTCGTCTCAGGCCGCGACCGGATAGGTCAAGCTACGGGAACCAACACCTTGAGTTGCCTCAAGTCGGCCCCGCAGGCTGCCCATTTGGGACCAATACCATCAGCACTGGTTCCCCTGTTATGTAGAGACAATCCTCGGGGACGCGACCCCCTATGCAATTTAATTAATTAATTGAGTTGTTATTATGAGGCAAATTAAAACCAATGTTGGTCCTTGCTGGAGGAGTTTTATTCAAAGACGAACTGTCAAGGGGTCCCCATATACCCAACCACGTTAGGAACACAAAATCAAGGAACATAACACTGGTTTATCGGCTCCTAAGGTGGCATGAGTGGAACAAAACACCGAGCAAAAGGCCAAGCCTTCCACCCATTTCCAAGTATATAGGTGTGTTAAAACATATGAGATATATTGTGATATTCCAACAACAAGTTCCAACTGGAGCAAACTTCATCTTCACCTGCAACTAACAATGCTAAAAGAGGGGCTGAGCGAGCGAGTAACATAGCCAAACAACGGTTTGCTGGGATGGTGTCAAAGGTTAGAGGTTTCATGGCAACAAGGAGAGAGGCTGACATAAAAGATGGGTAGCACGACATATAACGATAGCATCGAGACAGCTAGCATGGCAAAGATAGTAAAGGTATCCAAGGGGATGGTCATCTTGCCTGAGATCCCGCAAGGAACAAGAACGAGTCTATGAAGTAGACGAAGAAGAAGCCGCGAAGACGAACCACGTGTGGACGAACGAATCCTCACGATCACAACGAAAAAGAACTAGCGAGAAGAAGGCACACAACATGGTAAACACACCACTCAAGAACATGACAAGATGCTCAACCAAGTATGATGCAAGACAAGTCTATATGATGCAAAACATGGCAAGGAATGAAGCACACAAGAACAACACAAACCAATAAGATTAAATGAGGCCGAAATCAACATATACCAATTCCGGTAAGTCCTCATATGCACATTTCAAAAATGGTCCATATCTGAACAAACCTTATGTTTAAGTTTTTACACATGAAGTTAAAATGCATCATGATGATCTACTCGAAATTCTAGTCAAGTTTCATATCAAGTTTGCTTAATTCAGAGCTACGGCCTAGAAGATATGAGCGAAACAAGACAAGCATGTCAAATATGAAAGATGCATCCAAACAACAAGAAAACACACTCCAAGCAAGTAAAAAACATGATATTATGCATCTACATGCAAAAACACAAAAGTTTCATATAGGACACGCTCAAAACGGAGCAACGGTTCAACACATACACACCAAACAAGATATAACAACAAGCTGTCCAAAAACAGCAACATAACAACTTTGGAGCAAGGTATTTATATGCTACAGCACCCAAACATGATAACAAGAGGCATGGATGTCAAATAGACATGATAATCAACAAGTATGAACTTAAGAGCACACCCAAAAACTTACTGGAACACAATTAAACTAGCATGGCAAGTTGCAATAATCTTATCCAGACTTAGAGAAAAACTGGGCATAGCAGAAATTACAACATGTAGGAATGTTTGCAAGCTTGTGCAACTCAAAGGATAGCATGGCATAAGAAGATAACCAACAGCAAGAAGGCATGTTTATGAAGCTACTCATGGAAAGAACATGCTCATAGGATGCATAGATCACTAGCAATTGACATGGCAAAACTGAACTTGATGATAACAGGCTGACACAAACATTTTATACAAACTTGAGAGCAAGAAATAACTAAGCTACAACAGGTCATATATGCAAACAAGGGTATGGATGGATAGAGCATAACATGGAAAACATGACATGATCATTGGACAACCCAAAACAAGCATGGATTTGAGTGGGGCATCAAGCAAACATGGCATCAGGTTTAACAGTTACAGACTTGGCAATTTTCACAAGTCTCCGAAAAGATAACAGCGAGTAGGCTACTTTACAAGCTTGTTGCAAACACCACAAGGCATATCACGAAAAGTGGATTGCACCACAGCAAAGATGACATGATTGTGCTTCTAAAACATATGGACATGTGGCATAAAAGACAATCACACAAATAGCTATGAACAAGTCAAATTAGCATCTCATAACAAGTTTCACCACTTAACAGCCGCATGCACTTTTGCAATAGAGATTAACATGGCAATACGACACCTAACATGAATGCTAGAACTACCATCATGTAGAGCACTTCACAATGAACATTTTGACATATCACACAATCCATTTGGACCAACATGCAAAAAGATATCATCACCACAAGCATGCAACAAAATTACAGTTATCAGTAGTTTTAAACATGTAGCACTCTTGCAACGATGATTTGGGCATCAGGATGCACTCAAACAAGCATGCCACAGTGGGACAAAATGAAGAGCATATCACAACGAACATCTGGACATATTATAAGCTCCATTTGGATCACCATGCAAAAATTTACAGCCACACAAAGATGCACACATATTTACAAATGCCAGCAGTTTTTGACAGAAAAACTGAGGGAGCGCTAGTTAACTATACGACGCACAAGGCGAGACTTAACAGGCTCTCATCGTGGGCTTGGCCCAGGAAGAAGAAGAAGAAGCAGGCCGGCGGGGTAAGGTGGACTGGGCCGGGCGCGCCGGGCTTCGGCCCACACGGCTGGTCCAGCAGGACGAGGCCCAAGCGGCAAGGCGCCGTCCTCCTTCCCTGAGCGCGATGAGGCCGTGGGCGCCCGTGACCATCGACGACTGCGAGCGGATCTGGCGTCTTGGGAACGCGTAACTGGAGGAGGGCGTGGCCAGGGATCCGTCCCCAGCGTCGGGACGTGATGGGGAGAACCGGCGAGGCGACCGGCAAGCTCGAGGCCGGCAGAGCTGCGTATCCGGGCTCCGGCGAGCGGATCTGGCCAGCAACAGCGGGGAATAGCGGCGAGGGGACGGAGTCCGGCGAAGGAGCGATCCGAGGGAGCGTCGACGGGGTCTGCCTGGCGGCGGGAGTCGGCCGACGGCGGGGCCTCTGACGAGGCAGGGGCTCGGGTTGCTGCCGCAGGAACGAGGGAGCGAGGGCTCGGGCGCCTCAGGCGCGGCTAGCGGCGGGCGCTGCTCGGGCCCGATTCGTCCCACAGCGGGTCGGATCCGGACCCCGGCGGGCCCTGCAGCAGGGTGGGGAGAGAGAGGGGCGACATGGAGGGCGCTATGTGGCTGGAGGGGCGCTGACTGGCGGCGGGGGCCAACCAGAGGCCGCTAAGTGGCGGGTGTGAGGTGGCCGGCGCGGATTTGGAGGAGAGAGGAGGTGGGAGGTGGCTGGTGGTACGGATTTCGAGGCAGAGGGAGCCTATAGGTAGGGGATGCCAATTTTGGAAGGGAGGAAGGTATATATAGGGTAGGCGCTAGGGTTAGTGGAGGTTTGGGGAATTTTGCACCCTCCAATGACGATCGGACGTCACAGGTCGCAAGGGGGTGTTAGCTGGGTCTAGTGGGCTGTGTAGAGGCATGCGTGGGTTATGAGGAGTGGAGAGAGAGGCCCGATGACAGTTCTCGGAGACCGAAAACGTCCGACGTTTTAACCGGCTATAGTGTCGATATAGTTATCCGTTGGGCTATCAAACGAACTCCGAATGCGACGAAACTTGACAAGCGGTCTGTCTACACTATAATAAGACCACACACCAAGTTTCATCCCATTCCGAGAACATTTTTCCGGCCACTTATAAAATAAATATTCAGAGGTGCCGCGGGCGCGTGCGAGTGTGTCTGGGCTCAGAACGAACAACGGAAAGGACGGGTGGACTTGGACGGATGCCGTTTTGAAAACATGCTGATGCAATGCACATGATGACAAGGCAAAGATGCAACACGCAAGCATATGACATGGAAACGACGACGAATAACTGGCTGACACCTGGCGCATCGGTCTCGGGTTGTCACAACACTCCCCTACTAACAAGAGATCTCGTCCCGAGATCTTAGGAACGAGACGGAAGAGAAAAAGGAAGAACAAGGTGAAACCAAAGAATGTTGAGAGGTTTAACAACTTGAAAGAAAGAAAACAACGGAGATGAACGAGATTGAGAAGCTCCGTTACAAAAAAGGAACAAGGAACACACGAGAACCAAGTAGGTTGAATGATAAGAAACAAGAATTGTGTTGGAAATATGCCCTAGAGGCAATAATAAAAGGATTATTATTATATTTCCTTGTTCATGATAATTGTTTGTTATTCATGCTTGAATTGTATTGTACGGAAACAGCGATACATGTGTGAATACATAGACCACAACGTGTCCCTGGTAAGCCTCTAGTTACTAGCTCGTTGATCAACAGATGGTCACGGTTTCCTGACCATGGACATTGGATGTCATTGATAATGGGATCACATCATTAGGAGAATGATGTGATGGACAAGACCCAATCCTGAGCCTAGCACAAGATCGTGTAGTTCGTAATGCTTAAGCTTTTCCAGTGTCAAGTATCTGCTCCTTAGACCATGAGGTTGTGCAACTCCCGAATACCATAGGAATACTTTGGGTGTGCCAAATGTCACAACGTAACTGTGTGGCTATAAAGGTATGCAACGGATATCTTCGAAAGTGTCTGTTGGGTTGGCACGAACCGAGACTGGGATTTGTCACTCCGTATGACGGAGAGGTATCTCTGGGCCCACTCGGTAAGACATCATCATAATGAGCTCGATGTGACTAAGGAGTTGGTCACGGGATGATGGATTACGGAACGAGTAAAGAGACTTGTTGTGATGAGATTGAACAAGGTATCGGTATACCGACGATCGAATCTCGGGCAAGTACCGTACCGATAGACAAAGGGAATTACATATGGGATTAAGTGAATCCTTGACATCCTGGTTCATCCAATGAGATCATCGAGGAACACATGGGAACCAACATGGGTATCTGATGTCTACACACGCTTCTACTCTTGTAGACTATGTTGGGCCTCCAAGCGCAGAGGTTTGTAGGACAGCAGCAATTTCCCTCAAGTGGATGACCTAAGGTTTATCGAACTCAGGGAAGTAGAGGTTGAAGATGGTCTCTCTCAAGCAACCCTGCAACTAAGATACAAGAAGTCTCTTGTGTCCCCAACACACCTAATACACTTGTTAGATGTATAGATGCACTAGTTCGGCGAAGAGATGTTAAATGGCAAGTGATATGGATGGCAAAACAAATTAATATAAATCTGTAATAAAAAGTGCAGCAAGCAAATAAGTGGTAAACGTGAGCACAAATGGTATTGCAATGGTGGAAACAAGGCCTAGGGTTCATACTTTCACTAGTGGCAACTCCCAACAACATTAACATAATCGAATCACATGATATTTCCCATAAAACATGCAATGGAGACGCACCCGGAGGTCATTCCTTCGTGGTCAAGAGAGGACGAGAATTATGTAGGGCTACAAAAGCACACCTCAAAGTTCGTAGTTCTCAATCTAAGGATTTCCCAATGTCACCGCGGCCATCCAAAGAGAGTCCCACAATCACCACAACATATCTAAAGGATAGTCAAAGACAAGCACCAAGAGACTCTCAATCTTCAATCAACACACAAGAGAGGAAATCACTCATGAAAATATTTTTCTAATCCATGTCCAATAGACCGCTGTCACCTTGGTCTCGGGGATTATACTAGATAAAGACAAGTGAGTACATCAATCCAATCCATAGAGGAAGGGGAAATATCATGGGATCACCCTAGATTAACATAGCCTATGATCACAACGAAGATCACATCATGCGAGAGAGAGATAACCACATAGCTACACGTACGAGCCCTCGACCCCGGAGAAGACTACTCACACATGGACATGGTGAGGAGGAGGTTGATGATGGTGTTGATGGAGAGGTGCAGCCCCGCGAGGAGGAGACGGCCGGCGGCAGCCACGGCGGCGGCGGAGGCGGCGGCCCTAGGGGGCGGCGGCGGCCCTCGGGGCGGCGGCGGCCCTAGGGGGCAGCGGCTCCTAGGCCCCCCTTCTTCCTTGTGGATGATGCTGCAATGGTGCTGGTCCTCCCCTCCAAGACGGCGGCTCGGGAGGAGGAAAATTCGTGGCCCTTGGTGACCTAGGTTTCCTCTCTTTATATAGACTCTCGGATTCCCGTCATCAAATTTTGGGCCTCAGTAAAACGGGCTTTACTCGGCCGTCCGGACTCCGATTTGGATGAATTTTATATCCAGAAGCATCGCCTCGAAATTCCCCACAACTTTCGCAACTAGACTTTTTCCGTTTGACATCGTCTTCGGGCCAGAAAGTGACCATCTTTAAAAAACGTTCTCAGACAGATTTCAGGAAAGTCAGAGTTCTACTCCAATACGACTCCTTTTGCGTTTTTGTCAATTTCCAAGTAATTCGTACACAATAAAGTGTAAAACAAGAACATTGTGCACTTTTGCAACCATTAGTAGGTTAGTCCAAATATGATCAAAAGTGTATGGAAGTGCATAAATATCATAGCAATATCACACAAAAAAGGCATGGAGCAAGCAGAAATTATAGATACGTTTTGGACGTATCAACATCCCCAAGCTTAATTCCTGCTCGTCCTCGAGTAGGTAAATGATAACAAGCATAATTTCTGTGGTGACATGCTATTAACCATATAAGAACTTTTCACAGACACATGACAAATGCTTACTGAGATAATGAATCTGTAGTAATTAAGTTGCCTCATGAGAAAATCACAAAGAACTGAAAGTTTTACAATATGATACTGAAACACTCAATAGATTTGTAGTGAGCATGGTGTGCAAATATGATAAAGTGGTACCTCGCTTGCCCCCTTTAGTGAAGCAAAACATAAATGCAGGGGCACCTCCAAGGTTTAAGTGACGACTAGATATAATGATTTCAGAATAAATGATATCATAATCATGCAAAAGACAATGGTACTTTGGGACAATGCACATTACACTCAGAATGACAATCATGCTCTCAATAGTTGGTGCTTTAAAGAAGGTGGAGACTCTCAAACCGTGGCTTTTGTTGGCAAGGTTGAAAACCCGTGGTCGGAAACAAAGACAAAACATGTATCAGAGCTCTTGGTTTTAAAAACAGAGGTAATAATTATTTTTTTTAGATTATGCATATTTCGTCAACGAATGCTAGCAGATAAGTCAATTACTTCTCGAGCTGGACAAGTTTCGAGGAACGGCTCCCGAATGAGGACGATCACATCCTCTAAATCTCCTTTGTTTATCACTGCCAAAGTTTTCTGATTTCTCATGAACAAAGCGTGAAGGAGGGTTTGTTTGTTGTATAATTTTTTAATGAGCCAGGCGCACTCTATGCCAGTTCCTTCTCGTATTATGGGTTTGCACATTAGACATGCAATCCCGGGGTGAAGCTTGTCCAACTTAAAAAGATCATGAATTAACTACTACTTCCTCATGAGCTAAAACAGAGGCACAAAAGAGAAATGCTTTTTTTTGAATAATTTCGAGATGGTACATGAAAATCTTCGTTAGGAATGGCAGATAAATACCATGTATAGGAAGGTATGGTGGACTCATATGGCATAACTGGTTTAAAGAATTTGGATGCACAAGCAGTCAGTCCGCTTAGTACAGGCGAAGGTTAGCAAAAGACTGGGAGCGACCAACTAAAAGAGCAATGACAGTCATAATCATGCAGAGCGACAAAGCAATATTGAATCAGGCATGGAAGTTATATCGCTACTCAGAAACTAAAGATCATCAAGGCTTGATAGACTTTCTTTACAGTCTTAAATATGCGTGAGCATACGCCAAGTCAATCAAAATAAATTCTCGAAGGAAGATACCACTAAACCATACCACATCATAGGCAAACAAATCATGTTGGTACCTCAATAACACATTGAGAACCCCCCAGCTATTTGAGACTAACCATAAGAAAACATGAACTACTAAGCACCATTATGCACATAGCATTTTTATCATAGACATATCAACCAATGCAACAAAAGCCAACTCTCTTAACAAGATAAGCATGATAAATAGAGTTCCAGCGACCAACTAAACAAAAGCTCTTTAAAAAAGATAAGCATGAAAACTAAGAGCTGAACATGATAGTAGCTATTGAAAGACAAAGAACACACACAGCAAAGATAGACATGAAAATTCTATGTTATGTTCTAGGTTGAAGTGGAGCGGGTCTCTCTCCCACACAAAGAAAGCTGGGTTCCAACTCGTTATGAACAGTAAGCAAAGCTAAAGAAAACTAAAAAGGAAACTAAAAGCAAGACGCTCCAAGCATAGCACATAACACATGAAGTGATAAAAATATAGTGGAACGAAAGACGAACTGATAATTGTTGATGGAGAAGGGGATGCACGGGGGCATCCCCAAGCTTAGACGCTTGAGTCTTCTTGAATATGTCTTGGGGGTGCACGGGGGCATCCCCAAGCTTGAGCGTTTGACACTCCTGAATCTTTTTATCATCTTCCCTCGCACACTTGAAAACTCCCTTCATACATAACTCATCATAATCTGATTAGCGAGGTTAG
Source organism: Secale cereale (assembly GCA_902687465.1). NCBI lineage: Eukaryota > Viridiplantae > Streptophyta > Magnoliopsida > Poales > Poaceae > Secale > Secale cereale. The sequence goes on from LR738710.1 coordinate 937,055,555, forward strand.
TACCCATAATAAAATAAATTTTCCTTGCTGGAAATAAGGTTATTCTTGAAGGTCTACTGTTTCTCAAGATTGCCAAAAGGTTTTTGCAAAGAAAAAGCAAGCTCAAGGTTTGCAAAATGAAGGAAAGGCAAAACAGGACAGAATCTGTGAAAAACAGACCAGCAGGTAGTAAATGATTTTTTCGGGGCACTTCTGCAACTCAAATCAAAAAACTCAGAACAGACGCCCGAAAGCCAATTGTATAGAGCACGCTGTCGAAAAAATTCAGCCAAAAAGATGATCTGGTGATTTTATACGAATTTTTCTGTCCAAGGATAGAATCTGTTTCCTGGACAGCACGTCACAACTTTTGAACTTTCTTGCAATCAGAGGCTAAACTTGGCACAAGGCTGAAAAATAAAGATACAATGATGTTGCTACAGTAGCAACAAACATCAAGACCACTAAAACCTGAAAGAACAAGCTGAAAGCAAAGATAACAAGGGTTGTCTCCCTAGAGCTTTTTCTTTATAGCCATAAAGATAGGCTTAAGACTTTAATGATGCTCTCGTAGAAATAAGAGTTGAAGAACAAAAGAGAGCATCAAGAAGCAAATACCAAGCACACATTTAAGCCTAACATGCTTCCTATGCATGAGAATCTTGTAAGAAAATAAATTATTGAAGCATAAAGCAACTAGCATAGGAAGGCAAAACAAGCATAACTTCAAAATATTCACCATAAAGAGAGGAAACTTCTTATTATTAAGATATTTAGAACCATGTCTCCCTCTCTCATTATAAATTTCAGTGGCATCATGGATGAACTCAACAATATAACTATCACATAAGGCATTATTTCCATGATCCAAAAGCATAAAAGTGTCATTACTCTTCATATAAGCAAAATCTTTCTTATTAGGAATAGTGAGAGTAAGACTATCATAACCATCATGGTAATCATCGTATTTAGGAGGCATATCATAATCATAATAAATTTTATCCTCAATAGTAGGTGGACTGAAAATATCATATTCATCATTGTAATCATCATATATAGGAGGCATAGTATCATCAAAGTAAATTTTATCGTCAAAAGTTGGGGGACTAAAAATATCATGTTCGTCAAACGTGTCATCCCCAAGCTTAGAGCTTTCCATGTCATTAGCAATATTGATATTAAATAAAAACATACTAATAACATCACCACCATCATGATTGTTATGCAAATAATAAAGTTCCAAAGGTTTTTTAATTTTCTCTTCGAACACATCATGTCCAAGTTCAAGGTAGAGCTTATAAAGCTCTCTCATATTTTTGTTGTTTTCCATTAAGCATAACTAGTGAAAATAAAAACAAGAAACAAAAAGATTTAATTGCAAGATCTAAAGATATACCTTCAAGCACTCACCTCCCCGGCAACGGCGCCAGAAATAGCTTGATGTCTACACACGCTTCTACTCTTGTAGACTATGTTGGGCCTCCAAGCGCAGAGGTTGGTAGGACAGCAGCAATTTCCCTCAAGTGGATGACCTAAGGTTTATCAAACTCAGGGAAGTAGAGATTGAAGATGGTCTCTCTCAAGCAACCCTGCAACTAAGATACAAGAAGTCTCTTGTGTCCCCAACACACCTAATACACTTGTTAGATGTATAGATGCACTAGTTCGGCGAAGAGATGTTAAATGGCAAGTGATATGGATGGCAAAACAAAGTAATATAAATCTGTAATAAAAAGTGCAGCAAGCAAATAAGTGGTAAACGTGAGCACAAATGGTATTGCAATGGTGGAAACAAGGCCTAGGGTTCATACTTTCACTAGTGGCAACTCCCAATAACATTAACATAATCGAATCACATGATATTTCCCATAAAATATGCAATGGAGACGCACCCGGAGGTCATTCCTTCGTGGTCAAGAGAGGAGGAGAATTATGTAGGGCTACAAAAGCACACCTCAAAGTTCGTAGTTCTCAATCTAAGGATTTCCCAATGTCACCGCGGCCATCCAAAGAGAGTCATACAATCACCACAACATATCTAAAGTATTGTCAAAGACAAGCACCAAGAGACTCTCAATCTTCAATCAACACACAAGAGAGGAAATCACTCATGAAAATATTTTTCTAATCCATGTCCAATAGACCGCTGTCACCTTGGTCTCGGGGATTATACTAGATAAAGACAAGTGAGTACATCAATCCAATACATAGAGGAAGGGGAAATATCATGGGATCACCCTAGATTAACATAGCCTATGATCACAACGAAGATCACATCATGGGAGAGAGAGATAACCACATAGCTACACGTACGAGCCCTCGGCCCCGGAGAAGACTACTCACACATGGACATGGTGAGGAGGAGGTTGATGATGGTGTTGATGGAGAGGTGCAGCCCCGCGAGGAGGAGACGGCCGGCGGCAGCCACGGCGGCGGCGGCGGCGGCCCTAGGGGGCGGCGGCGGCCCTCGGGGCGGCGGCGGCCCTAGGGGGCAGCGGCTCCTTGGCCCCCCTTCTTCCTTGTGGATGATGCTGCAATGGTGCTGGTCCTCCCCTCCAAGACGGCGGCTCGGGAGGTGGAAAATTCGTGGCCCTTGGTGACCTAGGTTTCCTCTCTTTATATAGACTCTCGGATTCCCGTCATCAGATTTTGGGCCTCAGTAAAACGGGCTTTACTCGGCCGTCCGGACTCTGATTTGGACGAATTTTATATCCAGAAGCATCGCCTCGAAATTCCCCACAACTTTTGCAACTAGACTTTTTCTGTTTGACGTCGTTTTTGGGCCGGAACGTGACCATCTTTAAAAAACGTTCTCAGACAGATTTCAGGAAAGTCAGAGTCCTACTCCAATACGACTCCTTTTGCGTTTTTGTCAATTTCCAAGTAATTCCTACACAATAAAGTGTAAAACAAGAACATTGTGCACTTTTGCAACCATTAGTAGGTTAGTCCAAATATGATCAAAAGTGTATGGAAGTGCATAAATAGCATAGCAATATCACACAAAAAAGGCATGGAGCAAGCAGAAATTATAGATACGTTTTGGACGTATCAACATCCCCAAGCTTAATTCCTGCTCGTCCTCGAGTAGGTAAATGATAACAAGCATAATTTCTGTGGTGACATGCTATTAACCATATAAGAACTTTTCACAGTCACATGACAAATGCTTACTGAGATAATGAATCTGTAGTAATTAAGTTGCCTCATGAGAAAATCACAAAGAACTGAAAGTTTTACAATATGATACTGAAACACTCAATAGATTTGTAGTGAGCATGGTGTGCAAATATGATAAAGTGGTACCTCGCTTGCCCCTTTTAGTGAAGCAAAACATAAATGCAGGGGCACCTCCAAGGTTTAAGTGACGACTAGATACAATGATTTCAGAATAAACGATATCATAATCATGCAAAATACAATGGTACTTTGGGACAATGCACATTACACTCAGAATGACAATCATGCTCTCAATAGTTGGTGCTTTAAAGAAGGTGGAGACTCTCGAACCGTGGCTTTTGTTGGCAAGGTTGAAAACCCGTGGTCGGAAACAAAGACAAAACATGTATCAGAGCTCTTGGTTTTAAAAACAGAGGTAATAATTATTTTTTTAGATTATGCATATTTCGTCAACGAATGCTAGCAGATAAGTCAATTACTTCTCGAGCTGGACAAGTTTCGAGGAACGGCTCCCGAATGAGGACGATCACATCCTCTAAATCTCCTTTGTTTATCACTGCCAAAGTTTTCTGATTTCTCATGAACAAAGCGTGAAGGAGGGTTTGTTTGTTGTATAATTTTTTAATGAGTCGGGCGCACTCTATGCCAGTTCCTTCTCGTATTATGGGTTTGCACATTAGACATGCAATCCCGGGGTGAAGCTTGTCTAACTTAAAAAGATCATGAATTAACTATTACTTCCTCATGAGCTAAAACAGAGGCACAAAAGAGAAATGTTTTTTTTTGAATAATTTCGAGATGGTACATGAAAGTCTTCGTTAGGAATGGCGGATAAATACCATGTATAGGAAGGTATGGTGGACTCATATGGCATAACTGGTTTAAAGAATTTGGATGCACAAGCAGTCAGTCCGCTTAGTACAGGCGAAGGTTAGCAAAAGACTGGGAGCGACCAACTAAAAGAGCAATGACGGTCATAATCATGCAGAGCGACAAAGCAACATTGAATCAGGCATGGAAGTTATATCGCTACTCAGAAACTAAAGATCATCAAGGCTTGATAGACTTTCTTTACAGTCTTAAATATGCGTGAGCATACGCCAAGTCAATCAAAATAAATTCTCGAAGGAAGATACCACTAAACCATACCACATCATAGGCAAACAAATAATGTTGGTACCTCAATAACACATTGAGAACCCCCCAGCTATTTGAGAGTAACCATAAGAAAACATGAACTACTAAGCACCATTATGCACATAGCATTTTTATCATAGACATATCAACTAGTGCAACAGAAGCCAACTCTCTTAACAAGATAGCATGATAAATAGAGTTCCAGCGACCAACTAAACAAAAGCTCTTTAAAAAAGATAAGCATGAAAACTAAGAGCTGAACATGATAGTAGCTATTGAAAGACAAAGAACACACACAGCAAAGATAGACATGAAAATTCTATGTTATGTTCTAGGTTGAAGTGGAGCGGGTCTCTCTCCCACACAAAGAAAGCTGGGTTCCAACTCGTTATGAACAGGAAGCAAAGCTAAAGGAAACTAAAAGCAAGACGCTCCAAGCATAGCACATAACACATGAAGTGATAAAAATATAGTGGAACGAAAGACGAACTGATAATTGTTGATGGAGAAGGGGATGCACGGGGGCATCCCCAAGCTTAGACGCTTGAGTCTTCTTGAATATGTCTTGGGGGTGCACGGGGGCATCCCCAAGCTTGAGCGTTTGACACTCCTGAATCTTTTTATCATCTTCCCTCGCACACTTGAAAACTCCCTTCATACATAACTCATCATAATCTGATTAGCGAGGTTAGTACCCATAATAAAATAATTTTTCCTTGCTGGAAATAAGGATATTCTTGAAGGTCTACTGTTTCTCAAGATTGCCAAAAGGTTTTTGCAAAGAAAAAGCAAGCTCAAGGTTTGCAAAATGAAGGAAAGGCAAAACAGGACAGAATCTGTGAAAAACAGACCGGCAGGTAGTAAATGATTTTTTCGGGGCACTTCTGCAACTCAAATCAAAAAACTCAGAACAGACGCCCAAAAGCCAATTGTATAGAGCACGCTGTCCAAAAAATTCAGACCAAAAAGATGATCTGGTGATTTTATACGAATTTTTCTGTCCAAGGACAGAATCTGTTTCCTGGACAGCACGTCACAACTTTTGAACTTTCTTGCAATCAGAGGCTAAACTTGGCACAAGGCTAAAAAATAAAGATACAATGATGTTGCTACAGTAGTAACAAACATCAAGACCACTAAAAACTGAAAGGACAAGCTGAAAGCAAAGATAACAAGGGTTGTCTCCCTAGAGCTTTTTCTTTATAGCCATAAAGATAGGCTTAAGACTTTAATGATGCTCTCGTAGGAATAAGAGTTGAAGAACAAAAGAGAGCATCAAGAAGCAAATACCAAGCACACATTTAAGCCTAACATGCTTCCTATGCATGAGAATCTTGTAAGAAAATAAATTATTGAAGCATAAAGCAACTAGCATAGGAAGGCAAAACAAGCATAACTTCAAAATATTCACCATAAAGAGAGGAAACTTCTTATTATTAAGATATTTAGAACCATGTCTCCCTCTCTCATTATAAATTTCAGTGGCATCATGGATGAACTCAACAATATAACTATCACATAAGGCATTATTTCGATGATCCAAAAGCATAAAAGTGTCATTACTCTTCATATAAGCAAAATCTTTCTTATTAGGAATAGTGAGAGTAAGACTATCATAACCATCATGGTAATCATCGTATTTAGGAGGCATATCATAATCATAATAAATTTTATCCTCAATAGTAGGTGGACTGAAAATATCATATTCATCATTGTAATCATCATATATAGGAGGCATAGTATCATCAAAGTAAATTTTCTCCTCAAAAGTTGGGGGACTAAAAATATCATGTTCATCAAACGTGTCATCCCCAAGCTTAGAGCTTTCCATGTCATTAGCAATATTGATATTAAATAAAAACATACTAATAACATCACCACCATCATGATTGTTATGCAAATAATAAAGTTCCAAAGGTTTTTTAATTTTCTCTTCGAACACATCATGTCCAAGTTCAAGGTAGAGCTTATAAAGCTCTCTCATATTTTTGTTGTTTCCCATTAAGCAAAACTAGTGAAAATAAAAACAAGAAACAAAAAGATTTAATTGCAACATCTAAAGATATACCTTCAAGCACTCACCTCCCCGGCAACGGCGCCAGAAATAGCTTGATGTCTACACACGCTTCTACTCTTGTAGACTATGTTGGGCCTCCAAGCGCAGAGGTTGGTAGGACAGCAGCAATTTCCCTCAAGTGGATGACCTAAGGATTATCGAACTCAGGGAAGTAGAGGTTGAAGATGGTCTCTCTCAAGCAACCCTGCAACTAAGATACAAGAAGTCTCTTGTGTCCCCAACACACCTAATACACTTGTTAGATGTATAGATGCACTAGTTCGGCGAAGAGATGTTAAATGGCAAGTGATATGGATGGCGAAACAAAGTAATATAAATCTGTAATAAAAAGTGTAGCAAGCAAATAAGTGGTAAACGTGAGCACAAATGGTATTGCAATGATGGAAACAAGGCCTAGGGTTCATACTTTCACTAGTGGCAACTCCCAACAACATTAACATAATCGAATCACATGATATTTCCCATAAAACATGCAATGGAGACGCACCCGGAGGTCATTCCTTCGTGGTCAAGAGAGGACGAGAATTATGTAGGGCTACAAAAGCACACCTCAAAGTTCGTAGTTCTCAATCTAAGGATTTCCCAATGTCACCGCGGCCATCCAAAGAGAGTCCCACAATCACCACAACATATCTAAAGGATAGTCAAAGACAAGCACCAAGAGACTCTCAATCTTCAATCAACACACAAGAGAGGAAATCACTCATGAAAATATTTTTCTAATCCATGTCCAATAGACCGCTGTCACCTTGGTCTCAGGGATTATACTAGATAAAGACAAGTGAGTACATCAATCCAATACATAGAGGAAGGGGAAATATCATGGGATCACCCTAGATTAACATAGCCTATGATCACAACGAAGATCACATCATGGGAGAGAGAGATAACCACATAGCTACACGTACGAGCCCTCGGCCCCGGAGAAGACTACTCACACATGGACATGGTGAGGAGGAGGTTGATGATGGTGTTGATGGAGAGGTGCAGCCCCGCGAGGAGGAGACGGCCGGCGGCGGCGACCCTAGGGGGCGGCGGCGGCCCTCGGGGCGGCGGCGGCCCTAGGGGGCAGCGGCTCCTTGGCCCCCCTTCTTCCTTGTGGATGATGCTGCAATGGTGCTGGTCCTCCCCTCCAAGACGGCGGCTCGGGAGGAGGAAAATTCGTGGCCCTTGGTGACCTAGGTTTCCTCTCTTTATATAGACTCTCGGATTCCCGTCATCAGATTTTGGGCCTCAGTAAAACGGGGTTTACTCGGCCGTCCGGACTCCGATTTGGACGAATTTTATATCCAGAAGCATCGCCTCGAAATTCCCCACAACTTCCGCAACTAGACGTTTTCCGTTTGACGTCGTATTCGGGCCGGAACGTGACCATCTTTAAAAAACGTTCTCAGACAGATTTCAGGAAAGTCAGAGTCCTACTCCAATACGACTCCTTTTGCGTTTTTGTTAATTTCCAAGTAATTCCTACACAATAAAGTGTAAAACAAGAACATTGTGCACTTTTGCAACCATTAGTAGGTTAGTCCAAATATGATCAAAAGTGTATGGAAGTGCATAAATATCATAGCAATATCACACAAAAAAGGCATGGAGCAAGCAGAAATTATAGATACGTTTTGGACGTATCAGTATCCAGATCCCGCTGTTGGTTATTGACCGGAGAGTCGTCTCGATCATGTCTGCGTGTCTCCCGAACCCGTAGGGTCTGCACACTTAAGGTTCGGTGACGCTAGGTTTGTAGAGATATATGCACACGGTAACCCGAATGTTCTTCGGAGTCCCGGATGAGATCCCGGACGTCACGAGGAGTTCCGGAATGGTCCGAAGGTAAAGAATGATATATAGGAAGTCCAGTTTCGGCCATCGGGAGAGTTCCGGGGGTCACCGGTAGTGTACCGGGACCACCGGAAGGGTCCCGGGGGTCCATCGGGTGGGGACATCCATCCCGGAGGGCCCCGTGGGCCGTAGGGGGAGGGGGACCAGCCCTTAGTGGGCTGGCGCACCCCCCATGGGCCTCCCCCCATGCTCCTAGGGTTGAAACCCTAGGGGTGGGGGCGCCTCCCTTGGCTTGGGGGGCAAGCCACCCCCCTTGGCCGCCGCCCCCCTAGGAGATTGGATCTCCTAGGGCCGGCGCCCCCTGGCCCCCTATATATAGTGGGGGGGAGAGAGGGCAGCAGCACCTCAGCCCCTGGCGCCTCCCCCCGTTACATCTCCTACTCCTCCCGCAGGGTCTCGGCGAAGCCCTGCAGCTTTTGCCGTTGCATCCACCACCACGCCGTCGTGCTGCTGGATCTCCATCGACCTCTCCTCCCCCCTTGCTGGATCAAGAAGGAGGAGACGTCGTTGTACCATACGTGTGTTGAACGCGGAGGTGCAGTCCGTTCGGCGCTGGGATCATCGGTGACGAGGATCACGATGAGTACGACTCCATCATCCACGTTCCTTCGAACGCTTCCGCTCGCGACCTACAAAGGGTATGTAGATGCACTCCTTTATGCTCGTTGCTAGATGACTCCTTAGATTGATCTTGGTGAAGCGTAGGAAATATTTTGAATTCTGCTACGTTCCGCAACAGTGGCATCTGAGCTAGGTCTTTGCGTAGCATCTTGCACCAGTAGAACAAAAACAAGTTGTGGACGTTGATTTTGTTCAATTCTCTTACCGCTACTAGTCCAATCTTGATTCGGTGGCATTGTGGGATGAAGCGACCCGGACCGACCTTACACGTACGCTTACGTGAGACTGGTTCCACCGACTGACATGCACTAGTTGCATAAGGTGGCTGGCGGGTGTCCGTCTCTCCCACTTTAGTTGGATCGGATTCGATGAAAAGGGTCCTTATGAAGGGTAAATAGAAATTGGCATATCACGTTGTGGTTTTGGCATAGGTAAGAAACGTTCTTGCTAGAAACCTATAGAAGCCACGTAAAAACTTGCAACAACAATTAGAGGACGTCTAACTTGTTCTTGCAGCATGTGCTATGTGATGTGATATGGCTAAGAAGATGTGATGAATGATATATGTGATGTATGAGATTGATCATGTTCTTGTAATAGGGAATCACGACTTGCAAGTCGATGAAAATGACAACCGACAGGAGCCATAGGAGTTGTCTTATTTATTGTATGACTTGTGTGTCACTGAATAACACCATGTAATTACTTTACTTTATTGCTAAACGTTAGCCATAGTGGTAGAAGTAATATTTGGCGAGACGACTTCGTGAAGACACGATGATGGAGATCATGGTGTCATGCCGGTGACAAAGATGATCATGGAGCCCCAAAGATGGAGATCAAAGGAGCAAAATGATATTGTCCATATCATGTCACTTTATTTGATTACATGTGATATTTATCATGTTTATGCATCTTGTTTACTTAGAACGACGGTAGTAAATAAGATGATCTCTCACTGAAAATTTCAAGAACTGTGTTCCCCCTAACTGTGCACCATTTCTAAGGATCGTTCTTCCGAAGCACCACGTGAAGATCGGGTGTGATAGGCTCTAACGTTCGCATACAACGGGTGTAAGCCAGATTTACACACGCAATACACATAGGGTTCACTTGACGAGCCTAGCATGTACAGACATGGCCTCGGAACACGGAAGACCGAAAGGTCGAACATGAGTCGTATAGAAGATACAATCAACATGAAGATGTTCACCGTTGATGACTAGTCCGTCTCACGTGATGATCGGACACGGGCTAGTCGATTCGGATCATGTATCACTTAGATGACTGGAGAGATGTCTATCTGAGTGGGAGTTCATTATTTTTGATTAGATGAACTTAATTGTCATGAACTTAGTCTAAATTCTTTACAATATGTCTTGTTGATCAAATGGCCCACGCTCATGTCACCCTCAACTTCAACGCGTTCCTAGAGAAATCCAAGCTGAAAGACAATGGTAGCAACTATACGGATTGGGTCCGTAACCTGAGGATCATCCTCATAGCTGCCAAGAAAACTTATGTCCTAGAAGCACCGCTAGGTGACGCTCCCGCCCCGGCAAATCAAGATGTTATGAACGCTTGGCAGTCGCATTGTGATGATTACTCCTGGGTTCAGTGCGGCATGCTCTACAGCTTAGAATCGGGGCTCCAAAAGCATTTCGAGCACCACGGAGCATATGAGATGTTCCAAGAGCTGAAAATGGTTTCCAGGCTCATGCCCGAGTTGAGAGATATGACGTCTCCAACGCATTCTACAGCTGTAAGATGGAGGAAAACAGTTCTGTCAGTGAGCACATACTCAAGTTGTCTGGGATGTGCAACCGCTTGTCTCAGTTGGGACTAAATCTCCCCGACGAAGCGGTCGTTGACACAATCCTTCAGTCGCTCCCACCTAGCTACAAGAGCTTCGTGTTGAACTTCAATATGCAAGGGATGGAGAAGTCCATTCCCGAGGTGTATTCAATGCTGAAATCAGCGGAGGTGGAGATCAAGAAAGAGCATCAAGTGTTGATGGTGAATAAAACCACTAAGTTCAAAAAGGGCAAGGGTAAGAAGAACTTCAAGAAGGACGGTAAAGGAGTTGCCGCGCCCGGTAAGCCAGTTGCCAGGAAGAAGCCAAAGAATGGACCCAAGCCTAAGACTGAGTGCTTTTATTGCAAGGGAACGGGTCACTGGAAGCGGAACTGCCCCAAATACTTAGCAGACAAGAAGGCCGGCAATGTCAAAGGTATATGTGATATACATGTTATTGATGTGTACCTTACCAGCGCTCGTAGTAGCTCCTGGGTATTTGATACCGGTGTAGTTGCTCACATTTGTAACTCGAAGCAAGAGCTGCGGAATAAGCGGGGACTGGCGAAGGACGAGGTGACGATGCGCGTCGGGAATGGTTCCAAGGTCGATGTGATCGCCGTCGGCACGCTGCCTCTACATCTACCCTCGGGATTAGTTTTAAACCTTAATAATTGTTATTTAGTACCAGCTTTGAGCATGAACATTGTATCTGGATCTCATTTGATGCGAGATGGCTACTCATTTAAATCCGAGAATAATGGTTGTTCTATTTATTTGAGAGATATGTTTTATGGTCATGCCCCGCTGGTCAATGGTTTATTTTTGATGAATCTCGAACGTGATGATACACATATTCATAGTGTGAATGCCAAAAGATGTAAAGTTGACAATGATAGTCCCACATATTTGTGGCATTGCCGCCTTGGTCATATTGGTGTCAAACGTATGAAGAAGCTCCATCCAGATGGACTTCTAGAGTCTCTTGATTATGAATCATTTGACACGTGCGAACCATGCATCTTGGGCAAGATGACCAAGACTCCGTTCTCCGGAACGATGGAGCGAGCAACCAACTTATTGGAAATCATACATACGACTTGAGTAGATATGGGTATGTCTACTTAATGAGTGTGACACAATGATGGAACGATGTGTGCGGTCCAATGAGTGTTGAAGCTCGCGGAGGCTATCGTTATGTTCTCACCCTCACATACGACTTGAGTAGATATGGGTATGTCTACTTAATGAAACACAAGTCTGAGACATTTGAAAAGTTCAAGGAATTTCAAAATGAGGTTGAGAATCAACGTGACAAAAAAATAAAGTTCTTACGATCGGATCGTGGGGGTGAATATTTAAGTCATGAATTTGGCACGCACCTAAGGAACTATGGAATTGGTTCACAATTGACACCGCCCGGAACACCTCAGCGTAATGGTGTGTCCGAACGTCGAAATCGTACTCTGTTGGACATGGTGCGATCTATGATGTCTCTCACCGACTTACCACTATCTTTTTGGGGTTATGCTTTAGAGACTGCCGCATTCACTTTAAATAGGGCTCCCTCGAAATCCGTTGAGACGACACCGTATGAACTTTGGTTTGGCAAGAAACCTAAGCTGTCGTTTCTGAAAGTTTGGGGTTGCGATGCTTATGTCAAGAAACTTCAACCTGAGAAGCTCGAATCCAAATCGGAAAAATGCGTCTTCATAGGATACCCAAAGGAAACGATTGGGTACACCTTCTACCTCAGATCCGAAGGCAAGGTCTTTGTTGCCAAGAATGGATCCTTTCTGGAGAAAGAGTTTCTCTCGAAAGAAGTGAGTGGGAGGAAAGTAGAACTTGATGAGGTGACAGTCACCCCTCCCGAACCGGAAAGTAGCGCAGCGCAGGAAATTGTTCCTGAGGTGCCTGCACCGACAAGGGAGGAAGTTTATGATGATGATCATGAAGATACAGATCAAGTTACTACTGAACTTCGAAGGTCCACAAGGACACGTTCCGCACCAGAGTGGTACGGCAACCCTGTCATGGAAATCATGTTGTTAGACAACGGTGAACCTTCGAACTATGAAGAAGCGATGGCGGGCCCGGATTCCAACAAATTGCTTGAAGCCATGAAATCCGAGATAGGATCCATGTATGAAAACAAAGTATGGACTTTGGTGGACTTGCCCGATGATCGGCACTCCATAGAAAATAAATGGATATTTAAGAAGAAGACAGACGCAGATGGTAATGTGACCATCTATAAGGCTCGGCTTGTCGCTAAGGGTTATCGACAAGTTCAAGGGATTGACTACGATGAGACATTCTCTCCCGTAGCGATGCGAAAGTCCATCCGAATCATGTTAGCAATTGCCGCATTCTATGATTATGAGATATGGCAAATGGACGTCAAAACGACATTCCTTAATGGCTTCCTCAAGGAAGAACTGTATATGATGCAGCCAGAAGGTTTTGTCGACCCAGAGAAAGCTAACAAGGTATGCAAGCTCCAGCGCCCGATCTATGAGCTGGTGCAAGCATCTCGGAGTTGGAATATTCGCTTTAATGATGTGATCAAAGCGTTTGGCTTTGTACAGACTTGGGGAGAAGCCTGTATTTACAAGAAAGTGAGTGGGAGCTATGTAGCATTTCTCATATTATATGTGGATGACATACTGCTGATGGGAAATGATATAGAATTCTTCGAGAGCATAAAGGCCTACTTGAATAAGAGTTTTTCAATGAAGGACCTTGGAGAAGCCGCTTATATATTAGGCATCAAGATCTATAGAGATAGATCGAGACGCCTGATTGGTCTTTCATGTGACACCCCGAGACCGGTGCGCTAGGTGTCAGCCATTTATTCGTTGCCGTTGCCATGTCATCTGCTTGCGTGTGCATTCTTGCCATGTCATCATGTGTGTTGCATCAGCATGTTTTCAAAACTTGCATCCGTCCGAGTTCCCTCGTCCTCTCCGTTGTCCGTTCTGAGCCCAGACACACTTGCACGCGCCCGCGGCGCCTCCGAATATTTATTTTGTAAGTGGCCGAAAAATGTTCTCGGAATGGGTTGAAACTTGGCGTGTGGTCTTATTGTAGTGTAGACAGGCCGCCTGCCAAATTTCATCGCATTCGGAGTCCGTTTGATAGCCCAACGGATATATATAACGGCACTAGTCGCCGGTTAACTCGTCGGACGTTTTCGGTCTTCGAAAACCCCGCGGGCCTCTTTTTCCTTCTCTCCTCGTAGCCCGAAACCTCTTCTACACAGCCCAATAACCTTCCCTAGGCCCATCCTACCTCACCTCGCGATCGGATCCGTCGGATCGTGATCGGAGGGCTCTAAAACCCCTCCAAACCCCCCAAACCCTAGCATTTTGTTATATAAACAACCCCCCTTGCCATTTTGGGCATCCCCTAGGCCTTCCCCTACCTCCAGCCTCCTCCCTTGCATCAATTTCCGCGCAGCCCCTCTCCACCTCCGCCACTAGGCGCCGCCAAGTCAGCCAGCCACCTCGTATTCGCCAAGTGGCGCGCCCCCATTGGCTGCTACAGCCGCCAACAGCGCCCTCCACCACTCCTGGCCTGCCACGTGGCTCCCCCCAGCTTCCCACCGCGCCTGGCCCACGAAGCCCGCTCCAGGCCCGCCCCGGGCCGGATCTGGGCCCCGAGGCCCGTCCGCCGCCGCCAGCTCCCAAGCGAGGGGTTTCCCCGCTTCGATCCTCCCGTGCGCGAGCTCGCCGGGGCTCTCGTTCGCTGCCGCCTCGCGGCCCTGCCACCCCGCCGGTCCGGCGAACACCCAGGCCAGCGCCGTCCATCGCCTCCTTCCTTCTCGTCTCACTTTCCTCTCTGCCGCCTCCACCAGTGACTACCCCGCCGCTGGAGATGCTACCTCGCCGCCGGAGATGCTGCCTCGTCGCCGGAGCTCATGCTTCCGCCGGGAATGGAGCCGCCCCGCCCGGATCCGCCCGGATCCGGCCTCTCCTGGTGCGTAGCTGGCCCCTGCCGCCTTCCTCGCATCAACCGCCACCGGCCGCTGCCATGGCCGCCTCCCTACTTGCTTGACAGGAGGAGGAGGACGAGCCCGATCCCGATCGGGACCTGCCTGCGAGCTGGGCCAGACAGGTCCGTGAGGCCCAGCTGAGCCGGCCCGGTCTCGCCTCCTCCAGATCGGCCGCGTGGGCCGACCCAGCGCCTACACCGCCGGCCCGTTCCTTCTACCTCCTCCAGCTGCTTCCCGGCCCAGCTCCTCCTTTCCAACCGGGCTGGGCCCATGGGTGAGCAACAACAGATCCCGCCCTAAGCGTCGAATAGCTATCATGCGTCGTTTTAGTTTTTTTCTCGGAGTGAAAAATTTCTGCTAAGTCCCTTAAAGTGCTTAATAATGTTGCATCTTTGAATGCTGGTAGCTTTTTGTGTGCTTATCCAAATTGAGTGAATGATATGTCAAAATGATCGTGGTGATGTGCTCTACACTTTGTTCCATTCTGCCATGCTCATTTGAGTTCATCTAGTTGCTCAAATATCTGTTGCAAGAGTGCTACTTGTTATAAACTGCTGCTACTTGTTATTTTGTTGCCATGTTTGAGATATGATAACTTGGTGCATGTTTATCCAAATGATGCAAATGATATGTCAAAATGTTCATCATGAGATGCTCTACATGTTGGTTGCTATGGCATGCTTGTTTGAGTTCATATGCCTTGTGTTCTTTGATGTGGTGCATTTAACTTTCCATGATATGCCTTGTGTTGAATTAAACATGATCACAAACTTGCCATGTTGCTGTTACTGTTTAAACACTTAGTGAAATTTCACTAAGTCTGGAATTTGTCATATCCTGATGCTATGTTTGCTTGATGCCCTAGGTAAATCCATGTTAGTTTTGGGGTGGTCATTGATAATTCCTTGTTGTATATGTTGTTGTCTATCCATTCATGTCCTTACTTGCTCATTTGGCTTGTTGTAGCTTATTTAATTCTTGCTCCCAAGTTGCTATAAAATATTGCTGTCAGGTTTTTATTGTCATGATAAAAATGTTGTAGCTTGTTGCTATTGATCCATGCCTCCTATGGAGATGCTCCAATGGAGTTGTTTGCTGTAGGATATGTCTACTTCATGTACATGCTTCTTGTCACCATGTCTGAGTGTTGTAGAGTATATATATCTTGCTCCAAAGTTGCTATGTGGCTGTTAATTTCAGCTTGTTGTTATATCTTGTTTCATGTGTATCTTTTAGCCCGTTGCTCCGTTTGGAGTGTTCCTTATATGAAACTGTGTGATTTTGCATGTTGAATCATAATAGCATGTTTTTTTTCATGTTTGGAGTGAGTTTTCTTGATGTTTGGGTGCATCTTGCACCGTTGACATGCTTGTCTTGTTTTGCTCATATCTTCTAGGCCGTAGCTCCGAATTAAACAAACTTTATATGTAACTTGACTAGAATTTCGTGTAGATCATGATGGTGCATGTTAACTTGCTGTTTAACAACTTTAACTTAAGGTTTGAGCAGATCTGGACTAATTTCAAACTATGCATATGAGGACTTACCGGATTTGTCTTAAGTAGTTTCCGGCCTCATTTAAACTTGTTGAGTTGTGTTGTTTTTGAGTGCTTCCTGCCTTGCCATGTATTTCTTCCTGTATAGACTTGTCATGCATCCTACCTTGCCATGTATTGCATCTTATAGACTTGTGTTGTTTTCTGTGCTTCCTACCTTGCCATGTTGTGCTTCTTGTATAGACTTGTGGTGCATCCTATGTAGAACTATCATGCATCATACTTGTTTGAGCATATTGTCCTGTCTCGTGTGGTGTGTTTACCATGTTGCTTGCTTCTTCTCGTTAGTGCTTGTTCCGTTGCGTTCGTGAGGATTCGTTCGTCTACCCGTGGTTCTTCTTCAAGGCTTCTTCTTCGTCTTCTTCATGAATCCGTTCTTCTTCATTGCGGGATCTCAGGCAAGATGACCATACCCTTGGATACCTTTACTATATTTGCCTTTGCTTAGTTGTCTCGATGCTATCGTTATATGTCGCGCTACCCATCTTATTGTCAGCCCCTCTCCTTATTGCCATGAAACCTCTAACCTTGACACCTTCCTAGCAAAACCATTGTTTGGCTATGTTACCCGCTTGCTCAGCCCCTCTTATAGCGTTGCTAGTTGTAGGTGAAGATGAAGATCGTTCCAGGAGGGAACTTGTTGTTGGAATATCACAATATGTTATATATATAATAACACACCTATATACTGGGCATGGATGGAAGGCTTGGCCTTTTGCTCGGTGTTTTGTTCCACTCATGCCACCTTAGGCGCCGATAAACCGGCATTATGTTCCTTGATTTTGCGTTCCTTACACGATGGGTATATGGGGACCCCTTGACAGTTCGTCTTTGAATAAAACTCCTCCAGCAAGGCCCAACTTTGGTTTTGATTTGCCTCATAATAACAACTTAATTAATTAATTAATTTCCATAAGGGGGACGCTCCTTGGAGATTCTTTTCTACATAGCAGAGGGGGCCAGTGCTGATGGTGTTGGTCCCAAACGGGCAACCTGCGGGGCCACCTTGGGGAAACCCGAGGGCTGCTTTTACTCGTAGCTTGTCCCATCAGGACGTGGCCTGAGACGAGATATGCGCGGCTACTCTCAGGGTGTCGGCAAGCCGGGAGGTCTTGCTGGACTTGTTTTACCATTATCGAAATGTCTTGTGCACCGGGATGCCGAGCCTGATCGGATTTCCCTAAGATAAGGGGTGATGATATTATATTTATCACTTCAGCTCATCGTGAGAGCTTGTGATGGGCTAAGTTGGGGCACCCCTGCAGGGTTATGATCTTTCGAAAGCCGTGCCCGCGGTTATGTGGCAGATTGGAATTTGTTAATGTCCGTTGTAGAAAACTTGTCAGAGGATCCGAAGTAAAACACACAATTGTGTGAGTAACCGTGACTGTCTCTTTTCACTTTGAGAAGAGAACACGGTGGGGTTATGTTTGACTCGTAGGTAGTTCAGGATCTTTAGCGATCATTACTAGTTTGCGACCGTTTGCGTAGATGCTCATCTTATTCTTGTACTCGTAAGTTAGCCACCATACATTTGCTTAGCCACTGCTGCAACCTCACCACTTTACCTCTTTCTACCTATTAAGCTTTGATAGTCTTGTTACCCATGGTTATGGTATTGCTGAGTCCTCGTGGCTCACAGATACTGCAACAACAGTTGCAGGTGCAGTTTTCCGATGTCTTGACGTGAGAGCGTTGATCGTTGTGTTGGAGTTCTTTCTTCTTCTTCTTCTTCTTCAGTCTTGGGTTAGGTTCCGGGTCGGCAGCCTGGGATAGCAGATGGATGTCGTTGTGCTTTTCATGTTTGCATCCGTAGTCGGATGCTTTGTATTGATGTTGTTGTATTCATGTGAATTGTATGTATTATTGTATCCCCCATGTATGTATGTAATGGTACGATGTAATGATATCCATCTTGCTAAGCGTCCGAAATTTGGTTGTGCCCCAATCACGTAAGTGTCACGTGATCGGGATAGAATCGCATCTTGGGCCTGACAAGTTGGTATCAGAGCCTCGACCAACCATAGGAGCCCCATTGATTGATCGTAGCATGGCCGTTGTCGAGTCTAGCAAAACTTTTTCGGAGTCTAGTTATATCGGAGAGTAGGAATTCTTTTTACTCCTCAGTCCCTTCGTCGCTCTGGTGAGGAATCTTGACATAGGTGTTTTGAATTACTCCTCTTCCCCTTCAATTTTTTTTAGGATCACGTGGTTAGTTTTTCGTTCGTTGCGTTGTTAGTTCTTTCATCTGGTGCATCTCTCGTCAAGTGGATTCAACCCTCTTGTTCTTTGCAAGTTCGTCCTTAGTTCTTTCTAACCGGTGTTGTTTCCTCGTCCGAAGTTGTCTTTCTTTTTCCCACCCGCCCACCCTTTTTCTTCTCGGACCGGAGTCCTTAATCGAGTATCCATCCTACTCGTGTGAACCCTTTGCTAATTATTTCAACCGGTGAATTCTCTTCTAGTTCGTCATCATTCATCTCCTTTCTTCTCCGGCAAATTCTCCTATTGTTTGATATTCTTCACCTCTTCTTCTTTTCCGGTGGATTCAACTCAAGTATTCGGTGTTGTTCATATTCTTTTCCCCTCGGCTCGAATATTCCCCTTGCTCATTTGCCTCACGCCATTTTATTATCCCGGAGTTCCGAAGAAATCTCAGCAGATTCGTCTGTATTCCAATTTATTCGAGGTTGTCACCTCATTCGAGTCCTTGAATCATTTTCGGTGCATTACCTCTTTTCAATCCTTTTCAACGGTGTTTTCTCTTCGGTGGGCTC
Source organism: Secale cereale (assembly GCA_902687465.1). Classification (NCBI taxonomy): domain Eukaryota; kingdom Viridiplantae; phylum Streptophyta; class Magnoliopsida; order Poales; family Poaceae; genus Secale; species Secale cereale. The sequence goes on from LR738710.1 coordinate 937,074,506, forward strand.
ATAATCCACAGGTCTTTTCCCAAGATCTTACCTGACTCTTCTAATTTTCCCAGAGTGTTCTGAAATTCTTTTCAAACATGACGTAAGTATGGATGCCATAAGTCATATGCCTTCTTCAAGATCGCTTTTAATTCTTTCCATCGTTGGTCCAACTTTTCTTCATCCGGAGTAGTTCTTGAATTCTTTTCTGGTGTTCCTCCGAAGGCCATCATTTCAGAAGATTTCTTCATTCTCAGTTTTCAATTTCGTCCTCCAAATATTCTTCAGTGATGCCTCTTCGTTCGTCTCACATTCTTCCGGTGCTTCGTCAAAGTATTCTTTAATCAATTCACAATCTCTTCGTTCTCGTTATTCTAATTCCCGCAAGTGCTTTATTCTTCCCGGAGATTCATTCTCTTGTGCTCACTCAATCTCAATTCTTCACGGTGGTTCGTTCCTTTTCTTCACTCGGCTTCAAGTATTACGGTGATTCGCTTAGGAGTTCTTTCCAGTGTTATCATATCAATTCAATCATTCTTATTCCAATCTTACCGGTGGTTCATAAAGTTTTTCGCAAGTTCGCGATATATCCCTCTTTAATCAATTTCAACGAGAATAAGTAGTATGTGAATCCATTGTTCTCATCAATTTAATTGGTGGAGGATAAGCATAACATAATTCTTATTCTTTTCATCGAGTTGATTTATTCCTTTCTTCGGAGTTTATTCTTGATGAATAAATTCTAGTTCCGAGTGCTTTCATCTTTTCTTCCCCGGAGTTCAAAGTTTTTCTGGGCTATCTCGTCGGAACCCCGTTTAATCATCGCAAGGCGTTATTCTTATTCTTTTCATTCGTCATTTCTATATCATCATCTTTTCGTTACCGGAGTTCTTCATGAGGGTTCTTCACCATTTAATTCGTCCATCAAGTGTTCATCATAATTCTTTTGGAGCATCTCAAGCATTCTTATTCTTTTGCCTCTCGAGTGCAAATAATCCTCAGTATTCTTTTGAAATGGAGTTTTGCATTTCTTCCTTCATTTTCGTCTATTCAATATTTTGGTTGCAGCACAATTCACCTCAAGTTTTGGGATGGATTTCATAAGTCCACAACAAGCTTATTCTTTTGTGGTTGTTTTTCTCAACAACTCCGTTGAAGTCTTTCCTTTATAATTCTCGTTCATGTCACTCGTGCTCAAGTTGTCATCTTCTTCTCCATTCTTCTCATTCCATTCTTTAATTTTTTCGGGGGTTTTCTTGTTCTTCCCGTCATGGATCGTTCCATCTTCTCAGGTTCTTGTTCCATTCCATTCATGTTCAACCGGTGTGCCATTTCTTTCAGTTTCAGCCGGAGTGCTGCCTGAATTACTTCGTTCAAGTTCTTTTCTATCTTTTTCAACCGGAGTGGTTTCAATGTCTCTCTTGTCATTTAACCTTTTGGTTCTCGTCGTATGTCTTTTGCTTATTACCGGAGCTTCTCAAATCTAGTTCTTCTCCGTTCTATCTTTTCTTTTCAGTTATTCAATCTCTCATATTTCTTTGGTTTCACTCCTTGTCCTTGAAGAACTTTGTTCTTCCTTTTCCCTCCCGTCTCGTTCCTAAGATCTCGGGACGAGATCTCTTTTTAGTAGGGGAGTGTTGTGACACCCCGAGACCGGTGCGCCAGGTGTCAGCCAGTTATTCGTTGCCGTTGCCATGTCATCTGCTTGCGTGTGCATTCTTGCCATGTCATCATGTGTGCTGCATCAGCATGTTTTCAAAACTTGCATCCGTCCGAGTTCCCTCATCCTCTCCGTTGTCCGTTCTGAGCCCACACACACTTGCACGCGCCCGCGGCGCCTCGGAATATTTATTTTGTAAGTGGCCAAAAAATGTTCTCGGAATGGGTTGAAACTTGGCGTGTGGTCTTATTATAGTGTAGACAGGCCGCCTAACAAATTTCATCGCATTCGGAGTCCGTTTGATAGCCCAACGGATATATATAACGGCACTAGTCGCCGGTTAACTCGTCGGATGTCTTCGGTCTCCGAAAACCCCGCGGGCCTCTTTTCCCTTCTCTCCTCTTAGCCCGAAACCTCTTCTACACAGCCCAATAACCTTCCCTAGGCCCATCCTACCTCACCTCGCGATCGGATCCGTCGGATCATGGTCGGAGGGCTCTAAAACCCCTCCAAACCCCACAAACCCTAGCATTTTGCTATATAAACAACCCCCCTTGCCATTTTGGGCATCCCCTAGGCCTTCCCCTACCTCTAGCCTCCTCCCTTGCATCAATTTCCGCACAGCCCCTCTCCACCTCCGCCACTTGGCGCCGCCAAGTCAGCCAGCCACCTCGTATTCGCCAAGTGGCGCGCCAACATTGGCTGCCACAGCCGCCAACAGCGCCCTCCACCACTCCTGGCCTGCCACGTGGCTCCCCCCAGCTTCCCACCGCGCCTGGCCCGCGAAGCCCGCTCCAGGCCCGCCCCGGGCCGGATCTAGGCCCCGAGGCCCGTCCGCCGCCGCCAGCTCCCAAGCGAGGGGTTTCCCCGCTTCGATCCTCCCGTGCGCGAGCTCGCCGGGGCTCTCGTCCGCCGCCGCCTCGCGGCCCTGCCACACCGCCAGTCCGGCGACCACCCAGGCCAGCGCCGGCCGTCGCCTCCTTCCTCCTCGTCTCACTTTCCTCTCTCCCGCCTCCAGCAGTGACTACCCCTTCGCTGGAGATGCTACCTCGTCGCCGGAGATGCTGCCTCGTCGCCGGAGCTCATGCTTCCGCCGGGAATGGAGCCGCCCCGCCCGGATCCGCCCGGATCCGGCCTCTCCTGGTGCGTAGCTGGCCCCTGCCGCCTTCCTCGCATCAACCGCCGCTGGCCGCTGCCATGGCCGCCTCCCTCCTTGCTCGACAGGAGGAGGAGGACGAGCCCGATCCCGATCGGGACCTGCCTGCGAGCTGGACCAGACAGGTCCGTGAGGCCCAGCTGAGCCAGCCCGGTATCGCCTCCTCCAGATCGGCCGCGTGGGCCGGCCCAGCGCCTACCCCGCCGGCCCATTCCTTCTACATCCTTCAGCCGCTTCCCGGCCCAGCTCCTCCTTTCCAACCGGGCTTGGCCCATGGGTGAGCAACAACAGATCCCGCCCTGAGCGTCGAATAGCTATCATGCGCCGTTTTTTTTTTCTAGGAGTGTAAAATTTCTGCGAAGTCCCTTAAGGTGCTTAATAATGTTGCATCTTTGACTGCTGGTAACTTTTTGTGTGCTTATCTAAATTGAGTGAATGATATATATGTCAAAATGATCGTGGTGATGTGCTCTACACTTTGTTTCATTGTGCCATGCTCATTTGAGTTCATATGGTTGCTCAAATATCTGTTGCAAGAGTGCTACTTGTTATAAACTGCTGCTACTTGTTATTTTGTTGCCATGTTTGAGATATGATAACTTGGTGCATGTTTATCCGAATGATGCAAATGATATGTCAAAATGTTCATCATAAGATGCTCTACATGTTGGTTGCTATGGCATGATTGTTTGAGTTCATATTGCCATGTTAATCTCTGTTGCAAAAGTGCATTTGGCTGTTATGTTTTGAAACTTGTTACGAGATGCCTAGTTGAGGAGCTCGTTGCTATTGTTGTGTTTGTCCCCTTGTCACATGCCTAGGTGTTTTAGAATCCCCATGATGTGTTCTTTGATGTGGTGCATTTAACTTTCCATGATATGCCTTGTGTTGACTTAAACATGATCACAAACTTGCCATGTTTATGTTACTGTTTAAACACTTAGTGAAATTTCACTAAGTCTGGAATCTGTCATATCCTGATGCTATGTTTGCTTGATGCCCTAGGTAAATCCATGTTAGTTTTGGGGTGGCCATTGATCATTCCTTGTTGTATATGTTGTTGTCTATCCATTCATGTCCTTACTTGCTCATTTGGCTTGTTGTAGCTTATTTAATTCTTGCTCCCAAGTTGCTATAAAATATTGCTGTCAGGTTTTTATTGTCATGATAAAAATGTTGTAGCTTGTTGCTATTGATCCATGCCTCCTATGGAGATGCTCCAATGGAGTTGTTTGCTGTAGGATATGTCTACTTCATGTCCATGCTTCTTGTCACCATGTCTGAGTGCTGTAGAGTATATATATCTTGCTCCAAAGTTGCTATGTGGCTGTTAATTTCAGCTTGTGTTGTTATATCTTGTTTCATGTGTATCTTTTAGCCCGTTGCTCCGTTTGGAGTGTTCCTTATATGAAACTTGTGTGATTTTGCATGTAGAATCATAATATCATGTTGTTTTCATGTTTGGAGTGAGTTTGCTTGATGTTTGCGTGCATCTTGCACCGTTGACATGCTTGTCTTGTTTTGCTCATATCTTCTAGGCCGTAGCTCCGAATTAAACAAACTTTATACGTAACTTGACTAGAATTTCGTGTAGATCATGATGGTGCATGTTAACTTGCTGTTTAACAACTTTAACTTAAGGTTTGAGCAGATCTGGACTAATTTCAAACTATGCATATGAGGACTTACCGGATTTGTCTTAAGTAGTTTCCGGCCTCATTTAAACTTGTTGACTTGTGTTGTTTTTGAGTGCTTCCTACCTTGCCATGTATTGCTTCCTGTATAGACTTGTCATGCATCCTACCTTGCCATGTATTGCATCTTATAGACTTGTGTTGTTTTCTGTGCTTCCTACCTTGCCATGTTGTGCTTCCTGTATAGACTTGTGGTGCATCCTATATAGAACTATCATGCATCATACTTGTTTGAGCATATTGTCATGTCTCGTGTGATGTGTTTAGCATGTTGCTTGCTTCTTCTCGTTAGTGCTTGTTCCGTTGCGTTCGTGAGGATTCGTTCGTCTACCCGTGGTTCTTCTTCAAGGCTTCTTCTCCGTCTTCTTCATGGATCCGTTCTTCTTCCTTGCGGGATCTCAGGCAAGATGACCATACCCTTGGATACCTTTACTATCTTTGCCTTTGCTTAGTTGTCTCGATGCTATCGTTATATGTCGCGCTACCCTTCTTATTGTCAGCCCCTCTCCTTGTTGCCATGAAACCTCTAACCTTGACACCTTCCTAGCAAAACCATTGTTTGGCAATGTTACCCGCTTGCTCAGCCCCTCTTATAGCGTTGCTAGTTGCAGGTGAAGATGAAGATCGTTCCAGGAGGGAACTTGCTGTTGGAATATCACAATATGTTATATATATAATAACACACCTATATACTGGGCATGGGTGGAAGGCTTGGCCTTTTGCTCGGTGTTTTGTTCCACTCATGCCACCTTAGGCGCCGATAAACCGGCATTATGTTCCTTGATTTTGCGTTCCTTACACGATGGGTATATGGGGACCCCTTGACAGTTCGTCTTTGAATAAAACTCCTCCAGCAAGGCCCAACTTTGGTTTTAATTTGCCTCATAATAACTTGTCCCATAATAAAACTCCTCGGTGTTTTGCATAAGGGGGACGCTCCTTGGAGATTCTTTTCTACATAGCAGGGGGGCCAGTGCTGATGGTGTTGGTCCCAAATGGGCAACCTGCGGGGCCACCTTGGGGAAACCCGAGGGCTGGTTTTACTCGTAGCTTGTCCCATCCGGACGTGGCCTGAGACGAGATACGCGCGGCTACTATCAGGGTGTCGGCACGCCGGGAGGTCTTGCTGGACTTGTTTTACCATTGTCGAAATGTCTTGTGCATCGGGATGCCGAGCCTGATCGGATTTCCCTAAGATAAGGGGTGGTGATATTATATTTATCACTTCAGCTGATCGTGAGAGCTTGTGATGGGCTAAGTTGGGACACCCATGCAGGGTTATGATCTTTCGAAAGCCGTGCCCGCGGTTATGTGGCAGATTGCAATTTGTTAATGTCCGGTTGTAGAAAATTTGTCAGAGGATCCGAAGTAAAACACACAACTGTGTGAGTAACCGTGACTGTCTCTTTTCACTTTGAGAAGAGAACACGGTGGGGTTATGTTTGACTCGTAGGTAGTTCAGGATCTTTAGCGATCATTACTAGTTTGCGACCGTTTGCGTAGATGCTCATCTTATTCTTGTACTCGTAAGTTAGCCACCATACATTTGCTTAGCCGCTGCTGCCACCTCACCACTTTACCTCTTTCTACCTATTAAGATTTGATAGTCTTGTTACCCATGATTATGGGATTGCTGAGTCCTCGTGGCTCACAGATACTACAACAACAGTTGCAGGTGCAGGTTTCCGATTTCTTGACGTGAGAGCATTGATCATTGTGTTGGAGTTCTTTCTTCTTCTTCTTCTTCAGTCTTGGGTTAGGTTCCGGGTCGGCAGCCTGGGATAGCAGATGGATGTTGTTGTGCTTTTCATGTTTGCATCCGTAGTCGGATGCTTTGTATTGATCTTGTTGTATTCATCTAAATTGTATGTATTATTGTATCCCCCATGTATGTATGTAATGGTACGATGTAATGATATCCATCTTGCTAGGCGCCCGAAATGCGGTCGTGCCCCAATCACGTAAGTGTCACGTGATCGGGATAGAATCGCATCTTGGGCCTGACATTTCACAAAGCACATACCTTGACAAGATATTGAAGAAGTTCAATATGGATCAGTCCAAGAAAGGGTTCTTGCCTGTTTTGCAAGGTATGAAATTGAGCACTGCTCAGTCCCCGACCATGGCAGAAGATAGAGAAAAGATGAGTGTCATCCCCTATGCCTCGGCCATAGGTACTATTATGTATGCCATGCTGTGTACCAGACCTGATGTGAACCTTGCCATAAGTTTGGTGGGGAGGTACCAAAGTGATCCCGGTATGGAACACTGGACAGCGGTCAAGAACATCCTGAAGTACCTGAAGAGGACTAAGGATATGTTTCTCGTTTATGGAGGTGACGAAGAGCTCGTCGTAAAGGGTTACGTCGATGCTAGCTTCGACACAGATATGGATGACTCCAAGTCACAAACCGGATACGTGTATATTTTGAATGGTGGAGCAGTCAGCTGGTGCAGTTGCAAGCAGAGCGTCGTGGCACATTTTACTTGTGAAGCGGAGTACATAGCTGCTTGCGAAGCAGCAGAAAAAGGAGTCTGGATGAAGGAGTTCATCACCGACCTAGGAGTCATTCCAAGCGCGTCAAGCCCGATGACTCTCTTCTGTGACAACACTGGAGCTATTGCCATTGCCAAGGAGTCCAGGTTTCACATGAAGACCAAGCACATCAAGCGCCGTTTCAACTCCATCAGGAATTATGTTCAAGATGGAGACATAGATATTTGTAAAGTGCATACGGATCTGAATGTCGCAGATCCGTTGACTAAACCTCTTCCACGGGCAAAACATGATCAACACCACAACTCTATGGGTGTTCGATTCATCACAATGTAACTAGATTATTGACTCTAGTGCAAGTGGGAGACTGTTGGAAATATGCCCTTGAGGCAGTAATAAAAGGATTATTATTATATTTCCTTGTTCATGATAATTGTCTGTTATTCATGCTTGAATTGTATTGTACGGAAATAGCGATACATGTGTGAATACATAGACCACAACGTGTCCCTGGTAAGCCTCTAGTTACTAGCTCGTTGATCAATAGATGGTCACGGTTTCCTGACCATGGACATTGGATGTCATTGATAACGGGATCACATCATTAGGAGAATGATGTGATGGACAAGACCCAATCCTGAGCCTAGCACAAGATCGTGTAGTTCGTAATGCTTAAGCTTTTCCAGTGTCAAGTATCTGCTCCTTAGACCATGAGGTTGTGCAACTCCCGGATACCGTAGGAATACTTTGGGTGTGCCAAACATCACAACGTAACTGGGTGGCTATAAAGGTACGCAACGGGTATCTCCGAAAGTGTCTGTTGGGTTGGCACGAACCGAGACTGGGATTTGTCACTCCGTATGACGGAGAGGTATCTCTGGGCCCATTCGGTAAGACATCATCATAATGAGCTCGATGTGACTAAGGAGTTGGTCACGGGATGATGGATTACGGAACGAGTAAAGAGACTTGCCGTGACGAGATTGAACAAGGTATCGGTATACTGACGATCGAATCTCGGGCAAGTACCGTACCGATAGACAAATTGAATTACAAACGGGATTAAGTGAATCTTTGACATCGTGGTTCATCCGATGAGATCATCGAGGAACACGTGGGAACCAACATGGGTATCCAGATCCCGCTGTTGGTTATTGACCGGAGAGTCGTCTCAGTCATGTCAGCGTGTCTCCCGAACCCGTAGGGTCTACACACTTAAGGTTCGGTGACGCTGGGGTTGTAGAGATATATGCACACGGTAACCCGAATGTTGTTCGGAGTCCCGGATGAGATCCCGGACGTCACGAGGAGTTCCGAAATGGTCCGGAGGTAAAGAATGATATATAGGAAGTCCAGTTTCGGCCATCGGGAGAGTTCCGGGGGTCACTAGTAGTGTACCGAGACCACCGGAAGGGTCCCGGGGGTCCACCGGGTGGGGCCACCCATCCCGGAGGGCCCCGTGGGCCGTAGGGGGAGGGGGACCAGCCCTTAGTGGGCTGGCGCACCCCCATGGGCCTCCCCCCATGCGGCTAGGGTTGAAACCCTAGGGGTGGGGCGCCCCCTAGGCTTGGGGGGCAAGCCACCCCCCTTGGCCGCCGCCCCCCTAGGAGATTGGGTCTCCTAGGGCCGGCGCCCCCCTGGCCCCCTATATATAGTGGGGGAGAGAGGGCAGCCGCACCTCAGCGCCTGGC